>CM052547.1:70156518-70301704 GCA_028533065.1 Trachops cirrhosus
TTGATAGAATAATGGCTTGGTGATGATGAACTCCTTTAGCTTTTCCTTGTCTGGGAAGCACTTTATCTGCCCTTCCATTCTAAATAATAGCTTTGCTGGATAGGGTAATCTAGGTTGTAGGTCCTTGCTTTTCATCACTTTGAATGTTTCTTGCCAGCCCCTTCTTACCTACAGAGTTTCTTTTGAGAAATCAGCTGACAGTCTTATGGGAACTCCTTTGCAGATAACTCTCTGCTTTTGTCTTGCTGCTTTTAAGATTCTCTCTTTATCTTTAACCTTTGGCAATTTAAGTATGATGTGTCTTGGAGTGGTTCTCTTTGGGTCCATCTCATTTGGGACTCTCTGTGCTTCCTGGACTTGTATGTGTATTTCCTTCACCAAATTAAGGAAGTTTTCTTTCATTATTTTTTCAAATAAGTTTTCCATTTCTTGCTCTTTCTCTTCCCCTTCTGGAACCCCTATGATTCGAATGTTGGTATGTTTGAAGTTGTCCCAGAGGCTCCTTAGCCTATCTTCATTTCTTTGGATTCTGTTTTCTTCTTGCTGTTCTGATTGAACTTTTTTCCCTTCCTTATGTTCCAAATCATTGATTTGGTTCTCAGCTTCATCCACACCACTGTTGATTCCCTGCAATTTTTCTTTATTTCACTTAGTGTAATCTTCATTTCTGCCTGGGTCTTTTTTATGCTGTTGAGTACCCAATGGGTTCCTTGAGCACCTTAATAGCTGTTGTTTTGAACTCTGCCTCTGATGGATTGCTTATCTCCATTTTGTTTAGTTCTTTTTCTGGAGTTTTGTCCTGTTCTTTCAATTGGGCCATATTTCTTTGTCTCCTCATTTTGGCAGCCTCTGTGTTTGCTCCTATGTATTAGATAGAGCAGCTTTGCCTCCCTGTCTTAGTAGCATGGCTCTCCTACAAGAAAGGTCATCAGTCACAGCTATGTTCTGACTTAGATATTTTAGTTATTTACCTTCACTTCTTGGTCTACATACATCTCCCACCCCAATCATATCGTGAAAATATCACTTGTACACAGTTTCATAAGGACTCAATTAAATCCAACTTTGAGGAGCCACCCTTAACCTGAACAAGGCAATAGGTAAAACTTGATTCCAATGGAGATGCATTTCTTGATACAGTTTGGCCACATTTTTCTTCCAGGTGTGACTCATCTTCTCTACCTTCCCGAAAGCCTGAGGTCTCCATGCAGTGTGGAATTGACACTTGATTCCTAATAATTTACTAACCTTCCATGTAATTTCTGAAATAAAAAGTAGTTCTATTATCCCTCTGGTTGCTGCTGGGTAGGCCAAAGCAAGGAGCAAGGGAGCAAGGAGTTTTTTCTTTCAGTAGGGCTTTCATTACCTCTGAGGATTTCCCAGGTGTCTGGCTAAAGTCTATTTGCCAGTAGGTACTGTTCTTAGTATTGTTTCCCTTCTTTTTCTTAAGGATTTTATTTATTTATTTTTAGAGAGAGAGCAAGGGGTGGAGAAAGAGAGGGACAGAAACATCGATGTGTGGTTGCCTCTCATTCGCTCCCTACTGGGGGCCTGGCCTGCAACCCAGGCATGTGCACTGACTGGGAATCGAACCAGCAACCCTTTGGTTCACAAGGCCCTCACTCAATCCACTGAGCTGCACCAGCCAGGCTCCCTTCTTTTTCTGACAGGGAACTGGCCTAAGGAACTGCCGGGCATGCTGTAGGTGGAGCTGTTGTTCTTCTGGAAATAAAGTGATTTGAGCATGGAGTTTCAACAACAACTCCCTTCCCAGAAGAGGAAAACTGTATCTCCTACAGCAGATTCTAATGGCTTCAAGAAAAATTGGCTTTCAGGGCTTCCAGAAATTCCAGTTACTATTTATTTAGAGGTCTATTGACCGCAGAATATGTCACTCTGGTATCAATTACAAAGGTCTACAATTTGCCTCTCCTCCCTACTGTTAGTTTTACCCGAGGTGCCTGGGGTGACTTTCACAGGTTGTTGTAATGATTGACCTCTGAGACCCATCCTCATCAGAGCTGTTTCCTTTCCCTGGCATAACTCTTGAGTTCTCAGACTTTGACCACCTTTGCCCTCACTTGGGGCCCTCATTTTTCTAGTGCCCTCTTCCCTTGCAATATGATTGCCCTGCCCTAAGAGGGCTTGTCCTCCAATGAATTTGGTTCCCTGATGCGTTCAGGATAGAGAGACCAGTTCAGGCCCTCAGTACTTAGCTCCCTCAGCCAAGTAAGGAGGAGGATCCCCCAGGGCTGGATGGTCCATGGAACCCCTGGCCATGTTTGCAGCAGCCATCTGATCTTCCTGGTCCCTCTCTTATGAGCTTCTGCTATCTGCCACACGCAGGTTACCTGCTGTCTCCCACAGGCAGATTAATGGCAGGACCATTAATCTATTTCCTTTTCATTCTGCATCTTTACTATGTGAAGTCATAAAAGCCTATACATAAGGTATTTTGTTCCATTTCCCTGATCTTCGACAAAACAACTCTAATTGCAGTATAGTATAATAGTTTAAAGACCTGTTCAGTGGCCAGCATTCTCCTGAGTCCAGATTATACATAAGCCAACCAATATTACAATAAGAATAACATTTTCTTAAGTTCATAAGCGTAGGTTGACCAATCAGCCACAATTTACCCCAAAGGGCTGTTTTCAGAATAGAGCCTCCCCCACCCAGTCTACCAGACAGAGCTCTGTAATGTCACACAAACCAGAAGGCCCCTTGATTCCTGACAACCACTCTAAGTCATAGCTCAGTACTGCAATCCTGAACCAGAAAATGCAGCTATTCAGTCTAAAGTGAAGGCAACAGGGAGTGTCAAGAACCAGAGAAGGAGAGTCCCCAGGTGAAGTTACTCGGTAATTTCCAGGGAGTCTCCAAATCTGCACCCAGGAGCCCCCCACTTCAGGAAGTCAGTGAGACTCCCTGCCAAGTACCTAGACTTACCAGAGAGTCCTGAAGGTATCCCACCAGAGTCGTCAGAAAACAACACTGGAAGAGCTGGCATTTGTGCTGCCTGTCAGTACCAGAACCAATAAGTAGAGACAAGAATTGGATCTTTATAGGTGCTTTATTCAGATGCCGGCAATTAGAGAAGATGGCAGATTATGTACCCCAAAAACCATCTTACATCTCATCTCAAGCTGACCTTTTTATAAAGAGAAGAAAAGGGTAGGTAAGGGAGTTGGTAAAAAGGTTAATCAGATGACAGTTTTAGTCCAGGAGTGATTTTCCTGGTATTTTTTAAAGATTTTATGTATTTATTTTCAGAGAGAGGGGAAGGGAGGGAGACAGAGAGGAAAAGAAATGTTGATATGTAAGAGAAACATCAATCAGTTGCCTCTTCAACACCCCAACCAGGGACCTGGCCCGAAACCCAGGCATGTGCCCAGACTGGGAATCAAACTGGCGACCTTTTGGTTTGTGGGACAATGCCCAATGCAATGAACCACACCAGTCAGAGCTGACTTTTCCACTATTTCTTTATCTGCTGGTCAACAATTCTTTATCCGTGTCATTGACATTCCCTCCTTGGAACACAATGGCTCAGATGCCATCTCAACAGCTTGAGACCCCCTGGGGCACAAAGGCTGGATTGCTTGTCAACCTCCTGGAGTCACATAGATCAGCATTCCAGTTCGTGGGAGAACAGCTCTCCACGTGCATTAATCACTTAAGTCTATTAACTATAACTGCAGCTAAATCTTTTTTCTTTTAGATCATAAGGACAACTGCCTTCATTTTATTTCATTTTATGTTACAGCTAAAATCTTTATCTCTTGAGTTCCCCTATCAATTTGGTACAACTGTGGCAACAATATAGAAGTTTCTCAAAAATTTTTATATGGAACTGCCTTACAATCCAGCAATCCCACTTCTGGGTATTAATCTAAAGGTTATTACATCATTATCTCAAAGAGATACCTGCCTGTACATATTCATTGCAGCTCTACTCACAATAGCCAAGAGATAAAGTGTGGACGAAAAAGGGCCACATAATAACCTGACAAACTCAGGGGAGGTTTGCATGGCAACCTTACGAACCCAGAGACTGAAAGTAACCACATGTGATGGTTTTGAAATTAAAACTTTCTAACTAAAAGTGAGCCGTGGCAGGTAGCCATGTCCTAGGCCATATCTTTCTTAGCAAAGGTCAATCTTTACCTTGACTGAACTCATCTACTGTCTCTCTACATCTATGATACACATCTTTGGAATGTCAGAGTGATCCCCTTTATATAGACCAGAGGCCCCCCAACCCCCAGGCCATGGGAGACCACGGGGGTCCCCCAACCCCCGGTACTGGTCCATGGCCTGTTAGGAACCAGGCTGCACGGCAGGAGGTGAGCAGCAGGCGGGAGAGCAAAGCTTCACTTGCATTATTGCCTGAGCTCCACCTCCAGTCTCCCTCCTCCACCCTGTCCATGGAAAAATTGTCATCCACGGAAAAATTGTCTGCCAAAAACCAGTCCCTGGTGCCGAAAAGGCTGGGGACTGCTGATCTAGACCCCTCAGGGCACAATCTCCCGCCAGAGTGTGAGACCACAGAACCCCTCATTGTTACCTTGTTCCAGCTATCATCTCTGTGTGCTGTAGATGTTAACTGTTAACTATCCTGTACCCACCATGTAAAAGAAGTACATGTCTCCCCCTTCTGCTTTTCATCCAATCTCAGAGTCTTCCTTGCTTTGCTTCCTCCTTCCTTCCTAACTTACCACCAATGGATCCTGTGTAACCTTCACCCCGCCCTTATATTTCCTCCTTTCTTCTAATGTATAAAAGAAGCTGCAAAACTGCCATTCTCTGGAACATTTTCTCAATCCATTGAGATTTCCCTTCCTGGTAACTGTCATCAGTTTGGCTCAGATAAACTCATCAAAATTCTCTACAGGTTTGGGTCTTTTTTCTTTCTTTCTTTTTTCTTAACATTCGGTGGTCTCAGAACTTTTTATTGTCCTCCTGCCTCACTCTGGCTGCCTTTAACACCTCAGAACTTCGGTGCTGTTGACCTCAGACACCACTTTGCCGGCCACAATCCTGCAGGTGGCCGTCTTGTGGGAGGGCTGCATGGAGTGGCTGTAGTCCAGGGCGTCACCAAGATCAAAGTCCTCCCCTTCTTCCAGCAGGCAGCGGTAGGTGGTGATTTTAGCCTCCAGCTGGACCTTAATGTTCAACAGGGCACCATACTCCTGGGCCTGGTGCTGCCACTCTGCCCGGGTCTGGGCCGGCTCTGACTTCAGGCCCAGCAGGATCCTGTTCAGCTGTCCCACCTGCATGGCATAGGCCTCTCCACCTCCCTCAGGCTGTTCTCCAAACTGCCCTTCAGATTTCTCGTGGAGTCCAGGTCGATCTCCAAGGACTGGACTGTATGTCTCAGCTCCATGAGTACATTCTCAGCTGCTCCTATCTCAGCGGTCTGCTGAGACTTATCTAGATCCTCTGGGTTCTTCCCAGACAGCTCATCATACTGGGCCAGATGTGGGCCATGATCTTGCTGAGGTCCTGAGATTTGGGGGTCTCCACCTCCATGGTCAACCCGGAGTTGGCAATCTGGTTTGTAGACCATTTACTTTCTCCTTGTGGTTCTTCCTCATGAAGAGCAGCTCCTGCCTGAGAGCCTCGATCTCTGTCTCCAGCTGCAGCCAAGTGATATTGGTGTCATCAGTGACTTTCAGAGCCATTTGTGTCACTCTCCACGGACTGGCACATGGCCAACTCCTTCTCATACTTGACGCTGAAGTCATCAGCAGCAGCAAGATGGCATTGTCAGTCTGTAGAGCAATGCGGGCATTGTCCACAGACCTTGCACAGAGATGAGCCCTCAGGCCCTCGATGGTCTTGAAATAATGCCCCCAGTCTCTGACCTGGGGCCCCTTCATCTCCAGGTGTTTCCTAGTTTTGTGCTCTCCGGTCTCGGATTATCAGCCTGCAGGCTGACCTCACCCTCTCTAGGTAGGAGGCGAGGCAGTCAGTCATTCAGCCATTGCATAGTCTCCTTCTCGCTCTGGATGCCCGCCAGAACCCTGGCCATCACCACAGCCAGGCCCAGCACACTGATGGAATGGGACACAGAGATCCAGGAGCCCAAGCGCCCAGCACCTGCATAGACACTGGCCCCGCTGCAGGTCAGCCAGGCCCAGTGGCCAGGAGACTACGTGAAGCCCAGGGCTTGGTTGTTTATGGAGAAGCTGGAGCAGGTGCTGAAGCTCATGTTGCTCGGGGAGGAAGGTGAGGAGCTAAGACTCAGGTTCAAGCGGTGGTCAGTTTGGGTGTTTCTGACATCAACAGAAACAGCCTAAGTGTTCCTCAACAGATGAATGGATAAAAAAGACGTGACACACACACACACAATGGTTGTTACTCAGCCACGAGAAAAAAGGAAATTTTGCTGTTTACATCTACTTGAATGAAATAGCAGGGCTTTATGCTAAGTGAAATACATGCTAAGTGAAAGACAGAGAAAAACACATACTGTTATGATATTATTTACATGTGGAATCTGTTAAAGCCAAACTCAGAAAAACAGAGAGTAGAATGAATGGTGGTTGCCAGGGGCTGGGGGGCGAGGCGATGGGGGGATGCTGGTCAAAGGGCACAAACTTCCAGCTACAAGATGAGTACATTCAGGGACCTAACGTACAGCGTGGTAACTACAGTTAACAATACTGTATTATGTACTTGAAAGCTGCCAAGAGAGTAAATCTTAAATGTCCTAACCACAAAAAGAAATAGTAATTATGTATGTAATAGAAGTGTTAGTATGGCGGTAATCATTTTGCAATATATAAATGTATCAAATCGACTCACGTACACTTTAAGTTTATACAATGTTATATGTCAACTATATCTCAATAAAGCGGGGAAAGGAAGACTGCCTCCTGCTTCAGACACCAATACCAACTGGCTAGAAACTGGGGGTTCCCTCAACTCCCTCCTCAGTTTGATAATTTGCTAGAATGGCTACAAACTTGGGGAAACATTTTCTGGTGTTTACCATGTTATTATAAAGGATGCAGATGAACAATCAGATGAAGAGGCACATAGGCCCCATCCAGAGGCCACACAGGCACCCCACACAGACTCACCTTATGAGCATGAGCTCCAGTGTGATAGAAAGCCCTTGTTGTGAATAACAAAAGACATTCCTATCACCTAGGGAATTGCAAGGATTTTAGGAGCTCTGTTCCAATAATGGGGACAAAGTATATATATACACACACATATATATGTATCTTTCTTGTTACACGCAAGGGAAGGAATGGTCTGCATAAGCTGGCTTTAGGCAAACAGGGAATTCATTGGTTCACATAACCGACCAGTCCCAGCATAGCTAACTTCACCAATGGCTAATCAGGGTTCAAACAAAGTCTGCCTCTCAGCCCTGCCTTCTTCCAGGTTGGCTCCTGTCCTGGATTTAAAAGGGGGGAAGCAGCTCCAGATCTCCCTGACTCTCAGCAGGTCCAGCAAGAACCTCTTCCTGGTTACTCAGGTCCTGGCATCAGCTTTGGTTAAGCCTGATGGGCTTATTGGCTTAGGTCAAAGGTGAGCTACAGGCTGAGAGGGCGGGAGGAGAGACTCCCCAAGGGAAAGTCTGCTGCCAGGAAAGGGGAGATGCAGGCAGAACAGCAGGATCCAGCAAGGATGTCCCCCCGAGAGCACTGCCTACTCAGCTGCTTGCCTGGTTGTCTGGGCCCCTGGAGGCCTAGTTGTCTCATTCTCTGCTTGTCTGGTTACCTGGTTGCCTGGCCAAAGGTGCCCCATCTGGGGGCAGGCTGCTCTGGTTGAGGGAACCATCCCACCTCCATCAGGCCCTGGAGCTGAAGAAGGAAAAGACACAACTTCTAGGTCCCTGCCTCCCAATTAGCTGAGGATGGAGGGCCCAGTGGGCGTCTTTGGGGAAACCTTGAGGGAGGGTTCCCACTTCTCCTGTGGGTGCCGTCCAAGGAGCCAGGGGGTGGACCTCAGCCTGAGTTCCTGGATACTCGGCCCCTGACATTTCTATCCTGGGAGCTGAGGGCTACAAAGATAGGTTTGATCTCCTGTTGCACAGCGAACAAAGATCCCTGTACCACTCAGGGTCCCAGAAGGAAATAAATGCAAATTCAAATCAGGATAATTCTGGGAGAGTTTAATAAAGGGACTGTTAACAAAGGTTTGGGCAACATATCAGGAGATCTTAAGGGAAAGAATAGTAGTGACTTCTGGGTTCTGTGACCACCCCAGGCCAGATAGGCTGAGGGAGGGAGCTGTTAGCCAGGAGAAGTGGGACCTGGAGGTAGAAAGGGCTGTAGAAATGTAACTGCCTGACAAGAAGCTGTGACCTGGGCCAAGGCTGCAGGAGGCTCCAGGAAGGAGCAGAGGGAATAAATGCCCTACCTCTCCCATTCCTCCCTCCCTCCAATTTCCCGCTATGGCTCCCCTTGGTCACACCCAACCAAAAGCCAGAATGCAGGTAGCCCTTTGGGACACCCAGGCACAGAGCTAGGTGGAGAGGCTGGGAGAGGGCCTGGGGAGAGCATAGAGTGGCCCTGTCCATGTGGACTGTGTCTGCAGGGCTCTCCAGGGGCTGCTAAGGCCTGAATCCAAAGGTCTGATGGTTGTCCAGGCAAGATCAAAGGGGCCTCCAGGGATCAGCCCCACATCCCAGAGCAGCACAGACACGGCAGACACAGCAATAAAGGCAAGTGGGTAAAGACCCAGCAGGGTCAGCCAGGCTGGAGATAGAAAAGGCCCCACACTCTGCTGTGACTCCAGGAGCCTGGAGGGGAGGCCCAGTGGAAAAGGCCAGCTGAGCAGACAATGCTGGCTTCAAATGTCTCTGAGACCATGGGTGACCTGAGCTGAGTGAAGGACACATTTTTGACTTTGTGTCCTTGCATCTTCTCTGAGCAGCCCCAGGGCTCCTTGGTGCCAGGAAAGAAGCTAATGACTGCGTCACACTGCGAGGTAAGGGCTGCAGCCAGAGCCAGCTTCATGGGGTGCCCCCGTGCAGCCACACGGGGCCCCACACTGGGCTTAACTCTCTGCGGTCTCTAACTTTAAATGCCTTGTGATTTTTGAACAAGAAACACTGCATCTTCGTTTGGCACAAAGCTCTGCAAATTATGTAGCTGGTCCTAACTATAGTTTGCTAATGTTTTCAGAGTCCCTGGGAAAGGGCAATACTTAACCCTGCGGCTTCATGCACAGTCAGCGGTATGACAGGCTGGTGAAGAGATCTTCAGGCTGGGGAGGGGGCTGTGCTTTTGGAGCCCCTTACATCAAGTCATACAGATGAATGCTGGCTACATCCAGGGGCGAAATCAGCCCCACAGAGTACGTGAAGATCTTGGGCAAAGCAAACCCCAGGAAGCAACCACAACACAGAGGGGGGTCCTGATGACAGAGACTATTGGACAAGGTCTATGCCCCTGGCCCTGCAGGCTGCAGGCTGAGGGGTTGCATCACCTGCAGGCCCCCAGCCTGAGATGGTCCGCGTTGCAGGAACCCACATAGCACCAGCTGCCCTGCCAAGGTGCCGGGGTTATCTGGCAGCCCCCAGTGCCTGGTGTCCTCTTACATCTTATGACACCGACTCAGGCATCTTAAGTGTCTGAAAGGGGATGAGCAGGAAACAGCTTGAGTGGCCCCAGGGCAGGAGGTCAGGAATGGTAGAGCAGGGAGCCAGGCCCCTTTGGGTCTCCCTAACAGCCACCGCCGTACATAGCCACCCCTGCAGGTAGGGGGAGTCCTAGAGACAGGCAAGAGAAGGACGAGTGCTAGGATAGCCCAACAGCAAAAGTCTAAGGACCTATTCTACACAAGGCACAAACAGGGCCCTCCCAGCACTATCATGAGTTGACACTATTTATTGTCCCCGTTAGATAGGGTTTGTGGTCCTGGCATCACAGTGGATGCCAGCGGCCAGAAGAAGCCCTAGGCAAAGAGATGCAGGTGCTGGCAGCTGGGAGTCCTGACATTGGGAACTGGGTTGGGTTCAGATGGCATCTACTGCACCCGGCATGGAGTTGGCCAGTGCTCCCTGACTGTATGTTGTGCTTGGCGGGGCACAAGAGGAAGCAAAGCTGCTGCATACTGAGCACTATTCCCAAGACCCTAGACTAGAATTCCTGTATGAACAGGCTTTCTCTAATAACGGCCCTATGAAGAAAGTCTTATTAATTGCCCCCATTTCACAGGTGAGGAAAAGTGCGGCTGAGAATGATGTGTCTTGCCCAAGTCACACCCAGGGAAGATACAGAAAACTGGGCATGCGCAAGATGCACGCGCGGCGGGAGATGCTGCTGGGCAGGTGCAGGCCCTTTGGTGCCAAAGGGAGCCACTGAAGAATTCTAAACTAGTGACGCCATCAGGTTTGGGGTTTCTAGAGGTTGCTCAAGCTGTGCGGGGAGAACTGAGGGGCATTTGGTTGGGACAAGACTGTAGGTAGGAAGAGCGGCAGCTTTGGCATTTGCAGGCACTTTTAAAGAGTCCCTGCTTATCTTGCAGTGCTGTGCTGCCCCCAAGTGGTAGTTCTGCGAAATTAATTCCTTCATGGACCGACTGCTTGGAGCGGACGTTCGTTTGGGGTGGGCCAGAGAATTTGTCCTTATTGGACGTTCCAGGTCACATTAATGGTCTGGAGACCACACTGTTAGAACCACAGGACTAGTTGCTTTCAAGGGACTACCGCGTCAGACTGATCCTGACCTTTCAGAGGTGTGACCTCAGAAAGACCAGACCGCAGGCAAGTGGGGAAGGCTTCCAAGGGTGCGGGGCTCTGGGAAGGCTTCGGACTCAAAGGAGCCAACTTCCAGACTTCCGTGAAATCGCTGCCTCCTTTTCATGTCATGTCTTCATCTTTAATCATAGAAAACATTCTTATCACTGTTCTAAGCACCTTACATGTCTGAATTCAGTTAATTCTCCCCAAGTCTGTAAAGTAAATTCTGTTACCCTCCTGTATGGTATGAATTATATCCCCCAAAATTCATTTTTAAATTTCTAACCACCAGTACCTCAGACTGTGACCATACTGGAGACAGGCCTTTAAAGTAATTCCGTTAAAATGAGGTCGTTAGGGTGGGCCTAATCTAATGTGACTGGTGTCCTTATAAGAAGGGGGATTTGAACCCAGATAGGTAGGGAGGAAAGACCATGTGAAGATGGCCATCTACAAGCCAGAGAGAGACCTCAGAAGAATCAAGCCTGCCAAAAACTGGATCTTGGACTTCAAGCACTCAGAACTGTGAGAAAATAAATTTATGTTGTTTAAGCCACTCAGTCTGTGACCTTTTGTTATGGCAGCACTTTACAGATAAGGAAACCCAGGCACACAAAGGTCAAGTGACATGCCTAGTTGGTACTGAAAGCAAGTAGTTGGGCTTCTGGCCACGTTGTTCCTCTGTTCCTTCCTTCCTTCCTTCCTTCCTTCCTTCCTCCTTTCCTTCCTTCCTTCCTCCTTTCCTTCCTTCCTTCCTCCTTTCCTTCCTTCCGTCACTAAGCACTATGCTCCCAATGATGAGTGAGTCTTGCCCTCATCCCCTCCCCACCCCTGCCTCCATGTCCCTGCTCCCCCCTCCCAAAGTGAGAGCTTCTTTAATTCTCATTGGACTGTTACTATAGTTACCTAAAACTCAGCTCCTCACCACACCCCTCCCACTTCAATCCCTTCCTCCTCCTTACATCAAATCCCTCCACCAGAGATTTTTCTGTAGCCTAAATCAGCCTTGTCCCTCCTCTGCCCAAAGCCCTCAATGGCTTCCCACTGCCTTCAGGATGAAGATTTTCAAAGCCAGCTGCAGACATCGTAAGACATCAGCCCTCACTACTACAGCACATGTCACTCCAGAGAGGCAGGATAGGACCCCAGCATTTGTCACAGCAAGTATGTAGGTGATGACCACAGCCACTAGGGGTCTCATCTCTTGCTTTGGCTTGTTCACTGGTTCTGCTCCGTGCTGGTTAACTTGCATTTTGAGCTGGGCTGCTTTGTGCTGCATTTGCTGCGTGCTACTGAGCACAGGTTATAGATTTTACCAGCCGAAGTTAGAAGTTTTGAGAGCTGGCATTTTAGGAGGATGGGATTGGGGCCCTCCTTAATGTGGCCCTGGGTCATGTACCTTGACCTGGACCTATCTCTCTGTGTGTCGCATCAAATATGTGTCTGGGATTCCAGCATAAACCATGACTGATGCTAGGCTCAGGGGACACTTACCCTGTGACCTTTGGGTATGTGACCAATGTCCTGTGCAACATTCAGGCCCGATGCTCACTCATGTGGGGACGAACAGTCACCACATGGCCTGCTGAGGTCCACACTCCTAAAAGTAGACAGTCACCAGGACTCCACAAGCCTTAAGTGCCACCACTGCAGCTGCCAGTGCAAAGAGTGGGAGAAAGAAGACACCATGGCACCTCATGGCACAGACTCTTACAAAGAGTGTCCCAGATGCCCCTCTTAAAGGGCCCAAGGGCACCAGGATTCTATTGGACAACTGTAAAGGGGGCCAAAAAGACTGGGATCAATTGAGTGCCAAGTCTCAGCAACATACTAAAGAGCTACTCTGATCCCTGCTTAGGCTGGGGTCCCTTAGCCAGCAAGGTGACAATTGCCATGAAGGAGGCCCTAATCCTGTCCATGCTGACCTGAGGATCTCTGGAAGAAGAAACACATAAATATGAGAAGGGGTGAGGGGACCTGCCCCAAAATATACTCAGTAACCACCTCCTCCCAAAATACCCAGATATAGAGGTCACAATTGGGAATGGCCCCAGTGGAA
Source organism: Trachops cirrhosus (assembly GCA_028533065.1). Classification (NCBI taxonomy): domain Eukaryota; kingdom Metazoa; phylum Chordata; class Mammalia; order Chiroptera; family Phyllostomidae; genus Trachops; species Trachops cirrhosus. The sequence continues at coordinate 70,169,283 of CM052547.1, forward strand.
ACCCAAGGACAGGTCGTCTACAATAAACAGATAAAAGGGTGCCCGCTGGCTTGGCCCCTCTGCAATATAGGTTCTAAATTAACTTTAACATCTGCTGAGATGCACAAATTAGCTAACTTAATACTGGAGCTCAAATTATACTTATACCAGGGAACCTCACTAAATTTAAACAAGACAGCCCTTCTAACCTTAGCACCAAACATAAACTACAGGAGAAACAGGTGTGCCTCACCTTAGCCATCAAAACTATTGCTTGGCCCAAATTCCCCAGAGTCAAAACACCCATTGCCCTAAAATATTCTGCAGTGGGCACGGACATTCCCACCCGATGAGTAATAAAGTTGTCTCTGGCACTTAATAATCAGCCTGACAAATGGGACCCAATAGACCTCCCTCTTCCCCCTCATTTAAAATATTAATATGACCCCATACAAATTAAACACAGCTTCAAGGATTAAAATCCATTATATGACTCATTTAGAGAAGGGGTGATTATCCATGCTGTTTCTTCATTTAACAACCAGCTCCTAACCCTAGAAAGAATAAATGGTCCCTCACAGGGGATTATCTCAATCTGAATGCTACAGTCTCACCCATTAAGAGCCCATCTCCAATATTATTCAAATCACCATCCCAACCCAACCAGCCGCTAGGATACACTTTGTTATAGATTTGGCTAATGTGTTCTGTTCAGGGGCTGTCTCAACAGCTGCTCCCCTTTCAGAGGGGAGCCATTCACCCTCACGGGGCCCCCCAGGGGGCAGCCTCACAGCTCTGTGGTCACACACAGTTTTTGTAGGCAAGACCTTAACCACATCCAATTTTCTTTTCCAGGAACATAGGCATGATATAACACTGATGACACTCTCCTCCTCCAAGGAGGATCATTTGACACACTCATTGGTGACACAAATACTGATGAAGGAACTCACAACAAAGGCAACAGGCCGTTGTCTCACATGTAGTATAAGGCCCACCATCTGAAATCCATGTGGTCAGGGGAGAGTCACTTCATTCCTGACACAATGAAGAAACAACTATTGACTCTCCAACACACTCAACATTCAAATAAGCCCAATATCTTTTGTGCTTTTCTGAAAAGTCACCTATTCCTCATTTCCAGATTTTTCCTAAGCTGATGTAGACTGTTATTCACAAATCAGCCCACCTTGGACGGGGAAGACTACAGCAAAAGGCTCTAGAATTTGTGCAAATGGCATCGCCACAGGCACTGCTCCTAATGGCCAAACCCCATCCCTCACCCCCCAGAGACTCCTTCACTGTGGAGGCTCTCTTGACTTTCAAAGCCTCTGGACCTCCCTTGATGGCCTCCCTTGATGGCATGGCCTGTGATGCATGCCCTCCCCAGCCCCACACCATACACCATTAGAATGGCTGCGTACGGAGCTTTTCTGAAAACAGAGACTCTCACAGGTCCTGGAACCCTCCATACACAGCTGCCCGTTATGCCTCGGGTCATGGAAGCAGTACCCCACAAGCTCAGCACGACCACTGAGGTCTTCTTGCTAAAATAGAAACGACACCTGTAGGATAGAGCCAAATCTGGGCCCTCTGGTGAATCCCATTTCATGGCCTCCCCTGTCCTCAGTCCCTTGCCATATGCCATGGTGCTGACTGAGGCCACCCCTCAGCCACCTGGGGAGCCCCTTGAGATCAACCGAATAAACAGCAAAAGCACTTCATACATCCTACAGATACCATCACAACGTTACACATGATAGAGATCAACGGACAGCTGCTGCTTTTCATACCTCAAGTACCTCATACGTGATCCTTGATAAAGGACAAGACTCAGGGCCAGCGTAGTTGGCCAAAGTTCAGGCAGATACCTTAGCAGTGGATGCCCTGTCCAACGACTGGCCCCACCTACATGTTTTTACAGACTCTGGAAACACTTCCAATGGTTCTGACCAATGGTCTGACCAATAGCAGTAACAACAATTCTTTATCCAAGGTCACCTCCCTCTGGGGTAAAGAACTCTGGGAATTTGCCTCACAGATACTCAAAATGTAAATCAAGGTCACACATATTTCTCCACATACCAAAACCACAAGTATACAAAGCCTCATCAAAGCACTTCTTATCACCTTTGGAGTTCTAGACATCATTGGTAGTTACTAAGACACCCATTTCACTTCTCAGAACACACAATACTGGGCCTTTGTTAAAAACAGCTTTATTGAGATATAATTCACATACCATACATTCTCCCATTTGAGGTATGCACGTCAATGGCTTTTTGTATATTCATACATTTGTGTAACCAACACCACAGTCAATTTTAGGACATTTTTATTACTCCAAAAATAAATTTTGTATACCTTAGTTATCACCCGTCTCTCTCCCCATCCACCACCCTAGTCCTAGGCAACCACTGATCTACATTCTGTCTCTATAGGTTAGTCTATTCTGAATACTTATAAACACAGTCATACACTATGAGGTCTTTGGTGTCCTTTTTCTTTCACTTTGTATGTTTTCAAGGTTCGTCCATGTCATACATATCAGTGCTCCATTCCTTTTGTGGCTGAGTAATATTTCACTGTATGGATATATCACATTTTGTTTATCTTGTCATCAGTGGATGGACATTTGAGCTGTTTCCACTTTTTGGCTATCGTGAACGGTGCTGCTGTGAGCGTTAATGTACAAGTCTTTGTGTGGACATGTTTTCATTTCTCTTGGGCATGTACTTAGGAGTGGAATTGTTGGGTTGTGTGGTAACTGTATGTTTGAAGAACTGCCAGACTGTTTTCCAAAGTAGCTGCACTATTTTATATTCCTACCAGCTGTGTATGAAGGTTCTGATTTCTATACATCTTCGCCCATACTTGTTATTGTCTATCTTTTTTATTACAGCCATTTCTGTGAGTGTGAAGTGCTATCTCATTGTGGTTTGATTTGCATTTTCCAAAGGGCTAATGTTGTCCCACATCTTTGCATGCGCTTATGGGCCATTTGTGTGTCTTCGGTTAAATGTCTATTTAATTCTTTGCCCTTTTTATTTATCTAATTGTGGTAAAATTTACACAACATGAAGCTTACTATTTTAAGCATTTTTAAAGGTGCAATTCATTGGAATTAAGTATATTCATGATGTTGTACAACCATCACCACTATTTATTTTTAGAACTTTTTCATCATCCCTAACGGAAACTGTGTATCCATTAAGCAATAACTCCCCATTTTCCTCCCATCAGCCCCTGGTCATTTCTAATCTACTCGCTGTTCCCTAGGAATTTATGTATTTTAGATATTTTATACAAATTTCATACAGTCATACAATATTGAAATTATGCAGTATTATCCTTTTGTATCTGGCCTATTTCACTTAACATGTTTTCAAGGTTTATCCATGTTGTAGCATGTATCAGCACTTTATTCCTTTTTGTGGCTAAATAGTATTCCAGTGTATAGACATACCACATTTTGTTTATCCACTGGTCAGCTGACGAACACTTGGGCTGCTTCTACCTTTCAACTATTGTGAATAATGCTTATATTAATATTGATATAAAATTACCTGGTTGTGCACCTGTTTTTAAGCCTTCTCACTCTATTGGTAGGGTCTAATTTTTAATGGGTTATTTGTCTGTTGTTAAGTTAGAATAGTCCTTTATATATTCTAGACACAAGTCCTTTATATAATTTGCAAAGTTCTGTTCCTGTTGTATGGGTTGTCTTTTCACTTTCTTCCAGGGTCCTTTGAGGCACAGACATTTTTATTTTATGATGAATACTAGGCTCTTGAACAAGACATTCAACAGACCTTTCATCTCCCTTGTACTCACACAGCAGGTCTCGCAGAACACTGTAATGTCTTCACTAAACAAGTTCAAATTCAATCACATGAAACGTGGCATAATGCAGCCATCAAACATCAGGGGTGAGTGGTAATAAAGATTCTGACTCCACTTTTGATGTTTTGTGGCTGACAGCTCTCAAGTCCCATTCCTCCCCGTTTCACTGCTTGCCCTGCATGTGGACAAGCCAGTAAAGGAGCCCAGATGCTCCCCTCCCTTGCTGCTGGCAGGAAATTCAACCTGTGCAAGCTACAGCCTCACTTTCAATCACAAACAAAGCCAAGCCAGCCACCACTCCCAGTTCTTTCCAGCCATTCGGGTCTGCTTAGAAACCTGCCCTGCCCTCTCTCGTTGTATGAATAACCCTGTTCACACCTTCTTGATGGGTGTAGCACCATCAGTCTCAACATAAGAACTAAATTGGGGGAGGGCAGGTGGGTGGGGGAGTCCATCCTACATTTGTGGGGTAATCACAACAGTACACATCCCCTAAAAGTCATGACATTCGCCTACATCACCCCAATGCTGATACCGAATCTAAGAAAATTGACAGCAATTGGTGGCAGTCATCTAGTCTGTACACAAATATCCCCATTCATCCCCAAATGTCCTCTACAGCTGCATCATGTTTTTTAAATCAGAATCCAATTACTGTTTGTATTCAGTTTCTGTATCCTTAGTCTCCTTAGTCTCTTTAGCATCACCCAATAGACTAGCCACAAGCCACAAGGGGCTACTGAAAACTTGAAATGTGCTTAGTCCAAAGTGTAAAATGCACAATGTCAAAGACTTGGGACAAAAGAGAGAGAGAGAGAGAGAATATGTAATATATCTCATGAATAAATTTTATATCAGTTACCTGTAAAACTGATAATATTTTGGATATATTAGTTCAGGAGGCAGAATAGTGTCCCCCAAAGATGTCCATGCCCCATTCTCTGGAACCTTACATGGTAAAAGAGACTTTACAAGTGTGATTAAGGTTAATGATCTTGAGATGGGACTATTATCCTAGATTATCCAAGGGGGTCCAATTCAATCACATAAGTCCTTACAAGCAAAGAACCTTTCCCAACCGAATCAGGGAGGTTCAACATGAGTAATGATGGCGTCAAAGATAAGGGTCCACAAGCTAAGCAATGCAGCACCTTCTAGCAACTGAGAATGGCCCACAGTTTATAGCCAGCCAGAAAAGTAAAACTAAAATGAAGTCCTTTAGCAATAAGGTAATAAATTCTGCAAAAAAAAAAAAAAAAACAAATGAGCAAGAAATGAATTCTCCCCTAGAATCTCCAGAGAGGAACATTAATTTTAGTCCAATGGCACTTGTACTCAACTTCTGACCTATAGAACTGTAAGACAGTAAATTTGTGTTGTTTTAAGATATTGAATGTGTTACAACAGCAAGAGAGAATTATTGTATTGGGTTGTATACTAATTTATTGTTAATTAATACTAATACATTGGTAATAACTAATTATTAAAATTAATTTTATGTGTTTCTGTTTACTTTTTTAGTGTGACTACAAAAAAACTTAAAATTATATATGTGACTCACACTTGTAGTTTGAGTTTATTTCTACTGGGCAGTGCTAATCACACATACACACACCCCACCTTTATTTTACCCTTGACACTGATTTTTTGAGGACACCAGTCTAGTTGTCATGCACAGTGTCCCCATTTCAAACTCATCAGACTGCTTCATATCAACATCATTTACCTTATTTCTCTACCCACTAGAGTGCCTGTAAGCTGAACATTCAGTCAAAAGGTGTAATTAGATTTGGATTAAACATTTTTTGGCAAGAGCACCTCAGAGGCGGCACTGTGATGTCAAACCGCATCATATCAGGAGGCTCCATAGTGTCCAGTTATCTGACTTCATTGACAGTAAGTTTGATCAACAGTTAAGGTGATGTTGGGGGGTCAAACTATGTTCCTCAGACAGATGTGTTGAAATCCTAACCCCAGTTCCTATAAATGTGACTTTATTTGGAAATATTTCTACAGATGTAATCAAGGTAAGATGAGGCCATACTGGATTAGGGTGGGCCCTACTCCAATGACCGCTGTCCTCATCAGAGGGTAATTTGGACACAAAGACACAGAGACACATCAGGAGAACACCACATGATGACCGAGGCGTAAGCCGGAGTCACGTGTCTACAAGGCAAGGAATGCCAAGGATTGCTGGCAACCACCAGAAGCTAGACACCTTGATTCCAGAGGTTTAGCCTCCAGAATTCTGACAAAACAAATTTCTGTTGTTTCGAGCCATTCAGTTTGTGGTAATTTGTTAGTCAACCCTAGGAAATAAATGTAGGTGGTGACCACCAGATATTTCTAATGTACATGTATGCTTGTCGCATAGCAATGAAACAAGTAATGAGGCATTGCTTTGGTAGCACACGAATTCTCTGTTCCCCACTAGATCTGGCACCTAATAGTGCAGAAAGCAAGGAACTGCTCAAAGACCATGGGGTCATGTTGAAAGGGTAAAGGGGCTAGCTTGAAGGGCTTTCCACTGACCTACATTAGAATATTTTGAGTATTAAAAAGAATAACTAAAATTGATTATAAAACATTCTTATTTAAAAATCCATGAGTTCACAGTGATACTCAAAAAAAATAGAAAGTAGGAAGAAGTAGCAAATAACAATCATTCAACCCTCAGTAAAATATTGGGTTGGCCAAAAAGTTCATTTGGTAGGTATGGCTCCAGGAGCGCTTAATTGTCTCTAACTTCCTTCAAAACAATTTTGTTAATTGTGTTGTGACAGCTATCATATCAGCATGCATTTTTTAAAACTTATCAAAATTGGTGAATTTTGGGGTAGCCATTTTAATATTGAAGGTAGAAGAAAATATGCATCATTTTTGGCATATTATGCTTTATTATTTCAAGAAAGGTAAAAATGCAACTGAAATGCAAAAAAAGATTTATGCAGTGTGTGGAGAAGGTGCTGTGACTGATTGAATGTATCAAAAGTGGTTTGCGAAGTTTTGTGCTGGAGATTTCTCTCTGGATGATGCTGCTTGGTTGGACAGACCAGTTGAAGTTGATAGCAATTAAATCAAGATATTGATTGATAACAATCAATGTTATACCACATAGGAGATAGCCGACATACTCAAAATATCTAAATCAATCAATTTATTGATGAAAATGAAAAATGTCTTTTATTAAATGGACTTTTTGGCCAACCCAATGATAGAATAAGGATTATCAATAGAGATACTCAAACCATGTGAAAGTTTGTTAGGGAACAGGCCCTCAGATGAGTTTGAACATTTTAACCTGCTTTTTGGGTTCTTTCCTTCTCTGCAATGTGGAGAGCCAATAGTATTTGCTAGATTCCAGAGCCTTCTCTGCAGTCTCTCTCTTTCTTTAGGGTCCAGGGATTCGTTTCTCTAACATAACACTCCAGAGCGATGGTCTCAAACATTGTTGTTTCCTTGGGGAGCTGTTCAAAATCCTGATGCCCAGCCTGCAGCCCAGACCAATTACATCAGAATCTCTGCAGATGGGCCTCAAGTGAAAATATTTTCTAAACATTCCCCAGTAGTTCCAGTGGCAGCACGGTTTGGGAATCACCTCTCTGGCTTCAGTCTCGTGAGGTCCTCTTGGTAAGATATATGAAGCCAGGAAGTGAGCAAACAAGTCATGCCCATTATCACTTCTGAAAGCACAAACATCTACAATTGGATTTGATATATTACTGTCCTGCCAAGCTGCCCTTAAGGGTATCATGTCTTCCCTGGACCTTTCCTTTAAAGGCCCACTCTACACATGTCTCAATGCTATTCCTTTAAGCTGCATGTCTTACCTCCTTCTCCATCCGTCATAGCTGTATCACCTTGGAACCCACCCAAAATGCCCTTTTTAATATGGCTACTTTCACTCAGCATAAATATTCTGAGATTCACCCACGTTGTTGCAGCATCAGTAATTTATTCTCTTATACTCCTGAGCAGCATTTCATTTTATACCACAATTTGCTGGTCCACCTGTCAGTTGAACAGCCTTTGAGTTGTTCACAATTTTTGACTATTACAAATAAAACCGCTATAAGCTTTCATGGACAGGTCTTTGTATGAACCTTTTATTTCTTTTGGGTAAATACCTAGGAATGAAATGGCTTGGCCATGTGGTAGGTATGTGTTTAACTTTTTAAGGAACTGCCAAACGTTTTTCAAAGTAGTTTTACCATTCTCATTCCCAACCACACTGTATGAGGTTTGATCTTTACTATCAACAAGACTTGTTTTGGTCTTCCTTTTAATTTCAGCCATTCTAATAGGTGTGTGGTGAGATTTCATTGTGGTTTAGTTTGCAATTTCCTTATGACTAATGAGATTGAATGTTGAACATCTTTTTGTGTTTATTTGGTACCTGCATTTCTTCTTTGGTGAAGTATCTGTTCAAATCTTTTTCCCATGTTTTTGGAAAAAACAAATAGTCTCGGGGGAACCCCATTTGGGAATCACCAAAGTTCTTACCAGATCCACAAGGGGGAAAAAGGGAGTCGATGTACCTACTGACATCCTTCCTCTGGCTGCCATCCCAGGGAGGAATTTCAGGGCAGAGATGAGACCCGTCTCCGGGCTTGTGTGGGTAGGCAGGAGGCGAGGGAAGGAGAGGCCCCAGGAACATTTCTACTACTCCCTTTCCTTCACTTCTGCCGTAGAGAAGACCTCTGTGAGTCCCCGCTCCGCTAGGCAGAGGTGTGGTTTCAATAGTATTCCAGTGTGAGCCTCAGACTCACCTACTGGCAAGGAGGCGGAGTTTAACGTAACATTCACCAATTGGCTACAGGCTGCTGGGGGTGGAGCCCATAGCTTACCAAGCACAGAGGCTCCCTTTGGGCTGTGTGTAACTCTCCAAAGAAAGCAGTCAACGGTGAGCCAGTGACAGGAAGCGATCACAGCAGTCCTGTGTGGTAAAGGAAACTGGGCAAGACACCATCAGTGTCCACTTCAGTCCCCTGTCCAGCTTACTCCTGTCCCCTTCCAGCCTCTCTCCCGCTCTTTCCAGGGTAGGAACCAGATGGCCTATCTTCATGCGGATCCAGACATCAGAAGAGGGTTTTCACAAGGACAAAGTCTGTGCCACTCTCATGCGTGCTGAGGCCCGACCTCCTGCAAACTGGGATCCTCTGGCCATCTCCTTTCCAGGCCCAGGAAAAGCTCTCTTACACATTTGCCTCTTCTCCTATTTCCTGCCTGACTACTGAGGGATTGATTGGGTCATGCTGTTAGCTTTTAACCTATTTCTTTTTCTCTAGAAGACCGGGCTTTGCAAAAAAAGCAAAGGTCCCATCCTCACCACTTTATCACTTAAATCACTTAAAAGGGGTTTGTGACTTTTAACTAAAAGAATACTTATTACAGCAGAAGTAGTACATGTCAGCTAAGATCCCACACAGCCCTGGTGGCTTTGGGAACCCGCAAGCAAGGTGTCTGTTGAGAGCAATTGAATGTCCAGCATCTGAATCTCCCGCCTATACTAACCAAAGTAGGTAGAAAAGAAATACCATTTACAATTGTTCAAAATAAATGAGATACTTATACAGGGTCCAGCACAAATAACACCCCTTTTTTATTACAAAATCATAAGCACGTAATTCTGTAAGAGAACATCACACTCAGGCACACCATATGACATCTTAGATGAAATGTTCAAATTAAAACTATAAATCTTCACACCCACATTATTACCTTATGAACCACACTCAAGCAGGTCTTACTTCTACTGGACCCTGTATATAAATCTAACAAAACATGCATAGGACTGATACGCTAAAACTAAAAAATGCCAGTGAAAGGGAAAAAATCAAAGAAAATCTAAATCAGTAGAGAGACATAATGTGTTCATAATGTGTTGAAAAGCTCACTAAAGCAGAGAAATCAATTCTTCCCAAATTGATATACAAGTTTAATACAATTCCTATTAAAATCTCAGCAAGATTTTTGTATAAACAAGATTGTTCTCCAATTTATATGAAGAAAACTAATAATTTTGAAAAAATAATGATGTGGGAAGAATCAGTTCTTGATATTGAGGCTTTCTATACAGCTATAGTAATAGAGACAGTGTTACTGGTGGAGAGACAGACCGTAGATCAATGGAACAGAACAGAGAACCTAGAAGTCAGCCCACACAGGCACAGCCAACTGATCTTTGACAAAGGCGCAGTGGCATTCAATGGAGGAAGGGTAGTCCTTTCAACAAACGGTGCTAGAGCCTTTGGTATCCATGGGCAAATCTATGAACCTCGCAACTTACACGAAAAGTAACTCAAATGGGTCACAGATTTAAACGCAGAACTATAGAACTTTTAGAGCGGAAAATCATTAGGACCTAGGGCTGATGACCTAAGAGTGCTTAGACATGACACCCAAATGATGACCCATAAAAATCAATAAACTGGACCTCGTCAAAATGAATAACTTCTGCTCGGCAGGGACACTGTGGAAAGGCTGAGAACACAGGCTACGCACACTGGGAGGAAACAGTTGCAGGTCACACATGACTGACAGAGGGTGCGTATCAGAATGCAAGAAGAACTCCCAAATCTCAACAGTTAAAAAAAAAAACAATTAGAAAACAGGCAAAAGACATGAAGAGACACTTTATCAAAGAGGATATAAAATGGTAAATAAGCACATGGAAAGATGCTCAAAACCTTAAGCTTTCAGGGAAATGCAAATGAAGAGCATGATGAGATACCACTACACACTGATTATAACAGCTAACGTAAAAAACAGTGACCATACCAAACACCTGAGAGGATGCGGAGAACCTAGATCTCTCATAGGTTGCTGGTGGAAATGTGGTGGAAATGTAAAATGGAAGAGCCACTCTGGAAAATAGTTTGGCAGTTTCTTTAAAAAGGAAATATACTTTCCATGCAACCCAGCGATTGCACTCCCAGGCGTTTGACCCCGGGGCTTTCCAGAATATGCCATCAATTGTTCGTGGCGGCTTCATTTATTGAATACAATAGCAAAGACTGGAAACAACCAAATATCCTACAAGTGAATGATTAAACAAACATGGTACCTTCACACCATGAATTACAACTTTAAAAAAAATGAGACTGTTGATACCTGCAACAACCTGGATGGATCTCGGGAGCACGATTTTGAGTGGGAAAAAATTGCAAATCTTATACTGTATGCTTCCATTTATGTAACATTCTCAAAATGACAAAAATATAACGGTAGAGGACACATTAGTGGTTGCCACGGGCTAAGGATGATGGAGAGAGAAGTAGGTGTAACTACAAAGGAGTAGCAGGACAGAGATCTTTGTGGTGATGAAATAGTTCTGTATCTTTTTTAAAAGATTTTATTAATTTATTTTTAGAGAGAGGGGAAGGGAGGGAGAAAGAGAGGGAGAGAAACATCAATGTGTGAGAGAAACATTGATCGGTTGCCTCCTGCTCACGCCCCATCCAGGCACCGAACCCACAACCCAAGCATGTGCCCTGACCAGGAATTGACGCAGACACCTTTCACTTTGTGGGATGATGGCCAGCCAACTGAGCCACATTGGTCAGGGTGGAATAGTTTTGTATCTCAACAGGGTGGTGGTTACACAAATGTACACCAGTGATAAAATAACAGAACTATACATACATCGTACCATGTCAATTTCCAAATTTTGACACTATGCTATAGTTAAGTGAGATGTAACCATTGGGGGGAACCAAATGAGGGGTACAGGTTATACACATCTCCTTGTGTTATCTTTTCATCTGTGCATATACAATCATTTCAAAATAAAATGGGGTTCTTGAAAATTTATATATGAGAGTTCACAGGGGTGAGCACCCGGGTGAGACAGGGTTGGGTTTGATGTCCTGGAATGGGAAAGGGCTGAGCATGTATTTTTGGTATGTGGGGAGAGCAGGAGAGAAACCAAAACAGACATATGAGTTTCAGCTGTGGCTTATGACACTTTTCCCTGTTGGTGGCAGGAAGCGGCAGCGAGGATGCAAAGACCTGGAAGCTGAAGGTTCCGAGGACTGCTTACACTGCAATTTCTGGACCCTAGCGGGTCACTCACCCCACCATGGGGTCGCTCTTTGTCCAGGACACAGCCAGCCCCTCAGTGCCATCACTCACCAGAAAACAAATGATCTATGCTGACCCCAGGCAAGCGTCTGGACCAACTTCTCCTGTGACCAGTGGGGGACTAAGGCTTAGACAGGGCAGCAACCTTCCCAGTGTCACACAGGTACATTATTGCTCAGGGTACGGACACAAATATGTAATTCTGACTTCTGAGTGCAGGCTGGAGGAGTTAGGGGTGCAGGGGTAGGTATGAGGGTGGGAAGAGAGGGTGCTGGGAGACCAGTTAAAGGCCATTAAAATAGTCACGATTTCAGACAAGAAGACAGGACTTAGCAATAGACTGCATGGGAGTGCGTGAGAGTGCGGGAGGAGCGAGGTGTCCTGGCTGTCCGAAGCCTTCCGGCATGTGCACTGATTGGGCGGAGCCACCATTTTCCAGCACCATGGAATGGAATGAGGAATATTTGCAAGAACCAGATTTGGAGGACTGTGAGTTTCATCTCAGGTCTGTTCAGCTTGAGGTACCTGGGAGGTAACCCGGGGAGGTTGTCTGGGAGACGCTGGGCGACCTCAGTCTGGCGCTCCAGGAAGAGGTCTGCGTTGGTCATGGAAGAATAACCTTAGAACTGGGCAAGCACATTAAAAAAAAAGTCAAATTTGATCCAGCATGAAAAAAAATAGCTGAATCAAGGTAGAAGAGAAACACAAAGGGAAGACTGGTTTACAAAATCCCAGATTAGATGATCAATTAGAGAGAGGCATCCAAAGAACTAGGCGGGGGGTTATTAAAGTAACACCGGTTCCTGCTGCCCCATTAATAGATCAGAGGTAGAAAACTGAGAGTCAAAGCCACCATCTAATAAACAATTAATTAAAAACGTGTCATTCCCAGCTCAGTTCAGCGACTCTCAGCAGCCTCCCACCTTCTCGGCCACATTGCGTCCCGCACCCCAGGGCCTCCTCTATAGAAATTCTAGACCTCTTCTCACACCCAGCAGAGGACCATGACTCAGGGCTGGACAAACGGACACCCAAAGCCTTGGGTTCGTCCAAGTCTACTGCCCTGAGTCCCAAGTCCTCTTTCACACAGCCATTTACACGCTAATTTACACTGCTTTACAAACACTGGTTTCCTCTTTAAAGGGCTGATGCCTTTGTTTCCCACACCATCTCATCTCTCCACCATACCCCTAACAATGTGGACTTTGGTGATAAAAAAGGAGGGGTCCTCTGCTTGTGGTGTCTTAAGCTTCTGTATTTGTTCAAAATCCATTTATTGAGGGTCCAAAATTCAGTAATGGAAGCACAGTCTGCCCTAAAGGACTGCAGGCTGTGTCTTGCTCTCCTGCCTCTATCTCCTGGCTGGCACAGCCATAACGATGCAGAGGGGGGCATGGCCCAACTCCCACAAGGCTCCCAGCCTGGACGCTGAGCTGGTGCGGTAGGAAGAGGACTGGGGTCTGAGGACCTGATAATACGCTAAGCCTAGGACCCAGCCCAGCACTCAGAACTCCTTGCAACTCAGCTGGAGTGACCTGTACATAAAGCACATGGTAGGATAATAAAGGTCCTTAACCAGGGAAGTGTGAATACTGCTCCCTAACCTGGAAGGCAGGAGAGATTTTACAGGATTGTGATTTGGGGACTGACACTGCCCTGGCTTTGTGGCATGGAGGTGACCCCCTTATACACTCCCTGCCCTGCCAGGGAGACTCCAGGATGAAGAAAACAGAAGCCTTTGAGATCAGAGACGCCTCTTCATCAAAGTGCTTCTACACCACTCTTTGCTTGAACATGACACACCACCTGAGAGGCTGCCTCAAGGGTCCTGGGCCTTTGTTACAGGGCATCTAAAAACAGAGACCAGATGACCCTTTTGGTCCCTCCCGTTGGATCTAACTAGCCTGCACTAAGCCACACTGCACAGCAGGGGTGGCCGCCGGGGTAAGGTTATGCTCTCTCAGCCACCCGTACACTTTAGCCAGGCCTTCGCTCCTGTGCACAGCCTCTTGCTGACTGCCGCAGTCTTCTGATGCCACTGCTGCCGTTACAGCTCCGCTGCAACCAAAACCCCCACACAGATCCCCCCAGGGATACTCAGGAATTGATGCACTAGGATCTCAAGTTGCCACAGCTGTGTGTGTGTTGCTCCGTGTAGAACAGAGGAGGCATTAACCATGGTGGTCACCAGCCTCCAAGCTGGCCCCCAATGATCCTCAGCTCCCAGTAGTCATGGCCTCATGTAGTCTCCCCACCATTGGACGGAGCTGGCCAAGCGATCAGTAGGATATTACAGAAATGTCAATCTGCTACGTGTCTTCCAAGGCTAGGTCATAAAAGGCATCCTAGCTTCTGCCTCACTCTCTTGGTTCACTTGCTCTGGGGGAAGCTGGCTGCCATGTCCAAAGGACACCTGAGCAGCCCTATGGGGAGGTCCAAGTGGAGAAGACCTGAGGCCCCTCGTCAGTCAGGACTAGCTTTCCAGGTGCGTGAGCCATCTTGACCATGATCTTGCAGCTCCATCAGGCCCTCCTCTTGGCCAGCCACCATGGTGACTGTGGCTTTATGAAACACCTCGGGCCAGAACCACCCAGCTAAGCTCCTCCTGGGTCCCTGACCCCAGAAACTGGAAAGAGAATAAACATTTATTCTTCTCTTAAGCTGCCAAGTTTTTGGTGTAATTTAGTACACAATAGTAAATAACTAACACAATATGTTTTCATTTCTCTCGGATAAATACCTAGGAGTAGAATTGCTGGGTCATATGATGAGTGTATGCTTAACTTCATAAGAAGCTGCCAGATAGATTTCCTGCCTACACCACAGGCCGGCTGTGGTTGTTTTTTCCTTAGACCCACCTCACAAAAGATCAATTACAATGCCTTTGATTATAAGACATGGCAGGACCCCAGTTGCACCAAACTGCCACGTATTCCTTCTTCCCCAGGCCCCTCTTCTTTGTGAACTAACCAACAGGCCATTGCCAGGATTGGGGTAAATCTCTGGTCCCCCCACCGGGTGGGGAACTTCCTCCCAGCTGATTACTTACATGGCCTTGGAAACCATCCTGCAGTTCAGAATTGACAAACCCCTTTCCCACATGTGCCCAGACTTCCTCCACGCCTCATCAGCCCACGGACACAAATGAGATTGCATTATAGAAAACCCCACACATGTCTTGAGCTTTCACCCCCATCCACAGACCACTGGTGCCCCAGAGCCCATAAGTTGCCCGGGCTATTTCTGGAAGTCACATGATGGTAGTGCAGGCCCCTCCTAGAAAGCCAAGTCCTTAGAAGCCACTTGGGGGCAGCACCTCACCACCGCCCCTGCCAGAGTGCCCTGAAGACCATTCCTTCCATTCGTTCCCCTGCGCTCCAGAACTTGTCAACCCCCGTACTACTAGGTCTGAGTATCACACAGAAATGGGGGGAGAAGCCTTGTAGTAGATTCTGCAGGTGTCTGTTTAGATCCCCTTTCCCAGGCCAGTGCACCCATCCACCAGCTGCTGCTCAGGCCACCTCCTGCTCCTGAGAACTGCCCTTGGCTGCTGGGTGACCCTGAGAGGTTACACTCCCCCCTGCCTCCTAACATCTGATTGACACAGGGGTACAAAAGCCTGCCCTGCTTACCTCAGGGGGTGACAACTCTCAGGTCCTGTCACACCCCACACCTCCCTGTGGGATCAAGGTGAGGCTGGACTTGGCTGAGACCGCATCTTGCTGAGCATCTTCCCCTGCCCTGCCCGGCTTTCCTCCTTCCCTTTCATGCTGCTCTGACAGCACACCCACAATAAACCGCTTGTTCAGGAATCCCCATTTTAGCCCTTGCTGGTGTGGCTCAGTTGCTTGGAGAGTCATCCCAACACATCAAAAGTTTGGGGGTTCAATTCCCAGTCAGGGCACAGACCAAGGTTGCACATTCAATCCCCTGTCAGGGTGCATATTTAAGAAGCTGCCAGATTTCCTGCCTACACCACAGGCCAGTTGTGGTTGCTTTTTCCTAAAACCAATGAAGGTTTCTCTCTCACATCAATGTTTCTCTCACTCTCCCTCCCTCTCTGAAATCAATAAACATATTTTTTAATTAAAAAAAAATATTTTAGCCTCATACTCTAGGGAGGAAAAAAGAACACATCTCCCAACTTTGTGACACAATCTTACTTAGGCCCCAGAGCCTCACAAAGACGTCATGAAATCAGCGCCTGCATCTGCCTGTAGCCTCTCTCTGCTAGCTTCAGGAGCAGTCTGTGGGCCGGGTGGGAGTACAGCTCCCATACCACTCTTCTGCACTCCACTCCTCCTCCCACTCCCTGCCTCCTCCAGGAGACCACCCACCAGCGGCCACGAGCCCGTCCCCCCATGTGCAAATCATTCCATCAAAGCTGTCTTCCTGCTAGATCCCACCTACTAGGTTGCCCACTGTGGATGGTATATTCATTTGACCTTCAAAACCATCCTGTTCCATTGCTATTATTAATGCTCCTATTTTGCTGGTGAGGAAGCCAGAAACGATTTACTGCAAAGCTAATGAAGCTTAAGCTCAATTGCCTGGGCCCTTTCCAAAGTCCTGCAATTTTGTAATCATAGTTTTGTATTCTTCTAGTTAAAGGAAGCTCCCAGAGTGTATCAGCTTCAGATCCCACAAAACTCTACCTATGGAGAAACTGAGTCTCTCTGAATGGTGAGGCCACTTGCCCCAGGACACAAACCTGATGAGAAAGGGAAGCAGAGCTTGACCCAGGGTTGCTGCCTCCCAAGAGCTTTCCTGTTCTCCGTCCTGCAGTGCATCCCTGGGCTCCCCCAGGCACAGAGAGGTGGTCTCCAGGACCTAGCCCTTGGACTAGCCCTCAACCCCCAGCATGTGGCCTTCTGGCTGCCAACTGCCCCTCCCCTACTCTGACACATTATTGTGGCAGCCTGCCAGGCCAGAGTGTGCTTGAGCAGAGCTATATTTAAATGTCAGGGTGGAAGAGGGTCTGCAAGGATGCCATCAATGAATATGGACGCCCACAGGGCCTTCTTATAACCTGAAATAGGCTCTCTGTTCGCCTGTGTCCTCTCCATCAGCTAAGCTGGCAGGCTGATAGGGTACCTGGGGGGCACCACAGAATTCAGACTGTGTATCAGTTAGCTTTTGCCGTATAACAAACCACTCCAAAATTTAATGGCCTAAAACAAGAGCTATTTATTTAACTCACAGGTCTGTGGGTCAGCAATTTGGGATGGGCTCTGCTGGGAGTTTAATCTTGGCTGGGATCCCTGTACATATGCAGTCAGCTGCCAGGGTGGGTGGTAACCGGCATCAGCTGACATGCATCACATCTGTTCCACACGGTCTCTCATCCTGCATTGGCCAGTCCAAGATTGTTCACATGTGGCTGGGGAAAATTCCAAAAAAGTGAGTGGAATTAAGCAAGGTCTCTTGAGGTCTAGGCTCAGGACTCACATACTACCACTCTCACCACATTCCAGGACCCAGAGCAAATGATAGGCCAGTTATAATGGTTAATTTTTGTGTCAACTTGGCTGGGTCACAGTGCACGGATAGATGGTTAGTTGAGCGTTATTTTGGATGTTTCTGTAAAGGTGTTTTTTGGATGAGGTCAAAATTTAAATCATTGGACTTTGAGTAAAGCAGATTGCTCTCCACAATATGGGTGGAACTCATCCAATCAGCTGACTGCCTTAATAAGACAAATACTGGCTTCCCCTGACCCTCCTAACAGGCCTCCTCCCCAAGCAAGAAGACTGCCTTTAAGTTGGACTGCAACTCTTCCTTGAGTCTCCAGCCTGCCAGCCTCCCCCACCAGGTTTTGGACTCACCAAATCTCCACAGTAATATAAGCCAATTCCTTAAAATCTCTTTCTATGGATGGATGGATGGATGGATGGATGGATGGATGGATGGATGGATGGATGGATACAGATACTCTCTCTGTATATATACAGACATATATACATATATACATATTTTTTCTCTCTCCTGTTGATTCTGTTTCTCTGGAGAATATTGACTAATTTGGAGAACCAACCCAAACAGAAGGGTTGAGGAATAGACTCCTGATGGGAGGAGCTACAAAGCCACATTGCAGAAGGTGAGGCATAGAGAGGGAAATGTTATAGCCATCTGTGCCAATGATCTATCAAGGGCTGGGTTTAGGAATGGGATGGGATTTCATGGTTCTGCAGGGCCAGTCAGGTGGAGTTTCTAGTCACACCCACTCCCTGTTGGGTATCAGAGACCTCAGAAACAAAACTATTTCGAAGTCTCCCTGAGCAGGCAAGAACTGCACCCCAGGATTTGGAAGTATGTCTCCCTCCTTAGACTAGGAGCTCCCTGAGGACCGTGCTGCTTCTGCCATTCAACTCAGGACTCAATGCAGAATGGAGAGTTCAGATGGAAGACTGCTGTCCCACTCCTCCTATTGGATACAATAGGTCTGAGAGCAGCCAATAGACTGATTTGCCCATGTGTTCCCCAAGGTAGCTGGCACGATGACTGAGATAAGTGCTCCCCCAACGAACAAACAACTGAGTGTTTGGCTCATGCTCAGTTCTAAACACACAGTCTTCAGTGCTGAGGTCTGGGCTATCTGCTCCCAGCTACACAAAGGGTCCCCAGTCCCAAGTAACCAAGACAAGGGGCAGGGGCCTCAGACCTGCCCAGCCCACTTCACCGTCCCCTTGAGTGCCCCACATGCTGATGTGTTTTGTTCTGTCTCTGCCTCTGCTTGTCCAGTTGTCCACCTCTCAACTCCTGGCCCCACGCTGCCTCCTGCTTACCCTCCTCTCTAGACTCTGCAAGCTCCATGTAGGCACTTGGAAAGGAAGCCAAGCCTTGTCACACACGTATGTACTGCAGACTTCCCCCTCCCCCAGACATGGCTCTGGGCTCTGGGTAGACTCAGGAAGTGGGGAGTACTTGGAGGAGAGAATGCAGTAGGCAGGTCAGTGGAGCAACTAGATTTAGCCTATGAAACTCTAAGGACAGAGCCTCTCCTGCCCAGAAGATCCATAGCAGCATGAGCTGACTAAAAAATAGTGGAAGGCACTGAATCTACAAGCTGTGAGCTCCAGCCCCTGCTGTGTGATATGAGACTGTCACTTTGCTTCTCAGTTTCCCCATCTTTTGATAAGATGATAACCATGCTTATAGCATGTTCTGCAGACACCCTCCTCATCTCCTTGGGCCCTTACCATTCCAGGAATTTTCAGCTGCCTTCCCACTGTAAGTCTGCATGTCTGCACCTGAGACCTTTCTTTCCTGAGCTACAGAAAGCCATGTAGTAGACTGCAAGTGCCAGGGAATTAATATCCCTTGGAGAAGCACTTTATCTGTAACTCACAGGTTAAGCTCTGGGGCATGCGTTCTACTGCAAAGTCCAGAGCTCCCCAGGTGGACTAAGTTCTAGTTGCCCACAATGGTAATTGTCTCCCAAATGCACCCTGTGTTGGGCTGCTTCCCTGCCCTATCTGACTTTCCTACTCCCTCTGAGTGCAATGAACTACTTGCACTGGAATCCTTGTCTCTGCAGCTGAGGGAACCCAAATAAGACACCCTCCCATCCCTGTCTGTGCCACAATTAGCCTGTGATGACAGGGCTACCAGCAGGTGTCTGGGCCCAGGACTAGACGAGGGACTTCCCAGCCCTCATCTCTACTCTGGACCCAGAGGCCAGAGGCAGGTAGTGGATGTTGGTGGGACTTCCTCTACTGTCCTGGAATGGCAGCCACAGCCTGTAACTGAGAACAGATGTGCAGCTCTCACATTCTACAGTGAGCAACCAGTGAGTCACCAACAGCTGGGCACCTGACTCCTGGCTTACTAAGAGCTGTGTAACCTGCTTCCCCACCAGTCTACCTAAAGGGTAGGGTTGGGGTGGGGCAGGAGGGCTCCCCTGACAAGATGACAGAATCCTCTCACTCCCTGAAGGAAGCAAGGGGGAGTTTCCAAGCTAATCAGTGGAATATTCAGTGTGTCAGTTTGCATATCCCGCCCTACCCGGCCCAGGGTATCTGTCCAGACCAGCCATTCCATCCTATACCCACATCTGTCCACTGCACATCTATAGCTCATCCCTCTCTCCACCATTTCGATCCCCATCTGGGCTCCCAAGTGGCATCTTCGGCAGCCTCCTTTCTGGCCTCTCTGTCTCCTCGCTCAGCCTCCTGTCCACTCCAACCCATCCTTCTAAAAGTGGACCTTTCTATAGCAGACCAGCAAACTACTGTGGGCCAAAGGCTGCCCGTGGCCTGTTTTTGTGCCGCCTGTAAGCTAAGAATGGTTTTTACTTTTTTATACTTTGTTTTTAAACAAAACAAAGAAAACCATGTGACAAAGATTTGTGCCAAGTCCTGTTTTAAAGCATAAATTCCATCCTGCTTACGGGAGTGGCCTCCCTGCCAGCCTCATTCTACACACTCACCTCTTCACACCCTGTGCCTGAAATACCCACCCATCCCCCTCATATGCCTGGCCAACCACATACACTTTAGGTCTCATTCTAAATACCCCTTTGGCTGGGCCTCGGCCCATTGGCCTCAGACCATGCCTCAGCTTCCCCTGCTCAGCTCTATGTGATGAGCTGGTCCCTGCAGGCTCCTGAATAGGTTGCATCACAGCTGGGTTTGGCCAATAGGTGGGAGGCAGAAGAGCAAGAAGAAAAAAGATTCCAGGGTATTTCTTCCCAGGGTCTCTGACCACAGCTGGTCTTGTGCATGGTTTGGACTTCTAGTAAGTATACCCACCATAGTCCCAGCTCCTACTGGGTGACCTGAGCCCCAGTAACACCACCTCCTCCTTCCTTCTCTTCCCCTGAGTAGGAACAGCTCCCTACTACTGTTAGTCTCTGGGCCACCCTTGGTTGACTTCTCAACCCTTCCATTACCTGTGTGACCAATTCCTACACTTAATTACCTTTATTGAAACCCTGGTTTCTGTTCATGGTAGGACTCTGACCAGACACCTAGGTGAGCTCAGTAGCTATAATTGCTCAAATAGCACCCTTCACTCAGTCACTTCAACAAGCAGTTTTTTGGCTGCTGATGGTATTGGCCAGGGGTCAGAAAACCACGGCCTGCTGGCCAAACCCTTCCCACTGCCTAGTTTGTAAACAAGTCGTTACTGGAACACAGCCACACCCATTCATTTACCTATTGTCCACGGCTGCTTTCAGAGTCAGACTTAAATAGCTCCAACAGAGACCGTGTGTTCCACAGAGCCAAAATCTTTACCATCTGGTCCTTCACAGGAAAAGTTTGCCAACCTCTTTTCTAGGTAGGTCCTTGCTACTCAAAATAAAATCCCAGGACCAGCTGCCCACTTCACTTGGGAGCTTGTTACAGCTGCAGAACCTCACACCCTATCCCAGGGCCACTGAATCTGAATCTGCCTCTTAACCGAGTCCTCGGGTTGATGCCCAAGCACACTGAAGTTTGAGAGGCACGTCTTAAGAACTCACCAGCATATCACTCTTCATACTCACCAGGAATTACTAATTATCGTTTGTGTTTCTTCCTAGAAGGAAGTGCAGAGATTATTTGTGTGTTGTTTTCCTCTGGATCCCTGGCACCTGATAAGGTGTCAGGCAAGAGATGATGGATGACTCTGACAAATAAATAGTTTAATAGAATCATGGAAGCTAAGGGAGGAGTTTCTCAAGAAGAGCAGTTACCATTTTTTTTACATCTCGAATTGGCATTGGGAGAATAGGGAAATAGGTCCTCTCTCACATTGTACAACCTCTGTGGGGAGGTCACTTTGACAACATTCATCAAAATTACAAACGTGTGTAGGCTTTGACCCTGTGCTTCCACTCGCAGGCCTTTATCCTTCAGAGACTTACACCTGCCGGCAGTGATAAGATACTAAGGTATTAATTGCATGACTGTCCTCAAGAGCAAGAGATTGGGCATAATCAAGTGTCCCTCAACAAGGGATTTGCTCAGTGAGTTATGGTACATAATGAAACTGTGAAACTTTCAAAGAGAAAGAAGGAACTGGAATGATAGCCAAGGTATGTTGTTAAGTGAAAAAAAAAAACCCAAACAATACATATCAGATAACATCCAAAACAGGACAAGGAGAAAGAAGAGAATACCTATACATTGTTTGTGTAGTCAGAAAATATCTCTGGGAGTTCATACACAAAAATCAACACTGGTCAGCCATAGGAAGGGATGGCTGGGTTGTGGGGACAAAAATAGGAGATTTTTCACTGTCTACGCTCTGGTACTTTTTGAATTAAAACAAAACAAAACAAAGGAACACAGGAAAACCTGCAGAAAGAAATAGAGAAGTGTCAGAATGTATAGACATGTTTTAGATGTCCAGACTAGAGCATTGCTACTCAAAATGTGCTCCACAGCCCTGGCTGTTGTAGCTCAGTGGATTGAGCACGGGTTGTGATACCAAAGGGTCATTGGTTTGATTCCCAGACAGGGCATATGCCTGGATTGCAGGCCAGGTCCCCAGTGGGGGCCATGTGAGAGGCAATCACACATTGATGTTTCTCCTTCTCTTTCTCCCTCCCTTCCCCTCTCTCTAAAAATAAATAAATAAAATCTTTAAAAAAAAATGTGGTCCACAGACAGGCAGTATAGGAATCACCTGAGAGCTAGTGAGAAACACAGGATCCCAGGCCCCACCTCAGATGGACTGAGTCAGAATCTGCATTTTAACAAGAGCCCTAGGGAATTCAAGCACACGGTATACTTTGATGCATGCTGGTCCAGGCAACCAGAGAACTGGCTCCTAGCAGTACCACCTGGTTTCCACAGTCTGCTACTGATAAAACAGCTGCCTTTCCCCAGTAATTGGGACTCCCTCCTGGTGAGACACCAGGACCCAGGCTGTTCCCATTATGGGGGAGGTTTTTCGGCAGCTCCTCCCAGACCCTGGCTGGCCAGGAGCCCAGTGCCCTGGCGGGTCCCCAGCCAAGGAGACAGCTCACTTCCTCCTCCTGGAGCCGCTGGGACTGCTCAGAACGGAAACATTTGAGAGTTCTCCACTGCCCCAATTATAAGCTCTTTCCAACACGAATAAAGATGCATCTGTCTGCTTCGGGTTTATTCATAACTGGTATTTATTTATTCATCCACCAGTGCCTCTGGGTACCTGGTACACTGACCTAGTGGTGGAAGGAAGGTAGGGGAGGGAAAGCATCAGGCAAACCCCATTGGAGAAGGAGGGAGGAGGAAAAGCCAGGAGCTTGGCTGCATCCTTGATCCACCTGGAACAGCTCCAGGCCACATCTGGAAGCAGTGACGCCACTGGACTTTTTAGAGCAGCAGGGAGGGGAGATGGGAGGAGGGAGCAGTGCTGACTTCAGTCCAGACCACCCAGGATTTTGCAGTTGGAGAACTAAGCAGGGAGACTCACTTCTCCCACCATATTGCCTGCCTCTCCAACTCACAAACTCTCTGAGCCCATCTCAGCAAGCACAGAGCAGCCATGAGTGAACGCCCCACACTGTGGCTCTCCTGAGCCTTGCCCCCACCCCAAGCTGGCCAAGCCCTTTCCTTTCTGGATCCTTCTACTCCTCTTACCTCCTAAATGGCATCCCCTGCCCCCAAAGAGAACGCTGAGTCCTCTTCATCCCCCTTCATGCTCCTTTCTAGATTTCTCCTAGCCACCATCCCTAGGAGCTAAGCTCTCTTAAATTAAAAACAAAATAAAGCCATAGAACCACTAATAAGTGTTCAGCCCAAAAGAGTTCACAAAATGCGTCTACATATTGTGCCTCAGTTTGTCATCTAAGAGCTCTACAAGGTTAGAAACCCCACCGCTACTCTATTGAGGAGGATACCACGTTTAGGAAATGTTCAGGGGCTTGACAAGACCTCCCAGCCTATAGGTAGCAGAGGCCTCAGGGCTCGAAGCTGCCATCTCCCAAGGCCTCAAGACCCGTCCAGTGCAGAGCTCCAAACCAGACAGCGTCTTCTGCAGTAGCCACCTATTGATATCCCAGCTCTGTGAATGGTTATGTCCCTTGCCTGGCTCCAAATTCAGAGACACATTTCCTCTCCGTTGCCTCTATTGTCCCCAGTCCCAGGTCTACCCATGTTAGAGTCTGGACAAATACCTTATCCTTCTCTGCCCAGTCACTACTGTGATTCTTCCATATTAATCCCCCTACCCTTGGGCCCTACTCTTACTATTTCATGTTCCACCAACTGCCCTCAAATTGTTTGTAGTAGTTTAATTGCAAATCTGGCCACAATTATTCCTCCTCCTGTGTCCACACACTTTGCAATGTGACTTCCTGTCTCCTCTCATCAAGAGGTAGAATCTAACTCCCCACCCCTTGAATCAGGGCTAACCTCACAAATTGCTTTGGCCAACAGAATATGGTAGAAGTGACAAAATGCCAATTCTGAGCCTAGGTTTCAAGAGGCTATATATACATGTATTTCCATTTCTTTTGTCCAACCACCATGTGAGCAAGCCCAGGCTAGCCTTCTGAGGGATGAGAAACCATGTGACCCAGGCACCTGCATTGGCCCAGCCAGTAGCCAACCA
This sequence comes from Trachops cirrhosus, assembly GCA_028533065.1. NCBI lineage: Eukaryota > Metazoa > Chordata > Mammalia > Chiroptera > Phyllostomidae > Trachops > Trachops cirrhosus. Next base: position 70,193,712 of record CM052547.1, read on the forward strand.
CATCCACATGCCAACTCTGTGAAGGCCATCCTGAATCAACCAGCCTGCAGCCAACCCATCACTGACCGAAGATGCATGAGGGAACCACCATAATCAGTTAAGACAACCCATACAAAACGAACCACCCAGCCAACCCATAGATTAGTGAGAAATAGTAAAAAATTGCAGTTTTAAATCACTAAATTCTGAGGTGCTTTGTCACACAACGAAAACGAACTGTCATACCCTTTGTCCTCGACTCACTGACTCTCTGGGACTTCTCAGACCAAACTCCTCATCCCAAGTGTTCAAAGCCTTGTTTGAAGTTACCAGTCCAGCTTCATTTACCACAGATTCTCCAAATCCTGGTCTCCTTGGTGTCCTCTGATATTTCGTGCTGTTTCCATCCTCGGACCTCTGCTTATACAGTCTTCCTTCCCACCCTTGTCCCATTCTCCCACCCTGAATGCCATTTCATCCTCCTTTGTCCGTCTCTTCAAATTACATCCTCCCTTCAATACCTCACTATCATGGAATCTTCCATGATAATGTGTCTTGTTGTTCCAATGTCTTTGGCACTTTTAGTCTCAAACTTTGCTGTAATTTGATGTGCTGGCCAAAGAAGCACTGAACTATATCTTTATCCTGCCTTGCATTATAATGCATTGGTGCATATAGTTCATTATCAACCAGGAAGTGCAAATAAATTTGACCTCGTATGTCTACACAGATCAATCAGTAGAAGATGCCTGGAGAGCATCTGGGATCTGCTGAAAAGACTGACATGATTGATTAGTAATGTCTGCCACTGGTATAGACAAAGAGATTCCAGCATATCTGTCAGGATTAGCCATTCCACCTCAGGTACAGGGATTCTTGAACTTTTTGTCTGCTGAACCCTATAGGCCCCTTCTTTCCCAGCCACCTCAACTAAGGATATGCTTTAGAGAGAGGAAGGGAGATAGAGACAGAAACATTCACGTGAGAGAAACATCAATTGGTTGCCTTTCTCATGCACCCGACCTAGGTGTAACCCGAAACCTAGGTATTTGCCCTGACCAGGAATCAAAACATGATCTTTTGATGTATAGGATGACATTCCAACTCACTGAGTCACTGGGCCAGGAGGGCTGGACTTCTTCTAAGAATACATTTCTAAATGCATAAAATACCATGTATTGCCATGTATAATGCATACCCACATTTTTACCCCAAACTTCCAGGAAAAAAATCTTTTGTTTTAGTTTTTAAATTCAATTATTTATTTATTTATTTATTTATTTATTTATATTTAGATACTTGTTTTTTGTATATAAAGGAATTTTAGCATTTACTTTTGAACACATTATGGTATAAGAAATTTTATGTAACAAATAATTACAAAATACAAGAACAGATACAAGGTGTTTCAGGTACTACCCATGTAATGTGCGTCCTTATTTTTCCCTCAAAAATTTGGAAAAAAAAGTGAGCATTATACATGGCAAAAAACGGTGAGCATTATCCCTGGCCAGGTGACTCAGTTGGTTAGAGCAACATGCAGAAATGCCAAGGTTGTGGAGAACTGACCAATGCGTGCAAAAATAAGTGGCACAACAAATCGATATTTTCCTCTCTCCCTCCCCCTTCCTCTCTAAAATCAATCAATAAAGATAAATGCATAAAATAAAATACATCAAATTACAAAGGACACCGATTATACTGAAATACTGTTATGAAAATATTTTTGACAGAAAAATATTAACATTTTATTTTGAACAAATAAAGATATACACAGTTATATTATTATTGTTTTAGTTCAGAGTTTGAGCGGTGACTGTCGCTAAGTTTTTGGCATGACACCCACTTGTCGTCAGTTCATGAGATGGCACAACTTGCAGGGTCCCAGTATTTTTCAATCTCGTTCCAGTTACTTTGATTTAACTAGGGCAGAAATATACACAGAACTATAACCAAAACTGTCAAAACTCCTAAAGAGTATGGCAATAGCTATCAAATTATATCTGTTTTCTTTGATTTAGATATCCCTGCTTTTGGGACTCTATCCCAATATTTTTTTTAATGTGTAATAAAATACGTGATTTTTCCTCAATACACTGCATGACAAGGCCTAGCAGAGAGGAGCTTAATAACAACAGTAATTTTGAAGTACGTATGATCTTTCCAAATATTTATAACTATAATGTGATATGAAAATATTTGTGGCTTCTATTAGGAACAAAGACTCAGCTGTGTAATTTGTTGCTATGTACATAATTGAGGGAAATGTTTGATTTAATTTAGAGCAAATATATAGATGTAATTTTTTCCAACTATGTGCCATTGACCCTTACATTGTGTCCACAGGGTCTTAAATTAAGAACCCTTGGTCTTAATACACATATGAGGAAGGACCCCCCAAAAAAACCCAGAATTATCATCTGGAGGGCGGGCTCCTTGTAGAACAGGCTGCCCTGCTAGGTGAGGGTTCTAGGATTCCATGTGTATCAGTGCACCAGCTGGCGTGGTTACAAGGGGCTGCATTCAACTTCAGTGAATTTTTTTTGTAAGACTCTTTCAACACATTTCCCCGTTTCATGACGGGTGATTTACAAGCGCACCTGCCCACACCATGCTGAGCGTTCAGCAGTTTTTGACTAAAAAACAGCGTGACTCCCATGCCCCACCCTCCCTATTCACCCAATCTTGCCTGAGCAACACTTTTTTGGTTGTTTCCTCGGATGAAAAAAGTCCTTAAAGGGAAACATTTTGCTGATATGGAAAAGGTGACACAAAAAACAGCAGAAGCACTAAAAGGCATCAAAATCGATAAGTTCCAAAACTGTTTTGAGCAGTGGAAAAAACGTCTCCACAGCTGCTTTGCATAAAAGGGAGAGTACTTGGAAGGTGACTGAAGTTTAAACATATAAGAATAAATACACATTTTTTATAAATAAATTCTGGGTTTTGGGGAGCCCCCTTCCTAAAAGGCAGGAGCTGCTATTGAATTGGTTCATATCCCTGAGAGGTACCCAGGCTAGACCCACAGTGGATGACCAGCAATGGCATAAAGGAATCTGACCACTGTTACCATGCAGAGCCCAGTGCCATCAGGATTCCATTACTCCTTTCTGTTCCTCCTCAGTCTCCTTTCCCTCGCAGGAACAAGGCTTTGGGCACCTACTAGAGGCCCCTTTCCTTCACTCCAGGTCCAGGGGATCCCTCCACACCCCTTCCCCTCTGCCTTCGAGAACACTTTACCTTCCCTGCTGTCTTGTTTGGGTCCCTCTGACCAGCCCCAATGGACCAATATGGCAGAACCCCTTTTCACTTGGCTCCCTTCCAGGCTTACCTTGGACCTTGGCCCTCCCTTCGCCCTATACCCTGGGGAGGGGGTGCCAGGTTGGCATAGCCCATACCCTGATAGAGGCCTCAGAAACTCAAACCCAGGTCTTCTATTATCTAGGTGTAGAATTCAGCCCAACTATTGCAGCGTCTCTGTGGAGTAGAGACCTTTCTTTCTTTGTGTTTTGAAAAGATTCTATTTATTTACTTTTAGAGAGAGGGGGTGGGAGGGGGAAAGAGAGAGAGAGAAACATCAATGCGTGGTTGTCTCTTGCATGCTCCCCAGCCCCCCACACTGGGGACCTATCCCACAACCCAGGCATGTGCCCTGACTGGGAATCAAACCAGAAATTCTTTTGTTTGTAGACCGGCACTCAATCCACTGAGCCACACCAGCCATGACAAAACCCTTCTCTTCATTGTAAAGATGAGTATGTTGGACAGTCTTTGGACACTACCTCAAAAATATTTGGCCAAACCTCTTTCTCCACTCAGTGCTGAGTTGAGATATTCTGGGAAGCCTTCAACCTGACCTGGAGCTGCTCCAATGCAGCCTGGTGGGACACCCTTCCCCCTAAGGGAGCCTGCCTGGTCCTCATGCAAGAGCAGCCCAGAAATGTGAGGAACTCAGAGTCTGTGGGGTTTCCCTTGACTGACAGGGGATAAGAACGCTTGTATCTTAGCTAAGTGGCACTACCCACCTCCAGCCCATGTTGTCCTTCAGTAACAGTGGAAAACTGTAACCCACCCCACCATTCTTTTGATATTGTTTCTGTAAGTGCTAACTCTAACTAATATGTAGCTTGTCAATGAATAGCGTGTTTGTATAAGAATCCTAGGAACTAACTTCAAAAGATACAGACCCGGGCTTCCAAGCATCCCAGCTCTGGGAGATTTGCTGACCTTCAACCATGGAGCCAGAATGATGTGAAGCCAGGATGACGTGAAGCCAGGATGTACACCAGACCATCACTTGTCTTATCGGCGGAATTGTGCTCATCTGCACACAGAGAACTTTTCAAACTCCTCCCCTGATCTCTTCGTTCTGTTCCCCTCTCCCTCCTTATAAAAAACTCTGTCTCCACTGAGAGGTGGAGATGGGCTTTGTGAGATGAGTCCCACAACTTCCAGGAGACAGGCTTTGAGACATTAGTCCCCATCTTCCAGATGGCCAGCATCCACAAATAAACCACATTCCTTTACATCAGCACCTGCCCCTCGAGTACTGGCTTTTGCAGCAGCAGGCAGCCAGACCTACCTTTTGGCTACACCCAAACTCCACCTACCCTCCCAGACCCAGCTCTGTCTCATCATTTCCCAAAGCCTCTTCCAATTCCCAAGCCTACACTGGGCTCACATAGGCTGTGAGAATGGGGACTTGAGCCAAAGTGAGCTAAATCTCTGAAGGGGTAGAGAGAGAGCCCCAAGGATGCGCTTAGCAGTCTCTTCAAGAATCCAACACCTATTAACCAATGTCTCCTCTAAAAATTTAATTTAATAAATAAATAAATCCAACACTCAAGACAGAAGACACCAGAATTGATTCTCTCTCTTAGGTACACTGTAGGCCTTCTGCGTCTCTTACTTGGTGTCTGTGACATGACCCGTGCTATTCTGGCACTGGGGACATGAGCGCAAATTACAAAGCTCCTGCCCTCATGGAACTAACATGCTGATGGGGGAGACAGACACAGACAACAAACACGTCAACCAGTAAATAGGCTGTGTCAGATGAGGGCAAGTCCTGGTAAAGCCAATGGTCCTGAAGGAAGTAGAGAAAACCATGTGGATCTCCAGCAGAAGAGTGTTCTATTCATCCTTGGCATATTAAAGGAACAAGTACAGTGTGACCAAAGAGGAGAAACAGAAGGGGAATAATAGGAGAGAAGTAGCAGGGGGAGATCACATAAGGCTTTGTAGGTGATGAGAGGACTGTGGCTTTTGCTTAGAGTGAGCTGGGAGCCATGGGAGGGTTTCAAGCAAAGACAGAACACAGTCTCCCTTAGCCCCAGAATGGTTACCCTGGCTGCTGTGGCAAGAATCCTGGGGGCAGAACTGAAAGTGGGGAAGAGGACCTAGGGTGGAAGCAGAGGAGAGGATACTGCAGAGATCCAGGTGGCAGGTGATGGTGGTCCAGACCAGCTGGTAGCCATGGAGGAAATAAGTGTATTTTAAAAGCACGTAGGAGGGGGTTGCTGACGGCTTAGTTGAGGGATGTGACCAAAGAAGGAGTCAAGTTGTCTGGCCCAAGTAACTAGTCCAGAAACACGATAAGAAGGGGAAGGCTTCAGAAGGAGAGGGTTTAAGGATATAGATGAGGGGTTCTGTCTTGAATATAAATTGTAACTTCATGGAGGAAACTCAGCTCATCTATTTTTCTAGCTGAAGTCTGTGGCTAACTTGGCAGGGAAGTTTTCCAGTGGGGCAAGACAACAAATCAAAACTCTGGGAACTTCACAGTCCTAATATTTATTTAAGGTGGTTTAATAATTGTTCTCCTCTAGGGCTTTGAGAGAATTAGCTATTCTAATCTTTACCACAGAAGACTTGTACATGAATGTTCATAGTTTTATTCATAAGAACTGAAAACTAGAGACAAGCCAAATGTCTACCAACAAGGGAATAAGCAAATATCCATAAGCAAACTATGATCTATTCATACAATGAAATAATATAATAATATTCAGCAAGAAAAAGGAACAAACTACTAATACACACAACAACCTGATGAATCTCAAATGCATTATGCTAAGCAAAGTACCCTTATACAAAAGAGAACAAAATGTATGATTCTTTTATGTGACATTTAAGAACAGGAAGAACTAGGTAACATCAGAACACTCATTTCCTCTGCGGAGGAAACAGGATTGACCAGGAGGGGCACAAAGGACCAGAACCAAGCTCAGCCTCTCAGGAACACCTCCCAGAGCTCTGAGTCTGGGGTGAGGCCACAGAAAACAGAGACGGTTGAGAACATGGCCTCAGTCACAGACAGTGGTGCCAGCAGCGGCAGTGCCCAGCTGCATTCCTCCCATGGTCAGTCCTTAAAATCAATCCCATCAGTCACCCTGTAATCTTCTAATAAATCCCTCTTTTGCTTAGGCCTCTCAGAGCCATTTCTGTGGTTGAAACCAAACACCCTGGCTGGTAAATAATGCGTGGAATGAGCCCAGGGCTGAGTGTCAGAGATATCTGGATGCTGTCCTAAGTCACTCTGGTTCTTCAAGTCTTGCCACACCGGGTGATCAGACAGCCAGAGGGAATTTGTCCCATGCCCAGCCCGGTTCACAGAGGAAAGTCATGGGTCAGGAAGAGCCCTTGGAAGGATAGGGAGAGCTGCTGAGGGCAGCTACAGGCCAAGCCAACCCAGACAGGGGTGTAGTTTCAGCTGGGTAGGTGGGGATGGTAGTGCGCCAGCCTTGCTGGACTTATGAGCAGAGCAGGGAAGTTCCTTTGTGGGATTGACCTGAACCCACAAAGCTGGATCCTCACAACCTAGGCTGAGCACTAGGCAGGAGTAGCTTTCAAGGAGTGAGGGGCCAGGTCCCTGCGTACAGAATGTCTTCTGGGGAAAAAGCACAGCCTGGGCTTCAGGGAGTTGTCACCAGCAGGAGACTTCATGAACACAAGGTGTAGAAAGCACCTTAGAGCTCACAGGTGCACACACCACACATACGCCATGCACACACACAGATTAGCCCCCTCAAAGAGGAACACAGGAAAAAGATGGGAGAGTGCCAGGGTAGTCCCACTGACAGATAGGAAGCCAAAGAGCAAGCTGACTGTGGCCACAAGACACATCCTGTGGAAGCCTTGGTTAGGCTGGAGGCTGCTATTATGTTTTGGGCCAGATCGAGTGTCAGGCTGGGGCAAGGGAAGGAGGCTTGACCCCTGGGATTTGGGTGTACCAGTTAGCTAGTGCACTGTAACAGATCCCTCCAAAACTTGGTGGTTGAAAAGAATAAGCATTTATTATTATTCATGAGTCTATGGATCAGCTAGGCAGTCTTGTATTGTCTAGGATCACTCTTGTGTCTACCATCAGCTATGGGTCAAGGAGGTGTCTTTGCTGATCTTGGCTGGGCTGTCTGACACATTCGGGGGTCAGCTACTGGCTGGTGTAAGATGGCCTCAGTTACGAAGATTGTCTTTGCTACACGTGGTCTCTCGTCCTCCAGTAGGTTAGTCTGAGCATGTTCACACGGTCGTGGCAGCATTCGAGAGAGCAAGCAGACACAGGAGAGGCTCAGAAAGGGCTCAACAACTTCTACCACCTCCCATCAGTCAAAGCCAGTCACAAGCCCAGGCCAGATTCAAAGGGTCAGGAAACAGACTCCACCTTTCAATGGGATGAGTTATGAGATCAGATCATAAAAGGTGTGGATTCAGGGAGCGGTGGAGGATTAGAGCCATTTTTAAAAATTATTCTGCCACACAGGGCAAAGGTGATCCTGGCATAGAATCTGTCAAACCCTCAACAAAACCCTTTGTTTTTCAACAAAACCCTTTGTTTTTCAACAAAACCCTCAACCACTCCCTGGCTGCTTTGAGGACAGTTGCTGGCCCTTTTCTCCACAAGGGCCCCTCCCTCACTAGAGTCTAGGCCAGGGAGAAACAAGGGGACAAGCCACTGGAAGTCCTAGAGGTCAGTCCTTATCTCTGATGCTGAGTGGGTACTGGAAGCGAAGGTGAGGCAGGAGGAAGGCAAAATGAGCAGAAGGAGTAGAAGGCTAGACATGCCCTTTTTGACATCAAGGACCCACCCACAGAAGACAAAGATCAGGGGACAATTTCAGTACCTCTCACTGCCTCTCCTCCCTCATCAGCTTCTACTGGGCACCAAGCTCCCACTGACATTTTGACTCATCACTCAGGTCTCCATCCTGGTAGGACCCAGGCTCCAAAACCAACCCCTCTCAAATTACCCCAACTTCTAGCTCTTCACAGCTCTTCCCCTCCACTCCCACTCTTTATAGCTGCTGCAGAGAAATGAACCTGACAAAGCCTATCTATCTCTTAGAGTCAGAGCAGGTTTGGTCAATGGGTTTCACCTTTAAATGGCAACAGTAATGATACTAACACCTTCCATTTATTGAACACCTACTGTGTGCCAGGTCTTAGGCTAAACATTTATCAGAGATAATTCTGGGATTATGTTACAGGAACTAACTAGAGAACTCACTTCCTGGGGAGGGGTTGTAAATCCTTGTCTGAAAGAGCCTGGTGATGAATTAGCAAAGTCCCTCATGCTTGTGAGGGAGGGCATTGGCGGCAGGCATGCCTGGGTAGAATCTGCCTTAGTTTCGGCTGCTATAACAAGTTATCATAGACAGGATGCTGAAACAACATACATTTATTTCTCACACTTCTGGAGGCTGAGAAGTATAAGATCCAGGTGCTAGCAGGTCTGGGTCTGCTGAGGACCTATTTGCTGATTTGCAGATGACTATCTTTTTATGTCCTCACAAGGTGGAGAGCAGAGAGAGGAATCAATTTCTCGTGTGTCTTTTCTTATAAAGTCACTAATCCTGTTCATAAGGGTTCCACTTAATGGCCTAATTACCCCCCAAAGACCCCATCGCCTAATCCCATCACACCGGGAGTTAGGATTTCATCCTATGAACTTTGGAGAGACACAAACAGTTCATCACATTGTCACTGCGACCTTAGACAAACGATTTAATCTCTCTGTGCCTCAGAGATAATAGTAGCACCTGTTTCACAAGGTTGTGAAAATTAATTGAGATCATGCTTACAAAGTAATTACCAGAGCTCCTGGTCTATAGCAAACATGAAGTAAGTGTTTACTGTTTTAATCGTTAGGGTTCCGATCGCTCTGTCTAGAACAGGGACTGCACATGCTGTGTCCCTGGGGGTGGGGCAGTAAGAGGCTGCTGGCGTTGTAAAGAGAAGTCCATGCTGGGAAAGGTTAGGCTACCCTGACTTTCCATGAAAAGACTCAGTGTGGGAACCACATGAAGAGCAGAGGTTGCTTTTGGCTTTTACCACTTCCAACTACCAGTACCTGTGATTTCTTTTTAACCTGAGAGCTTTCTCTGACCACTTGACCCCAGTCTGTTTATCTGTAACCAGGGAGTTAATAGCCTGTCCCAGTAGCCCTCACCTCCTGGCTGATGGGAGTTGGCATATAGCCACCCCAGCTCCCTCGCCCCTCAAGTGCCACAGCCCAGATGTGTGCTCTGCACTGTCCCCCAGACTTCCTGAGCAGGATTAAGCTCCAGTCAGCCACAGTGACTGAAATGCACCTTGCATCAGCTTCCTTCTCTTCCCTGTCTCACTCCCTGAATCTCCCGCCGGAGGTCTTGGGACAACTTCATATATAAGCTTCTTGCACTTGAATCCTTGTCTTATGCTGTGCTCCTGTGGAAAAGCGGCTTAAGAGTCCACCTGTGATGAGCCAGCCATGCCATACTAGCGGTCATCTGGAAGGGTCACACCAAGCCTGACCTCTGCTCAGCAGCTTAGGCTGCCTGAAAATGATGGAACTTCAGGCCGCTCAATCAGACACCATCTCCATCACCAGGTATTCAAGCTAGAGACCCATTAAAGGCAAATTTTCTCTTCTTTAAAACCCTCTTCTCACACTCAGGGACTCCTCCATGATGATTGTCAAAGCCATCGTACCTGAGGGCAGAGATGACACAAAGGTTCTACCTCGAGAGTGCCACCTCTAATCAATTAATAGAAGCTACCTGGAGGCTCTATCCAGGGTTGAAGTATGCAGATATAATTTGTGATGTCTGCCTTGAGAACTGAATGGGTAAGCAGTGGCCTTATGTCCACCATTCTGGCTCTAGAAGTAAACTAGCTTCTTCGTGGGGAAGCTGGCTGACTTTTCCTTTAACATTCCTAGTCCACCAAGGCTCTCTCTGCCTCTTGCTGAGCTACTTCCTTCACGTGACTTACACCATCCCAGTCAGCAAAACTGTGCACTAACCATGGCCACCCATTTTCTGGATAAGAAAACTGAGGCTTTGAAATATTAAGTGACTTTCCCAGCATCACAGAACAGAGGTTTTTAATCAGGTCTATCTGACACCAAAGTCCCCACACTATGCCCATTCACAGAGAAGGCAGTAGTAAAGGTCTTTAACCAAAGAGAACAGCCCAACATGCCTTTTTTTGTTAAGAGAGGCCTTCTGTCTCTTATCCTCTGTGGTCTTGTCCAGTCAAGTGGAGTGGAGGCACACTGGGGCCCAGTGAGATGCCCTGCCCCCACCCCCAGCCACTCTCAGCCATTCCTCTGCCAGGCTTTGGCTCCATCTTCTCTGGTCCAGACTCGCTCATCTGCACCTGGGAATGCTGGTTCTCACTATCCTCCAGCAGCTGTGTCTCAGAGAGAGCTGGAGGCTCCCTGGAAAAACCAAGGCAAAATTCGAACTGCAGCAGGCATGACTGGGACCCTTCCAAACCTCCAAGCTATGGAAAAATCCAGCAGAGGCCTTCCCAGGGTGGTGATTCAGCACTCCCACAGGCGGGGGGCTCTGAATGGGGCTTCGGAACATAGTCTAGGCCTGGAGCCTGCTGACCAGGCGGCCTGCCCATGGGTTTGGCTCGTGTTCTCTCCCAAGGAGCAGCTCAGGACTTTAAATACATTCCTGTTGCAGCACATCTGGCCTCCTGCTTTGAAAGCCAGCGACTCTGTCGGCTCTGAGAAGTCTAGGGAATGGGACTCTCAGACCCACGGTCTTTCTACCCACAAGCACAAACTTTAACTTGCTCCTCCCTGCCCCCATGGAGATACCTAACAGGACAGCTTGTTGCTGGTGTCTGGTTTTGTGGAATGAGACAGCAGCAAGGGGTGCACAAGCAAGGGAGAGAGTAACAAAGCCACCAAGCCATGGATGATGCAGGGGTCATCGGGCTGACCTGGAAGTCAGCTAGACCTGGCTTTGAATTCTTCACTAATCGAGGTCTTCAATCCCATTCTCTAGAATCAGAGATGGGGATCCCTGCTCACATGATGTACCAAGGAAATTCTCTCAGGAGAAAGGAAGGAGGGAAGCAGGAAAGGGCAGTGGAAGATGCTCTCCAAGGATGGGGTCTCAGTGAAATCTAACCTCAGCCTGACCCCACACGGAGCTCTGGGGACGAACAGTGCAGAGTTGATCTCCCTTGAGGTAAGCAGGCCAGGCTCTTATCCCCCTGCACCAATCAGTCCTTGTCCACCCCTGGAGAATAGGGGGTAGGGCATGGGAGAGGAGGGAAATAAGTTCCCAGAAAATGCTGGACAAGGGCATCAGCTTTTAACCACCACACTGGCAGCACCTGGGGAAAGAGACCCAGGTAGGCCACCAACATCAGCTATTACACTGGGCAAGATTCAGCTGATTCTTCTGTAAAACAAGCATAACACTTACCACACTGGCATGTTAGGAAGTGAGCAAAAGGCCCCCAACACAAGGTAAGTCCTCAGTGATGGGAAGCTACCATTCCTACTGCTTGTTGAAGTCATTTTAGTGAGGAAGTTAATTTTGTGTGTCAACTTGGCTGGCCCAGACATTTGATCAAATATTATTCTGGATATTGCTGTGAGGGTGTTTTTGAATGAGAGTGCGTTCAAATTAGTGGACTTTCAGTAAAGCAGATTGTTCTCTATACTGTGGGTGGGCTCATTTAATCAGCTGAAGTCCTGACTACAGAAAGAACCTGGCCTTCCCCAAGCAAGAGGAAATTCTGCAGGAAAATGGCCTTTGGACTTCAACTGTAACATAAGCTCTTCCTTGAGTCTCCAGCCTGGTGTCTCACGTTGCAGATTTTGTACTTATCAGTCTCTATAATTGTGTGAGTCAATTCCTTAAAATACAATAAATAAATTTCAATTTCTCTTTCTCTTTCTCTGTCTGTCTCTACCTCTACCTCTCTCTCCCTCTCTCGCTCTCTCCCTGACAAATACAAATAGAAAGGAGAGCAGGAGGTGGGCAGGCCAGGGCTCAATGCCCCAAAGACATGTCTTTATCACCACCCAATCACATTCCCAGGAATTTTGTGACCCTCCTGAATTCTTGGGAATCAAGATAGAAGTCACTATCCCAGACTTCCTGGCACCTACTGTATCAGCTCCCCAAGCAACCTCTCAGGCAGGCCCTAGGCATCTCCCACCAGCCCTGCCTCCAGCTTCTCCCTACCTCACCCCTCCCCTAGAGACATGGGGGAGGGGTGAGTCCTCAGCAAAGGGAGAGGTAGACCCAAATGGAGCAGCACTTTCCAGAGTTCACCGTTCCCACCTGCTCCTGGTGATCTCAACAGAATGCTGAGACCCAGGACTTTCTCAAGGGGGCAGGAAGCGATGTGAGGAACCCCAAATATCCTCTCCAATTAGCTGAGTCTCCATAATGTTCCCTCCTTTCTCCATGCAATGAGGACTGACAAATGCATTATTGTGCCCTGCCCCTGGCCTCTACAGAAAAGTGAGCACCTTAGACAGGGGGCAATGGTGAGCCCCCAATAGGAAGACACACCTTTGGAGAGAGCATGGTCCCGTTGACACCTTGATTTCAGACTTCTAGCTTTCAGGATGGTGAGAATAACTTCTGTTGTTTTAAGTCACCCAGTTTGTGTATTTCGTTATGACTGTCCTAGGAAACGGCTATGGGACCTCACTGGGTGCTGCCCCACGGTTCACAAAAACACCAACCACTGAATTTCTGAGGGAAATTCAAGGATTAGATTCTGGAAACTGGTGGCCACACCACTTCTGGGATCTGTGAGGGCCATCAGCTACACCTCCCCAGGCCAATCCTCCACCTTGAAACCATCATCATTGCCCTAATGTGAAGGAAACAAAAGCTCAGGGAAGGTTAGTTACTTGCCCAAGGTCACACAGCTGGCAAGGAGTGGAGGGAAGACTTAAACTCAGACTGACTCTAAAGCAAAGGTTTTTGTGGCACTTTTGGGCCCTAAAGAGTAGCTCCGCCGGACACCGCACAGGCAGGTTCCTCCTCAGAGCCCCAGCCCTGCTGGCTCACTTCCTGACACTTCCCACCGTGAGTCAGAGCAGCTGAAGACTTTATGAGCCCTCTAATGGGCTAACACCTGACGACCTGGTTATGCAAAAAGCCACATGTGAAACTCCGGCCCTCATAACCACACAATTTATAAGGAAGTGAGTCCACCTTCTCCCAAGGCCTTTGGCTGCCTGCCCTTCATGAAGACTCAAGGGAGCTTTTCAGGACAAAGCAGGGAGCAAAGTGGAGCTCCCTCTGGCCCTGTCCCACTCTGTCCCCAGAACCTCCTCTGCTCCAGCCTTTCCATCTGGGCCTCTGCATGGTCCTCCTTGCAATGGGGACCCAAGGAGAAGGGAGGCTGGAGAGACAGGAGGAGGCAGCTGGGGGAAGAAAAAGAGAGATGGGGTGGCCAAATGAAGCGATAGACAGATAAACTAAAGGGGATGGGACCTTTCAGCTCCTACTGTTCAGAAGCTAGGGATTGGACAAAATCCACCAGATGAAATAAGAGTCTGTTGCCTCTGTCCTAGAATGCCAGACCCAGACAGCAAGGCTGGGTCCAGCGAGGGACAATGGCCACTGCACCGGTCCACAAGACAGCTGTCCAACCCCATTTCTTCCTCCAGCTTTCTTGGTGAGGGCTCCTTGGTTTTCTCTGATGGTCTCTGACCTCTGTCTCTTTCACTGCTCTCGCTTCCTTCCCCATGCACCTTAGTTCTGAAACTAGAAGTCTGTACTCGAGCTGTCAGAGGGCCGTGCTCTCTCCAAAGGTGTCTTCCTGTGGGGTAACCACTGTCCCCCCTCTAAGGTGCTAACTTTCCTGTAGAGGCTGGGGGCAGAGCACAAGAATGTGCTATTTGTCAGTCTGATGACCGCGGAAGGCCCCAAAGGGTGGAAAGAAAAGACAGAAGCAAGAGAAGGAAGCCACAGTCACGTTCTCCTCCAGCCATGGTCCTCCCAAGTTCTAGGACAAAGGGAGACAGGGGAGAGGGTTTATCAGCAAGGAGCTGGGGGACAGAAGGGGAGGAAAGAAGGGCTCCAGGAGGAGAAGAGTGGGGGAGTACATGCTTTGAAGCTTCTCCCCTGGCCAGGTGGGCTGGCACTGAGAGCTGCTCATGCCTCCCTCAGCAAATGACAAGCATACTGAAAACCCCATGTTACCCTCTGCCAAGAAAAGTCTTTTCTGCCTCATCCACTCACCCACTTGCTCCTTCATATCCCTAGCTTTCTTTTTCTAGCACACCTTATTCCCTGACTCCATTCACTCCCCTCATTTGCCCACTATTTGTAGCTCCAGGGCACAGAACTTTGCCCAGTGCCTGGCAGCAGCTCAGTGTTTATTACATGAATTCGTGGATGAATCTCATTTGATACACACAGAGGAGTTTTAACAGGGGACAAAAGCCTTTACAGAAGTTGCAAATGTTTAATTCTTCCCCGACTTGCTACCAAACCCTGTGCTTACACTCATCACGCACAGGCATTTTGAAGTATGAAACCATGGCCCCATTTCTCATAACAAACCTAGTTTCTCTTTCTTTTTCCCCTGCCCGGTCTCAGTGCCCTGCCTCCTCCTCTCTTCCTACAACCCTGGACACCAGGAGAAGGCTCCACCCACCCTCTAGTTGGCCTGGAACTCCAGGCCACTCTCCCTTCCTCTATTTTTATCTCATGTGCACATTCTTGGCAGCCTTCAAGAATTCTCTCTGTAAAATCCATGGGCTCCACCCTCACCCTGCCTTTCTGCAGCCCCACTTCAGACAGGGCCGCTTCCTCAGATGTGGACCCGCCCTACCTGTCTCCTCGCTGTTCCTCTTGTTCCTTCCAGGGCATTGCCATTGTTACCCTCATCTCACTTCCTTCACTGTCCCCAAGATACATGCACTCACTCACATACAGGCACACATAAATACACACACGTGTACACACAAACACATATACTATGCATACACACGTTATATATAACATGCATTTTATATTTATCCTTCCACTGAAATATATCTTCCTCTGTGTATTTTTTCATTCTACAGCATAGCCCCTTTCGCCACCTTCCCCTTCCCACACAGTGCTGGCTTAGTCTAGACAGATGTTGCCAACTCACAGCCTCTTTATTCTAGACCCTTAACTGTAGGCACTGTGGTAAGTAGAATAACAGCCCACCAAGAAATCCACATCCTAATCCTCAGAACCTGTGAATATGTTAGCTTATATGGCACAAGGTGATGTGATGAACTTAAAGTAAATTGTGTTGAAATTAAAGTAAGGATTTTGAGTTGAAGAGATTATCCTGGATTATCCAGGTTGGTCTAATGTGATCACAAGAGTCCTTATAAAGGAAGGAGGGAGGCAGGAGGGTCAGAAATTATTTAATGATGAAAGCAGAGGAGAGAGAGAGAAATGTAAAGGTATTACACTGCTGACTTTGAAGATGGAGAAAGAGGCCACGAGCCAAGGAATGCAAGAAGCCTCGAGAAGTTGAAAAAGTCGTGGAAGCAGGTCCTCTCCTGGATAGAGCCTCCAGAAGGAACATGGAGCTATCCAACTCCTAGATTTTAGCACAGTGAAACCCATTTTGGACTTCTGACCTCCAAAACTGTAAGGTAACACATTTGTGTGGTTTTAAGCGTGTTTGTTACAGCAGCAAAAAGAAAATACTACAGGCATCGATTTGTGCAACTCTAGTGGTCACGCAACATTGCCTGAGTAGCTGTTCCTGGCAGCCCTGTTTGATGCAGCCCATGCATAATGCTTTTGCTGGTTGCAGTCTGTCTGTGACTGAAGAATAACAGTGCCATAGTTTGGGTTCCCCGCACCATCCCCAGAAGCAGACTCTGAAATTGGATGCAAGTAATTTAACTAGAGGTGATGCCAGGGAGCACTGGGAGGAGAGTGGGAAAGTGAGACAAGGAAGGGAAGCCAACCAATAAAAGTCCATTCAAGTTACCAATGTAGGCAGCTAGGGCTCAGTCCCTCAAAGGGAGTCTAAGAGCCAACATAGAGCATGCCACAGTGATATCCCTGTCCTCCCCTCCCCCAGGGGAAAGGGAGGTGGAGTGTTTATATACCTACTCCCATCAGTCATTGATCAAGGGCTGCCTGGAGGTGGTAAGAGATGTTCCAGTTTCTGGCCAACACAAACAAAATCACTTGCATGCTTTAGAGAAAGCTCTCAGGCAAAGAGATGTGCATTCTAGCCATAAAGCACACTGAAGTAGTGAGTCCCGAACAGTGAGGTGGATGTGTATCCAGTCAGCAGTGTGTCCCCCACCTCAACAAGGCAGCACCCCCATGTATTGGCCCCTATGCCTCCCCTGACTAGAGTGTAAAGAGTATAGGCTCTGGATTCTAATCCATACAGCTCTGTAGGATTCTTAGACTGTCTCTCAATTTGGATTTGTCTGGGGTTCTACCATGATCAGATTGATATGAGAAGCAATATTGTGCCCTTCTCAGTGCATTACATCAGGGGGTACATAGTGTCAGTGGAGTTACTACTAGTGATTTTAACCTTGAGCTCTTGGTTTAAGTGGTGTCTGCCAGGTTTCTCCACTTTTACATTTTCCTTTATAATTAATACTTATGCTAGGGAGATACTTCGAGATTTTTTTGCTCATCAAATTTTCACTCATTGATTATAGTAACCATCAGTGGCTCTTACCTTCAACTGTTATTACTGTAGGGTTTGCCTAGTGGTGATTTTCTATTTCCTTCATTTTTAGACCTAGTTTTAAGTTCTTTTGCCTTTCAGTTTCTTCATCTATAAATGGGGACAATAACTTTTCCTCCTAGAGAAAAAGAGCTGTGTTATAAAAGGACCAAAGCACCCATTCACCAGGAAAGCACAAGAATCCTAAATGTGTACACACCAAAAAGAGTGTCAAAATATGTGAGGCAAAAACCAATAGAGTGGAAAGAAGAAATAGACAAATCCACAATTACAAGTGGAGGCTTCCCATTTGCAGCAAATGATAAAACCAGCAGAGAATCAATGAGGATGTAGAACTGAACAACACCATCAACCAAAAGGACATAATTGGCTTATAAATAATACTGCCCCCATCAATAGCAGAACACACTTTTTCCCCCCAAGAACTCATGGATAATGTTCACCAAGATAAACCATATTCTGGGACACAAAACAAACCTCAACTAATTTAAAATAATTGACACAGAAAACAGTATGGTGATTACAAGAAGAAAAGCAGGGGGAGGTAAAAGAGGGTACAGCGGGAAATAAATGGTGACAAAAAGAGACTTTGGAGGGTGAACGCACAATACGATATGCAGATAATATATTATGGAATTGTACACTTAAAGCTCATAAATCTTATTAACCAATGTCACCCAATAAATTCAATTAAAAAATTTAAAAATAATTGAAATCATACATAAAAGTATGTTCTCTGACCATAATGGGATGGGATTAGAAATTAATAATGGAAAGACATGAAAATCTCTAAAATTTAAAAGCTAAACAAACATCTCAGTAATCCATCATCAAATAGGTCTCGAGGAAAACTTTTAAAATATGGTGACCTAAATTAAAATACAACATATCAAAATTGGTGAGATCAAACAAAGAGTGCTGAAAAGAAAATTTAAAGTACTAAATGCTTACATTAGGAAAGAGAAAAAACCTCAAATCAATAATGTAAGGTCATAATTCAAGAAAGTAAGAAAAAGGACAGCTAAATAAACCCAAATCAAGCTGAAGAAATGGAATAATAAAATAAGAGCAACAATCAAATAAATTGAAAACAAGAAGACAAGAGAGAAAAATCATTGAAACAAGAATCTAGTTCTTTGAAAAACTTAATAAAGTTTATAAACTTTTAGCAAGACTGATGAAGATAAGAAGGGAAAAGACAAATATAACCAGTATCAGGAATAAAATAGGATATCACTTCATTCTTAAAGCCATTAAAAGGATAATAAGTGACTACTAGGAAAGCTTTATGCCCAGAAATTTGACGACTTCAAAGAAATGGACCAATTTCAACCTGCCAAACTACCAAATTTCAATGAAGATGAAACAGATAATCTGAGTAATCCTATAACCATTAAAGATATTGAAACTATAACATAAAATTCCAGGGATAAAAATCTCCAAGTCAAGATGGGAATTCTAACAAACACTTAAAGAAGAATTAAGCCCAAATTTTATACAATCTCTTTCAGAAAATAGAAGTGGGAACATTTTTCAATTCATTGTATAAGGTCAATATTACCCTGATGCCAAAACCAGACAGAGACTATATTCAATACAAGAAAGAAAGAAATAAAGGGAAAGTTATATGATAAATAAATTTGGAGATGTAATGTACAACATGGTGACTATAGTTAACAGTACTATATTGTATATCTGGGAAGTTGCTGAGAGAGTAGATTTTAAAAATTCACCCATACGAAAAATTGTAACTATGTGACGTGATAGATGTGTTATAACCTTATTGTGGTAATCACTTTGCTATGTGTGTGTGTGTGTGTGTGTGTGTGTGTGTGTGTGTAAAATCACTGTTTTATACCTTAAACTTATGAATTCTTATATGTCAATTATATCTCAATAAAGCTGGAACAAAATAAAATAAAATATACATGGAAAGGCCCAGGCCCTAGAATTGATAAAACAAATATGTAGAAGAAGAAAAAGGAAAGAGGAATCAGTCCACCCAATTTAGAGAGTTATTATATAGCTAAAGTAATCAAGACTTTGTGGCATTGGCAAAAGGATAGACACATAAGTCAGTGGAACAGAACAGAGAACCCACACAAATATGCCCAACTGATGTTTTACAGAAGTACAAAAGCAACCCAATGAAAGAAGGATGGATTTTTCAACAAATAGTACTGGAACAATTGGGTATTCAAAGGCCAAAACAAAACTCCCACCAAAATATTATACTTTAAACAAAAATTAATTCAAAATGAGTCCTGAATTTAGAGTTCCAGCCAAGATGGAGGCAGAGGTAGAAACCCTTCGCTTCCTCGCACAACCAAAAGTAGGGTAACGACCAATCTAAAATCAATAAACAACCAGAAGTGCCAGGAAATCAAACTGCATGGAACTCTGACAACCAAAGAATTAAACAGTCAACTAGACTAACCAGACCAGTGAGATGGGAGAATGGAGAGAACCAGCAGCAAGGCAGTGGGCCCTGCAGGCAGGACGGGTTGAAAGGACCCAAGGTGAAGCTGTGGGCCATGCGGGCAGGGCTGGCTGAATGGAAAACTGAGACTCGGAGCTGACTGTGGACTGTGGGGGCAGGAGGGTGGGTTGCAGCGGTGGGAGAAACTCCCAGTCTCACACGAGGGTTCATTGGAAAGTGGGGCTAGAAAAAGGCGAACTGCATTGTTCTCTCTCTGGCCCCTCCCCCACAGACAGCTCCCAGCACAGCAAAGAGGGTTGCCCTGCCCTGGTGAATACCTAAGGCCCCTCCCTCTTAGAACTTAACAGGTATGCCAAGACAAAGAAATAAGGCCCAAATGAAATGGAGCAAAACTCCAGAAAGAGAACTAAGCAATGAGGAGATAGACAACCTCTCTGATGGAGAGTTCAAAGCCCTGGTAATCAAAATGCTCACAGAACTGATTGAGCTTGGTCACAAAATGAAAAAACAAATGAAGGCTACCCAAAGTGGAACAAAGCAAAATATTCAGGGAACCAACAGTGACAGGGAGGAAACCAGGACTCAAATCAAGGATTTAAACCAGAAGGAAGAAAAGAACAGAATGAAAAAACAAAATTTCAAAAAAATAAGGAGAG
Source organism: Trachops cirrhosus (assembly GCA_028533065.1). Lineage (NCBI taxonomy): Eukaryota > Metazoa > Chordata > Mammalia > Chiroptera > Phyllostomidae > Trachops > Trachops cirrhosus. The sequence continues at coordinate 70,213,746 of CM052547.1, forward strand.
GCTTAGGAACCTCTGGGACAACTTTAAACGTTCCAATATCCAAATTATAGGGGTACCAGAAGGAGAAGAACAACAGCAAGAAATTGAAAACTTGTTTGAAAACATAATGAAGGAAAACTTCCCCAATCTGGCAAAGGAAATAGACTTCCAGGAAGTCCATGAAGCCCAGAGGGCCCCAAAGAAGTTGGACCCAAGGAAGCACACCCCAAGGCACATCATAATTACATTAGCCAGGATTAAAGATAAGGACAGAATCTTAAAAGCAGCAAGAGAAAAGGAGACAGTTACCTACAAAGGAGTGCCCATTAGACTATCAGCTGATTTCTCAAAAGAGACCTTACAGGCAAGAAGGGGCTGGAAAGAAGTATTCCAAGTCATGAAAGGCCAGGGCCTACATCCAAGATTGCTCTATCCAGCAAAGCTTTCATTTAGAATGGAAGGGCAGATAAAGTGCTTCCCCGATAAGGTCAAGTTAAAGGAATTCATCATCACCAAGCCTTTATTATATGAAATGTTAAAGGGACTTATCTAAGAAATTGAAGAAGACCAAAAACTATGAACAGTAAAATGACAACAAACTCACAACTATCAACAAATGAACCTAAAAAAAAATAAGAAAGAAAAACGAAAACAAAAACTAAGCAAACCACTAGAACAGGAACAGAATCAGAGAAATGGACATCACATGGAGGGTTCAGTGGGGAGCGGGAGGAGAGGAATAGGGGGAAAAGGTACAGGGAAGAAGAAGCGTAATTGGTAAGCATAGAATAGATGGGGAGAGGTCAGAAGTGGTATAGGAAACAGAGAATTCAAAGAACTTACGTGTACAGCCCCTGGGCATGAACAAAGGCGAGAGAATGCTGGAGGTTTAGGGGGTGCAGGGTGAAGAGGAGGTAAGGGGGAAAAATTGGGAAAATTGTAATAGCATAATCAATAAAATATACTTAAAAAAGCAAAATGAGTTATGGACTTACATGTAAAATGTAAAATTTCAGAAAAAAAAACACACACACAAGAGAAAATCTTCAGGATCTAAGACTAGGTAAAGAGTTCTTAAATTTGACACCAAAAAACACAATCCATAAAAAATTTTTTTTGACAAATTGGACTTCATCAAAATTAAAAACTTTTGCTCTGGGAAAGGCCACTTAAGAGGATGAAAAGAAAAGCCATAGTTAATATACAGGAGAGTTTGAAAAGAAAAAGATCAGGAACTATATTTTTAAACCACATATCCAACAGAAGACTAGTACCTGGAATATACAAAGAACTCTCAAAATTCAACAGTAAAAAAAAAAAATTCAGGAAAAATGAGCAAAAGATCTGACCAAACATTTCACCAAAGAGGATATACAGAAGGCATATAACTACATGAAAAAAAGTTCAACATCATTATCCATTAGGAATATACAAAGTAAAACTATAATGAGATATCACTACACACCTACCAGAATAGCTAAGATTAAGTGTGACAACACCAAATGCTGCCAAGAATACAGAGTTTCTAGATTACGCACACACCCTTGGTGGGAATGTAAAGTGGTACAGCCACTGTAGGAAGGAGTTTGGCAGTTTCTTATAAAACTAAACATGAAGTTCCATGTGGCTCAGCAATTATACTCCTGGGCATTATATTTTCCTAGGTAAATATATCCCAGGGAAATTATATTTTTCACAAAAGCCCGTACACAAATGTTCATCACTATTGTATTGTTTTGACTATGCATAATAGTGAAAACTGGAAACAATCCAGACGTCCTTCAATGTGTGAATTGTTAAATAAACTGTGGGGCATCCATACCATGGAATACTACTCAGCAATAAAAAGGAACAAACTATTGATACACAGAACAGCTTGGATGAATCTCCAGGGGATTATGCTGTATCAATAAAGCAAATCCCTAAAGGCTACATACTGTATTATTAACTTTATGTATCATTATTGAAATAAGAAAGTTACGTAAATGGAGAATCTATTAGTAGTTGCCAGGAATTAGGGACAGACAACAAAGGGGAGGGGAGCTGGGATGGGTGTGATTATAAAAAAGCAGCCCAAGGGATCCTTGTGGTGATCAAACTCTCCTGTATATTAACTATGGTGGTGATTACATGAATCTACTTATGTGATAAATTACACAAAACCTAATATACACACATGCCTGCAAAACTGGAGAAAACTGAGTGAGATTGGTATATGGTATGAATGTCAATTTCCTGGCTCTGATATTGTGCTACAGTTATACAAGATGTTATTGGGGGAAACCGGGTGCAAGATACAAGGATCTTTCTGTATTATTACAACTTCATGTAAATCTAGAATTGTTTCAAAATTAAAAGCTAATTTTAAAGGAAGACCACTAGAAAAAAAGCTAGAAGAATGTAGGTGCAGACAATATAACATGTTTGAGAGAACACCTTTGATTGAGAGCAAGCACTCACTCACACCTGCATGAGAATAAATCCCCAAACTGGGTAGTGAGGAGAGCTGCATGATGCTGAACGTCTGGGAAAAAAAGAAGCTCTACATCTTGCCTTCTTCTCCCATATTGGTGTGGGAACTCCAAGTGCAGAAAGAATCCTCAATAGGGCTCAGGGTGGCTGACAACGGACTGACATCAACGCAATGAAGTTCACAATAGAAATTATATTGGCTTCCTTCCCTTCTCTGTCTCACTTCTTCATTCACCTAACTGGTGTTTCCTGGGATCATCTCCCACATCAACTACTGGCATTTGAATTATCTCAGAATCTGCTTTGGGCAACAACTGAAAACAAGATCAGTGGTAATTGCTGGCCAGTGTCTCAATCTAAATGCATTGTGTTAAATGAAATAAGCCAGACTCAAAAATGGATTCATACAGTATGATTCCATTTATATGACATTGTAGAAAAAGTAGAACTACTAGGATAAAAAATAGATCACTGGTTGCCAGGGCTTAGGGGTTTCACTACAAAAGAGTAGCATGAGAGCATTTTTTAGGGAAATGGAACTGTTCTGTAGTGTGATTGTGGAGGTAGTTACATGGCTCTATACAATTTTCAAAACCCATAGAACTATATATCATAAATTTCACAGAGGCACAGATAGCCTTGAAGACCTATGGACCCACTGTGTCCATCCTTGACATTTACAAAAGATGATCCTGAGGTCCAGGGAGGGAAAGAGACTCTCCTAGGTCCCACAGCTAGTTCGAGACAAAGCCAGGAGTCGATGCCAAGCCTCAACAGTATTAGGCTAGCACTCTTCCCAACAATAAGTAGGATCTCTGTCATTTAGCCAATTTACCTCAAAGTCTGTGCCTATAAGAAAAAGTTGTTATAAAGATGGCACAATGGTGGTGACCATCTTGGTGATGACAGGCCTTATTATATCTGTGTCTTGAGTGTCTCTGCTCCAGTCCTCCTAGGCTCACCCTATATCAGCTTCATGGAGATTCCCACACCTCTGCCTATGTTGGATCCCCTGCTTCCTGTATCCTGTGTCCTTCTCTTTGGTTTTCTCCCTCAGCTTGGTGAAGTACTTTCTTCAGTTACTTCCTAGAAAAGGAAGTATGAGATTGTGCATATCTGAAATTGTTTTATTCTACTTGTCTCTTGATTGATAGTATGGATGGGAATAGAATTCTAGGTTGGGAACAATTCTCCTTTAAAATTTTGAAGCTATGAGTCTAGTATTACACCTTCCAGTGTTGCTTGAACAGTTTTAGCAAAGAGAAGTGTGAAGCCATTTTGATTCTTGAGACTTGGTATAAAACTGTTTTTTTTTTTTCCTTACTCAATTTGTGGAATCTTCTTGTCTCCAGGGTTCTGAAATTTCACAAGGACATACCTTGGTTGGGCCTATTTTTACCCATTGAACTAGGCACATGGTGGGCCCTTTCAATGTGGAAATTCATTTATTCACTTTGAGAAATTTTTCTTGAATTATCTCATGGATGATTTGCTCCCCTCCTTCTGGAATGCCTGTTATTCAGATGTTAAACCATCTGGACTAGTCCTCCTACATTCCTCTTTTCTTTCCTATTTTTTTCATTGCCTTGTCTTTTGGGTCTATTTTTTGGGAGATAACCCAGACTTTATATTTTAAAAGTTTATTCCCATATTCCATCTTCTAAAATAGCCTCTTACTCTTTTTCATAGGTAGAGTATCATCTCTTATCCTTGAGAATAAGCCTTGGTTTCTTCCGAGTTGCTTTGTTCTGTTTCTTTTGATTCTTGGTTGGTGTGTTTATTTTATTTTATTCTTATTTTTATTCTCTGTCTTCCATGCTAGCAGTTTTCCTCAGATGTGTGGTAATTTGTAGTAGATTTTATTGCTACCTGGCCACAACCCTCAGCAGCTGTGAGTGCCGGGTGTTAATGAATCAGAGTTACCCCTTTTCTCTAGAACATTGATTTTCAGCCTTTTGCATCTCATGGCACACAAACTAATTACTAAAATTCTGCAGCACACCAAAAAATGTGTTGTATCTTTTGCCAATGTGACAAAAGATAGGTGCAATTTTGATTGATTTACAAAAATAGTAATTACCTGTCATTTTTTGACCTAACATGACTTTTTTAAAAAATCAGGTGCCTATACTTTTTTTAAAAATCAGGGCACTAGTCACATGCAACCTTATTGTGCAACATGACCAATAAGATGCAACTCTATTATATCACCTATATATTAATGGTTCAAGACAGGGCATTCACACTGGAGAGCTACCTATGTGTTGGCTGTTGTCATTTTTTTATTTGTTTGTTTGTTTGAAAATTCAAGGAAAAAGAAGTCAGTACCCTGACTAAATAGTCGGGTATTGCATGTTTTAAAAATTCTTGTGACATACTGGTTGAAAGTCACTGCTCTAGAGAATTGACTTCAGCCAGGAGCTGCCTTGTCTGGGGGGTTACAGCCATCTCCCTGGCAGACAATGATTAATTAATATGTGGATACACACATTAAAAAGCCCTCTGGCATCCAGGTGAGATCAATTCTGTGATGCAGTTCACACTCCAGGGTTCTCTGTGGGTTAACACTGAGAATAGACTCCAGCTAAGAACACACCCTTGCTCTTAGCTCCTTTCACTGCTGCTGCTAGAGAAGCCAGATGTCAGGGAGGTAGTCTTTTCCTGAGAGACCACTCTCAATTAGTCACATGCACCAGAATTGCCACCTCAGCCTCTGTTTATAGGGAACCTAAGACATCATCTTTAGCTGTCTGCTCTTTTTTTAAATATATTTTACTGATTATGCTATTATAGTTGTCCCATTTTTCCCCCTTTATTCCCTTCTGTCCTGCACACCCCCTCCCATCTGAATTCCCCACCTTTAGTTCATGTCCATGGGTCATAGTTATAAGTTCTCTGGCTTCTACATTTCCTATACAATTCTTAACCTCCCCCTATTTTCTACCTACAATTTATGCTACTTATTCTCTGTACCACTTCCCCCGTCCCTCCCCCTCCTACTCCCTCACTGATAACCCTCCATGTGATCTCCATTTCTGTGATTCTGTTCCTGTTCTAGTTGTTTGCTTAGTTTGTTCTTGTTTTTGTTTTTGTTTTTTAGGCTCAGTTGTTAATAACTATGAGTTTGTTGTCATTTTACTGTTCATATTTTTTATCTTCTTTTTCTTAGATAAGTCCCTTTAACATTTCATATAATAAGGGCTTGGTGATGATGAACTCCTTTAACTTGACCTTATCTGGGAAGCACTTTATCTGCCCTTCCATTATTGCGTTTCTGTCTTCTTCAATTTTGACTTACCAAATTTCTCAATCTTGGCCATATCGGATTTATCAGACATGGTTGCTGAGGAAGCCAAGGGAGGCGCACGAATGAGAGAAGAGTCTAATCTGCTCGGTGACCACCACTGAATACCCTTCTGTTCTAAATGAAAGCTTTGCTGGATAAAGTAATCTTGGATGCAGACCCTTGCCTTTCATGACTTGGAATACTTCTTTCCAGCCCCTTCTTGCCTGCAAGGTTTTTTTTTTTTTTTTTGAGAAATCAGCTGATAGTCTAATGGGCACTCCTTTGTAGGTAACTGTTTCCTTTTCTCTTGCTGCTTTTAAGATTCTGTCCTTATTTTTAATCCTGGCTAATGTAATTATGATGTGCCTTGGTGTGTGCTTCCTTGGGTCCAACTTCTTTGGGGCCCTCTGGGCTTCATGGACTTCCTGGAAGTCTATTTCCTTTGCCAGATTGGGGAAGTTTTCCTTCATTATGTTTTCAAACAAGTTTTCAATTTCTTGCTGTTGTTTTCTCCTTCTGGCACCCCTATGATTCAGATGTTGGAACATTTAAAGATGTTCCTAAGCCTCTCCTCATTTTTTTTATTCTTGTTTCTTCATTCTGTTCTGGTTGAATGTTTATTTCTTCCTTCTGGTTTAAATCCTTGATTTGAGTCCTGGTTTCCTTCCCATCACTGTTGGTTTTCTGTACATTTTCCTTTATTTCACTTAGCATAGACTTCATTTTTTCCATCTAATTTGCAACCATATTCAATCAATTCCGTGATCATCCTGATTACCAGTGTTTTGAACTGTGCATCTGATAAGTTGGCTATCTCTTCATCGATTAGTTGTGTTTTTCTGGAGCTTTGATCTGTTCTTTCATTTGGACCATTTTTTTGTCTTGGTGCACCTGTTATATAGTAAGAGGCAGAGCCTTAGGCGGTCACCAGGGTGGGGCAACCCACATCACTATGTTGTGACAATATATGTGGGGGAGAGGTCTGAGAGAGAACAGTGCCATTTGTTCTGCTCTCTTCCAGTTTTCAGTCAGTTCCCCCTGCTAACCACAATCAAATTGGGCCCTTCTGGTGCTGATTCCTGGGTAGGTGGGTTTGTGTACGTTCTAGAACCCTGTGGGTCTCTCCAACAACTCTCCTATGAGACTGGAAGTTTCTCCTGCTGCTGAAACCCCCACAGGTTTTTATAGTCAGAGGCTTTGAAGCTTTATTTCCCTGCACTGGAACCCTGGGTTGTGTGGTCTATCTCGCTCCCCAGTTGTTCCTCCTGGTTTATCTGCACACAAATGTGGGACCACCCAGTTCACAATCCACCGTCTTGCCGGGTCCACCAGCCACCACCTTGCCTGCCCCAGTCCTCCAGCCTCCACCTTGCTGTGAGTCCTCTCCACCCTGGCTACCTGTCTCTGCCCCTCCTACCACTTTGATTGAATGTTTCTTCTTTAACTCCTTGGTTGTCGGACTTCCATACAGTTCTATTTTCTGTCAGTTCTGGTTGTTTTTTGTTTTTAAATTTGTTGTTGTCCTTCTTTTGGTTGGGTAAGGAGGCACAGTGTCCTACCTACGCCTCCATCTTGGCCAGAAGTCCTAGATGTCTGCTTTTGATTAAGAGTAAAGTTTATTGAAAGCCCTGAGTTTGGGAGTCAGACTTTTCAACTCAGAGATTTACTGTAGGGAGATATGGGTGTGGTCATTTATTTGAAAAGCCAGTGCCAATATTCTCAGTTCTTTCCTTTAGGGCTATTCAGAATACTAGAGAAGAGGGGTGGAGTGTGGTTGCCAGTGATTTGGAAAGTGAGCAGAAAAGAAAGCTGAGGATCTCAGCCTGCAGTGAGCAAATATTCACTTAATGCCTCTTTTCTTCACATGAAACCTTTGTCCTCAGCTGTGCCTGGGTGTCCTCAGCCCAGAGACCCTCTGTTTTACCCCCTCCAGACTATATCTCCAGCCTTCTGCCTGATGGGAGAGGGACCCAGCAGCATGAAGGGTGTGAGAGAAGGGCTAGAACTTTAACCGCTTCCCAGTCACCTTTCACCCAGTTCTCCTGATTTTGGCTTGCTCTGTTCCAGAGGTATCTAAGACTGCCAATTCCTCTTTTTTTTTTTTTAATTTTTAGTATTTTACCATGAAAGTAAGTCTGTTCTTAGCTTTCTCTGCATTTCAGCCTTCTTGGGACTGCTAAATCAATTACTATTCATCCATCTGTTTTCCAGCTTCCAAAATTCTTCTTGCTATTGTCTCTTCTGTTCTCTCTGTACTCGTAAGGTTGTGTCTTTTTAAAAATCTCTTTATAGTAGTTCTAATGGGTTTCAGGAGAGAGCAAAAGGAGATGTGTGGATTCAATTCACCATCTTAACCTGGGAGGGGAAACCTCTGGTCCTGTTAAGAAGATATTTCCTCCTAGCATTCCGCTCTGTGAGCCCCTTTGGAGTACAGGCCAGTGAGAAATTCAGGTAAAGGAGCCAGAGGCATGTGATGGAACCTGTGTTTCCTGGTGGAGGATATTTTCCCCTACAGGTTTCAAGCTTCTTCCCCTAATCTTAGCCTTTGCCCGCTTCTGAGGGCATAAAGGGCTGAGTCCAGATTATGATCAAGTAGGTTGGAAGGCAAAAAGCCAAGATAAACCATGGAAGCCTGCCTAGAGGAAGTGCTGCAACATTGGGAGAAGCAAAAGATACTGGGTCTCATCTTTCTGATGAGTTCATCCCTTCTAGCCCTGCTTCTATGACTCTGTGAGGCCAGAAGTCATTCCAGAAAGACTGCTTTTTCGCCCTTTCCCTCTTTATTGTCCCTTGCTTTAGGATAAAGTAATGGTGGCAGAGAGCTATTTGGGTAGATTAGATAGGTTGAAAAGAGGGAAGAAATAAACCACTACAGTTCCTTTTTCCTGAAATATGTCTGTGGGCAAAGATATCATCCTACTTTACTTCCTCCTTCAAGCTCAGACCTAACTGCCTAGAAAAGAGGAAAGGTAGTGACACTATTGGGTGGGAGAACTTAGGAGGGGTGGGAATTTTGGTGATGATAGTGGTAGAGGCTGTTTAACCAATAGCAGGAGGAGCTAAACGAGGCAGCTCACCTTGCTGCACAGATGTAATGGGAAATTTTCCCAATGGTCATCTATAAGCAACCGGAAGTCAGTGAATAAATACCCCAGCCTCCTTCATCATCACCTGGGAGGAAAGTGTGAGGATGTTCCCACAAAGTTTCTAAGGAGGTTCCCAGAAGGGTGGAGCCCCAGGTGCCCATGGCAGTAACTCGCCCATTAGCACACCTTAGTATTGGCTTCTCTCCCTTCCATATCTTACTTTCCCATTTCTTGACTCCTGTTTCTTGGGATAACCTCCCAAATAAAATACCTGGATCTCAGCTCTTGTCTCAGGGTCTGCTTTGGGAAAATTCACACTAAAACAGGTATCCTCCAATTCAAAAGTGAGTAAGAGCAGACTGCACCACCCCTGGGAAACTGCACTTTCACTTCCTCTGTCTGAGGCTGGTCTCAGCTACAATGTGCTCACATGGGAGGGATCCTAAGCACATTTATATTTTCAGGAGCTCTGGGTTCAGTTTGGGTCATTGGGCCCATATGTGCCAAGAAAGGTAATGTGAATTGTTGGTGGCTTGGAAAACAGAATGTTTGGCTACTGCCTCAGACAGAAAACATAAATCAGCTCAAAGCTACCATGCACATAGGAACCTGTTCTTCCTCCCTCACTCACATTGTTTCACAGTCATGCATTGAGAAGCAATTCCATCACTCCAAGGACGGGGTCATACCTCATCAACATGGGGAGAGGAGAGCCACTGCGATGATTCTAGAAGGAGATCCAGCAGGAGATTTTTGGAAATCTTGGATGAAAGGGAACATAGGACCATACCTCAGTCTTCTACAGAAATGTGAGACTCATCTGCTGACCCAGTACAAGGGGTCAAAGCATTGAATGGCCAACCCTTGAAGGGATTATTCAGAGCTCTAGATTAATTAAGCAGTCAAATACTGACGAATACAGGGGATGTTTTTCTGGGATAGTGCCTACCATTCAACAGATAGATAGGCTGCACCAAGTGGGGAGGATAGGCAGAGGAGTTGGGCTATAGACAACATTGGAGTTCTAGCTGCTGTTTTAAAGACATTTGTGCCTTTATCAGTCAGGTAGTCATTCAAAAAAACTTGTATTGAGCACTATCCAAGATGACTAAAACCAGTATCTGCTCCTAGTACAGTTACCATCAGAAAACTGCTATTACAAAATTAGTCATAGACATTTTATTGAAAATTTGATGTCATCTCTTTTCCAGAAGGTAGAGGAGTCTTAAAGGACTTCTGACCATGTGGGTAGGGGCAGAGTTTTCTGAGAAATGGGCCAGGGATGATGAAAATGCTTTAAAGAAATTGTAGTACTGGGAGAAGATGGGAGAAAACTGGGGGGAGGGGAGATAGAGAGAAAGAGGGACACCCTCTGAAGTCTTAAACTATGAAGTCTTTCCCTCCATCCATCTCCCATCACGTGGAACAAGGGAACATGTTAACTGAGAAAGCGACTACTTCAAGTCCTGGATGACTGCTGTTTTGGGGTACCCACCTAAACTGCCTAGGCCTTCCTTAATATACTCACATCACACATCCCATGTGCATTTTGCCTAGAGAAGGCTGGGGTGATTGGGAGTGGTGAGGCAGGGAGTAGAAGATTCTGTATCACTAGGCAGATAGGATCATGGACTAGCAAGTGAATCTCCAGCTAGAGATACCAGGAGAATAAAACCTCTGACTTCTACCCCAAGGGGCATAAGGAACAATCCACTATTGAGGAGAGAAGGGTGGGATCCTGTGGAAACTGTGAAGCCCGGTTCCTCCCGTCCGGCCTCAAGGGGCGACTTTCTCCTTGACCCAAAGGGTAGTTGGGCTAGCTGATGCCTCAATCAACTTTTCATAAGACAGGTCTCCCTGAAAATAGCAACTGAACGCATCTCTACTCCTTACATCCTTACATTCTCTTTCTGTCTCTCTTTTTACCCTCTCTGCCCTAATTTTCACAAGGATAAAAGATATAAAGCCGGAGTCACCCTACCCTCTACCTTACAGCCTCTTTGGACTAGCGAATTTCTAACCAAGCTTTGTAAATAAACAAAACATGTTTCCAAACACTGGTCAGGGGAAGGAAGCCACAAGAAGGGAGGAGAAAGAAATGGGAGCTCAGCATTTCTCTCCTCTGTGGAGCCCACCAGGGAGCATCATCTATCCCAGCAATCATTGCATGACCACTGTGCACCAGTCACCTACCTGCTGGGTCTCAAGGAAACATTGCTGCTACTGTTTAAGGGCTCACATTCTGGTCACAATGAAAAATATTTAAATAAGTAGGAACCCTAAGTGTGCCTGGTGCTGAGAGGAAAGTGGGTACAGGTAAGGATTCCAGAAGAAAGTCTGTCAACAAGGAGGAAACAGGAAGGAAGACTTCATAAAACAAAAATAAAGTGTCTTTTGAGTGTTCCTAGATAGTGTTGCTTTCATAACAAAGAGAACAGCAAGGACACAGACATAAGGGTGAACACCATGGTGCTGCTCTGGGAATGGCTAGAAAATCAAAGTGACAAGTAGGGCAGGAAAAGAGAAAAGGACAGAAACATGGAAACGTGCATATCATATAAGTTGATTTGCATAAGCATAGATCGAAACTTCAGCAATAGTTCTAGAGAGAGGAGACCTAATTTAGACAGATTGAGAGGTTATCAGCAAATTAGAGCTAAAAAGGTTCTCCTGCTCCAAATGAGAGCTAGAGGAGTAAAGGGAAAAAGGGGAAGAAGATCCCAAGGTTCTTGGCTTGAGTGGCAGGGGGGATAGGCACTGACAGGAAGCTTTAGAGGAAGAAGGGTCTCCCACACCCTTCCTTTTGCCATACTCTGCCTATCACAAGCCTTCATCCATCTCTTATTTTGGGAACTGTGACAATTTGGTAACTTCTTCAGATGTTCATTGATTTTGTCTTTACTTCCCCCTTCCTTTGGAGGTTTATGGTTTGCCAAAGCAGAAGGAGCTTGCTAGCAGGTAATTTCCATGATGAATTTTGCTTCCTGACTTTAAGAAACTGAACTGTTTATGGTTTGTGTGAGGAGACCTAGAAAGTAGGAAAAGAAAGGAGAACCTCAGAGGGGGACATGGGGACTAAGGGAAAGGGGGGTAATCATTTCTGTAAGCCTTGAGCTGCGGTGCCCACACATTCAGCTGAGGAGCCTCAGAAGGATGGCAGGTTCCCAGGATCACCAAAGATTCCTTTAGCCCAGGAATGGCAGAGCCAAGGATCTGGGAATCAGAGGTTGTCTCTGCCTAACACATTGCCCGAGTGACCTCCCTAGATCCTTGAAGTTGCATTAGATAGACCCTAGGTCTTGGAATTACAGAAAGGCTGAGCCCTGAGCCCTGACCAAGGTCAGTGTCTTGCCTGACCTGTGGAATGGGAGCTGGGTGATGAGGGGACTAGGTGAATGCAAATAAACAAAGGACACACTTCGCTCTACTATCTGGGCAGATTCTGGGCCTCATCTGTCACTGAGGTGCCAGCACTCAGCTGGGTGGACTTGTTGCTGGAGAGACAAATGGAGGAAGGGGGCAGGGGGCAGGTACATCCATCAAACTAATGGACAATCCCGTGTCCCCGGGTGCTGGCAGACTGGGTGCTAAGGAAGGAAACGTCGTTCCAAGGTTTCACTCTTAAAAATGCAAAAATACAGGACATGCAAAAGTACTAAGGATTAAGCGAGACGGTCTATTCGCCGCAGCTCCACTCAAGAGACTTCCCCAGCACGAGGGGCGGGACCAGGGGTGGGGGGAGAGCGCGCAGCGCCTGCGCCTGCGCACTGAAGACCCTGAAGGACAGCGTCCTCAGCGAGGTGGGCGGGAGAAGCCAGGGCATCCGGGTCCCTCACCCCGCCCCACTGCATGAATGAGAGGCGCGGCGCCCGCCCCTCCCCCGCCGGGCCCGCCCCTCGCCCCAAGCCGCGGAGTGCAGTCTGTAGCGGCCACCGCACTCGCACTTCGTCCCAGCAGACGCTCGCTGCCCTCAGCCAGCCGCCCAGCGCTGACGGTCCCGCAAGGCTGCCACCCGCCGCCTGTGCAACCGAGTGAGTGAACGAACGAGGGCCGGGACGCAGAGGCCCATCGCCCCCAGGCTCGGGCTTAGGGGACCAGGTAGGTCCGGGTTTGGGATGCCGAGGGGAATGCGGGCCAGCGTCAGCCTCCCACACACTCACTCCGGGCTCCCCCTGCGGGGGGCGGGGAGGAGTGGGACAGCGGCCCCAGGCCTGGAGGGACGCGGAGGAGGGCTCGCCCCGGGGCAAGGGTGCAGGGTCTGGCGCCGGGAAGTCCCAGGAGGGAAGGTTCGCGACGCCTGCACGCCCTGCTTGAGGGTGCCCGGCGCCGGGCTACGAGCGTGGGAGGCGGCTGGGATGTGTGGGAAGGCGAGGACGAGGACAGCTAAGACCGCTGCCTCGGTGTTGGCAGTGGGAACGCGCCTTGGGGGGCGCGGCGTGGCAGTGTTTTCCTGATCCCCATCTGTTCCTCCCTTTCTTTGTGGCGTTTGTCTCATGCCCGTTTGTCACTGTATGGTGGCTGTGGTCTAGGGTGCGATCTCTCGTCTGGGCTTACTCATTAATTAAAGTCAGGTGGTGGCCTCCAGCCTGTGGGTGGGGGGCGCGTGTGCGTCCACAGGCCAGAGAATTGAGGACCTTCCTTTGTTTCCAGAGACCTGATGGGGTGTGTGTGTGTGTGTGTGTGTGTCCTATGAAATGAATCAGATCATTAAAAAAGGGTCTGAGGAAAAAAGACATTATCATCAGACCTTCACCCAATTCTGTCTCTGATGTTCTTTCAAACACCATTTCGAACAAACATTTTTTGTTTGTTTCTTACTGTAAAAATCAGTGGGTTTCGTTAATTGAAAATGTATGTCTGTGTTCCCATGTATATGTACATCAGGAACAATTTGTTTTTTGGGTTTAGTTAATAGTAAAATACTGCTGTGTATGTACATGGGAATACTTCAGTACATATAGGACACTTTTCTGGGTTTAGCTCACTTACAATATATACCTATTCTCGTGTACACGTCTGTAGAAACACGTCTGTAGAGAATATATACTCCAGTATATATCCAGGACACTTTTCCCAGTTGCTCAGTACAGGCAGATTTTGTTTCTTCCTGCCCCTGTGTTAATAAGAAGGTGGTCCAGCAGGTTCTGTCCACCTCCTTTTTTCCCCCTCAATGCTTTGGCACAGGGTTTTATTGCATATTACCCTGGCATGTGCCCTTGCTTTGATCTGAATTTTCCTGTGTTCTGTTGTTTGGTTGTGCAGCCCAGCTCAATGGCTCCTCTTACAGGACTACTGGAAAACAGAACACCTTTTATCGTAGTCCTCATCCCCAGAGAGAAAAGGAAACTCTGCAGGTTCCCACAGACTTTCACTTGCTCAATGAGACTGACTGCCTGACTTTGCTGTCTTCCTCAAGTGAAGACCAAGAGTTACAAGTTGACGTAGACCAGTTAAAAAGGAGCAACTGTAATAGCACGAACTATTCTTTGCTATTTCCTCCGGACCCTTTTCTCTTTCTAAATCAGATTTTATAAGCTTTAGAAGATAGTTTATTGCATTACTAGTTTTATAATTTTTTTATAATTTCATTTTACCCTTATAATTTCGCAGAGTGATGGGAAGTTGGTTATAAGAAATGCACCTCGAAGATATTTTAGTTATGATCTTTTGATTTAAAATACTGATGGTAAAAAAAATTAGGAGGGCTTATTGAATGATATGAATAATTGAATTGGTTCAGTGTTAAGATTCACTTTAAGATGCTTTTTAGTCATCTGTATTTTAATTCCTGGTAGTTTTCATTGCAAAATAATATCTAAACTAAGCAGTCTTCCACAGCATTGTTTATGTATATTCCCTTTATTAAAAACATTTGCTTTTAATTTGAAGGGGAAATTTTCCATCAGTTATCTTGGGATCCATCATTCTTGGTAAAAAAAAAAAATTCTTACCTTATGTTAGCATGGTCAAATTTTTTTTTGTAGAAGTTAAAATTAGTAAAAGTTGACTTTTCAAATTTGGGGAAGTTTTAGTTTTATGATGTAGAATTTAAATAAATTTTAATATCAATGAATTTCACTAAAAATAAGTTGACTTTAAAAACAAGAGCGTCATTAACTTCCTTAACTGGTATCACTAATGTTGAAGCAACCCCAGTAATTTTATAATCTGCCCACATCTGATTAGTTTTTTAGGAATCTCCTTAAAATAAACCATAAGGGGAAGTCTTAGATAAACAAAGTAGTATAACCGGAATTATTGCTGAAATAGGCTTGCATAGCACCACTGTGGAACTTTAATTTTGCAAGAGTGACTTAGCTATTGTTTGAGTCAACAAAGGAACCTAAAAACATCCTGGCCTTGTTCAGCACTCCGTTAACCAAAATCTTTTACCAACCTATAGCATGGCATTTCCTGTAGCATGGCAATTAAAGAAAAAACTCTAAAGTAATTTCTAGATCATCAAAATACATTAAATTATGTTAACCGCTGTTATAGTAGTAAATATATTAATTAGAAATACTAATATTGTTATGTGAGTGATGGTAACAGCAGGTACGGTAACAGTTACCCAAAACTGGGATACATTATCCCCCCAACAATAGCTGATGATAAAAAGTAGAATATTTTTTCTTTTGAGCATTTTCTATCTATGATTGTTTTCATTATTATAATGTATTATCTTAAACTATATGAAATTGCCATTTTTTAGATTGGGGGAAAAAAAATCAACACTTCCATATGGTTCAGTCACTTCGAACTTTCAGCAGTTCCTTCTGTTATTTACCTTTATTCATTTTTAATATTTAAACTGTTATTTCTTGATTTTTCACCTTTGGATATTTGGATGTTACCTACAGACTTCTGTTTTGGAAGCTGAGGACTTAGCTAGCCCATACAGCCATCCTTCTGTTCTCTGCTCGTACATCAACTTTACAGTTCCCAGTTAATCCATTTTCAGTATTTATGTGACTATGACAATGTACCTGTTATTCACAGTGAGCTATGTAAGGTATTAATATTATATTTTGTTTCGTGTACAACTCTTGTTTCTCCTGAATTAAATACTCACCTCTTTTCTTTGTTTTTCATTTGCTTAGTTTTCTTTGTACCAGTCACTAATTCATCCTCAAATTCTATGACAGAACTAATAATCTTTCAATATTTTCAAATAATCTGTTTCATTTCTTTTTTTCTAGCTGTCATCTAGGCCTTCCCTTTGTTATCATCTTGGGAATTCCCTTTGCCTTCTTCCTGTGTTAAATCCTTTTTTCCCCCTGGATCCTGTGTCTCCCTCACTCATTCTTTAGTAGCTCCCTGAGAAAGGGCACATACAAACTGTGAAATTCCATCCTAAATTCAGAAGTTGTATGCCTGGAAATGTCATTTTATCCTCACACTTGAGTAGTGGTTTAACTGGATATTGAATTCTAGATTGAGAATTAGTGTCCCTCTTTTGAAAGCATTGTTCCATTAGCTTCCAGAATTGCTCTTTAGAAGTCTACTGCCATCTTAATCCCCACATCCTTTTTCCTCCCACCCTAGAAAAAGGTTTGGATAAACCTTTTGTTTATTTCTGGTGTTCCTGACATTTCATGATGCTTCATGAAACATCTTTTTTTGTGTGCTCATGGGGCAGATAATATTTTCTCTAAGTGACTATTTGGTATATATGTCCATGCAGACACACACACCCCATCGCACTCAATATGCTATTCTTCATGGTGTTGACATGCTTCCCTTACGAGGTGGGGTCTTTGTTTTCCCTCCTTGAACCTGTGAAGACGTGAATGCTCCCCAGAATGTTGGGTCATAAGGCAAAATCATGACTTAGGAGCACAGCTGGAGGATCAAAAGCATGCATCTCTGGGGGGCAGGTATTTTTTATTTTTTACTTTTAAATGGGATCATCACTGGAAATGTCAGTTGGCCTCAGAGGAAATTTCTTCAAGCAGTGAAATGCAATCACCTTAGGAATTAACCCGAAGGCTACCAGGTGCATTCTTCAAAATCCACCGTGGGAAGGGACAGAACTATTCATGACCAGTAAAGAAACACTCTTTAAGCTTCATGATTAAATAATGTTGTGACTAAATATGACAAATATAATATTTGCAAGATTTTCTGTGATAAGAAGGTGGAGACAAATGAAACTATGTAGACCACAGCTCGAATGGACATTCTCAATGGTTTTGTGTTTTTCTTATAGATACATATTTTTTTAAATATTTTTTACCCATGAATTTTTTTCTGTTTACAGCTGCCTTATCCGTCATCTAGCTTTTTCATGAGTGCACATGAGTGACCGAATATTACTGGAGAACTTTAGAGTCATGATTAAAAATCTGAAGTGAGCTCTCACTCAGCACTGCCCAGGAAAAAGCTATGAGATTCCTAATAAGATCTTTTTGCCTATAACTATTTAGTAATTTCTCCCCACTCTTTTTGCTTATGAGTGGCCCACCCCTTGCCGTACTGATAAGCAGGCTTTATGCTTCACTGAGGGTTTAGAAGTTATCACACAGATACCCCTCTTCTTCCCCTCACTAAATCTAAAAATTTACTTTCCTTAGGACTCATGTTTTCTGTTATTTTCCTATCAAAAGCCAACTCCTCTCCCACCATATTCTTCCCTCATACCTACTCTAGGATTTGACTCTTGCATTTGTACCCTCCCTCATAATAGCAATTCTCCAGGGTACCATCCCTGTCAACGTACGCATGTTCTTATATTGCCCATCTTCGAAAACAGAAGAAACAATTACAACTTTTTCCAGACCTCCCATCCATCCCCTTCTCTTTACCTTCATGGTTATACGTCTCAAAAGAGAAGTCTACGTTTCCTCCCTACCTCCTATGTAATACATAACACTGTCTGAAAATCTGTTGTTGACTGGTATTTTTCACTCTTACCCCCACTGGAAGGTCGGCTTCAGGAAGTCAAGGACCTCATCTGTCCTGTTTACCACTATGTCCCCTAGGACAGCAACTGGCACAATTGCTGTACCTATAATATATAATAAATTAATAGAAACTGAGTACCTACTCAATTATATTGGCAAAAAAAAGGCACAACTGACATTTTCCTTAACCTGGTAGACTGAATAGTTCTTGCTTTTTAAAAATTTCTAACAAAAATCAATTTTTATTTATGTTTTAAATTATTTGCTTTTTGCTATACTTGAAAAATTATGACTATATTAATACTTGAATTTTTCATTACATTTTATTCTTTCATAAATATAATTTAACACTGACAGTCATGCACCTGGATTCTGAGTCAGACTGCTTGGTGTTAAACTGTAGCTCTTTCGCTTTTGCCATGTGACCTTGGCAGATTTCCTAACTTCTGTTTCCTCATCTGCAAGGTGGAAATAAGAGTAATATTGACCTCATGTTTTTTATGTGGGTCAAATGAGATAACATGTAAAACGTTAAACTCAGTATTTGGCATGGGGTAAATGTAATGAAAAATACAGTTATTCTTATAGCCTCCAATTTCTAGTATTTGATCTGACCTAGTCACTGTAGTATTTTTGTCCAGGGTACTTATAGCTCCTAGAGTAGTTTGGCTATAAATGTGACTCAGCTGTTTTTATTTTATGTTTTTTTTTCTGATTTCTTGCCTCTCTATTTCCCACATTATCCCATGTGGTAGATTGGGAAAATGATCTACAGTTGACACAGGAGCATCCTATAGCACTTCCCAGCAGTCTGGTCATTTGATTAATCATTTTGATGACTTGATAAAATATTATTTCAAGTCCAGTCCTGTTCTTTATTTGGCCTGCCCAGGAGTGAGGTTTCTTCTTCATGTTATTCCACATTAAGTTTTCTTGTTTCTGGAAATGGAACTTTTAATTCATCCAGTACATTATCAACAGATTTTTTTTTAGTAGCTATGAGACACCGTTGTTTTCCCTTACTAGCTAACTGGGAAGATAAATATGTACAGTAATACAAAGTCCATTCTGAGGGCCCCATGAGGAATAAAGACAGGCTCTATAGAAGTTCAGAGTAGGGAGATGCATGTCCTGCCATTCTTAAGGGATTCTTACAGATTTCCTGCATGTTAAATTCTGTTTTAGCCTATTCCCGTATTATTTTGTCTTTTTATTTTGAAAATTTGCTTAATAATCATGGCAGTAGTTTATCTAGATTTTAAGGCTGATAATATACAAGCTAAAATTTAGAGCAGTTTTTCATTTTAGAAATTTTTCCTTGAAGTAATTAACTTAGTAGTTACTCTGCCTCTTTCTTTTGTCTAGGTAGGCAGTGTGGACTCCTCCAGTTATCTGGGCATTTCTGACATCAGAGTGTAGTGTTGGGTAAATTTAGGGTTCAAAAGATGCCAGATGGTTTGAAAGGAATTGTGAGCACTCCAACTAGTACACTTCATTGAAAGCCAGCTGGCTGAGCCTTGTCTGCTCTGGAGGTAGGAACCAGACACTTTGTTCCGAGCCAGCTGGCCCAGGAGTAGCTGGCCAGTGGACTTATTTTGGTTGGCCATTCCTGGGAAAGCCAGCCTGGGCCGTCCATCTGCCATAAGGACAGTCTGATACCAGAGAGTTGCTCTGTGCTTCCGTGATGCTCTAGGGAATTGGAGCAAGCCTGAGTGGCAAGGAAAGGAAGCCACTTTTTAGATAGCATTGCAAGTGAACCTCACATTAAGTTGTGACCTTGCTCCGTAACAAGTGTAATGCAACTTAAGTTTTTATGGATACAATGCTGTTAGATGTATTGTATTAGAGTTGCTTATAGCTAAAGTATCTATATGGATGTTTTTTTATTTTGTTTTTATTTTAATACTCAACCAAGGATATGATTTTTTGAGAGAGACATCAATCCATTACCTCCTGTGCACTCCCTGACCAAGGATGGTACTCGCAACCTAGGTTATGTGCCCTGACTGGGACAGAACCCGAAATTTTTTGGTGTACAGACAGCTCTCCAACCGAGTCACCCAGCCAGAGCAATATAGTAAATGTGTTCATATTGTAAATAACTTCCGTTTGATCTGCTCTTAAAGTTCCTGCTTTCATTTATTCACTTTTTCATGTTTTAATTATATTTTATTAATTATACTATTATAGTTGTCCTGAGTTTTCCCCCTTTGCCCTCCACCCAGCAACCCCCACTGCCTCAGGCAATCCCCCCACTATTGTTCATGTCCAGGGGTCCTGTGTGTAAGTTCTTTGGCTTCTCCCTTTCCTATACTGTACGTTACATCCCCAAGGCTATTCTGTAACTACCTATTTGTACTTCTTGGTCCCCTCACCTCTTCACCCATTCTCCCACATCCCCCTCCCATCTGGCAGCCATCAAAACCCTCTCTGTGTCCATGATTCTGTCTCTGTTCTTGTTTGCTTAGTTTGTTTTTTTAGATTCAATTGTTGAATCTAAATTTTTTAGATTCAATTGTTGAATCTAAATTTTTTAGATTCAATTGTTGATAGATATATGTTTTTGCCATTTTATTGTTCATAGTTTTGATCTTTTTCTTAAATAAGTCCCTTTAACATTTAATATAATAATGTCTTAGTGATGATGAACTTGTTTAGTTTTTTCTTCTCTGGGAAGCTCTTTATCTGCCCTTCATTTCTAAATGATATGTTTGCTGAGTAGAGCAGTCTTGTCTGTAGGTCCCTGCTTTTCATGACTTTGAATATTTCTTGCCAATCCCCTCTAGCCTGCAAAGTTTCTTTTGAGAAATCAGCTGACAGTCTTATGGGAACTCTCCTGTAGGTAACTAACTTCTTTTCTCTTGCTGCTTTTAAGATTCTTTATCTTTAACCTTTGGCCTTTCTATTATTGTGTGTCTTGGAGTGGGCCTCTTTGTATCCATCTTGTGTGAGATTCTCTGTGCTTCTGGACTTGCATGTCTATTTCCTTCACCAAATTAGGGAAGTTTTCTTTCGTTGTTTTTTCATATAGATTTCCAATTTCTTGTTCTTTCTCTTCTCCTTGTGGCACCCCTGTGATGTGAATGTTGGAATTCTTGAAATTGTCCCAGAAGCTGCTTATACGATCTTCATTTTTTGGATTCTTTATTCTTCTTGATGTTCTGTGTGGTTGTTTTTTGCTTCCTTATGTTCCAAATCATTGAATGATTCTCAGCCTCAGCTACTCTACTGTTGTTTCCCTGTCAACTGTTCTTTATTTCGATTTGTGAATCCTTCTTTTCTGATGCAATCTTTTTTATGCTGCTGAGGTCCTCACTAAGTACCTTGAGCATCCTTATAACCAGAGTTTTGAACTTTGCATCTTCTAGATTACTTATCTCCAATTTTTAGCTCTTTTTCTGGAGTTTAGATCTGTGCTTTCATTTGGGCCATGTTTTTTGTCTCATCATTTGGCAGCCTCCCTGTGTTTGTTTCTACATATTAAGTAACACTGCTTTGACTCCATGTCTTGGTTGTGTGGCTTAATGTAGTAGGTATCTGCTACAGCCTCCCCTGTCACCCAAGCTGGGTACTCAAGGTGCACACTTCATGTGGGCTGAGTACACCCTCATCTTGTAGTTGAGCCTTGGTTGCTGTTGGGAGATGAATGGGAGGGATTTATCCAGGCCAGTCAGCTGCAAGGATTGGGAGTGACCACTTCACCACCAACCTCCACCCTCCGTGGAGGATCAGCTGTGCAGGAGCAGGGTGGTAGTGTCTGACATGGTCTGTAGCTATCCGCGGACGGGGTGTGCTGGACCTGAGGTTCCCCAGGTTGTGCAGGCCAAGGTCAGCCCCTCCTGTGTCTTCTCCTGGATCATCCTGCCTGAGCTATAAAGCAGTCTGAGATGGCTGCTACTTTTGCTGGGCTCGGAGATTCCCAGTGAAGCCAAGTTGTGAATCAAGGCTGGCTGCTGCTGCTGGACCTGGGGCTCACTGAGGCCTGCTGTTGCTTGTTTGAGAGGATTTAGGAAGTTGTGCAGTATGAGCCAAGACCAGCCATTCCTATGGAAAAGCAGCTTGGGCAGGGCAGTCTCTGGGGATCTCCAAGGTGAGTCAGTGTTAGCCAGGCTGATAGAGACTCAGATGTGTCACCAGCTTCCTGGCTCAGTGGTTGTATGGATCTGAGGGCCTAGAAAAGGGACAATGTCCTCTGCTCATCTTGATGCCAGGCACTTCCATTTCTTCCACTAGGCAACTGGTGCCTTTCAAGCTGCTACCCTGGTGCTGCAGCTCAGAGGGAGTGAGCCTGGATAGGTAAGTCTGTGCGGGGTTAGGAGGAACTGCTTGGAGCTCCAGAAGTTTCTTTCACTGACTCAATTCCCACTGGTTTTTACAGTCAGAAGTTGTGAGGACTTACCTTCCTGGCACTGAAACCCTGAGCTTGGGGGCCTGGTATGAGTCTGGGACTCCTTGCTCCCACGATATGCCTCCCAAATTTTTATCCACCACTTGTGGGTGTGGGACCAGCTCATTCCTTGTTTGCACCCCTCCTACAAGACTGGATGGATGTGGTTTCTTTAATTCTGTAGTTGTCAGACTTCCATTTAATTTGATTTCTGATGGTTCTGAGTGATGGTTGTTCTATATTTTAGTCTTAATTTTGATGTCATTGTGCAAAGAGGCAAGCCATGTCTGCCTGTGCCACCATCTTGACTAAATGTTTTGACTTTTCTTAAAGTGAGGTTTGCCTATTCTTTTCCCTGTCTTATTCTAAAGTTTTGGTCATTTATAATTATTTTCATCTGTCATAGTGCTTTCTCCTGTATAAACCATCTTCTTCTGTAGGAGGTTAATTATGTGTATTGTCTTAAAATCTGTGTCTCATATCCTGGCCAGGTGGTTCAGCTGGTTGGAGCATTGTCCCATACACCAAAAGGTTGTGGGTTCATTTCCTGGTCAGGGCACACACCTAGCTTGTGGGTTGATCTCTGGTTGGGGCATGTACAGGAGGCTCCCCTCCTCTCTCTCTCAAAGCATATCCTTGGGTGAGGATAAAAAAATATGTGTCTCTTTTTGTCTGTTATTTATGTTTTCCTAACCAAACAGATGCTTGTATGAGATACAGTTCTTCCTCTAGTGAACTTAGTGTCATAATACTTTGAGAACAAGGGAAGTGTAAGCATGGCACCACAGAGATGAGCATTCAGTTCATTTGAAGACAGTGTTTATTGAATTCTCAAATTAATAACTTCACAACAGTCTATAAGCATGCTTTATGTTAGCTTTAAGGGTTTTTCCCCCCAAATTTAGAGATTGGTGCTGCATTGCTTAGGTTTATTAAGTTTATCTAGGCAAACCAAAAAATTATAAACTAACCTATATCTCCTTATTGTTCTTACCCAACTCTGAGTATCAAAAACTATGCTCAGTGCTGTAAATTGGAAATAGAATCTAGGTATCATGTCCAAATAGGCTTTTCATTGCAAACTGAAAGAAAAGGTTTGGCAGATAATAAAACACTAAAGTATGAGGTAATGTAATTTATGGGAAGTGGGTGAGAAGGGAAGTCAAAGATGTAGGCTATCATTCTTTTCCTTTAGAACAAAAGAAATTGAAAAACTTTTTCAGAAGTATGTTGGGTATCTCATGCTTGGCTATAATTAAATAAGTTTTTGCTTAAACTTAATGTCCCTGAAAACAAGCCTGAAGGAATTTTTTTTTAAATCTTGGACCACAGTATCAATAGCTAGGGGCAACAGTATACATAGAAGATCATCTTTCACCTTAGCTAAGCTATACCAAAAACCTGTTAGGCCAGTAGCTCCACATGCATTGCTTATTTACCCCTTACAGCAGCGACCCTCAAAGGGTTGTTTGTGGATGATAAAACAGCAGATCAAAGAAGTAACCTGTTTAGCCCTGCCCAGCGTGGCTCAGTTGGCTGGGTGTCGTCCTACAAAGTGAAGGGTTGCCTGTTCAATTCCCAGTCAGAGCACATGGCTGGGTTGCAGATTTGGTCCCAGGGCAGGGCGAATGCAAGGAGTGGGGGTGGAGGCAACTGATCGATGTTTCTCTCCATCTCTTTCTCCCTCCCTTCCCTTCTCTCACATAAATAAATAAATAAATAGTAAAAAAATAAAAGAAGTAACCCGTTCAAGTTCTCAAGGTCAGGGACTAGGTTAAGAACCTAAGCTTTCGTCCTTTAACCAACCACATAGCACAATTGATGATGTCAACTTTCACAAAAATACATCTCTTTACTATTTAGATACAATCCTGCACTGGCACTTTTGGAGGACCGTTGATAAAGGAAATTCAGAAACCTTTGCAGAAAATAGCTGGAGAATAATGGGACATTTGGGGAGCATCTATATTTGATATTCTTGAAGTAATTAATCATTGCAGAATTGCAGTAAGATGAAGTAAATAAAAATGACTTGTTAGAATGGGACAGAGGAGCTCTATAGTTTCCTAAGGTTGCCATAACAAATTACCACAAAAATTGGTGACCTAAGACAATAGAAATTTATTCTCTCATAGTTCTGGAGGACAGAAGTCTGAAATCAAAGTGTGAGCAGGACTACTTGCTACACTTCCTCCAAAGACTAGGAAAGAATCCCTCCTTCATTCTTCCAGCTTTCGGTGGTTCCTTAGCTTGTGGCTACATAACTCCATCTCTGCTTCTGTCTTCACACAGCCTTCTCTTTATCTCTCTAATAAAGACACTGCCATTGGATTTAGAGTCCACGTGGATAACCCAAAATGATTTCCTCTCCAGCTCTTTAACTTAATTACATTTACAAAGACCCTTTTTCCAAATAAGGTCACATTCACAGGTTCCTGGGGTTAAGACATGAACATACCTTTTGGCAGGGGGAGGGAGTGTCACTCTTCAACCCACTACAGATAGTAACAACTTCCTTGGTACTGATTTTCATTTTGACTGCTGTATCACACAGAGGCCCAGATTAGGCGAGTATTCAGTAGGCCACAGTACAAAATGGGGAACGGTACTGGAAGTATAGAAGGACTGAAAACTGAAGTTCAGAGGAAGGTTAGGAGAATCAAGGAATGTTTCACGGAGGCTGTATTGCTTATGAGAGATCAGGAAGGATAGATAGACTTTTACCAGATGGTTGGGGTAGCCTGCAGCATGCAGATAGTGGTCATAGCAAAGATAGGGAGCCATCTTCATTCGACTAAAGTGTGGTACTTAGAGAAATAGTGGAGAATAGGGTGGAATAGCCCAAGTCAGTTGGGAGGCCTTTAGTGTTGATGAATTTGTACTTTGTTTAGAGTTGCTTACCCATTACAACACTGCATTACAAAGGTTTCTAATGGGCCTTCAGAACTATGATAAAACCTTCTGAAAAATATGTTGATTTTTTGACTATAGAAAGATTTTCAGGTTAAGAACCACTGCTCTATTAGAAATAAAATGTTACTTGCTGCATTAAAGATGTTTGTGGAAGATTACTGACTTTCTGTCTGGTTTCCTTTAAACTACTTTAATATAATTTGAAGATGGAGCTCCAAAGAGCCTTACTCAGCACTATCTGTGGAATATGTTATAAATGTTGCATACTAAAAGTTAAAATACTCTTTCAGGAGGGATATGAAGTAGGTCCTAGGTTCATGAAAAACTGATCTAATGATTACACAAAAAGAAAACAGCGACTCCCAGTCGGATGACAGTGTATGCAGACATGGCTCCCCTCTTTACACGATGAAATCAAAATTACAACTAAAATATAGAAAAACCATCACTCAGAACCATCAGAAATCGAGTTGAATGGAAGTCTGACAACTACAGAATTAAAGAAACCACATTCATCCAGACTGGTAGGAGGGGCACAGGCGCAGAACAGGCTGGTCCCACACCCTCAGTTTCTTCCTGTACAACTTGTGTTTCATTTCATTCTCCTTCTATCTCAGCATTTATTCTGTGCTCTTTTTCCTACATACTCTTAAGAGACCCATCATTAATTAATGATGACTGTAAATTAAATAGAAAGCAATAGTTAAATACTAGTAGCAGACTGTTTATGATTAACAGTACATGTATGATTGTCTGGGATGGGGGGCAGTGGGAAATATAAGTTATCAAATTCGAATCCCTCACCACCTTCAACTTCTCTTAAAGATCTGTTGGAGTGATTTAAATTGAAAATAGAGACTTTATCATTACCTACCAATGGAGAAAAAGTCTTCATGGAGCCAACATAGAATAATTACTGGGAATATGGCAGAGTAAAAACAGACCAACCAAAATAACAAACATCTGAAATTAAAAAAGTGTTTTAGAATATGAACTTTAATTATGATAGCAAAGATAGCACTTCAGACTTGATTTTAGAACTTTGGTAACACCAACAAAGAGAAAAGCTGTGCACAAATCCAGAGAAAACAATGGGAATGGAGGAAACAAAAAAGAAAGCCCGAACTGCAGAAAACGGAATTGTCAACATTGGGGCTGAAAAGGATAAAAGGTACAAGTACTATTAAAAGGAACTCTTTACAGTTAAAAGAAAAAAAAACAAAACCTTGAAACACTGTGATAAAAAGTATAAATTTCCATCCCTTAAGGGGAAAATGACATCAAAATAATGGGGTGGTCAGTAAAATTGAGGCTAGATGAAGATATCCAGATTAAAATACAGATGGAATAGACAAATAAGTTCACCAAATTTTATAGCTCTAGTTAATCTTCTTTAAATAAAGTAGGGGAGGGGTGAGAGTTGCAAGTGGAAAGATGCCTCAGTAAACAAAAAACTGAAGATGTTATTGTAGAGAAAAATAGACCTTTGCTTACAGATTGAGAATTGGTGGATTACTTTTTTTTCACCCCCAGATTTGGCACTTAAAAACATACCTACTTATCAGTTTTGTAAACCTGGAAAGAAGGAAAAACTATCCTCTGGAGAATAAAAGACGAGAATGACCTCAGACTTTACAACTGAGGTTATAGAGAAAAGATGCATTTAGGGAAATATTTACCAAATACCAGCCAATTTATCTTGCCTAGCTCTCTGCCTTCTGAAGATAAAAGATTTCGAACTCTGATATCTTAGAAGGATTTCAAATAGCCAAGTACCAGAGAAGATTATAAAAGACTTGGAACGCAGAGGAAACTTCTGAAATGTAAGTGGTAGAAACTGGAGCACTTGGAAGGAAGAGAGGTAGTGAAATCATCCAGGAGTGGTAACTTAAGTATTGGGGCACACCACTTCTCAATGCAGGATTTGTACCTGAGGGGCTGCATTCCACAGTCTGAGCCTCTGCGAGAACAGAAATGCAACCCTAGCTTAACTCAGTGATAACCAGGGCCTAGGAAAATCTTGCAAAACCAAATCTCACAGGACTTTCAATTTATAGATTTGGCATGAGAAATAGAATTTTCAAGTGAACTTGAACCTTGATTAAATATGAGTAACATTTTTGCACTCTTTCTCTTAGGTAAGTCGTGGGGAAAACAGAATTAAAATCATTGTATAACTTTGGTGGATTTAGAGTTAGAATAAAGAAATGTAAGTGGTTTTAAGAAGCATTTCTCTGCTAACCTTGCAGTACTCTTCCCTGGTGTAGGGCTTTCTGGTGGACCTGTAATGTCTAAGTGTTCGACATTCACTGGCAGACGCTGGGTATGGCAGGGAATGTGTGCCATATGTAGTCTGTGCTTCTATACAGACAGATGTGTACTAACATCATCTCCTTTTTAAATCACTTAATACCATTGTCTCTACCAGCTTTTTGTACAGATGCAGGCAAATATTGGTCAAATACATCACTTTAAGTTTCTTTTAAATTCAAAAAAATTCAAAAGATGTAAGAGGATATAGGTACGGATATAGATATGACCCTGTCCTCCCCAAGGTCGTTGTTCTCTCAGCAAAAGCAGCTCATGTTATCAACTTCTTAGATAACCTTTTAGGGATAGTTTATCTATATTCAAGCAAATTTCTATATTCTTTAGTAGTGACGTCTGTCAAGTCCAACAGGTAAGAGATGTGTTGGCAGTGTTACCAGTGACATGAGGCAGGGCAGGCAGCTACGGGCTGAGCTGCAGAGGCTTCACATCTAATGCTGCTTGTTAATACTGACATAGAACCTGCCATCTAGTTCTCTCAGGCTCAGGTAGCTACAGGTTAGTCACCTGTACTAACCTGTACTTTACTAACTTGTAGTAACAGGTTAGTAGGGCCAGGTACTGGCCAGTCCCGCTCGGCCACTGGCTTATCAGCTGAACTTCAGTCAGAGTTCTGAGAGAATGAGCTATCCTGCAGTTAGTTCCTATACTCTAGCTGAACAAAACGAGGATGTATCCCGGTTTGCTTGTATTTTTAATTTGTTCCTGAGATTACTGTGCTTATGTTAGAAAGCAAAAAGATTGCATCTTCTAAAGCACAGTCTTTGGGCACAGTCCCATTTGGGTGGGGTCTGGAGACACAGCCTGCCAGTTTGCTCTTTCATTGTCAGAAAGATGAGCTAGAGATCAGCTAGTCCAAAACAAAAGTTACATTTGGTGGTAGTATTTTTAATAATTATTTTAGGTGATAATGTAAGTAAAACACCCATGAAGAAAGTAACTCTTCAGTTACCTTGGTGTGTGTTTTGCAGCTAGTTTTTCTTGGAGTGCTCAGTGCTTAGAGCTCAGTGTTCCGTGGATATTTTATTAAGATTTATTTGTATGCAGACAGTTGGTTCTGTCTGCCCTAAAAAGTTTTTCCAAGTTTGGCTTAAAAATAAATACAGACGCCCCTTGACTTGCAGTGGGGTTACATCCCAATAAATCCACTGTAAGTTGAAAATATCGTAAGTTGAAAATGCAGTTAATACACCGAACTTGCCAAACATCACAGCTACCCTACCCTACCCTACCTCAAACCTCCTCAGAACACTTACCTTAACCTACAGTTGGGCAGTTATCTTGAATTTCATCTCAAGAGTAATTGCCTTCCTCTTACCAGAAGCAGGAGACACAGATGGGCATTTTGCAGACATGATGGGATGTGAAAACAAAAAACACACCCCCAAAACGCTGGCAACACAGCGCACTGTAGAGTACCAGTTGTTTATCCTGGTGATCCTGGCTGGCTGGGAGCTGCAGTTCACTACCGGCACCCAGCATCACAGATACCACTGGCCTGGGAAGAGATCAGAACCCCAAGTACAGTTTCTGCTGAATGTACATCACTTTTACACCATGATAAAGTGGAACTGTCATAAATTGGGGACCATCTGTGTATAAAAAGCAGTAGATTTTCTCTTTTCTGGGAATAACAGCTTAGAAAATATAATGGGGAAAAAAGATCCTATTTATAATAGGAACAAAAATATACATAATAACTGGGAATAAACTAAAGAAAAGTGTAAAACCTCTATGAATAAGCTATACAAAGCTACTGAGGGGCATAAAATAAAACTTGAAGAAATGAAAAGTTATATGCCTGATGTAAAGACCCATTCTCCCTAAAGTAAGCTATAAATATAATATACTATTGGTTAACTTCTCAACAGGCTTTTTTAAACATTGCTTATCTCAAAAAAGAAATATCCTTGAAAATATTAAAAAGGGCACTGGCTGGTGTGGCTCAGTGGATTGAGTGCTGGCCTGCAAACCAAAAAGTTGCCAGTGTGATCCCAGTCAGGGCACCTGCCTGGGTTGGCAGACCTGGTCCCTGCTTGGGGGGTATGCAGGACGCAACCAACTGATAGATGTATCTCTTAACTGTTTCTCTCCCTCTCCTTCTCTCCCGCTTCCCCTCTCTCTAAAAATAAATTTAAAGAATACTTTTTTAAAAGATAAAATATTAAGCTCTGGCTGGTGTGGCTCAGTGGTTGAGTACCAGCCTGTGAATCTAAGGTTCACCAGTTCAATTCCCAGTCAGGGCACATGCCTGGGTTGTGGGCCAGGTCCCCATAGGGAGCATGCAAGAGGCAACCACACATTGGTGTTTCTCTCCTTCTCTTTTTTCCTCCTTTCCCCTCTCTAAAAAATAAAATCTTTTTTAAAAAATATCTTTTAAATAAATAAATAAAATATTAAAAAGGAAGAATAATGATGAACATATTACCCTATTGTATATGAATTGTTGTTATGCTAAAGTTACATTAAAACAAAACATTGACTGCTGATGCAAGACATCATAGGCAGAAAAAAGGGAACAGACTGCAAAATCTAGAAACAGACCCATGTGTAAAAAGTGATCTGAAAAAGGTAGAATTTTAAGGCAGTAGAGGAAGAATTTTATAAATGCTATGGAACAAATGACTAATCATTTAAAAAACAACTTTAGGTCTTTTTTCCATGCCATAGAGTCAATTAAATCTAAATATTTAAATTAGCACGCCTAACCATGTAAGTAGTAAGAGAGTACAAGTGTGTATTTCTATAACCCGGTGTGGGGAAATCAAGGACAGAAACCACAAAGCAGGGTCACAAACTCAGTGCCAACAGGGCAATGGCCAGGCAAGAAGTTGACTTATTCTGGTACACTGGGTAAAAAAGAAAATCGCACAGTCCATTTCTTTTTAATTTTTATTTTTATTTTAAATTTTTATTTATTGATTTTAGAGGGGGGTAGGAAGGAAGAGAGAGAAAAACATCAATTTGTTGTCTCACTTATTTATGCATTCACTGGTTACTCCTATTGGCTCTGCCTGGGAATCGAACCTGCAACCTTGGCATATCAGGACAATGTTCTAACCGAGATACTCAGCCAGGGCCTTATTTTTATGTATTTATTCTTTTGATAGAGGTAGAACTATTTCTCTTCTTTGAGAAAAGCAACGATAAGTGACCACCAACAATAAGTGACCACAAACATTTGGCCCAGAGTTACAGAGTGATAGGAATGGTAGAAATTGTGACATACGAAAGCATGCTGGCCTCATCCCAGGTGTGCCCGTCCTCTCCTCCCAATTGTGCAAAAACATGGCAGCTTGGAGGCCCCAAAACTACTCAGCTCAAAGCAATTGTTGCCATCCATGCAAGAATGAAGCCACAGGAGTTACAGATCATCTGAGCTCTTCCCATGTAAAGCTGAAAATTGCAAATTTTATGTTAAATCTCCCAAGTTTAAACTGTTATCTCAATTTTTAAAACTTATGAAACAAAACATTCAGAAGGCCAAATTCAGCCCATAGGTCTCAGAGTTTATGAACTGTAGCTGTGTGGTTTTGCTTTTGGTTCAGGATTACACTTACCACTTTAAATGAATTGAGATGCTTTCTTCCCTCCCTCCCCCACCAAATACAATTCTCTGGATAGCAGAGGAATTAACTGTAGAAGTTTAGGTTGACTTCCACATCTATTGCCATCAGGGTCTGGGGCCTTTATGTGAGGACAGTTTTGTATTTTCAGGATTTTTTCTTGAGCCAGTTTTGGTTATTTATAGTCCTATAAAAATCATACATTTAATCTAGGTTTAAATAAATTCTCTTACAGTTTTTATTTTAATCATAGTATATCAATAGTTTTTATCTCTTTCTCATTTCTTAATATTTTCTTGATTGGTTGATTTCAGTTCCCCTCTGGATTTTTTGTTTGTTTTAATTTATCTGTTTTTGTTTGGCTTTGTTAATTCCTTCTTCCAGTTTATTTTGTTTGATTTGTTCTTTTTCTAGCTTTTACAGTGAATTTTTTGTTCACTGTTTTCATAATTGTTTTTATTCTTTTTAAATTGATAGTACAAGTATTGAAGATTATGAGTTTTTCTCTCAGTATAATGCTTTTTCCCCCCAATGTCATTAATTTATAAATGGTCTGCATTTTGCTTTGATTACCTCTTGGACCCAAGTCATTTCAAAGATTATGTTTTGAATTTCCAAGTAGTTAGTATTTTCTTGCTTGTTTATCAGAGCAGAAGAGAACAACTAAAATCTGCCTAACAACCTTATCCTTGTTTATTTGCTTTTTCCTGGTAACCTTCCATAACTGACTCTCCTCACCCCTAACATCTTCTTCTGTCTTCACCTGAGGATGGTGTTTAGGATGGTGGCTTCAGACATTTTGGCAAGTTACTCAGTTTCCTGGGTCTCTCCGTGTATACACGAGGTATACATGTTATTAAACTTTTGTTTGTTTTTCTCATGTCAGTCTACCTTTTATCATAGGAGGGTGTCCACCAAGACTCCAAAAGGGTAAAGGGAAAATTATTTTTGCTCTCCCCCAGAGCAGTAGGCTCTATCTATATCACATAGCTTAGGTGTGTAGTTGGCTATACACACCGTCTAGGTTTGTGTAAGTGCACGTACTCTATAATGTTTGCGCAAGGACGAAGTCCAAAACGCATGATGCACTTCTCAGACTCTGTCCCAGTTGTGTTAAGCAGTCCCTGACTGCACTGTGATAAGACGCATATTGTCATCCCTACAGTAACCACTAAGAAAATAACTACAGTACTATACTTTTAAAAGCAACATATCTCTCCTGGGCATTTATCCCAGCAGAATGAAAACTTAGGTTCACACAATACCCTGTACCAGAATGTTCATAGCAGCTTTTTTATAATAGCCCCAAACTGGAAACAAACCAGATGTCCTTCAGCAGATGAATAAACTGTGGTACATAAACAACCATGGGACACTACTCAGCAATATAAAGGGACAGATTATTGGTACAAGCAACAGCCTGGATGAATCTCTAGAGAATTATGCAAGTGAAAAAAGCTAACTCCAAAGTTACATACTTTATGATTACACTTATATATCATTTTTGAAATAACATTGTAGGCATGGAGAGCAGATTGGTCATAGCTGGAAGAGCTTAGGCACCAAGGGTAAAGGGCAGAAGTATGTGTGGTTACAAAAGGGTGTCACTAGGGATCCTTGCGGTACAGTAGCTGGTCAGCATCTTGTCTGTGGTGGCAGTCACACGCAGAAGCACTCAGACACAAATGCGTGCAGGTGAAACTGGGTGAATCTGAGTAAGGTTCGTTATGTCAGCGTCTGTCCTCTGTGATAGGTTATGGTGATAAATATAGCTAATACATAGTTGTGATTTTATATGGTAAAATGTTACCATTGTGGGAAACTTGGCAAAGTATATAAGCAATCTATTATTTCTTTTTTAAAATACTAATAAGCATGTGTACACATAAGCATGTGTACCAAAACAAAAGTGACTACTAATGAATGCTGAATAAAAATGTGTACCACGTGATTCCATTTTTTAAACTTTATATACATAAGAGCTACATTATAAATACAAAGCTATGAATTATTAAAGTGATAACAATTCTGTTCATACAAGGAAACTTAACAGTAGTAAAATATGAATACATACGGTGCTTGTTTTTGGTCCTTCTGGAAAAAAGAGCTAAGGTTGGGGAGTTTTTTACATTCCTCCAAGCACAAAAATAGAATATAAGATGATAACTGTAACATTCTTAGTGTTTACCCTTGTAATGCTTTAAATGTCACTAGTCATAATAGCAATGAACTCCTCTTGATTTATTTCTCTATCACCATCTTTATCAAATTCTTCTGTCATCACTCAGTGTTTTCACCCAATTCTCTAGCAACACATCACAAATTCCTCAAGCTTATTTTACCTGAATCATCATCACCAAATAGTTAAATGCCTTCAGTATTTCTTCATGTGGATCTCTTTCCAATATCCAGTCTGTCACAGCTTCATTAAAATCTTCAAAGATAATTTTCCCTGGCTGCTCTGTCAAAATCTTTAAGAATCTTCAGCACAAAAGCAGTCACAGGGCTGTCAAGTACCGCATAGGGAATATAGCAGTAAAATTGTGAGAACTACGTATGGTGTCGGGTGAGTACTAGAAATATCAGGAGGAGCACTTTGTAAAGTATGGGATTGTCTAATCACTATGCTGCACACCTGAAACTAGTACAAAATAATACTGAATATCAACAGTAATTGAAAAATAAAATTTAAAAACATACCTTCAGTACATCAGCTTTCTTTACATCAAACCCCGGCACTCTCACTGTCACCTTTGAGTCATGACAATGTATTACTTTATCTGTGTCAAATAGTTCAGGAGCATCTTTAATTTCTTATTTCTGTTTTTCAGAGAGCTCTCTTTTTTTCCTCCTCTTTTGTCAACTACAAGTTCATTTCTCAGAGCTAAACTCACCTTCTCTGTGGACGGAGACGTTCCTCTTGAGAACTTGAACCCCCTACCCAAGGCAGCACGACTGCCACAAGCGGTTCAGCAGACACCATCCACCCTCTCTATTATTTCTTACAACTGCCTATGAATCTGCAATTACCTCAATAAAATGAGTTAAGAAGAAATGTTTTAAAATCAAAAAAAGAATTAAAATCATATGCTAAAAAGTATCCAGTTAATGCAAAAAAAGTCAGAAAAAGAACAAGAGAAATACAGAAAAGAAATAGCAAAATGATACATAATCCAACCATAGCAGTAATAATGTTGAACAGATTACTCCAATTAAAAGACAGCCATTAGCTGACTGGATTTTAACAAAAAACAAGGTCCAACTGTATACTGTCTATACTTTAGACAGCTGTGTACTGTATATGCTTCAGATTCAAAGACACAAAATAATAGAAAAAGATACATCTTGCAAAGAATATGCATAGGAGAGCTAGAGTGGCTATGCCAATATCAGACAAAATAGACTTTAAAACAAAAAATATATATTATTAGAGACAAAGAAAGACATTTATAATAAAATAGTCAATTCATCAGGAAAATATAACAACTATAGATATATACCAACCTAATAGCTGAACCCCAAAATATGTGAAGCAAAAACTGACAGAATTAAAAGAGAAAATTGATAATTCAACAATAATAGTTGAAAACTTCAATATCTCTCGGTAATGAGTAGAACAGCTAAACCCAAATCACCAAGGATACATACGAGTTAAACAACACTGTCAGCCAACTTGACCTAACTGGCATTTATGGAACACTCTACCTAATGACAGCAGAATACACGTTCTTCTTCAGCACACCTGGAACATCCCTCAGGAGAGACTACATATGCTAGGCCAGGGGGTTCTAAAAAGTTTCTTAAAGGGCTCTATAGTAAATATTTTTGGTCTGTTGCCTATAACTGTCTCTGTCACAGCTGTTCAACTCTGCGATTTTAACTCAAAAGCAGCCATACACAGCACATTAACAACAAGTGGGCATGGCTGTCTTCCACTAAATTTTATTTACAGAAACAAGCGAGCTGTGTGTGTGCCAGCCCCTGTGCTAGGTCATAAAACAAGTCTCAATAAATTTAAAAGAATTGTAACCTAACTTGATGGAATTAAATTAGATATCACCAAAAGGAAATATGGGAAATCCTTAAATATTTGGAAATTAAACTTATACTACTTAAGTAGTCCATAGGTTAAGGAAGAAATACAAGGAAAATTAGAAAACATTTTGACTGGATGGAAATGAAAATAGAGCAAACAAAAATAATGGCATGACTCTCCGATGCATTCTGCAGATTCAGTGCAATCCCAATCACAATTCCAGTGATCTTTTTGCAGAAATAGAAAAGCCAGTCTTCAGATTCTTATGGATTTGCAAGAGGCCCCAAAAAGCCAAAACAATTTGGGTGGTGGCCAGGGGGTGGGACAGAGTTGGAAGATTTTATTCTTTCCAGTTTCTAAACTTACTACAAGGCTAAAGTAATCAAAATTGTGGTACTGGCATAAAGATAGACATATAGACTAGTGGAGTAGATTTGAGAGTCCAGAAACAAACCCCAGACATTTGTGATCAATTGATCAATAAGAGTGCAAAGACCATTGAATGGGGAAAGAATCATCCAGAAAATGGTGCTGGACAACTAGAGATTCACATGCTAAAGAATAAAGCTTGAGCCCTGGCTGGTGTAGCTTAGTGGATTAAGTGCAGGCCTGTGAACCAAGAGATCACGGTTCGATTCCCAGTCAGGGCACCTGCCTAGGTTGCAGGCCAGTTCCCAGTAGGGAATGCACAGGAAGCAACCATACATTGATATTTCTCTCCCTCTCTCCTTCCCTTTCCCTCTAAAGATAAATAAATAAAATCTTTAAAATATATATATATATATTAAAAAAAAAGAATAAAGCTTGACCTTTCCATCATATCCTATACAAAAATTAACTGAAAATGCACCAATTACCTAAATATAAAAGTGGAAACTCTTAGAAGAAAACATAGAGGTGAATCTTTCAAAAGCATAAGCCACAAAAAAAGAGAAATTAGAGTTTACCAAAACTTCAAGTT
Organism: Trachops cirrhosus; assembly: GCA_028533065.1. NCBI lineage: Eukaryota > Metazoa > Chordata > Mammalia > Chiroptera > Phyllostomidae > Trachops > Trachops cirrhosus. Next base: position 70,249,663 of record CM052547.1, read on the forward strand.
TTTGTGCATCAAAGGACATCAAGAAAGTGAAAAGACAAACTACAAAGTGGGAGACAATATTTGTAAATTATATATTCAATAAGGGTTTAGTTTCCAGAATACATAAAGAACTTTTACAACTTAAAAAAAAGTTCATGTTTAAAATAGGCATGGTATTTAAATAGCCATTTCTGCAAGGATACACAAATGAAATAAGCACATGAAAGAATGCTCCACATCATTAGTCACTGGAGAAATGCAAATTAAAATCACAGTGAAATGGCACTTCACACCCGTGAGGATGGGTATTTAAAAAATAAAAAGCACAGAAATAAACAAGTGTTAGTGAGGATATGAAGAAATTTGAATCCTCTTACATTGCTGGTAGGAGTGTAAATATGGTATATAGCCACTGTGGAAAACAGTTTGGTGATTCCTCAAAAAGTTAAATATAGAATTATCATATGACCCAGTAATCCACTTTTAGGAATATACCCAAAAGAAAACAATTAAAAACAGATGTTCAAGCAAATCCTTGAACACAAATGTTCGTAGTAACATTATTCACAATAGCATAACAGTGGAAAGAACCCAAATGCTCATTGAGGGATGAATGGATAAACAAATCGTGGGATATACATACAATGGAATATTATTCAGCCACAAAAAGAAATTAAATACTGATATATACTACTATAACATGAATACAAACCTCAGAAACATTATGCTAAGTGAAAGAAGCCAGATAAAAGTCATATATCTGGTTGCGTAACTCAGTTGGTTAGAGCATCATGCCAATACACTAAGGCTGCAGGTTCAATCCCCAGTCAGGGCACACACAGGAATCAACCAATAAATGCATAAATAAGTGGAAAATAAATCAATGTTTCTCTCTCTCCTTCCTCTCGCCCTCTAAAGCAATTAAGTCATATGTAGTATGATCCCATATATATGAAATATCCAGAGTAAGTAAATCCATAGAAACAGAAAGAAGTAGTTTGGTGACTGCTGGGTCTGCCGAGAGGGAAGGCATAGGGAGTACCTGCTTCATGGTTCAGGGTTTTATTAAATTTGGAGTGATTAAATGTTTTGGATTTAGATAGCGGTGATGGTTGCACAATGTTGTAAATGCACTAAATGCCTCTAAATTTCTCATTTTAAAATGGGTAATTGTATGTTATATGAATTTCACCTGGTTTTAAAGCATATTCTCTTAAAAAGTTGTGATAAACCTAAATTTTATAAGTTGTATTCAAAAGTACCACTTGTATAATAATCATTTACTACTTGACTTAAGAAATTTACTTAATAAGTTATTTTTATTGAATCGTTGCTTAGAAAATTAGATTATTGATGCTTACAAAAAGAATAATAGGACATAGTTAAAACAGAGGTTAGAGAGAAATTTATGGCTATCGATATCTGTATTAGAAAAGAGTACAGAATCTCAAATCAATAACCTACACTTCCACTATAAAGAAGCTAGAAAAAGAAGGGCAAACTAAACCCAAAGAAAGCAGAAGGCAGGATACGATAAAACTTATTAAATCACAGGTTCTCTTTGGAGCCAAATTCTCAGGTACCCTGTCCCTTTTGTATCTTGGTGAGAAATCCTGCTGCTGATAAAATATTCATCTCCTGTTACTTTTCTTTAAAAGTAAAAACAAACTGATTAGATGGTTTGGAATTTAAGACTAGAAATTTCAGGAACTGTTAATTAGACAAAGGGCGAAAAGATTTTCATGTAACTGAAGTCAGAAATGCCAAGTAAGATCCAGCAGCCCATGTATGTTCTTTCTCCTCTTCACTCCAACAAAGAACAGTTACTAAATACCTTTTACATTTGTAATGCTTAAAGGGCGAAGAATGCTTATTACTAGGATGATAAATAGTCTCCCTTTTTAAAGATTATCTTATTTTAAAGGGTTATTAATACTCATGCTGAAAAGATGTTATGATGAAAATATCATAAAACTAATGTATCACTAGACCAGGATTGATACTTTGGAATAATACACCATCTACTTAGACTGTTGAGCCAACGCATCATTCATAGCTAAGCAATTCAGTGAAAGAAAGAAAGAACAGTCCTAAAATGTATTCTGCATCAGAGTATCCTCTGCCGTCCCCCACCTCTCCAGTAATAGGTTGTAAGGCCCTGCCAAGAAGGGACAACTCAGAGGGAGTTATCAGCAGTCAGCTCCCCAGAGCACTGAAGGTGTCCCTTCCCTGTGATGACAGCAGTACCTCGCATGCTCTGCATGTCTGTCTCTGTTCAGAATTCCGCAAGAGTTCCTTGCTGATGCCACCCAGTGCAAGGGCCCGTGCAGGGGCAGCATTCTCACACTGGTAGCTCACTCCCAGCCTGCCTGGAGCGATGGCTGCCTTAGGCAAAGACAGGTTTCCAGGTTGTGCGTCTGGGTGGCCACTTGACACAAAACCCAGCATTGCGTGCAGAGGAGCTCCCTAAGAAAGGAGCACTGGGTTAGTAGAATCCTTCACAGAGACTTATCTTTGTCAGGGCTTCTTTTGTGTTATTTACTACTTTTCTCTACTGTCTTCCCTCCCCACAGCCCCCACTGAAATGCACACACACGCGCACATTGAAGCCTTACATGAGATGAGAAAATCGAGGTGTAAATGGGCCAAGTATTGACATCTAGTTTGTGACATTCTGGGAACATGCAGAATTGCTGAGTGCAAACTTGTTTCTTTTCCCACCACACCACTTTCTGTTTGACCATTTCTCCAGTAGTAGTCCTCTCAGTATGGATGTTTAAATCTCTTATTTCCTAAACTGAGAGTTATTTTACCAAATCTAATTTGTCTGGTGAAGGATATTTCTAAGGGATTGAGAGTATTTCTAAGGGATTGAAAAGGGTTACTGAACGCAGTTCCAACATGGGGTGGAGGGATGCCCCCCACGAACAGCTCTTGGGCCCTAGCAGGATGTCCAACAATTTAACTAAATTCTGACACTATCTGCCCAGCGATAGCATCGGAGTCCACAGGTTAATGGTTCAGTCGTACAAGACTATATCACGACTGCACACACATGCGTACACTTCAGACACCAGCCTCAAGCCTGTCCTCTTACCTGTGCTTCTGACCGACCGGTAGAGGTTGGAGGCTCCAATGATCCCCTCCAGCTCATATTGCCAATCGCAAGTCCAGATTGTTAACTATACTTCTGATGAACTGGCTGTAAGTCAGTCGTTCCCACAACCCCCTCCCTGGTTTCAATTAGTTTGCTAGAATGGCTCGCAGAACTCAAAGAAACATTTTACTTATTAGTTCATTGGTTTATAACAAAAAGATATAACTGAGGAACAGCCAGTGGAAGAGATGCATAGGACAAGGTTTGTTTGAAGGTACTTGGAGCTTCCATGCCCCCTCCAGGCACATCACTCTCCCAGCACCTCCATGCGTTCACTGGCCTGGAAGCTCTCGAAAAAAGGACCAATGAGCTGTCCTGGGTTTTTATGCCCCCATCCTTTTATCGTTTCCAGAACTTGTCACATTAACATAACAAGAGACGCCCTTTTCACTCCCAAGAAACTGTAAGGGTTTCTAGAGCTATCAGCCAGAAATTATGGACAAGAATCATTATATATATACACACACACACACAATTTATATACTTAATTTTTCCCACATATCTTCATATTTCCCTTGACATTAATGTTTATGGACAATTCCAGAAATAAACAATTCATAAGTTTTAAATTGAGTGCTGTTCTGAGTAGTATGAGGAAATCTCTCACCATCCATACCTGGACATAAACCCTCCCTTTGTCCAGCATATCCACAGTGTACCTATAGAACAATAAAATCTTTTGAGAGAGGGAAAGCCAACATTCACATAACTTTTATTACAGTGTGTTGTTATAATTGTTCTATTTTATTTTAGTTATTGTTAATCTCTTACTGTGCCTTATTTGTAAACTAAAGTTTATCATAGGTATGTACATACAGGAAAAAGACATAGTGTATATAGGGTTTGTTACTTTATGGGGATCCACTGAGGGTCTTGGAACGTATTCCCCAGGGATAAGAAGGGACTACCGTAATGTACAAAGATGATGTTATCTTGGTTCTTAGTCTTTATAATCTAATTTTTTTTATTCTTTTTTCCCCCACAGTTCATCCATGAGCTCAGATTTCCCACATTACAACTTCAGGATGCCTAACATTGGATTCCAGAATCTGCCCCTCAACATATATATTGTGGTTTTTGGCACTGCTATATTTGTCTTCATCCTTAGTTTACTCTTCTGTTGCTACTTGATTAGGTAATCAATTTTCATTCTGTGTTACTTTAGAGTATGTTAAACAATCAATAATAAATTAACTTTCTGCCTTTAGGTTAAAAATTTTTGTAAGTATTGTGAGGGAGACAGAAAGTGTCCTTATCCCTTCTAGGTTCTTTCGGCTAGTCTAATAATCAAACTGACATGGGACAGATTAACAAGAGAAAAATAACCAAATCTACTTACATATATATCGTATTTTTTGGGCTATAAGACGCACTCCACCCCTCCCCCAAATTTGGGAGGAATAATGGTTGTTAATGCTGCTGTTGAATTCTGTTTACATTTATGTTTGTGAAATGTTATGTCATTAAATATTTTACCACATTTTTTGCTTCACAAATTTTTTTCCTATTTTCCTCTAAAACCTAGGTGCATCTTATGGTCTGAAAAATATGGTATATTCAGCCATTAAAAGGAATGAATAACCGATAACCTGCTACAGTTAGGATGAGCCTCGAAAACATTATATTAAATAAAAAGCCAGACACAAAAGGTCACATATTGTAGGATTTCTTTTATATATGTATTTTATGTATTATCCATAATAAGCAAATCCATAGAAACAGAGCAGATTATAGGTTACCAGGAGATGGAGAAGAGGGGACTTGGGAGTGACTGCTTAGTGAGACTGCATGTTTTTGGAGGGTGATGAAAGTTTTGAAACTAGAGAGAGCTGGTGGTTGCACAACATTGTGGCCACACTAAACACCACTGAATTGTGCAGTTTAAAATGTTTGATTGTAAGTTATGAAAATGAAAATAAAGGAATATTAAAAGTTTTATTAAAGGATTAAAAACCTCAAAATGAGCCCTGGCTGGTGTGGCTCAGTGGATTGAGTGTCAGACTATGACCCAAGGGGTCGCCAGTTCGATTCCCAGTCAGGGCACATGCCTGGGTTGTGGGCCAGATCCCTGATAGGGAGCACTGGAGAGGCAACCACACATTGATGTTTCTCTCCCTCTCTTTTCCCCCTCCCTTCCCCTCTCTAAAATAAATAAAATCTTTAAAAAATAAAATAAAACAACAGAATTTTTTTAAAAAATAAAGTAAAAACCTGAAATAGAAAATATTAATAAATATATAGTAAGAAATTGAATGTATTATTAAAGCATTCCCACAAAGAGACTATAAGCCAAGTAACCTCACCAGTGAATTCCTTCAAACATTTAAGAAAAAGTACCATCCTTAAATGACTCTTCCAGAGAACAGAATACTTCTCAACTAATATAATGAAGCCAGCATAATTTTGATTAAAATAACACAAAACTTCACAAGGACATTACAAGAAAGTTAATTATGGACTTGGGTCTCTCATAAACAAAATACTGGTCAAATTCAGGGATGTGCAAAAAAGGTAGTACATTAAAACCAAGTGGGCTTTATTCCAGGGATCAAGGTATCAATACAATATACCACATTAACAATAAAAAGCAGAGAGGGAAAGCAGTTGGGACTTCTGGTCAAGATAGAGTGGTAGGTAGATATGCATCGTCTCCTCGTGCAACCATAGAGTTACAAATAGATCTCAAAACAAGTAATACCCAGAACCATCAGAAAATTGAGCTGTGTGGAAGTCCAACAACCAAGGATTTAAAGAAGCCACATTGAGTCAGATGGGTAGGAGGGGTGGAGTCACAGACAGGTGTGAAGACCTGGAGTGGCACAGAGAAGCAGAACAGACTATCTCACATTCACATATGGTGTATGAAAATTGGGAGGAATACCTTGAGAACAAGTGATCCCAGCCCCAGGCCAGACCACACAGCCCAGGTTTCCAGCACTGGGAAGATAAATCCCCAGAACTTCTGGCTGTAAAAGCCAGCAGGGATTGGGGAGGCAGAAGAAACTGCTGGATTTTCAGGAGACTCAGCTGAAAGGACCTGCACAGACTTAGAACATACACAAACCCACCCACCCTGGGATTCACCACCAGGCCAATAGCTGGAAGGGTGCCAGTCGCATATGGGAAGTGGGTGAAGTGACTGGAAATGTGACAAGTGCCGGGAGAACCTCCAGAAGCCAGGCAGCAGTATTGTCCCTCCCAGAGCCCTCTACCCACGCAGGCACAAAATGGTGAAGTTTTAGACAGAGGGGAAAGGAAAGAGAAAGGGAGAGAAACATCAATGTGTGGTTGCCCCTCAGGGCCCCCCTACTGGGGACCTGGCCTGAAACCCAGGCATGTGCCCTGACTGGGAATTAAACCAGCGACCCTTTGGTTCACAAGCCAGTGTTCAATCTGTTAAGCCACACAATCCAGGGCAACATTGTTAGAGTTCTTAGCCAATGCAGAACAAAAAGAGGAATAAAAGAAATGAAATACAATATAAAGAATAGAATATATAAAGATTATAAAGGCAGAGTTTAACACCTATTTGTAGACAGAATGATTATATATATTAAAAAATCCAAAAGATTCTACAGATAAACTATTTAAAATTAATAAGTGAACTTAACAAGTCACTAGATAAAAGATGAATGTACAATATCTTTTTTTATATAGTACCAACAAAGAATTAGAAAATGAAAAAAAATATCATTTATAGTAGATCAAAAATTACCAAATTCCTAGGAATAAATCTGATGGAAGATGTGCAAAGTGTTCTACCTAGAAATGTATGGACAGAAATTAAGATCTAATAGAGGAATATAGTATGTGCATAGGTTGGAAACTCAATCTTGCAAAGATGTCCATTCTTCCCCAATTGATCTATAAATTCCACACAATCTCAATCAAAATCCCAAAAGATTTTCTGTAGAAATTGACAAGGTCATGCCATTTACATAGTTAAGAACAAAGCTTGAGTACTTATACTACCAGACCCCAAGACTTGTTACAGAGCTCCAGTACTTAAAACAGAGTACTAGTCACCTAGCACCCAGATCTTGCTTTCCAGATAACTATTCTCCTATAAAGTGAATCAAGGTTCTTTGGGAAGAGTAGTTAATTCCACAACTGGGGCATTGAAAATACAAGATGAGCCTGGAACATCTGTCAGTGCCAGTAAGCAAGGGAAAGAAAGAGGGCATGTTGACTGAAAGAAGCCAACACAAAAAAGTATATACCAAATGATCCATTTATGTGAAGCTCAAAAATAAGCATCATTAATCTACAGTGATAGAAAATCAGGACAGTGGGTGGATGTTGAATAGGAGGAGTCATTTAAGGGATTCTGGAAATACATATCTTGATCTTGGTGATAGTTACACTGGTGTGTGTGCGTGTGTTTTTATATAGTTAAATTCTTAAGATTATTGTACATTATTAGATATGTTTAAATTAAGAAAAATATTAAATATTGAAACAGTGAACTGTCATCAATATAAAAATTGTTATATTGGAAATCTTAATATTGCATTGTTAATTTGTCTTCTAGGCTAAGACATCAAGCACACAAAGAATTTTATGCCTACAAACAGGTAAGAAATTTACTTCAGATTGGCTTTGATTGTGTTTTTTACCCCCCAAAAATGAGAACTTATGTTTCCACTCATTTTAAACTAGGACTTCTGTTCATTTTTGCATTTCATTTAGCATTTCATTTGGCAGTACAAAATAAATCAATTTTAAGTACTCTTCTTTCTTATTATTTGAATTTACAGAAAGTTCAGATGATATAGTAGTATAATTTCTTCCTATAAAAGAAAGTTTATTTGGAAAGCCACAGAGGGTCTTTAACTTTGCTGATGTGATGTTACAGAACTGTGGGGCAGGGCTCCGCCTGCAGAGCACCCCCATCCACCATGGATGAGAATAAGTCTACCAAGACATGATCTGCTCTGCGTGGGGAGGAAAGGTGGCTGATCTCTCAGAGGAGAAGGGCCTTGAGCCTATTCCTCAATGGGCTTTTATTGGGTTTAATTCGCATAGGAATATAGGGCATATACATAATGCTCATCATTGTCAGGCAGTAATGATCAAGGAATAGAAAATATTCAAAGAATTCTGAGGGCTTATTCTGAGTCAGAGTCAGATAGATAGAGGGAAACAAACTCATTTTATGCTTGGACCCTTATCAGTTAAATTGAGGGAATTCTTAGCAAAGCAGGTTTCACAGAATTTTATGCATTCTTTCTTAGGCCTGACCACCCCAGGAAACTGCCCATTCCAGCACAGGGCCACACCTGCCTTCCGAATTGTTTCAGGCTTAAGTCAGGCAGGGGAAGTAAGGCAGCCAAGAGATTAGGAGACTTTTTACAAATAAAATGAGGACTCAGGCCCTTGAAAAGCCAAGGGGTCAGGGTCCATCACCCCTTTTCTATGGTCTCCTAATTCCTTCCCTGATGGCCCCTTCACAACTGTGCCTGTCTTAGGCTGTCCCTCCCTTGAGCAGTCTTACCCGTCATTGGCTAACCAGTCATCCGCCTGGGGCCAAGCAGGGTGAAGTAAAAGGGGGCAGAGGCAGCGCCCCTACCTGGAGGATAAACTTCGTCTCCTTAGTGGCTTATGGTCCCAAGGTCTTTTTACTCGTGGAGGTTATAACTTCTGAAACCAGGCAGGGCGGTCCCCAACACAGAACCATTTCACCATTTTAGGATTACATGTCTTTTTTTGTCCATCTTTTGTCCATGTCTCTTTGAAATCTGAGCTCTTGGCCAGTTCCTTAGATGTTCATGTTGATGTCCTATATGAAGCCCATACCCTTCCCCATAGGTCTCATGTGAGATTCATACACAGAATGGAATGTTTTCATTTTCTAAATGAATGAATCTTTTTGTGTCAGTTCTGTCATGATTTTGACAACCCACAAGGTATTTGAAAAAGCTAACTGGAAAATAAAATTGGCCTTGGTGGTCATTTAAAAGGTGAAATTGACTGATGAAACTAATAAAGTCACAAGACATATGGTAAAAAATTGTCATTAAAAATACTGAATTTGAAATTTAATACACCCCTGCATAGCAAGATAGTAGATTTTGGTTGTGATTTTTGAAAATGTGATTTACTCTCAAAATTATTTTAGGTTTAGGAATGTAAGATACTCAAAGTAGAGATTTTCTCCAAATTTCACTTGCCTGGTTTTTCACTTGAAATGATATATATATAAGTTTATTCTCAGAAATTTTCTATTTAAATAGTAATTTACCCTCTTATCACCTGGTATTCTTTCTAACTGATAGTCCCTACAAAGTCAAGTCAGGGACGGCACCCGGAGGAGTGTTAAGTCTCTCTATGTAACTCCAGAGACAGCCGCAGCTTTCTGAGGAGAGTAACATGTAATAATGAGCAAAACTTCGAAATTTAAGATTGATCTTACTTTCTAATCTTTTATAAATGATTAATAGTCCCTGGCATGGTGGCTCCATTGGTTGGCGCGTCATCCTGTACACACACACACACACACACACACACACACACACAGTTCGCAGGTCACATCCCAGGCAGGGCACATACCTAGGCTGGTTCGGTCCCTGGTTGGGGAGTACACAGGAAACAACTGATCGGTGTTTCTCTCACATCAGGGTTTTTCTCTCTCCCTCTCTCCCTGCCTCTCTCTCTCTCAAATCAGTAAGCCTATCTTCAAGCGAGGATTTTTTAAAAAATAATAAATTACTAGTCAGTCAGTCACAACAGCCAGTGCCGTGTTGCACTGAACTATAAGGAGTCCACCTCACTTATTTCCTCCCCGGTTAGCACTTCGTCCAGATGCTCATGTGTGAATGTCTTTTCCCAGAATTTAGTCTGTTGTCAAAGAGATTTTTAAATTGCTTTCCAGAAGAATTTTGTATCATTGCTCAAGTTCAGAGAATGTTGATAAAATGTTCTGTCTCAAACTGTAAATGAGAGCCCTCTCCAATATTGAATACAAGGGGAAATGAGCTATATGCAAAGAGAAAAGTGTTTGTAAATATAATGGAAATTTTTTTACAGATTTATTATTTTTTCTGCTTTTACTTTTATTAGTATTTATTTTATGCTGAATTTACTCCCAGACCATAAGCTTTTGTTTCTTCAGTTTCTTCTGGGATATCCTTTTCTTCCGTGCAACCTCCTCCTCTTCTGGTTTGGGAACAGCCTGCTCTATCTCAGTGAGGATCATCGTAGTGTGGCGGGGAGAGCTGTGTAGGGGTTAATCCTCCCATGGGTTCTGTGAGTTCTGCGCTGCATCTTGGGAGCTTCGTTCACCTGGATGTGCTCAATGACCAGAGAATCTAAACCCTTAAGTTCAGCGTTACTCTCTGCGGTTTTACACGTGCAGCAAAAACTCAGCGCTCTTTTTGGGCCACTGACCCTGTATCCAGCCCCACTGTTTGCCTGGGCACACCTACCAACTCCACCATCCACGGAATGGGACACATTGCTTCTTTAAAGTGACATCTTACAGACACGTGGTGGCTTTTCGAATATGCATACCTTTGATGGCCTGGGCAGTTTCCCAAGTGTTCTTAAAGTGAACACAAAGATTTGAACCTCTTGATTTGCATGATTTTGTGGAGTTCTCCGGGTCAAGTGAATAGCGAACCATCTTCAGAGGTCACCTCTGGTTGCTTTCAGAAGAATTAAATTACAGATTTAAATGGGCATAAGAACATACTTTTTGTCTTACAGGTTATATTAAAAGAGAAAGTAAAAGAATTGAATTTACATGAGGTAAGTTGCCTTATGCATGTTTTAGTCTTGAGCTGTCTTCTGGTAGAGTGGTATGCTGTGGTATGCTTAAACATCTTTATTTTTAGAAGTTGAACAATTAGATTTGATCAGCTTAATAGAATATTTGAGGATGAGGTCACATAGAAATCAATTGTGTGAAGACTTTAAGAGAGTAACATAACTCATGTTTTTCATAGGGATGGTGCCCACATGAGATTGCATAGCAGCAGGGACACTGCCTGCTGTCAGTGCCGTATGAGGAGATAGGTAGATGTGAGTTTTTCTACTCAAGGTGAATTTGCAGTAATTGCTCTCTTGAAAATGTTCCCAGTAGGCCCTTCTTACCATTGTCACAAAAAAGACAGTGATTATTTCTTGGGAATAGGAGTTTGGGGAGGTGAGACAGAGGGATGGAATAGGGAAGATCGTACAAGGAGAGGTATATCCTCGGGATTATCTAGTGTTGAGGTTGCACGGTTGTAGGTTCACAGGTGTTCCCTATGTTATGCTTTGTAACGTAAATACAAACTGGTGGGTGTATCCTGGTATACCTTAAGACACACACAGTCTGTAAGAATTCTTTTTCATTTTATTTCTTGTGCTGTCTCTAACTACAGATGTTTAGAATTTTTAATTTTAGGGCCCTTTCTCTTCCTATCTTTCCGAGTTTTTGAGTTGGTGTTTAAAGCAAGGACTTAGCTGCATGTGTAATATCTATGTTTTATGTGGATTAACTGTGGTGAGCCATATTGCCAGTCTCTTTAAATATAGTTTGTGAAATTATTTGAATAATAATAATGATTTATATTAGTGTTGAATACTTTGACATCATCTACTGCTCCTTTGCTTTCTACATATTTTTTCATCAGAGTTGATAGGTCACAGCATTTTACACCTAACCTTGCATTAAGCTCAAGCATCGATTACTGTTTTATTTTTAAGTTTTCCCCAAAGTTAACTTTGGTACATGGCCAAAATTAACGTGAAGTAATAGAGGGTGATCCCTTTTCTATTTGGGGTGTCTTTGATAACCATTAATTGAAACATTAAATCCTGACATACTTGTACATTTGCAATATTGAATAACCAGATTTGCCAGGAACAGACGTCTTCCTTATTGGTTTGACCCATCAGTTTAAAATCTTTATCCTGAGTAAGAGCACTGTGTTGCGGCATTGTATGTCATCGTTAGTATCCAGCTGTACCCACCAACTTCAGTTTCACTGAGTCTGACCAAGCTGCTGATCCACCCTCCCCCTGTTATTTGAAACTTAACCTTGCCACACCTTGTGTTTAGAGGCCATGATATACTTTTCACAGTTCATTTGGTTCTTTCCAGCTGCATTTCTTGGTAATGAAACTGTTTTTTGTCAAATTTTTATGTGTGTGTAGCCTAATTATACAGTGATACATAGCTTGGTCCTATGAAACCACATGAAATTTCAATATGGATACTGTTATTAATGAATAGAATAGTGAAAAATGAGCGACAAGCTAAATGTCCATCGGTACTGTGACAAATAAATAAAACATGATACGCTGGCAGATTACCCACCGAGAGAGGGAGAGAGGAAAGGAAGAAAAACCTGATACAGTGATTCACACAATGAGGTACTGTACAGCAGCAACATTAAGGGTCACAGTCCTTGGAACACATCTGGGTGTTCCAAGCCGTGGGCCTAGCCACCTGTCAGAGAGCAGTCCTGGCGCCGTCTGCACATTTTCTCAAGTTTAAATTCGGTGACTCTTGAATAACTTTTTATATGACAAAGACAGACCCTGACAGGAGGACAGTGCCAAAGTGAGGGGACCCAGGAATTATAAAAGCATGTTAGCAGAGACAGGAGAGCCGCAGGGCCGGCCCCGGGGGTCTGAGCAGTCCCCTTGAGGGGCTATGCTGCTGAGCAGGCAGAGCGCCCTGTGGAAAGTCTGCCCCTGAGCACAGTGCATTCCGTCCAGCCTATCTAGTGAGAATTAACCCAAGTTTAGTGCTTCTAAGGCACTGAAGCAAGTAAAGGAAACTTCCTCTTCCTTTCTGTCTTCTCCCACGTGCCCTCCATCTTTGAAGACGTGACAGGAAGAGCAGGAGATTCTTCAGAAGACCTTGCCCAGAGGAGCCTGTTTCTTTCACTGAACGAACTGTGGAAGATTGCAAATTCCTTCAGATGGCTGGGCCTAGGGGTGGGGGGCCTGCTTTGTGGCTTGAGAGGGTACTTAGCAGATACTTGGCCTAATCTGTGAATTGATCTTTCAGCTCTGCGCCGTGTGCCTAGAAGACTTCAAGCCTCGAGATGAGTTGGGGATTTGTCCGTGTAAGCATGCCTTCCACAGAAAGTGAGTATTGGTTTGGAATCATTTAGGGGTACCTGAGTTTGAGGCACATCAACCAGCTTACTGTTATCTTGAGACCGTGCCAGACGAGCGATGGCTTCATGATTGGTGTGTGGTGCAGAAAGCACCCAAGGGTGGGGCAGGTGTGTTTACATGACATTAGGAGGGACTGGGGTGGAACGTGACCACCGTGGCCGGACTTTGGCAGACACCCAGACGAGCCCATACCTCCTGAGAGCCCAGGCTATAAATGGCTGTTTAACTGGAACTTTCCAATGAGAGCTTCCATTCCAAAAGCTTATTTTAATCAAAACCATAGTTATTTTAAATCAAGATAAATAAGTCTGAATGTAAAGGCACTGTAGGGCTGTCTCTTGCCCCCTCCCACAGACATATTCATATTCCCCTTTCTCTTGTATTTTATGCATTTGCATTTCTATTAGAAAATTTTATTTTTCCTGCTTCGTACCACTCTCAGTGGTACGTGTCAATTATATGTCAACCATGGCATGCTGACTGGCTTCTTACTATGGCCTTTCGGAAGATTGGAGGCTCTGGTTCCTCCAGAGGGCCAAATGCACTCTCCACCAAGAGGTGGAGCTTCTCTGGACCTCACTGTCCTGGGCCATAGATGTGCCAGCATGCCAGGCGTGTGGCGTGGGTACCATGAGCACAGGACTGACGTCTTCCCTCTTGTGGTGTCTCATCCTGCAGGTGCCTTATTAAGTGGCTGGAGGTTCGGAAAGTGTGTCCACTATGCAACATGCCAGTTCTGCAGCTGGCCCAGTTGCACAGTAAGCAGGACCACGGACCCCCACAGGGACCCCTTCCCGGGGCAGAGAACATTGTGTAGCTCACCACAAGGATCAAACGGTTGCGGGATCCCATGTCTGCATTGAAGCGGGAGGAACACAAGTGTTCTCTGTGTTGGCTGCTCTACCTGGGGCACCAGCTGCCACTTCCTTTGTCTCATGAAGAACTCTTGGGCCAACTAAGCTGAGAACCCAGACTTCTGGGTCTTGTGACGACCAAAGCACGCTGACACTACCCCACGTCAAGAGAAGCTGAATGAGCCTGCGGGTTTGTTTCAAGAAACTTCATGAGTCTCTTGCCGACTCAAGTACATGCTGTCTCCCAGACACTTATCTCCACGTAAGGTGAATCTTTCTCAAGCAAGAGGGAAGATAAACACAAATATTAGAGAAGGGAACTGAGAGCAGGTCTTTAAAGCCACCAACCCCCACCCTGTGGACAGATGAGCTTCTATGCAGACTGTGCATGCCTTAGCTGCAGCAAACCTTCCTGGCAGCCCCTGAGCCAAGTAAAACCAGCGGTTACCTCAGCCGAAGCATGACCAGTTGCCTGGTTGGCGAGGCAGTGCCAACGAGGCTTTTTTCCTCTTACGTTCCTTTGATAAGGCCATCTTGGAACCTGCCATTTCTTCTTATTTTCCTACCCCCACTTCATCAGTGAGGCACGGCCACACTGCCTATCAGGAGCCCCAGCTGTCTCTGTGTGACCCAGGGTTCTCAGAGTGCTGCCCACATCACCCCATACGAGGTGTGGCTCCAGCACAGCTGCTGGTCTTGACCCACTGCCTTGGTAGGAGCCACTGGGAGCCCCTCAGACAGCTAAGAATGGCTAGTCCTCCTGGCCCTGTTGAGATAGGATGATTGTGACCCCCTTGCCTCTCCCCTTCTTCCTTCCCTTTGTTCTCTTCCCTCTCTTGCCCAATCTCTGTTTCTGCTTCAGAGAAAATGCCCGTTATCGACTTAACAATTTAAAGCATCCCAAATAAGATCCCTCTGTTCTTCTTTATACAGGGATCCACTTGAAACTGTAAATAGTATCAGGAAGCTCCTGCAGGGCTGTTCGCTCATTGGTGTGTGCCTCGGTCTTCAGACTCGCGAAAGCTGGAAGTGTCTTTATGGGAGAGCAATGCATGCTATTCTTTGGCTCTGTCCAACTTTTCTAGAAATGACTCAGAGTCCGTTAGGATTCGTGAATGTTGTGTAAATTAGCTAAGAACTTTCTAGTTCTTTTCCTCAGTCCTGTTCTCCACCTCCTCCTTTTGGAGGGATGGGCTCCTCCCCAGCAGCTTTGCCTCTGCTCCCTCAGTGGTGTGAGTGGGGCAGTTGCTCACTAGAAATACCATGGGCATGGTACAGAGAGAGGATGGAGGAAGATTTGCAGTTCTGTTCATAGCATGTCTCCAGGAATTTTTTCTGGAATCCCGCCTGTACTGTCCTAGAATGGGCAAGGGAACCTGGTGGCTGGGGTTAAAGGATGAGGAAAATTCCCATTAGCCTAGAAAAGTGCTGGGCAGAATCCAGTTTGGAAAATTACAAATCCGGTTGGTCTGAAGTGGCTGTTCCCTGTGTGTGACCTGTCATATGGTATTCCTGTGGCATGCCAACTGGACTGTTTCTTAAACAGGGCAAGGAAAGTGTGAAATATTTTTATATGAAAGCCTTAGCCTGTTTGGCACCCATGAAAAGAACTATTTGTACACTCAGACTTTCATCCTGTTTCTGCATTCTGTTTGTAGCACAATAGAGCTGAATGCTGCAAAGCATCCAGTTTACAGTGAAATGTTTTCAGTGACCAGTGTCAGAAGCCTTGCTTCTGGACTAGCCTCGTTAATGACCAACACCCACCATTTTCCATGAAATGGCCATGGGACAAATGTCATCTTATCTTTACGAGGTTTGAATAGGAAAGAGAACTTTTCCCCTCGAAGGAGGAATGCTTGTGCTCTATGCTGCGAAGTGCTTCGACTCCATTTTTGTAGGATTATAGCCTTTCAGTTGCAGCTTTTTCCGTCCCAGTGTCAGTACCAAGGAGACAGTGCCTCACCAAGTCCCTGTGTTTGTAGGGAGGCAAACGAATTCATTTGTGTCACAGCTAAAAGCAAATTGATGTGGTTGGTGCACACTGGACCAAAGGAGCAAAGCCAGATAGTTTGAAGAAAAGCTCAAGAGTGCTGCGCACTCTCCATTTGGCACCATTTTGCCCTGTGAGGTGCCACCAACATGACCTCAATACTTGTGAATATGGAGGGCTTTTTAAAATGCAGCTCTTCCGCTAGGATGGGGCTGGACATTGGAGTGCCAACTGCCCACTCTGCTCATAGTTATCCCCTTTCTTGGCTTGGTGTCCTACCACAGCATGGCCGTTCACTTGACAGTAGCTCCTGCAACTCTTAGAACACAATCTGAATGCACTTGCCACCCACATTTGGGTCTTCCTCCAGCACTTACCTGTGCTGCACTGCTACAACTGCATGTGGCTGGGGGTTATTTACATCCTCCTTACATTCTGATGAAAATCAGTTTTATGTGACAGGCAAGGTTAAATTTCTATCTGGACTTTTTAAGGAGTCAAGGATTTCTTAATACCCTTGGCTCAGGCCCCCACCTCAGTGAAGCCACTCTGTCCGAATCTGTCCAAGTTGTGGGTGGCCCTTTGTTAATCTTTAGACACATGGAGGCCCTGATCTGCTTTTGGGCCACTGGGTAATGACATGGTGACTTTTTTACTTTGTCTAAATGCATCTTAAGCAGCTCCAAAACTGGATGTTACTTGTGTATCATGGGTTAGTGGAACAGACCTCAGCCCCAACTGGTTTCCGCTGGTGGCCCAATCGTTATCTAATGTTGCCAGGGGCACAACTGAATGCAGTGAGCTTTAGAAACAGAACAAAACCAGCCCGACTGGATTCCTGGTTTTTGTCTGCCATTTTCCTTTGCCACCGGGTGATCTGATTATGCCTGCTCCAGGAGCCAGACAAGACAGAAATGGCCAAATGGAAACCGGTGGCCCATGGAGAAGTCTGGGCTGAGGGATACAGGGGACCTCCCACCACGGCCTGATGCCTGTTCTTCACAAGTCTTGACAAGTGAAAAGCTTTCTCCCCAGTGCCAAGCCCCTTGGAGACTTGATCTCAGGCACTTTCCACAGCCCCACTCCAGTGTGTCATCTCCATGGCCTGATCCCACTCTGCTGAGCTAATGACTATAGTAATTACTTTTCTGAGGCTTTCTGGGAATTATGAAATGCACAGAAAGGTATCCCCCAGAGCACTGGACAGAAAAAGTAATCAGGGTGATTTGAATCTATCACTCACCCAAGGTGCCTCCCTACCAGTTAGCTCTCAGCCTGTTTCCTTATACATCACCCAGGGATTGTTAATGGTATTTTTACTGGCTCTTTGCAAGGATTAGCTGTGTCCAGAGCATGGAAGATGACAGGTCTGCGGGTCTTTTGGGAGGGCAGGGGGGCAGTTCTTTGTTGTCCCAGGTCTGCTGGCTCCCTCCTCCTTCCCCTTCCTGATCTTCCCTGGTCACCTCCATCTGGGTCACCCAGTGCTCCCTGATTTGTTGCTTACTGCCAAATGACTTTTTAAACTTAAGCAATCCCTTTACATGGTTCACAAATCAGTTAGTCTTCCTTGAATCTGACCTCCAGCAAACCCAGCTTCTCACCCCTGGAGAATCGTTTTGTTCTTCACATTATCATTCCAGAGTTGCTCATTTATGTATATACGAGCAACACTTGTGTATAATTTTTTTTCTCATGTGATAACTAGAGTATATTCAAGGAGCATTCCTATTCATGTGGGAAGAGCTGTACCAGAAGTCCGAATGTCTGTAAATGATGAGCCCAGAAGTGGTGCGGGATTTTGTAATCACATTCCTTTTGAATAAGTATTTTTGATTGCAGCACACTGGAATGGTTTTCTATACAAAAATAATTAACTGCAATCCCTCCCTGACCTTTACCACAAATGTCCCGATAATATGGGAGCACAACCAGTTTCCAGACTCCAGATTTCTGATCTGTGACAGGCCTCTTATCCGGATCCAACAGCTTTGCAGCCACCTGGACAGGCTGCCCCCACTCCATCTTGGCCAATTCCAAGTGATGCCTGAGTCCAGCAGTGATGTCTGTTAACTCTTGCTTTCTTAGGTGGGCACCCACGTTTTTGAGGCAGCAGTTTGAGAAGCAGCAACTGAAGGCCGTGGCACCTATCTTGTGGGGCAGATGTCTCAGGTGTCGCTAAGCAAGTAGCTGGTCCATCTCAGAATCAATCAGATGTTCAGGTACATGGCCTGGGCTTCCTTTCCCTCCCCACTCTATGAACACCCCCCTCAAAAAGAAAGAGCTTCCCGCATTTTTCCTCCCATCAGTAATCATTTCTATAAAAAATATTTTAAGTTCATTTTTGCCCCTGCAGATGAAAATTAAAACTGCTTCCTCTAGGCAGCTGTGGCAGGGAGGACCGGGGACCATGCCTCAGACTTCACCCATCTCCCACGTGTGCTGCCTGCCACCCGGAGCTTCCCCAGGATTCAAAGTGCATTTGGGCCCCTAACCTAAAACTTGAGATGAAATTCAAGTGAACCTCCACCCTTCTGCTCTGGCCCTGGGTTAGTCTGTCTTTCACGTTAGCTGTTACGAATTTGAGTAAGAGACATGTCTAAATTCGATGTATAAATTCAGGTAAAAATTTGCAGTTCACAACTAGAAAACGCTGTGTCATGGTTAATAATCAACTTCTATTTGAGATTATTAGGAGAAAAATAGAGGCTTGTTCAATAAATGTCATTTTCCAGTTCGGTTTTAGAGACCAAATTGTTCCAAGATGCAAACAGTTTTACTCAACTTTTAGACCAAGCGTCAGCTCTCTGCTTATCCGTCCAGTGCTCACTTCCATGCCTGAGCCGGGTATGTGTACCTAGAAAGTGAGCCACCCACTGTCAAGGGACTTATCTGTACTTTGATGAAACTCCTCTGCCAGTACAAGCCTGTGCTTTGGACCAGCTGCACACCATCCCTGTCTACACCTTCCCTCCCAGGTTCCGCTAGGGCCAGGTAGGCAGATGGGGTCCCTCCTGGTGACACCAGTCTTCCAAGACAGTGTTCCTGATAACTGTCATCTCTGGGTCTCTTAACAGATCATTGCCATGAAGGATCGTTTAGTCTTGTAGTTTAGCCCACTGGGGTTCATTCACTAGATATATAACTCCCTCAAAAAAGGTTTATGAAATGCTGAGCTTCAGGTTTCATAGACGTGTTTGTACACTAAGAGTTCTGCAGCAGAATATTTTTAAACATTCGCAGTTTTTTGTAAGGTATATTTTTGTATATTTAATTGCTATTTTAAAGTTTTAATGCATTTTTTGCTAATTACTCGTTTAAAAAATGAAACATGCATGTAATTGACTTAAACAAATGTAAATAAACAGATTTTGAAAAATACTTCATGTTAATCAAGTACCCATGTGTGGTCATCCACACCCCACTTCAGCCCATTGCAGCAAGAGTTGGAAAGTCAAGGTGAGTAGTTCTGATCAAACTGAGCTAGTCACCAGCAAAGGTAATGGTGATAAAAGAGCTTCTGGCCTGCCCCCTCCATGGTGTGGGGTGCAGGTCGGAGGTGGTAAGTAAAGCACTAGGCCACAGTGAGAAGCAGAGAAGCCAAGGCCTCATCTGCCACCCTGGCCTCAGCTTTGCAAATATGGCTGCACACAAAACAACTAGTTTCCCAAATACAGATACTAGTACTCAGGCCTTAAGAGGCAGAATTAGCCCATACCTCATACCTTTATATCCCAGACCTGCAAGTAACTTGTCAGGAGAAAAAAATCTCTTGGCCCAAGGTCATACTGTGGGCAGCTGCCGTTTCTCCTCACCACCCCTCACTAGGACCCAAAGCTTTGGGGAAATTGTGCCTGTTGAGGCCATCTCTGGGCCACCTTCAATCCTCACTTCAGTTGTCTGGACAGCTCCTCTCCCCTCAGTCTTCTGAGCAACAGAACCCCACCAGCCCCTCTCTGACCTCTTCAGTCTCTTCTGCAGACTTCCCTTCTCTGCCCATCTCTGAGTTGTTCTCACTCTCCCCTAGCATTCACTAAATACCCTCCTACAGCTTGCCCACCTACATGAACATCATTTTCAGCTGTTTTCTACAACTCAAATATCCAGCTATTTGGTATTAATCAGCTCAAAACCAAGCCTCCCCAACAAGCCTCAGTGCCCTTACAAAGCCTCCTTCCCCCATACCAAATGATCACAGCCCAACAGGCAACCCTCTAACCATTCTCCCCAGCGGACCACCTACTGCTCCCATCTTGGCTCCTTTCTCACATGTACCATGACCACAGCCACCCACACTGCCTCTGGTGGGGGAGTGTGGGGTGGGACCCTCAAGCAGGCTGGAAAGGACAATTGCTGGGAAAAGACAGCAGTGTTTTAGACTACAGTGGTGGCAATGGTGAAGATTGAGTTTGCATGCCTCAAGCTGGGAGGCGGGTAGGAGTTTCAGAAGAAAGGATGTGGACATTTCTGTGCAGGGATGGCCTTGGAGATAAAGAAGAGAGAAAGGAAGGCAGTCACTGCCTTAGGACTGTAGTCAAAGGCAAGTGCTGGCCTGGGCATGCTACCTCAGAAGTTAAGCATTAAGGTGTGTGCTCATGACTGCTTAGAGAAATGAGGACTGCACCTGGAGCTATTTCAAATTGTCTTCAATTTGAAAATAAGCTGGCAGAGACAGAGGGGCCTGGAAGGAAGAAGGAAAGCCAAGAGAGATCTACTGTGTTAGAACTGAGGAAGATGAGGACATAAAATGTACATTAAGAGTTAGCAACAAGACTCACTGGTGGACCTATCAGGAACCAATCCATGGAGTGGTAGTGTGAGCTAAGAACCCCCGAAGTGAGGTCAGAGGCAACTTCTCAAGAATGAGTGCCAAGTGGGTCCTAGGAGGTGGAAGGTTAATGCAAGGGGGGAGGGGGAACTCGGCCTGTATCACCTCAGGCTAGTTTGCTTTTCTGTTGAATTGTGGAGATGACAAAAACTGCATGAGATGACACATGTAAAACACTGGCAGAGCCTGTAAAGGACAGGCAGGACCCACAACAGAGGCCTGAGAAGAAGGCTGGCTCCTGCTCCCTCCCCCTTCTCTGCCTTGATGGGAGTGGGGGGGAGGCATGCAGAGGACAGGACTGGTACTTGGCCCCAGCAGGCAGCAAGCAGAGGAATGCCTGGGACTTGAGGGGCTCAAGAAATACAACTGTGATACCAGCGAGTGAATGCTGGCACTGTCTTTGCTGGCTGTGGGGACCAAGCGAGGTGCCTGGAAGTGACACAGGACAAAGGACAGGGAGTGCCACAAACGACAGCAGCAGCCATGGCCAGCGCCATTCAAGGGCCACATTTCCTACCCCCCTCAACAGCCCTCCAGCTCTGGGGCTTGCACCAGGGCAGCAGCACCCACAACCCACTGCTGCCAGGGATCGTGCACACAAGTGGGCCCAACAGGGAGAAAAGGCCATGCCCTAACAAGCCACGGGCACGGGCCTCTGCTGCCCCCACATGGCCAACATGGGAGGCGCCTGAGCTCCTCCTCCCCCAACCACCCAACCCTGCCCCCTGCTCTCTTCTATCCCTTGAAACTTCCCCACCAGATCCCTCCTTTGCCAGTCTCCTTGCTTGAAACCATCACAGAACCTTGTAGATTCCTTCTAGTTCAAGAGCTGCTTTGGCCCTGGCAGTGTGGCTTGGTTGGTTGGAGCACTATCCAATAAACCGAAAGGTCACGGGTTTGGTTCCCAGTCAGGACACATGCCTAGGTTGCAGGTTCGGACCGGGCCCTGGTCTAGGCAGGTGCAGAACCAACCAACCAATGTTTCTCCCAGATGTTTAATCTCTCCCTCCTTTTCCCTCTCTCTAAAATCAGTAAGCATGTCCTCAGGTGGGGATTTTTAAAAAAAAAGCTGCTTTATATAGACCCTTAATTGCCTTCAACGGCTATACAGGTACCAAATAATACACAAAAATAAGACACAAATGTTCCATCTCCAAGGAAGTTTTTAAAAATTATTCTGCACAGCAGAAAGAAAAGGTCCAGAGTATATCAATACTCAACCTCAAAACCTGTCTCCCAAGCAGGAGCCTTTTGAGCAAGACTGCCAGAGAAGTTAGGACTGCACCTGGGGGCTGGCAAGTGCCCAGACCAGGAGTGGAAAAGGTGGCAAGAACCCCGCCCTGCTCCCCATGGGTTAATGGGCACCTCAACTCCTTGATTTCTATTACCCTGAACGTGAAACCAGATTCTCTCCCCAGTTTCCTGGGGGGCTGGAGGGGAGGGGTGGAGAGCAGCCCTTTTTGTCTGGTTTTAGTCTTCTAGATTATTCTTTTTGTCCCAGTTTACTCACTTCCATTACGTCAGTGATCAGCCGAATACCCAAGGTGATTCTGCCCACTGAAGTCCTGTCTTTCCAAACATACCTGCCTATAGGATTTATGGCATAAAGTGACCTGGAATTGTCTTTCTAAAAGTTGCTTAATTGTCAAAATTACAGATACAGAATTAACCTGCCCAATTAATCTTGCAGAATCTTGAAATAAAACATGTTTTTCAGTATGTTCACACAAAGGCTAAATGCACAACAGAGTTCATGAATAGGTGATGACCTCCAAGGCCATACTGACAAAATTGTGATTACATTATAATACATGTAACTTGCCTTACATTTAGCATGTTCAATGGCATACAAAACCAGTCAGGTGAACACAGAATAGCTCTCCCCTGCAGCATTCCAGTGAGTGACACTAAATTTCAAAAATATACAGCAAGTATTATAGCATATCCTCCCTGTCACAGGCATGGTCCATGTTATATATATGTAGTCTTTCCTTACTGGTTGCTAGTTTAGACTGACTTATCTTGATGACTTAGAAAAATCCCCTTGTCCTTTCTTGCTTTGATTCGGGTAATAAACAATCACAAAATTAAGTAAGGCTCCTAAAAAACAGAAGTTCACAGATCCCACTGCAGAAGGTTCCAGGAACTCCCCCTCCCCAGGTAACAATCAGGGGATCTTCAACAGCTCAAGGAGTGCTCCAACGGCTCCAAAATAACCCTGAAAAAAAAAACAAACACTAAATAAGAGCAATTTTCTTTAGAATTATTCAAATTACCATAAATGATTACTAGTGTTAAAGCCAACACTGACATTAATTCCTGACACCCATTTCCTAAGTACATTTCTGATCAGCTGTTGGGAAACTGAGGTTGGGAATTCGAAAATACTGTTCTTGATCCCACTGAACCCATGGGTACAAAGCGTCAACTGTATTTTGAAAAAATTCAGCCCTAGCTGATGTGGCTCAGTGGATTGAGCATCAGCCTGCAAACTGAAAAGTTGCTGGTTTGATTCCCAGTCAGGGTACATGCATGAGCTGTGGGCAAGGTCCCCAGGTGGGGGCATGCAGGAGGCAACCAATTGACGTTTCTCTCTCACATCTCACATTGATGTTTCTCTCCCTCCCTCCCCTCTCTCTAGAAATAAATAAAATTAGTAATTTCAAGTATACATGGACCTGCACAATTCAAACTCTCATTAATGTTCAAGGGTCAATTGAATTTTAAGACTCAGAGAGCCTAAAATAATCAAAGTTCCATATTTGCAGGAATTAACCCTAGAATCAGAAGCCTAAATACAAATAGAAAACAGACAAGTGGACCAGCAATGCTAACCAGAGTAGAAAATCAAGTCGGCAGGCCAAAATATAAAAACTAAATTTCATGAAGGGTTCATATTTTAACTGTGATGACATGAAAATACAAGTAAAAAAAGTTAACCTAAGAAATCAATCTCCATGTTCTACCTAGGAAAAAGGTTCAAGAAGAGGTAGAAATTCAGCAGGAAGAAAGTTACACTAAAATTTAACATTAAACATGATTTCTTTTTATTCTAACATTAAACAAAACAGGTTAACCAATAACTTAAGCAACTTAAAAAGAAAAACTTACAGCTATTTTAAAGGAAAAAGCAATCTCTATAGCACTTCAAATCCTACTTCGATTTCTGTCAATTCATAGAAACACTGTTAAAAGTAAATATACACAGACAGCCCTGGCCAGGGTGGCTCAGTTGGTTGGAACATCATCCCATAAACCTGAAGGGGCCGGGTTCCATTCCCAGTCGGGGCACATTTCCCAGGTTGTGGGTTCAGTCCCCAGTCAGGACATGTATGAGAGGCCACCAATTGATGTTTCTATCTCACATTAATGTTTCTCTCCTCTCTCTCCCTCCAAAATCAGTTAAGTATGTCATCAGGTGAGGATAAAAAGTATACACACATACACGATTTTGAAAAACGTTCATGACAACACTATCTAAAATCCAACACTTGAAATAGTTCAACTGCCACACAACCAAAAGGAGGAAAGAGAGAGCACTTTCCAAAATAGGATATCAGGTTGAGTAACTCAATGATTCTTTTCCATTTTGTCATTTCTAGCCTGTCTATGTGTTATGTTTTTATGATACTGTGTTTCTAGTCCTGGAATGCTTTTTACTGATCTATTTGTTTTCAAAACAACATATTAAATAAATGGGATGAACTAGGCCAATGCATAAAAACTGACATCAAAAAATGAAATAAGCAGAACCCAGAGTAAGTGCATTTATAAAATACAATGGGAAAAATATAATGGATGGTTCAGAAAAGAATAAGGCACAAAAATATGGCTGAATGTTCATCAAGACATCTTTCTTGAAAATTGAAGCTCACAATGAAATTAACCAAAAATCTTTCTTGCATTAAATCGAGTTTAAGAAACAGCTTTTGAACATTAATGTAATCAGAGTCAAACCCGTATCACACAATTACAAAAATATATAAGTGCCACAGCACCTTTCACCTCTACTTCAAATTCCAACACAGTGTGAACTGCGTGCCCTTTATGTAAGTGACGTATTGCAGGAAATAAGTCTGCTTACCTCGTGTTCCGAAAAAAGTGCTTTCAACTGTCCCTTGGACCAATAATCCAAAGCATATGCCAAAAGCCGCATGGCGATCGTATTAACTCTCAAGAAATTTCCAACAAATACCACCTGGTTAATATTCTGAGCACATCAAAAGAAGGCAATTAGTTTTCATCTTAATTTCTGTCCTCTTGTAAAAGCTACCCCAAACAGAGACCACGTGCCTAGTTTCTAGCAGCAAACTGACTGCTGATCACAAATAAGAACTTATATTTAATCCAATTGATCGAGGGCTGCTTAACTCGATCCCCGCACAACTCTGGCCCCACTTCAAAGCATGCCAGAAAATATCACAGGAGAAAATAGATTTTCTAGGAAAAACTTGTATATTAAATATGACAAATAGCCCTGGCTGGTGAGGCTCAGTGGTTGAGTGCCGGCCCATGATATCAAAGGGTCACTGGTTTGATTCCCAGTTAGGGCACACGCCTGCATTGCAGGCCAGGCCCCCAGCAGGAGGAGCACAAGAGGCAACCACACATTGATGTTTCTCTCCCTCTCTCCCCTCCAACCCTCTCTAGTAAATAAATAAATCTTTAAAAAATAATGACAAATTACTATTTAAAAGTTTTACACAAAGTAAAAAGACCCAATTCAAAGGAAAGTAACACAAATAGGCAAATTATATAAGAAATATCACAGAAATTTAACCTCATCATGATCAAAAAAAAGTAAAAGTTTAGACCCATTAAGTGTTAAAGAAATAACTGAAATTCCACTCACTATTAGTCAAATTGTGGTAAAACTGACCCATTCATATATTGCTCAAGATGTTCTAAACTGTTGCATCCCTTCTGCAAAGAAAGCACCTTGGCAATACCCATCAAGATTTGTAACATGGTCATGTTCTTTACATGAGAAAACTCACTTCTGACTAAGTCCCTTATCAAGAATAAAATCCAACCAAGGAACAGCTTTGCGTTTAACAATGCTTTACTACAGAGCTATATCACTGGCAAGCAACCAAATGCTCAGCTTGATGTGAATGATGTATGACATTAAAATAAATCAAATAAACAGTCATGAAATTTATAGTTACATAAAAAATATAAAATGGTATGTATACCAACTAAAATCTTAAATACATAAACACAGGAAAGGGAACATGCAATAAAGAAAAGTTAAAATATTCAAATGAAGAGGTTTTTTTAATTACTTGATGCTGATACAATATCTTTTTAATTAAAAATGACACAATCCTTCTGTACCCCTTAAGGTTTTTTTTTAAGCCACACCTCTATCTTATCTGTTTAAAAGAATAATTTTAAACAAATATGTATAAATAGGGACAAGCTATAAAGCTGCACCAACTGGACCCCCAAGGGAAGGCCATTCTTGGTTCTTTCATAGCCCTGTACAATGCTGCTTGACCTGAATGCTACAAGGCAGCACTGTAAAGAAGCTGAAAGCACAAAGACAGCTCTGCTGCGGT
The DNA here is from genome assembly GCA_028533065.1 of Trachops cirrhosus. Classification (NCBI taxonomy): domain Eukaryota; kingdom Metazoa; phylum Chordata; class Mammalia; order Chiroptera; family Phyllostomidae; genus Trachops; species Trachops cirrhosus. The sequence continues at coordinate 70,276,145 of CM052547.1, forward strand.
GGAGGGGGGCAGGGCAGGCACTGCGTGGCCCGCTCAGTCTTCTCCCAGCTTCCATGACTTCCTCTGGATTCCTTCCCAGGGATTCTAGAGTTCCACAATGAGCATGGAGTCTAGGTTCAGCATCGCTATCCATTATCACCACCCAACAGCGCCCCATCATCTGCCACAGTGGCTACCTTTCTGCCTTCCTCTACTTTCTCCTCTACTTCTAGATAGTAACAGTGTTTATTTTCAGTAAGAAAAAAAATATCAATTAAGATTAATCTACGAGTGAAGAGTTTTAACTTCACCAATGAAACAAATTCTACCACATATGACCACAACGAGGCCCAGTTCCGAGAAGACCGATGTGCTATACAAGGTGGGGCCCACTTAGGATGTTCTGTAGTTTCCTCGGAGCAACTAAAGAAATTCATGTCCCCTTACTTCATTAAGGGCACACATTCTTGCTATCGAGCCAATGTTGTTGGTGATAGTGATCAAAGTTGCTCTAGCGAGATCCTCTTTACTGGCAGCCTCTCGCTTCTCCTTGCTCATCATGTTTCCAAAGCTGTGATGGGGGGAAAATACATATATATATATATGTATATATCTTTGATAAACCAAAGGCAACACAGTCTAACAGAACTTGAATGTGACTTTCAGAATAATGTTCAAATCTTCAAACTTTTCATTACAAAATAAAGGAGCATCTGCTCAAAGAGAAATGCAGTTCAAAGAGAACCCACAAGTATTCTGAATGAGCAAATGGCTTCCACTGCATTATATCAAGCTTTGATACCAGATATCCACATATTCAGTTAGGACCTCACCAGACCACTGCAAGGCACTACTGCTCCTTCTGCAACCAGGGAAAACGTCCGGAAAGTCACCTCTATTAACAATTCCTCCCCAACTGCCCAGCTGTTCCACTCAGCTGAAGGGTCATATTCATATCTGATAAACTGCTCTATCCTAGCAGAGTGTGACCAGAAAACAAACCCAAGCAATCATAAACAGATGTGATTACCAATGAGCAAATGCTGCTCACTGAAAATGAAACATCGAAAATGAAATCTACGTACAAAGTGCCTAAAATTAGTAAACAAGCATGTGTATGAATGCCTTTCCTATTATTAAAAACCATGTGCCCCAAAACACACAAAAAGTTGTATCTCCAAACAATTCAAAAATAAAATAAGAAAACAATTCCACTTACAATCACATCAAAGAGAATAAAATACTTAGAGATATATTTAACAAAAGTATATATACTGAAAACTATAAAACACTGGTGAAAAGAAAGCAAAGATCTAAATAAGTAGACATGCCATGTTCTTGGATTATAAGACTAGATAGTGTCAAAAGCTGTAATATTCTCCAAAATGATCTACAGATTCAACACAATCCTCATCAAAATCTAAGCTGTCCTTTTTTGCAGATATTGGCAAGCTGATCCGAAAATTTATATAGAAAGTCAAGGGACCCTGACAAGCCAAAACAATCTTGAAGAAGAACAGGTTGGAAGACTCACACTTCTCAGTTTCAAAACTTAATACAAAGCTGCAGTAATCAAAGCAGTGTGGTACTAGCATAACGATAAACATCAATGGAACAGAACTGAGAGTTCAGAAATAAACTATACATTTATGGTCAACTATTTTCAACACAGGAGCCAAAAGTCAATGAGGAAAGCAGTCTGTTCAACAAATGGTGCTGAGACAACTGTATATCCACATGCAGAAGAATGAATTTGGACCTCTACCTCCCACCATACACAAAAATTAACGCAAAATGGATCCCAGACCTAAATGTTAGAGCTAAAGCTATAAAACTTAAAAGAAAACACAAAAAGTAAATCTTCATGGTCTTAGGGTTAGGCAATAATTTCTTACAGGTCACACCAAAAGTACAGTGATAAAGAGTAGATAGAAAAGATCTACTTAAATGTAAAACTTCTATGTTGCAAAGGATACCATCAAAGGAGTAAAGACAACCAATAGAATGGAAGAAAATATTTACAAATTATGTATTTTATAAGGGACTTGTATCTAGAACATGTAAGAATTCTTACAACTCAATAATAAAAGACAAATAATCCAACTAAAAAATGAGCAAAAGACTTGAAAAGACATTCCTCCAAAGAAGCTAGACAAAAAGTCAGTAAGTTCATGAAAAGATGTCCAACATCCTCAGGGAAATGCAACTCAAAACTACAAGGAGATTACTTTACACTTTACTTTACTTTAAAAAGCAGTTTAAACAAACAAAAAAAAAGCAGTCTTAGCAAGGATGTGGAGAAATTTAAACCATTATATATTGCAGGTGTGATTGTAAAATGGTACGGCCCCTTTGGAAAATAGTCTGTAGTTCCTCAAAAGATTGAACACAGAGCTGCCACATGATCCAGCAATTCCAGTCCTAGGTATATACCTAAGAACATTCAAAACACATGTCCACACAAAGACCTGTACATGAATGTTCCTAGCAGTATTATTCATAACAACCAAAAAGCTGAAACAACCCAAATGTTCATCAACTGATAAACGGATAAATAAAATGTTATATAGCCATACAATGGAATATTATCCATCCATACAAAGGAACAAATGCTAGGCCCTGGCTGGCTAACTCAGCTGGTCAGGGTGTCATTCCAACATACTAAGGTTGCAGATTTGATCCCCACTCAGGGCACATACAAGAAATAATCAATGAATGCATAAATAAGTGGAACAACAAAGCAACGTTTCCCTCTTTCTCTCTCAAATTAATAAACATTTAAAAACAAAAAAACCCACTGACTTATGCTATAATATGGATGAACCTTCAAAACATTATGCTAAACAAAAATCACATATCATATGACTCTATTTATATGAAGCGTCCAGAATAGGCAAAGCTATAGAGACAGAAAATAGATTAGTGTTTATCAGGGACTGGGCAGTGAGGAAACGAGAAAGCTAAGGAACTGTTGGGAACCGCCATGCCTGGTTTCAGAAGCTGTAATCCCCCGTGGCTAAGGTTGAGTAAAAAGACCTGGGGACCATAAGCCACTAAGGAGACAAAGCTTATCTCCCTGGCAGGGGCACCACTTCTGCTCCTTTTACTTCACCCTGCCTGGCCCCCAATGCTTGATCGGTTAGCCAATGACGGGTAAGATTCCCCAAGGGGGGAATGACCTAAGACAGGCACGATCACGTGGAGGCCCTCAGGGAAGGATTTGGGGGGCTATAGCAAAAGGGGGTGATGGACCCTCGCCCCCTTTTGACAAAGCCTGAGTCCTCATTCTGTCTGCCAAGAAGTCTCCTAATCTCTTGGCTGCCTTACTTCCCCTGACTGACTTAAGCCTGAAACAATGACAGAGGCTGGTGCAGCCCTGGGCAGGAATGGGCAGGTTCCCGTGTGATCAGGCCTGAGAAAGAATAGGTAAAATGCTGTGAAACCTGCTTTGCTAAGAATGTTCTTAATTAAATGATAAAGGCCCGAGCAGGAAATGAGTTTGTTTCCCAAAGTTTTGTAGCCCTTTAGCTAACAGACCCTGACTCAGAATAGGCCCTCAGAGTTCTTTGTATGCTGTCCATTGTTTGATCCTTACTGCCTGACAATGGTTAATGAATTTTACCTGTATCCCTGTGCAAATTAAAAGCCAATAAAAACCTGTCAAGGCAAGGATCGGGGTGCTCTCCCCTTGAGAGAGTAGCCGTGCCTTTTTCTCCACAGGACTCAGTAGTCCATGTGAATTTATCTCGTATCTCATTCATAACGCCACGGACACTGCTGGCCGGTGTCCACATCAATGAATAAAAAGTTTCTTTCTGGGATGTTAAAATTGTTCTAAAATTGAATTATGATGATGACTGCACAATTCTGTAAATATACTAGAAATCACTAAATTGGGCACATTAAACAGGTGACTTTATAGTCCGTAAAGTTATTTAGAAGGAAAAAGTTGTATCCACTGTTTTTATTTTATTTCTGTATTTCTTAGAATACACATGCCCCTTACCTTGAAGCCACAGCCCAGCCTGGCAGTCCAAACCTCTCATAGTCCCCTCCATAAATGTCTCGTACTAGTTTGTCTACTTTGGTGCTATCTCCACGAGATGCCATTTCAAGAGCTTCTTCAAAAGTGGTGCAGCCAGTAAGCAGACAGCAGAGACCAAAAAAAGTTCCTCCTCCAAGACTATAATTAAAAACAAACAATATTGTATTTTTTTAAGTAATAGGAAGGTAATATTTATAAACCCAAAACCCTATTCGAATACCAATCCACTCTTGCCCCCACCCAATCATGCATATGTCACCAGTAAAAGTCTGAAGTCCTGACTGGTGTGGCTCAGTGGGTTGGGTGTCATCCTGCAAACAAAAGGTCACTGGTATGATTCCCGGTTGGGGCACATGCCTGGGCTGTGGTGCAGCTGAAAGAGGCAACCAATCGATGTTTCTTTTTCTCTCCCTTTTTCCCCTCCCTTCCCCTCTCTAAAAATAAATTAAATCTTAAAAAATAAAAAGGAAACAAGTCTGTGAAAATAACAGCCCCCTAATATGCCCTTGAAGATAAACATTCATGTGTGCCAACACACAACACAGGAAAACACAGGAACCACTTCTCCACCCACATCTCCAGTTCAGTCTGGGCAACTACTGAGTTTGAGAAACCCCAGTGCAAATCAGCCTGCCACACCTAGGACCATGCTGGTGCCTCTTCCCCTTCCCTCTCCAAGGGGAGGCCCCGAATCATCCCCACACAAGAATTTGTCACCCTGGCTCATCAACCTCTACCCCACAGCAATTCTTCCATGAATGCGTTTTTCTAAAAAACAATTACTCCTTTCATTCAACTCGCACCTATTAAAAAACTTGTTTATACCAATTCCCAGGCTCCTTATTTTTCTTAAAGTGGTCTCTGATCCTTAAAGTGTATTCCTTTCTCATCTGCCATCTAACTTTCCCTTTTCAGACTACTCACCCCCAATCATTTTTCTGTTGCTCAACATCTCAACTTCTAGATCTTACATCATCCTCAGACCACGTGAGCATGTGCACGCTCGAGTGTGTTTATATACGCATATAACATCTAGGCCACTTTCAAAGCTAGAACCTTGCCTTTTCTTGCCTTCTCCTCATAGATGCTACCGGGCTTCGGTTACTTTATGACACAGGCACACCCTATGTTGTCTGAGGGCAGGGACTATGGGATCAGTGAGTCTGCTGATGAGAGTTTATGAAACTATGGTAATGAAACCTGGAGCAATACAGACTAAAGAAAAGTAAATCATGAAATCAGAATTTTCAAAGCAAAACATATGTTTGCATAATGCCAAAAAAAGTTTTATTTTTCACATAAATTTAATAGATTCTTAAAGGTATTTATATGTTCCCTTGCTGGCATGGCTCAGTGGATTGAGTACTGCCAGCCTGTGAACCAAAGGGTCGCCAGTTTGATTCCCAGTCTAGGGCGCATGCCTGGGTTGCAGCCTAGGTCCCCAGTAGGGGTGACACGAGAGGCAACCACACACTGATGTTTCTCTCTCCCTTTTTCTCCCTCCCTTCCCCTCTCTCTAAAAATAAACAAAATCTTTAACAATGTATATTTACATGCAATACTTATATGATATCAAGAATATAAAAGACCTACCTGGTACCAGTGACCCGCTTGTAATTATCTTTGGAATATACTGCTAAGATGCTAACCCCAGAGCCAATGTTCACCAGAAGCAGAGGGTATGGATTTTTCAAATCAAACGGTAACTTCTGACAATTTTCAGAATCAGCAGGGTTTTCAAAGTAATAGCACTGTGACCGTCCATTGAATCCAACTGAGTCAATGTATAAAATTCCTTTTATTAAGCAATCTAGTTCATCAAGTTTGCAAAGCTGAAGATCACCTATCTGTAATAAAATAAAATGTTTTAGACTTTTTAACAAGCCAACAGAAATAAAAATTCCATTTAATAAGGCATCCCATCTACATTAAACAAACCATAAAAGCACTCAAGGATGTGTATTACCTGTGCATGCTTTACAGAACAAATCTGTAGACAACAAACAGGACGAACTGATAAGGCAGACCCCTGCTCCCACAGCCCCAAATGCACTCCACCTATAAACCGTGGCAGCAGCTGGAAAGAATGTGCCCAACACCCACGCAGAAAACAAGACACCTGCTCACAGGCATGAAGCAGGAGCACGGCTGAGGTCAGAGCCCTAGCAAAAGCAAGGCTCCAAGAAATCTAAGTGATGCCAGCATCTGTGACACAGACAGGAGCCACAAAGGCTGATATCCGCCTTCCAAAAGACCATCTTCAGGCTATGGAGCAGCAACAAAGTAGGCCACACTTTGTCATCAATAACGTAAAGCCAAAGGGCTGCAAGTGGGCAACCAGAAGGTAAGGTTTTTCACTAAACAAGTTACAGCCTCTGGAGGACAGGGAGATTTCATCAGAATTTAAAACGTCACTATCAACTTAACTTCATTTAAAGAATCAATAAGTGATTATTATTTATATTATGGAATGCTGTACAGAAATTAAGAAGAGTGGGAATCAAATCAATAAAAAGTTGAAGTGGGAAGAATTTCAAGACATGTTAGTCAACAAAAGCTGAAACATTTTATAATGATTCAATGTGCCTATTTGTAAAGCCATGTTCATATGTCTGTGCCATACAGTCATACACAGAAAAAATAAAAAGATACATAAACTTGTAACAGCAGTAACACTGGAGATGATATAAAGAAACTTCCATGTTTCACTCTATGAAATTCTAAACCATTTGAATGTTTACAAGCATATATACTCAAAATATATGACAAAGGTAGAGACACCTCAACCCCTAAAGCACCTATTTCTGTTGACAACTAAGGTTAGCCCTCAAGTTCTCCCCCATTAAATCAACTCCCATTTGTCTGATTCCATTTACATGTAATTTATTCTGATCCAGAGTGGAGATGAAAGTTAATAGGTAACTTCATCTTAATCCTTAATTAATCCCTAATTCAGGTTGAGTTACTCCTCTGACCAAACCGAAGCCCTTTGTTTACCACTGTCATTTCATCTGCCACAGCCCTCCCTGCCAAAACAAATTTAAATACCAATTTCCTGACACTTGAATCTCAAGTACTACTAGCTTTTTCATTTCTTACGCAAATCATTTTATACTGGTGGCCTATTGGAATCCCAATAGTTTTCTGCCACTGTATGTCAAACCAGCATCTCCTTTTGTCCTTCCCATAATTCATGTTATCCTGAAGTGCCCTGCTGTGCTGTTATTACTCCTAACAAAGTCCAGCCTCATTGACAATTAGATGATAAAATGCATAGGTCATTTCACTAACTCCTGGTAGTCTATGGTAAGTCTTACACCAACATGCAAAAATCATTGTGTAAGGAAATCTGATTCAAATTAAAAAAAACAAAACTCAGTATTTTAAAAATTGTTTCAGAGATTGAGCTTTGACTTTGTCAAAATGGAGGCATAAGTAAACACAGTATTCACCTCTTTCCACAACCACATCAAAATTACACCTAAACTACAGAAGAGAACAACCATCTTTCAGAACCGCCTGAAATCAGGCTGACTGCAAGTCCTACAACTAGAGAATTAAAGAAGCCACATCAAGACTGGTGGGAGGGACAGGGACACAGAACAGGATGGTCCCACATCCACGTGTGGTGGATAAAAACTGGGAATGATATCTTGGCTGCAGAGGCCCCCCTGAGGAGCGAGGACACCCAGCCCCACACCAGCTGCCACCCAACTCCCCATCCCAGGGTTCCAGTGCCAAGAAGTCCCCATAACCTCTGGTTGTAAAAACCAGTAAGGACTGAGGCTGAGGGAGGTGGAAGGCTCCTGGAATCCCAGGCAGTTTCTCTTAAAGGACTCACACATGAATTAACTCAGACTCACTTCCTCTGAGCTCCAGCACTAGGGCAGAGCTTGAAAGGCACCAGAGACATACAGGGAGGAAACGAATTGTTCGGCATCAGGGTGAGAGCTGCGGGGGAGAAGAGATAGAGGGCAGTGGAGCTTTCTCCCAGACAGAAAGTGCTGGAGGACAAGTGGAGCTTTCTCCCAGCAGAAAGTGCTGGCAGAGGCCACTGTTCCTTTTCTGAGCTACCCCCCACCCAGAGCAGGCAGGTGGGCACCATATCGGAGTTTCCACCAACCTGGCTCACACTGCACTGTCCCTGGCCCCTTCGTGATTCCCTGAGGCCCCGCATCGCCAACTTCTGGCCCACCCACGCCAATTCCAGTGGCTTTTCCATACAAATGGCCTACCTTGGCTCATGCTTCAGATTTCCCTAAAAACTCTCAAACAAGCAGTATCTTGCCCCATACCTCTCACTAAGTGGCCCCAGGTCAGACACTAGCAGCAGGCCAGAAAGGACTGGAAATGTTCAAAGCGATGAAGAAGCAAGAACCTACAACCAAGATTAGTCTATCCAGCAAAGCTATCATTTAGAATCAAAGAACAGATAAAGAGCTTCTCAGACAAGAAAAAGCTAAAGGAGTTCATCACCACAAAACCTGTATTATATGAAATGTTAAAGGGTCTTCTTTAAGGAAAAAAGATTGAAAATGTGAACAAAATGGCAATAAATATCTATCAACAACTGACTCTAAAAAACAAACAAGCAAGCAAAACAGAAACAGACTCAGAGATGCAGAGAACATTTTGATGGTTGCAAGAAAGGAAGAGGTCTGGGGGACGAGTAAAAAACATGAAGAAATTAAGCACAAATTGGCTGTTATAGAATAGCCATGGGGATGAAAGTACCCTATAGAGAATATAGTCAATAATATTCTAATAATTATGTACGGTGTCAGACAGGTGCAAGACTTATGATCACTAAGTAAGTTATGTAATGTCTAATCACTGGGGTGTACACCTGAAACTAATATAGTAAGTTATGTCAACTATAACTGAAAAATTAAAAAAATAATTTAAAACAATTAAAAAAACTATTTCACTGTGGTTTATTAAATATTAGTCACTCCTAATGCACAGACAGGATTTGACAGGCATTTCATTTCCAGTTTTCAAAGATGGTACTGGTGCATACAAATGAGAAACCCCGACAGCCTAAAAAGCCATCATCCCTAAGATCTAAAATCCACTTTGCGCCCTCCCTGAATTTACCACACAACTCTGAACCTCTGGTGACAGCCTGAATGGTTTTCAAATATATTCCAAAGGGCATCTCTGCAGGGTCCTGAAAATAGAGGTTTTCTCCTTTACCTATCAGTCATGGTCCAGAGTCCACTATGATCCTTCCACAAGGAGAACTTTCTCTCCTTCTGCCACCTTCCCCTACTCACAGGTGAATAGAAACCACTGAAAAGCAACAACCAAGGGAAATACAAAGAATATAAAACCATACTTAAAAATTAATTTTCAAAATTCTATTCTATATTATGATTATGGTCAGTTATGAGAGAAAGTCATGAGATAAAGGACAAAGAAAGAGAACAAGGTCGTAAGTCATACAGTGACACAGGGTGAAGGGAAGACATGCAGAATGACACAAAGGCAGAATCTCTGGAATACTATTCTCATTGGTGGCATTAAAAACAGGCCACTGAAGGTATTTTAAATTTGAAGGTCAGAGTCCTGGCCAATGCACTCATCAATTTTCCTACCTACCCCCATATCCACCTTCAGGTCCTAGGCTCAAGGTCCTACACACAGTGCCCATTCCCAGACACGATCTAGAGACTCCTGTTAACGAGCGTGCTGCACAGACACATCAGAAGGCACTAGGGGCGAGGTGGGTCTGCTGTCAACCATCTCTAACTAGTTTAGAGACCTGAAGTTCCTTAAGGGTTTTTTTGGTCTCATTTTTATCTTTTTTTTTTTTTTAAAGGACACTTGCCAAGAAACTGAAGGGGACAAGAAACACTATAAGGTAGAGGAGACTGGAACAATATTATGACATGAAATGACATTAATTTTATTATTTTTCAATCTCATTGTTCCAGGTTTAATGATGTTATTCCTCATGGTCATCTACTCTGCTTATCACAACTTCACTATTTTTTTCATACTAAAAGAACAAAATGCTCTCTTTTTAGTAGTTCTGATTCTCATCGATCCATCTGAACTGGGCAAACAAAAAGTAAACTATACCCCAATCTCTAGATGGCTAACTCCTATCACTAATTTATATTTAATCTTAATTTGACTCAAGAATATTTAAGTTCCACTAGAGATGGAAATGATTCCACCACTTGCTACTGGTTATTATTTTTAACAGATTATCATAAATTGTATATAAGCTAAAAAAATGCATACTGTGAGAAAATCCTGCTCAAATTTGTACGCTCCACCTCCAGTGGCACAAAAGACAGTGTGGAGACTTGAGAAGTTTTTATCTCTGCCCATTTGAATAAAAGCAGGCATGTCATGAGTGGGAAAGCGTATAAAGTGCAGATTGCCTTTGCGTCCACACAGAGTCAGGTCCTTCAGTTCCAGGTGCACGTCCCGAATACCCGTGGACCCATAAGCCACATTGGAGGTCAGGTACTTCCGAATGCTTTTAAGACTTTCCACTTCTTCCTCTTCTTCTTCAGCAGTGATGTCTTTGGGCTCAAAATAAACCAGCTTGACTAGGGTTCCACCAATATCCAAGCCAAACCATGGAAAAACTAAATGGGGGAGAAAAAAAAGTCAAAACAGCTTTTTCATGAAAACTGAATTTACACTTACTAGATCAGAAACTTATTCCATACCCTAAAGCTTCCTAGGACTATATAAACAAACAGACTTAGGGGAAAAGAACTATAACTGTCTGACTTGGAAGTGGATCTTTTTTAAAAAATTACAAAGACCAAGAAGAAAAATTTCAGAATATTAAGCCACCCAACACTCTTATACAACAGACATGCCCAAACAACACTATGAAATATTTAAAACAACAAAATGACTACCTATGAACCTTCTGGGAAAAAAATGAAAACCTTCACCCTTCCCCTTGGCTTACAGAAGAAATCTTGGAAGCCCTCAGAACTCTGGTTTAGCACTCAAACTAGGGGTAAAGGAAAACTCCCCACCCCATGTAACATAATATAAGCTCCAGTGTTCAATTTCTCTCAAAACCCAATGTCCTAAAAAAGAGGTTTCAATGGGACAGATGTTTCAGTTATTATCTGTAACCAATAAGATCCTTCCCAAGGGAATGGCTTCAGGAGGCTGGATCAAGATGGACTACATAGACATACATGTCTTCCCTTCTCACCTTAAATCCCAGAAATGACTAAAGGTAATACATTTATTGATATACTATTTTCTAAAATAATTCTGGAAACAAGAAGTGATACTATCAGCGGAACTAGGCTGACAAAGGCAGTAACTGTCCAGAAACTTCAAAAAAGGAATACTCTAATAATTGGGGAGCAGCTATGAGGGTGGGTGGAGAATGGGATGTTCTATCCAAGCTACAGATGGAGTGACTGCCATGGGGGAAACAGGAGCTCTGGTGCAGTCATGGACAGGCCAGTCACTTCCCTCTACTGAGACCCACTCCCCACCTCCCGTCCTCTAGCCAACAGAGGCAAAGATTTCAAAGAACACAGTCACTTGAGCCCAAGATTCAGGATGGCACCCAAGCAGCAGTTATTAACCAGAAGAAATGTGTCCAGCTCTGGTCATATATCCCATGTCTCCCCTACAATCCAAACTGACAGACCGGTAAACAGACACTGCATCCATGGACAGGAAAACAGCAATCCTCAAACCAGAGATGATCACAAATCAGAATCACCACAAGGGAAATCAATACCACAAAAACAAGAAGCTAAACATATGAAGAAAGAGTTGCAAGGACAGAGAGAAGACTTAACAATCACTAGTATCTCAGAGGTAAAATGAGATTTCATCCACGAAAAATGAATAAGCTACCTTTTAAAAAATGAGAAATTAACGTCTGTGAGCTGTAGCCACATTTGGGGGGCGTTCAAAACCAAGTAAAAGAGGACAAACTACTATACACTTAACACAGATGAATCTCAAAAGCAGACTTACACAGAAGGCTATATGCTATATGATTCCATTTCTATGGAACTAGAAAATACAAACTAATTATTCCCGCATCTGAGAGAAAGCAGATCACAGGCTAGAGGAGAGGAGGAAGGATCGCACAGGGAGCAAGAGAAAACTTTCCATGGGAACCCAAATCATGATTGTTGGGGTGGGGGTCGGGGGGAGCACCATAGGCATACGTATTTGTCGAAATGCATGGAACTGTACACTTGTAATGAAAGCAGTTTATTTTATGTAGATTATACTGCAATAAAGACACATTTACAAAAAAGGAGAAAAACTGATTTCCAAAATAAAGCTTAACAAGTACATTGAACAAGAAAAATAGGCACAGAAAAAAAATGGAAAACTAAGAAATTCTCCCAAAATGTCTCAAGTATAAAGGAAAGATAGATATACAGAATATAGAACCACAGTCCAACATCCATCTTACATGAGTTCTAGAATTTTTCTGGGGGAAATAGGGGATATAGGAAGGACATTAATCATCAGGTTGAAAGATCCACTAAGTGTTAAACAGAATCAATTAGCAGAGAAAGGAAGACTTGGACATACCATATTGAAATTTCAGGAACTCCTAAAAACTTCCAAAGGAAAAAGTGAATCCCTACAAAGATACACAAGTCACATAAAACAAGTCTCACATAAAATTAAGACTTCATCAACGACACAGATGGCAGAAGACAATGGTGCAATAACTTCAAAGTGATAAGGAAAAAGACTTTGAAATTCATATCCAGATAAGTCAGCTTTCAAGTGACAGTACAAAAGACATTTTCACACATAAAAGAGCTCAACATTTACTACCCAAAGAGCTTCTCTGAACTAATTAGTAAAATGCACTCCAATATATTTTTAAAAGCATCTAAGAAATGAGCTATGAGGAACAATAAGCAAAAGAAGCAATACAAGCTAACTTTTAGAAAAATAAGTAATCTGCCCTGGCTGGTGTGCCTCAGTGGATTGAGTGCAAGTCTGCGAACCCAAAGGTCACTGGTTCGATTCCTGGTCAGAGCGCATGCCTGGTTTGTGGGCCAGGTCCCCAGTTAATGGCACAGAGGCAACTGATCAATTTTTCTCTCCTTCTCTTTCTCCCTCCCTTCCCCTCTCTCTAAAAATAAATAAATAAAGTCTTAAAAAAAAGAAGTAATCTGAAACTAAAATACATGATTTCAACACGGGAAGTAGAGGAGGGAAGAGAAAGAGAGGGAACTGAAAGTAAGCAGCAGTTCTGTCCTTTTGAGGAAAGGAAGATACAGATTCTCACTAATTCTGAATAAAGAAGGGTAGTCCTATATGCATTGAACCACCCAAAAGAAATGAATATATGACCTTCAAATAAGTAGGAAAAAAAATCAGTTCAAAAACAAAGTAATACGCCCTGGCTGGTGTGGCTCAGTGAACTGAGTGCTGGCCTGCAAACCAAGGGGTTGCCAGTTTGATTCCCGGTCAGGGCACATGTCTGGACTGTGGGCCAGGTCACCAGTGGGGGGCGCACAAAAGGCAATCACACACTGATGTTTCTCTCCCTCTCTTTCTCCTTCTCTTCCTCTCTCTCTAAAAATAAATAAAGAAAATCTTTTTAAAACAAAGAAATAAAAATATAATACAAAGTTAAAAATTATAACTGAATGTGTCAGTAATCACAAATAGATCAAATTTCTCTTCCAGACTGAAGAGGAAATTCAACTATATGCTTACTTTAAAAGATACATATAAAACAAGATTACACAGGTACAGTGAAGATAAATAAATGGTAAAACAGCCACAATGGAGTCCCGTAATAACAAAGAGTTGGATGCTTTTCAAAATAAAATCAGCCTCTAGTCAAAAGTACTCATATCAAAATCTTAAGCACTTCACTGAAGACTGATAGAGCAGTCGACTTACAGGTAGGAACCATGGTATTTTCAAAGTGAAACCCATGTTTCAAGACCAGCACTGCATTTAACAGGCGCTATATTCACAAAATGAAAGGTGCCCACCCCTCCAAGCAGTGACCTACCAAGAAAATAAGATTCACAGCTCTCAAACCTATGTTTACTCCAAATTATACACATATTCATTGACCAAATCAGTGGGTAGAAATCACTGGCACCATTTAAGTAACTTATCAGCTCTAGTTATATAGTTAAATTTGTGTATGCAAAATAAATGCCTGGACAATGCTACTCCACTGTACAAGCAAATGTTAAGAGTAAACCAATACAATACAAGGAAACTAAACAAAATTCAAACAAAAAGCATTAGAGGGGGACAAAAAGTCCATCCCCGACAGTGGGCTCAGCTGGTTGGGCATCGTCCAGCACACTGAAAGGTCACTGGTTCGATTCCCAGCCAGGCACATGCCTAGACTGCAGGTTCAGTCCCCTGAAGTAGGTATATGTGCAAGGTAGCCAGTTTCCCTCTTACACCTATGTTTCTTGCCCTCTCTTTCACCCTCCCTTCCCCTCTCTCTAAATTAAAAATTAAATATTAAAAAAGGGTGAAGGGACAAAAAGGAATTATGTCATTGTATAAAATAGTATAACTGAAATGATCCTAACACATGCTTCAAAAAATATTAAACACAAGGAGAAACTCACTAATCTACAAACCAGTGTGAGAATGATCCAGGTCTCAGAAATCTGCCCACATAGCACACAAAATAAAGAGGTACAGAGGATGTGACTACCACAATTAATAAGGTGATCTATTAAAAATAAATATAACTCTATCAAAAAACCTAATACACTTTCATTTTGCCCTGACTGGTGCTGATCAGTGGGTTGAGCCTTGTTCTGCAAACCAAAAAGTTGCCAGTTAGATTCTTGGTCAGGGCACATGCCTGGGTTATAGACCACGATTGGGGGCATGTGACAGGCACCCGATCGATGTTTCTCTCCCTCTCTTCTCCCTCCTTTCCCCTCTCTCTAAAAATAAATAAATCAAATGTTTTTTAAAAAATATACTTTCCTTTCAAATACCCATAAACCCTTCACAGAAACTGACTGCATTAGCTTTAAGAATCTCCAATTCCAAAGAACAAAAACAAACCACATTTATTTCCACAGTATCTCAAAATTAGATATTAATCCTTCTTTCCCTCTTCCTTCCCCTCTCTAAAATAACTAAAATCTTTTTTTATAAGGTTTTTTTTTTAAGATTTTATTTATTTATCTTCAGAGGGGAAGGGAAGGAGAGAGGGAGAGAACTATCAATGTATGGTTGCTTCCTGTGCATTCCCTGCTGGGAACTGGCCTGCAACCCAGGCATGTGCCCTGACTGGGAATCGAACCGTGATCCCTTGGTTCACAGGCCCGCGCTCAATCCACTAAGCTACACCAGCCAGGGCAAATAACTAAAATCTTTTAAAAAAAGAAAAAGAAATCAGTCCAACAGACACAAAAAAATGCATCCACCTGGAAAATTTTTTAAAGACTTTTATTTATTTTTAAAGAGAGGAGAAGAGAGGGAGAAAGAGAGGAAGAGAAACATCAATGTGTGGTTGCCTCTCACACGCCCCCTACCGGGCACCTGGCCCACAACCTGGGCACGTGCCCTGACCGGGAATCACACCAGCCACCCTTTGGTTCTCAGGCCAGCACTCAATCCACCTAGCCACATCAGCCAGGGCCCACCTGGGAAGTTTTAAATCCACTATTATTAACTCTGAGATTAAAGAGAAAATCAAAATAATTTATTTTAAAATGAATGACAATAATATCTCCACATATCAAAAACAATATGATGCAACCAAGGTGATACTCAAAGGGAAACTCTAGCCTTAAATGCTTATCAAATGTATTTTAAAAGAAGAAAGTGTGAATAAAAGGGAATATCACATACAATTTGAAATGCTAGAAAAATAATAAAACAGATCAACAGAGCCAAAAATAAACAGAACAAAGTTATTAAAAATAAAAGATGTAAATGAAATTAGAGCCCTGGCTCATGTTGCTCAGTGGATTCAGTACTGGCCTGTGAACCAAAGGGTTGACGGTTCAATTCCCAGTCAGAGCACATAAAAGAAATCACCCAATAAATGCATAAATGAGTAGAACAACAAATTTCTCTCTCCCTCTCTGTCTCCCCCTCCCCTTCATCTCTCTCTCAAATCAATAAATTTTAAAAAAGATATATCTTACTAACAATTATTCTTATTCACAAGATAGTTTTTAACTCAGGGACTAGATACTTACAAAATACTGTTATAAAATCAGCAGGTTCAATAATAAACTTTACATTCAGGAAAAATAAACACACAAAACCCAATAGCGACTTCTAAAAGTTGCTAGATGGCCTTCCCTTTTAGACAGCAAAATTTAAGCCATTATCTTAAAAGGGGGATTTTCACATCCTAGTCATGCTCACTGACATAAATTGAGAAAGAAAAGTGTCTGAAGATAAAGAGTCCCCAAGTTATGAACCTGAAAAATGCTCATTACATAAATTTAGCCAGTGGAACATCGCCAACCTTTGAAATGACCAGTTGAAATAGTCATTCTTACCACTTTCTGATAAAGTCCTCTCCCATAGCCTTTCCCTTCAAAATGTGTTTAAGCAAAGCCCTGACCCGTGTGACTTAGTTGGTTGAGCATTGTCCCCCAAAGCAAAGGTCACTGGTTCAATTCCTGGTCAGGGCACAAGTTCAGGTTGCAGGTTCAGTCCCAGTAGGGGCACAAACAAGAGGCAAGTGATCAATGTTTCTCTCCCTCTTTTTCTCCCTCCCCCTCTTCCTAAAAAAAAAAAAAATTAATTAAATCTTGTTTTAATGTGTTTAAGCAAATATTTTGATATTTATTTTTTTAATTCTGACCCAAGGATATGTTTAGTAATTTTTAGAGAGATAAAGAGACAAGAGAAACATCGATGTGAGAAAGAAACATTGATCAGTTGCCTGACATAAGCACCCTATCAGGGGATGGAACCCACAACCTAGGTATGTGCCTGACCAGGAATCAAACCCACAACCTTCTGGTGTACAGGATGATGCTCCAACCAACTGAGCCACCTAGCCAGGGCTAAGCAAACGTTTTTAATAGCATACATCTCTTCTTGCTTACCATCCCCCCAGACAAACAGAGGGCAGGGATGCCAACACTGCACAATCATTATCTAAATGCATAACTCATACATAAGGTCCCTAAAATAACAAACTGTACCATTTTATACACTGCACAATGGAACTATTATTAGGCCCCACTTAATGTTTTATATTTGTTTTACATCCCAAAGAGGGGTCATGTTTTCTTCAATTTCATTTAAAGTTAATAATATAGGTCCAAAGTATCCTCTCCCATTCTGTCTCTCAAAAATGGGCTACAAAGCAACAGATATCTCATTTTTTCCCTAGCTTCCAGTGGGCGGTCCTTCCTAATTTCCTAACTAAAAATGAAATACTGCATCTGATAAAGGGCAGTCTCCTGGGGACCCAACACCAGTTCCATTCTGCGGATACTGACACTCTCCCAAAGTCAAGGAAAAGCAATCCATTTTCTACTTTAAAATTGTCAAGCTACAAACACAAGTTTTATTTTCTAAACTAATGGAGCTACAACATGCTTGGGAGTCACCCTGAAAGAGCCAGCTCATCCACTGCTATGGAACACTCTGATCCCAGGGTTCCCACATCTTCTGCACATCTGGGGCCCTTGATTAAAATATTCTCCGGCCCTGGCTGGTGTGGCTGAAGCAACATGGTTCAGTAGGCTTGGAACGCTGTTGCACAGACCAAAAGGTCAGAGGTTCAATTCCCAGTCAGGGCCGGTCAGGTCACATACCCAGGTTGCTGGTTCTATTCCCCCCCAACCCAGTCAGAGTGTGTATGAAAAGGCGGCCATGGATGTTCCACGTCTGTTTCTCTCTCTGCCTCCCACACCTTCCCCCCTCTCTAGAAGCAATGAAGAAATGTCCTCAGGTGCGGATTAAAAAAAAGTTCTCTGAACACATGAGTGTACACATTTGTCAAAATTATACATTTTACTGTAATTATGCCTCATTAACATTTTAAAAATTAAAGATGCACCCTGGCCGGTGTGACTCAGTGGACTGAGTGCTGGCCTGTGAACCGAAGGGTCACTGGTTGATTCCCAGTCAGGACACATGCCTGGGTTGAGGGCCAGGTCCCCAGGTATGAACACACGAGAGGCAACCACACACTGATGTCTGTCTGTCTCTGTCTCTCTCTCCTCCCCCTCCCTTTCCCTCTCTAAAAATAAATAAAATATTTTTTTAAAAAATTAATAGATGCAAGTGCTTATCCCCCTTGTAAATCTGAGGGTTTTTTTTTAACTTTTGTTTCTATGTGACACCACTACTCTGGATTACATTGAATGTACCTTCCGCCATTACAAAATGGGGAAAAACAAGAACACTGGGTCTGAGTTCAGACACCCAGACCAAAACACAGCTCCATTACTCACTCACTATGTATCCTTGGACAAAGGGACAATTGCACTGGGCCTGCTTCCTTATCTGGAAACCAGGAATAAGAAATATCTACTTCACAGGATAACTGTGAGACCTAAATAAGATGTTTATAAAATGTCTGGTAGTGTCCAACACCAACAAGTACGTACTATGTTACCATCGTTAGCATCTTTGTTTCCATTATTTTAAGCCAATCTTTATTTAGTACTTTCTCTCAGTCCTAAAACACATAACTCCACCTAGTCTAATTAAAACTTTTAAAGACCTTCTTAGACACACACTTGCCTAGCCTCACCCCTAATGACTGTGACGTGTTTTGTCAAGGATGAGGACAGTTTTGGGACCCAAAGTGCTCTAGGAAACTTGCGTGGCAGAACATGACTATACCCAGAACCCAGAAAAATTCCTAAGAAAAACTAAATAGCTCCTTCTAGTTTTAAATGACAACTAGTCTCCTACCTTTAGATTAGTGTAATCATGTCAGAACAAGGTTTGCTAATATCAAAAGAAAGGTGGTACTACCCCACATCCAACTCTCCCAACAATAGACACTTAGTCTTTTGGATTTTCTCAAGGTTAGACCAAGGTAAGGCTGGTCTAACCTTACTTTGCCTCCTTAACAAGAGGGGCGAGGTGTGTTAGGGGTGCTGACCTCTCCATCCCCTGCAGTCAAAAAATCCATGTAATCTGCCCTGAATGATGTGGCTCAGTGGGTTGAGCATCAGCCTATAAACTGAAAGGTTGCCAGTTAGACTCCCAATCAGGGCATATGCCTGGGTTGCAGGCAAGGTCACCATTTGGGGATGTGCAAGAGGTCTGATCGACGTTTCTCTCACACATCTATGTTACTCTTCCTTTTTCCCCCACTTCCCCTCCCTCTTAAAAATAAAATATTAAAAAAAATTTTTAAATCCATGTAACCTGACTCCCAAAAATCTTAGTTGTCTCACAGTATCTAAAAAGAAGTCAAGGACCCCTCCCCCACCGAGATGTAAGGATGCTCAAGTCCTCTATATAAAAATGGCACAGACAAATGCATACAGTTGGCACTCTGCGTCTACAAATGGAAAATGCATGTCTATTGAAAAAAAAAATCCTCATATAAGTGCACCCATGCAATTCAGACTCGGGCTCTGCCAGGGTCAACAGTATGTATATTCTTGGAGGGTTCCGCAGTCTAACATGCTGTTTCTCCCTCTAACAGGTACACCTGGCATAGTACAGAAAGAGCAAATGGAAGCACAATACTTTATTTCTTTAGTAGATTTATGCCTGAGAGACACCAAACAGTAGACAATAAAACAAAAAAACAAATCCTACAACCTGAAAATTTGTCTTAGTTCCTAAAAGAAGTTTCAAAATCACTTTATATGACTTCCCCCTTCACTGGTCTTAACCAGTGTTTTTCAGAGTGGTCTCTGAGTCACCTGTATCTGAATGACATGAAGTGCTTCTTAGAACCCTTTCTATATTTTGATTCAAGAGAACCGAACCCAGGGAATCTGCATTTTTAACTCCCCAGGTCATGTTTATGCTCAAAATTTGCAAGTAGCTAGAAATGTTCACCTCAGGTAAGAAAACCTTGAACGCAAAAGATCATGACTATGCTTGCTCTTAAAGCAATAAAAATTAGCTACTGGAACATGAACAATCTGTAAAGCATGGAGGCTAAGAGCAGATGCTATAAAGCTACAATTCCTGAGTTTACAGTTCTGTTCACTAGCCATTTGACACTGGGCAAATGAGCCCCAATTTTCTCGTCTGTAAAATGGAATAAATACTACTACCTAACTCAGAGTTGTGAGGGCTAATGAGTTATTAAAAGTCTCAGAGGAGTGCCTGAAAAAATTTTTAATATTTTACTTATTTTTAGAGAGTGGGTAAGGGAGGGAGAAAGGGAGAAAAATTCGATGTGTGGCTGTTTCTCATGCATCCCCTACTGGGGACCTGGCCCACAACCCAGGCATGTGTCCAGAGGACCGTTTGTTTCGCAGGCCAGTGCTCAATCCACTGAGCCACACCAGCCAAGGCTGAAAAAAAAAGTTTCAATTAAAAAAAGTTTTCAGAGTGCCTGACCCATTCAACACTCAAAATACAATAATTATTTCAAATCCTTGTGGCCAATTGTCCACAAACGGCTGACTACATGGCTGTGAATCTTATCTGCTGAGTCTCTGGAATTTGCATCTATATCCAATGATATAATACAAAACCATGTAAGAACTAATGTTTTATATTGCTTAAAAATCAAGTGCACCCTGACCAGCGTGGAGTTGGTTGAGCATTGTCCTGCAAAGCAAAAGGCTGCCAGTTCAATTCCCCTGCAGAACACATGCCTGGGTTGCAAGTTCAGCGCCAGCGCCCCCAGGGTGTGTATGAGAGGCAATCCATTGATGTTTCTCTCTCACACGGATGTTTCTTCCCCTCTCTTTACTCTTCCCCTCTCAAAGTAAATATGATGCATTTTTTAAAAAATCAAGTGCTCCTCAAATAAAACATAAACCAAGCTCTAAAAATGGTAGGTTGAGAGATGTTTTCCAAATGAATCTCTTTCAAGAGGATAGGAAAAAAACAAACTGAAAACTCTCCAAACATTCCATAGCAAAATGACTGCATTTAATCATCCACATCATACACCTTAAAACTAAAGCAAATGGGTGGTTGGACCAAAGTACAAGACAAGGCCATCCAATAAACACTTCACAACCATCCTGCCACTTTCTCTATCCTAAATGTGCATTTAAAACAAGTTAACTTCCTAAAGTGGGAATTTGGCTACAACATCACCGAAAAAGGTGTAATCATATGTAAAATGCCACTATATTGTAAGGCTAATATTAGAGTATCAGGACAGTGGATACTTTCAACAGCACCCATGGTGCTAGAAAGATGGCCTGAATTAAAGACCTATAATGGGGAGAAAATACTTGGACAAAATCTAAACACAGAAAAAAGAAGTAATAATAAAATGGAGAAAACGATTCTCTGTTAAGAGCGTGTGCAAGTCCCAAAGTGAGATTCAAGAAGACGTCATTTTCCCTGAAAACAAAAAGCCTTGATGCCCAGAACACTCCAGTCCTGAATCCGCTCAGCAAATAGATGTAAAGGAAAGAGGTGATATCTGGGTGAGAGATGACCCAAATTCTCATGGGAAGAAAAACCGCCAAAGCTTAGTGCACAAAACATGGAATCTAGTTTTAGGCTTGCAGCAACTCAGGAGTCAGTGAACCATCTAATAGTAAGCCCGAAATTTCCAGACAAAAAAAGATTTAACGTCTTGGGGAGCAACTCTTTCAAAACCCACACAAGGCAGACTGTGGATTCGAAAGACTTGGGGGGAGGGGAGGCGATGGAAATGAGTGAAAAGAAGCCTTCTCCAGGGTAAAATCATGTGACTCTCGGGCATGGTATGCCTAAAGAGCTAGGAGGGAGAAAGGGTCCTAGGGAAGTGACTGTGGAGACGACTGTGCGCGAGGGCCGAACCTCGAAGCCACAGTGTCTGTGGGACCCCAGGCCTCCAACCCGCTCTCTGCCCACGCACCAACCTGGGACCACCATGAGGGGGCACTGTCCCATCGCGGGCGCGCGGGAAAAACGGCAGCCGGGCCAGAAGGGGGCACGGTGAGCCGCCAGGGCGCCCCGCCGGGCACTTACGCGGCCGCTTCTTCCTGAGTGTTTCCACTCGCTGGCGGGAGACCGAGGTAGTGCCGCTGTAGGAACCAGGTCGGTCCCGCCTTACTTCCTCAGTCAAGGCCGAGGCTCCGACCGCGGGTGCCGACGCGCTATTCGACCGGCGCCGCAGCGGCTCCTGCCGCCGCCCATCTGTCTCGTCGGAGGCCGGGTCCCGGGTCGACGAAGCAGAGGTGGTGGCGGCCCTGCCGTGGCGCTCCATGGGCACACCAAGCAGACCCACTCCCATCCACAGCAGCCACTGCTGCTTTCCGAACCAGCCACCCAGCGTCGAACTCCCGGTTGCCTCCTCCGCGGCAGTCCAGCAGGAGCAGAGGCGAAACCTCGACCATCCGCCTCTTCCGTTGCGCCAATGTACAGAAAACCAATCCCAGCAGGCTATGGGAGGCCCGAAGGCCTCATATCCAATCGACTCCCTGACTCGAGGCAGATTGACTTCATCTCTGTCCAATGAGAGACTCTTAGTACGGTGGTGGTGGGGCGGAGGGTGGGGGAGATCCCGGATCGGCGGAGGAGGAAAAGGCAGTGTGGCGAAGGGGGAAGTGATGGCGGCGCCAGCCAAAGGGCGTGTGGGTGGAGGGGCTTATGCCCCCTCTGCCTTTAGCTCTCGCCTGCTCGGGTGGACAAGTGGGCGCTCTGGAGCCCAAGAACTCTCCCGGGACGCCGCCGCGTGCGCGCCCCCCCCCCAACCCCAGTCTCGCTTTGCTGCTCCGTTCCATCCTCTCCCAGTTCCTTCCTCCAGCCCAGCAGCGCCCCCGCAGCTTCTGTTGGCCGACTGAAGGGCTGGAACTGTGGCTGACTATAGCCTTTGTCCCTCAGCCTGGCTCCTCCGCTGCGGTCTAGGACACCAGCCATTCCGCGCTATTTTTTACTACCACCCCCTCCCCCAGAACCACCACTGGCGCGTTTGGGTTAATCCCCCTCCATCCGCCTGCGTTGGAGAAATATTACTGGTACCAGAAGGGATGAAAAGACTGGGTAGGTCTCCATGACAACTGGATGAAAAAGGTGGGTTATAAATCTTTTGCCACCGTCCTGTGATGAAGGAAGGAGTATGGGAGACGTGAAGTAAGGTTGGCTTTTTGAAGGAGTCTGACCCCTGTTTCTGCATGGTGCTATAGGAGACACAGAAGGATTTGGTAGCCTCCTGGGAGCTTGGTGGGGAGGAGCTTTTATTTTTTTTTTTTAAAGTATCTTACTCCCTTCTCTTTTGGGACAAGAACATAGTCACCTCCAGCACTGAGAGCCTAACCTCGCACATCTACCAAAGGGCCTTCCAAGCACCCCTTCTCCCAGAGACATCTGGGAGACGTCTGTTATGATCCCGCCCCTCTCTACCTTCATGGCAGGCCCTCCATCAAGTTTAAAGGGACTATGGGTTTATCTTGCTTGCTAATTATTTCGTTAGAGACTGGGAGACTGTAATGGCACTTGGGTGATGTCCTTTAGTTTCTTCATCTTTCCTGTAATGACTGCTCGTAGCAGGCTGAGCAAGAAACATGACCTTGGGGGATGGCTGGAGGTGGTAGAGGGTATGGGATGGGGGTGATAAATGGTAATAGAAAAAAATAAAATAAAACTTTTTTAAATGAAAAATAAAAATAAATGTAAACAAGAAGTTTTCTTCTGAAGATCAAAATAAATAAATTACAAATAAAAAAAGAAAGATGAGCTTCTTTCTTGCTTGTTGAATAGAATTACCATGCTCACTGCAAACTTGCTCCCCTTACTGTAGGAATAACTCTGGAACCCCAATTTTCCAACTCTGGAAATCCCAGCTCCTTCAGGAAGCTACCCC
This sequence comes from Trachops cirrhosus, assembly GCA_028533065.1. Taxonomy (NCBI): domain Eukaryota; kingdom Metazoa; phylum Chordata; class Mammalia; order Chiroptera; family Phyllostomidae; genus Trachops; species Trachops cirrhosus. The sequence continues at coordinate 70,300,063 of CM052547.1, forward strand.
CAGATGGATCCTACAAGAACCAAACAACTATAACTTCTCTTCCAAATCTCAGTGCCTACCTAGCATTGCCTATTTTTCTGCCTCCTTCCCCTCCCCTGCCACCACCACAAAAAAATATATATGGTCCTCCTTGACAGGAGGAAGCTTCTATCCAAGTCTTTGAGCTTTCATAGATCATCCTGAGGAATCAAAGAATCAGTATCATCTGAGGCTGTCAAGATGAATCTCAACATGAAAACAACACCTGAAATATGTGTAGCATTTTTTACAATTTACACAGTGTCTTTACATCTCACTTACTCGTCCCAGCAACATTTGGATAATAAGGCAACTTACCCAGCAGCACATAGTTTTTAAAAATGACAGAATCTGCCCTGGCTGGTGTGGCTCAGTGGATTGAGCACCAGCCTGCAACTGAAGAGTCACTGGTTCAATTTCCAGTCAAGACATGCCTGCGTTGCAAGCCAGGCCAGCAGTTGGGGGCGTGCAAAAGGCAACCAATCGATGTTTCTCCCCCTCTCTTTCTCCCTCCATTCCCCTCTGAAAATAAATACATAAATAAATAAAATCTTTAAAATTAAAAAAAAAAGAACCTCAGAACTGGGGCTTCTGAGAAGTTAACTACTCTGCCTATGATAATTAGAAGAAGGCATTGAGCCCTGACTGGAGTGTCTTAGTTGTTTGGGCATTGTCCCATAACCAAAAGTTCTCAGCAGGTTTGATTCCCAGTCAGGGTACATGCTTGGGTTGCGGGTTAAGTCCTGTTCAGGGTGCATGCAAGAGGCAACCAGTTGAGGTTTCTCTTTCACACCAATATTTCTCTCTTTCTCCCTTCCCCTCTCTAAAAATAAATAAAATCTTACTAAAATTAAAAATTTTTTTAAAAGAGATTTGCCTTGGAGCAAATTAAACCCATGAGTAAGATTATTTTTTTTCAAAAAGTGAAAGTAGCAATTAAGAGATTTCCTTTCTCTGTAGTTATAATTTATTTTGGGTGTGGCTCAGTTTGTTGCAGTCCACCGTCCCGCGGTGGACCACAGACGTTGTAGATGGCTCGCGAGTGGCGAGAGAAACATACACACGGACTACCGAGTCCGGTGGAGGAATAGTGTCGGCATGGCTACCCTCTCAAGGGGAGGGTGCCTCCGAGTGGCCTGGCCACTCTCTCAAAGGAGAGCGCCTCAATAGGCTTTTATTAGGTAGTATCGGGTAGGTGAACAGATACAGAATGTGGATTCATTGTCTAGCAGAAAAGATCCAAACAGGTAGATAATTTACATAGGGTTCAAAAGTCTCAAGCTGGGTTTTGGGGCTGGTATCACCTAACAGGTACATGATTAGTCTCATTTCCTGCCAGAGCCTACACATCAAGAGCATCCTAGCAAGCAGGTCTCACAGGATTTTACATATCTTATGCCTCAGGTCCAATTCACCCCAGGTGTCCTCTAGTCTGAGCCTCACCGCCCCTGCTATTTCCGCAGGCCCTGAGACAGGCCCCAAGTCTGAGGAGACAAAGGCAGCCAGGAGACTTGGATTTCTCACATCCAGAACTAGGACTCAGGCTGTTGGCAAAGCCGAGGGAGCAGGGGTGATGTCGCTCACTCCCTCACTTCCACAGCCCCTTGAGTCTCTTCCCTGATGG
>CM052547.1:70301804-70338218 GCA_028533065.1 Trachops cirrhosus
GAGGTTTCTCACTCAGCCTTAGCCACGGGGGGTTATGGCTCCTGAAACCAGGCAGGGCAGACACCACATCAGTTGGTTGGCTTGTTCCCACAAAGTGGAAGGTTGCCGGTTCAATTCTCAGTCAGGACATAATGCCTGGGTTGCAGTTCAGGTGCCCAGGTAGGGCACATATAAGAAGCAAACAATCAAAATTTCTCTCTTTCTCCCTTTCTTCACCTCTAAGATAAATAATAATTTAAGTTCTTTATCACTTTTGGTTATTTACCCTTGGGAAGAGGCTAATTTTCTGGTGTACACACCAGAATAAGAAGCACCAAAGTCATGACAAGCATTGTGCTTCAGAGGAACTAACCAAATTCTAAAGTAATGACTTGCAAATCTAGAGCCATTTTGGTGACCAAACATCATACAAAATATACATCTACCATATTGGTTGCTTATGGCACGGTAAAAACTCCAAAACTTAGTGGCTTAAAACAGTAATAAACATTTTGTATTACCTCAGTTTCTGTAGGTCAAGAATTTGCGAGTGACTTACAGGTGTGGTTCTGGCTCAAGGTCTTCCATCAAGTTGCAGTCATTTGAAAGTATCATGCACTGGAGGATCCGCTCACAAAATGACTGCCAGCAGGAATCCTCGGCTCCCACAACACGGGCCTCACCAAAGGGTTGCTTGAGTGTCCTCTTGACACTAGCTTTCAGAGCTAGTGATGCAAGAGAAGACTAGACAAGTCACTACATATATATATATATATATATATATATATTTCTTTTTTTCTTAAGATTTTCTTTATTTTTAGAGGGGAAGGGAGGGAGAGAAACATCAAGGCGCAAGAGATATATCAGTTGGTCGCCTCCTGCACACCCCCTACTTAGGACCTGGCCCACAACCTGGGCATGTGCCCTGATGGGGCATCAAACTAGCAACCTTTCAGCCCACAGGCCAGCAATCAGTCCACTGAGCCACACCAGCTGGGCAAAGTCACAATATTTCTTAAGATGTAGACAGGGAAGTCACACTTTATTGTTTCTGCAATATCTTTTTTTTTTTAAGATTTTATTTACTTATTTTTAGAGAGGGGAAGAGAGGAAAAGAAACATCAATGTGTGGTTGACTCTCATGCGCCCCCTACTGGGGACCTGGCCCACAACCTAGGCATGGGCCCTGACTGGGAATCAAACTGGTGCCCTTTGGTTCACAGTCTGGCACTCAATCCACTGGGCCACACCAGCCAGGACTGCAATATCTTCTTATTACACAGATTAGCCCTATTCAGCGTGGGTTGGTATTACCCAAGGACTTGAATGCCAGGAGGGAGAGAATCACTGGAGGCCATCTTGGAGCCCACAGTCTGTACTCTGGCCCCCAGAGAATGTCAGGAGATTTACATCATCTCACTACTTTCTAAAAGCCAGGGGACAGACCCTCTGTGAGTGTCCATTTTCTACAGCTAAAGTACATCACTAGGGAGTAAAAGTATTTTCTCAAGAGTGCCAGGCCACAGAGGTTTATAGACCAAGTTCTTTCATTGGGTTCCATTGGAGCCAGGAAATTGAAGGGTGTAGCTCAGGCCCCTTTCAAGCACAAGGCCTTTTTTCCAGAGTGTCATGATGGGAATTTGGGAAAACCTTGCGTATTATCTCTACCAAAGGACAACAATATGAAGAACCTGAAGTTCTTAAGCCTCTAGACATTGTTCTGATACCTGGCCCCTGGCCTAGAGCCCACTTCTGAAGAGGGATGGAGATGGGCTGTTCTGCACTGTACACACATGCAGCATAGCTAGCATGTGGCTTTCTGAGAGCATCAACAGAGCTCACAGGCAATATAAAGTACTGTGCCTGCTTTCACACAAAAAAGCTCAACTTGTCTCAGGAGAATAAAGAAAGAAAATTCAAGATGAAATAACAATGAGTTTAGAACAACTCAAGAGTTTCCTAAATGTGAAAAAAAATCCCATTCCTTCCAAGTATTGGAAGGACTGATATTTTCTCTTAGTTTTCAAGCTCAAGGCCTATCTTATCTTTTACTAAATATCCCTGATTTGCATTCTATTATTAGATAACCACTAATAGTTTTGCACTTTAATAATTGTTAGAAAAGAAATCTGTACTCAAAAAAGCTTGGAAAATATGAGGTAAAGTTTTAGTGCAATTTCTTAAAGTTTTTAATGTGCTGAAGGGAAAGACAAATCTCCAAGAGGAGAAAGGTATGCATCTACCTTCCAAATGTAATTGAGCGTGGACCCTTTTTTCACAAGATGTATTCCTCAGACACACTTTGAGAAAATCATCTCTGGGTATAAAAAACATTTACGTCTCTGTTATATTAATGGCAATGAAGGTATAATTCTTTCCATTTTGAAAGCTTGATAGCATTTTGTTCCCAAATAAACATATTTGTAAAAGCACCTGGTTTGTTTTCTGTTTCTAAATAATGCACTTTATTTTTTAAAACTTTTTATCATATTTTTTCCATTACCATTTAGTCCCTTAATATATCCTCCCCCCACCCCCACATCTGTTTTCTGAAGACAAGTTTGTCCTCTTTTCCTTTGAATAGTTCATCTTTCTTTAGTTCTTTTAATGGTACTGCTGTTTCTGTTGCCCTAGGTAACCTGATTCTTCCCTTTCATTTACCCATCTCTCCACTAGACTGTAATTAAACATTGATTGGTTGCCTCCCATATGTGCCCCGACCAGGCATTAAAACCCCGCAGCCTAGGCATGTGCCTGGATCAAGAATCAAACCAGTGAACTTTTGCTTTCTGGGGCAATGCCCAACCAACTGAGCCACACCAGCTGGAGCCTTAATGAATGATTTTGATTGAGTGTTTGAATAGAAGAAAAATCAAATTGATCTTGATTGAAATATCATGAATTGGAAATTAAAAGGCTCAAATGAATGAGACCTTAACTATAAACTCCAAAAGTATCAAATAATTTATGTTTTAATTAAAATTTTAAAATTAAAAAAAATTCTTCAGCCCTGGCTGGTGTGGCTCAGTGAGTTGAGTGCTGGCCTGTGAACTGAAAGGTCACTGGTTCAATTCCTAGTCAAGGCACATGCCTGAGTTGCAGAGGCAACAGATCAATGTATCTCTCACACACCGATGTTTCTCTCCCTCTCTTTCTCCCTTCCCCTCTCTCTAAAAATAAATAAAATATTTAAAAAATAAATCTCTTCAAAACACCTATCACTGCAGAAGGTTAAGTTATCCATAGTGATATAGTGACTTCCAGTCAAGATAGCAGCATAGGTAAACATGGCTCACCTCCTTGCACGGAGGGGAGGTGGTTGATGGTCAGTGGTCACAGCCAGTCCTTGTAGTTGACAGACCTGGATAAATCCCTTCCATTGACCTGACAACAGCAATCAATGCTCAACTACAAGAGGAGGGTGTACTTAGCCCACATGAAGGGCACACCTTAAGTACCCAGCTTGGGTGAAAGGGGAGGCTGTGCCACTGGGCCCTACCAGATGCCTACTACATTAGGCCACACTACCAAGACACAGAGTCATAGCAGCTCCACCTAATACATAAAAACAAACACAGGGAGGCTGCCAATGTGAGCAGAAAAAGAAACATGGCCCAAATGAAAGAACAGATCAGAACTACAGAAAAAGAACTAAACCAAATGGAGATAAGCAACCTACCAGATGCAGAGTTCAAAACACTGGTTATAAGGATGCTCAAGGAACTTAGGACCTCAACAGTGTATAAGATCCAGTCAGAAACAAAGGGCACACTAATTGAAATAAAGAACAACTTACAAGGAAACAACAATAGAGTGGGAAAAGCCGAGAATCAAATCAATGATTTGGAACGTAAAGAAACAAAAAACAGCTGATCAGAACAACAAGAAAAAAACAAGGATAGAGTAAGCAGCCTCGGGGACCACTTCAAGAGGTCCAACATTCGCATCATAGTGGTGCCAAAAGGAAAAAAGAAAAAGCAAGAAATTGGAAATCTATTTGAAAAAATAATAAAAGAATAACTTCCCTAATTTGGTGAAGGAAATAGACATGCAAGTCCAGGAAGCACAGAGTCCCAAACAAGATGGATGCAAAGAGGCCCATTCCAAAACACATCATAATTAAGAAGCCAAAGGTTAAAGATAAAGAAAGAATCTTAAAAGCAGCAAGAGAAGAGAAGTTAGTTACCTATAGGGGAATTCCCATAAGACGGTCAGCTAATTTCTCAAAAGAAACCTTCCAGGCTAGAAGGGACTGGCAAGAAATATTCAAAGTCATGAAAAGCAGGGACCTACAGCCCAGATTGCTCTACTCAGCAATTATGTCATTTAGAATCAAAGGGCAGATAAAGATTTTCCCAGACAAGAAAAAAACTAAAGGAGTTCATCATCACTAAACCATCATTGTATGAATTGTTAAAGGACTTATTTAAGAAAAAGAAGAAGCCCTGGCTGGTGTGGCTCAGTGGATTGAGCTCTGGCCTGCCAACCAAGGGATTTCTGGTTCAATTCCCAGTCAGGGCACATGCCTGGGCTGCAGGCTGGGTTCCCAGTCGGGCGACGCATGAGAGGCAACCACACATTGCTGTTTCTCTCTTTCTCCTCCCTTCCTCTCTAAAAATAAATAAAAATCTTTAAAAAAATAAGATCTAAACTATGAACAATAAAATGGCAATAATACATACCTATCAACAATTGAATCTAAAAAACAAACTAAGCAAACAAGAAGAATAGAAACAGAACCATGGATATGGAGAGTGTTTTGATGGTTGCCAGATGGGAGGCAGGTGTGGGGAAATATGTGCAGAGGTGAGGGGATTAAGAAGTACATATCAGTAGTTATAGAATATCCATAGGGATGTAAAATACAGTATAGAAAATGGAGTGGCCAAAGAACCTACACATGACCAATGGACATAAACAATGGTGTAGGGATTGCATGAGGGAATGGGGATTGCTGGATGGAGGGGGGCAAAGGGGGGAAATTTGAGAGAACTATAATAGCATAATCAATACAATATAACCTTTAAAAAAGGTATGCATCTTGAGCTAACTCTCCTGGATACTGCAAAAGTCAGAGGTGCTGGGCTTCTGGGAAGCTCGCAGATCAACCTGACTTAACCGAAGAGTCCACAAGTGCTGGTCACGGGCACCACATACCATTAGGCAGTGGGGCGAACCCTAAACGTGGCCAAAGGAGGCAGCTGCCGATGCAGTCCGAAGTTAGGAAACTTTACTCCCCATAGGAGAAGGAATGTATTATCTGATTGGTAAATTTGGAAGAAGGAACTGGGCATGTTTCACTGGGCCCTAACTCCCTTCCCTGTGGTGTCAGGGGCTGGTGGGGTCTGTGCTGTCTGGTCTGCTAGCTGCCACCTGGTAAGAGGCACCCCTGCGGAAATCAGGGGAGGTCTGAAGTATCCAGAATCGCTGTGAACAGCTAGAGAAGACTGTCAAGTCCAAGGCTTGAGTACTCAGCCATAGGCCTAAAACCATATTCAGATGTTTAAAAAGATGGTATTTTTATTACTGTCTGATTCCTATTCCTGTCTCAGAAAAATAGAAAGGGTTATGATGCTTTGGACCCATAAATCCCAAAACACTATTTTTCTTACTGTTTCTGGGGCTTACCTTCAAGAGAAAATCATCTGGGTTGTAAACACCTTGTCCTTGAGAGAAGGAGCTGCGATTTTATCATCTTTTGTGTACACTTCCCCCAGCCCAATAGATACGTGGCTGGCACACAGTGGGCCATCATAAGTAAAAGTAGAACAAACTCAAGATAAAGTAATTGGAGCAGGATATAATAATGCACCAGGCTGCTCTAATTAGCTGTCACTTGATACGAATCAACTCCTGCCCAAGAGCCAGCTGGATAAAGAGTAGGTTTGTGATTGTGGAAGAATTCCTCAAAACAAGCAGGCTTCTGAGACAGTTTTCATCCCAGGTTGCACCTGGTAATCACCTGGGGCGTTTGGGAGGGAAAATGATAGCCAGGCTGCATGCATCCCAGTCAAATGAAGTTGGCATCTCTGGGGGTGGGACCAAGCATCAGTAGTGTTTAAAAGTGGTTCCAATGTGCAGTTAAGGTTGAGATCCAGTGTTCCAGGCTGGTCTGCCTTTAGTGTAATTAGTAGTTTGTAAGAAATGTAGAATTTCAGACTCCCCCCCACATCCTCCTTTACTGCATTTTTAGAAAGAGCGTTAGGTGACTCATATGTGTTAAATTTTGGAAGCACTAGTGTAGAAGACAGGCTTTGAAGTCAGCTGAATCTTGGTTCTAATCCTGGCTGCACCAGCTGATACTGGCCAAGATACTTAACCTAGCTGAACTTCAATGGAATAAACTATGACAGGTTCACACAATGGGACACTATGCAGCCATAAAAAGGAATTTGTAATGTCTTTAGATGCTATGGAGTGATTCCCACAGTATTTTAACTTTAAAAAACAACAAAAGGATAGACATATATTGTTTTAACAGAAAAATTGTAATGGGCATTGGGGAAAAATTAAATAATGTGTAGAAATCAATTAGCATTGTTTCTATAAATAGTGAAGTGCTTAACAAATAGCAGCTATTGTTATTCCTCAGTTACTAGCAGGCAGCTCAGAGAAATGATGTGGATGCTGTGGCTCTGTTATGCCATGGTTCCAGCAAGGCACCTAGAGAAATCTCCTGCTACCAGGACACAAAAGAAAAATGTGGGCTTCTTAACCTTTTGTTATGAGAAGCTTCAAAAATGTACAAATGTCAAATATCAATGAACCCTCACACTCTGATAACCCTACTTCATCATCTTCCTTGTTCCATCTCTACCCTCACCCCTTCCATGCCTCACTGGGTTATTTTGAAGTAAATCCCAGACATATCACTCTTCATCAGAAATACTTTAATGCAGGGAGATAAATGGTAATGGGGAAAATACAATAAAAAATAAACTATTGGGAAAAAAGGAGGAAAAAATAAATACTTTAATATGTACCTATAAAAGATGAGGATTCTTATTGTAACACTCCCACAAAATCATTTTAACACCTAAAAATTAATAATTTCCTAATATCATTAAATATTAGTCAGTGTTTAAATTTCCCTGATTGTCAATCTTTTTTACAATTGTTTTGTTCAAGCTAGTATCCAAAGTCAACATATTATTTTGATTGCTTCATCTCTTAAATATTCTTTAACTTATAGGTTTCCCCTCTACTTATTTTCCCTTGCAATAATATTTATTGGATAAACCACATTGTTTGCCCAGAAGAATTTTCCAGATTCAGGATTGTGATGACTTCGTTCTTACAGTTTAACATGTTCTGTCCTTTATATTTCTGTATACTGATAGTTAGATGTAGATGCTTGATTAGATTTAGGTTTGCTTTCTTTAAAAGAATTTTTCATAGGTGATGCTATATATTATTACTATTCATCTCACCAGGAAAACAGGAAAATCCTACTTTATAACATTAGCGACATATTTGCATTATTATCTGTTTTGAGATGTTAAGATTGGTCCAGGGATCATGAAACTGATTCATCCTTAATAAAGTTCTCCATCAGCTTTTCACCTAATGGTTATAGTGCCTATTCATGATATTGACTAATGATTACATAGTTAAAAACTGTGATATCCTAATTTTATTGTTTCTTCTGCACCTAATAAGTATAATTCTCTACTAACGAAGAATCTTCCCTCATCAACTCTTTATTTATCCTGAAGTAGAGAAAGGCAGAATTGATTCTTTTCATTGTCCAGTTTCAGAATGAAGTGGTTTCCTAGCATTCTCTAGAAGGATCTAATGAATTATTTTCTTTTTAGTATTATTATGAACTTATGCATTGTAGAAACATTTTTGATGAATTTCAATCCATTTTGATGTTCAAATTGTCCCACATTTGGCCAGTGGAAGCTCTCCAGATTGATTCCTTAGTCATTTAAACGTGACTCTAGTAATCTTAAGTAGCCTCATTTTTTACTTTGGCTTGACAAGTTTCCAACCTCAACTCTGTAAATTTCCTGCCCAGATCTTGAATCAGCAATTTCTCCAAAGAGTAATTGCTCCTTTTCAACGAGCAATGGTAGTTCAAGACCACTAGAAGTGCTCACTGCTACTGTGTTGTTCATTGTTTCCAGGATCTTTTGGTGGGTAGAACTACAAAATACATTTTCAAAGAGAAAACTAGTTCGTGAATTTATTTTCCATTCTTTTTTTTTTTAAATATTGTATTTATTTTTAGAGAAAGGGAAAGGGAAGAAAGAGAGGGAGAGAAACGTCAATGTGTGGTTGCCTCTCGCGCGCCCCCTACTGGGGCCACAACTTGGCTCGAAACCCAGGTATGTGCCCTGACTGGGAATCCATCCAGCAACCCTTTGGTTCACAGGCCGGTGCTCAGTTCACTGAGCCACATCAGCCATCTGATTGTAAGATTACAGAGTTTTTACTCAATTTTTTTGTGTAATATTTCTCTTTTACCTGAAAATCTAAGTTCTTAACAACATTCACTACTTTTTTGCTTTATCATTAAATATATAAATAAGTTTCAGAATAAAAATTCCAATATTATTTTCAACAACATGATTACTAAATACTGTTTCAGATTCTTTGAGTGCCTCCCTGCCAAATGCACTTCATGGTAGCCGACTCCTGCAAGCTCTGAATGAATAACCTATTTGTCTTCATCTGGAAGATCTTGGTTTACTTCCCTATCTCCAACAGGGAATCTGGAAACAAACTGAACATGTGCATGAAACCAAAACCCAAATCGGGAGGTAGAGCCACCTCCCACCCATATCCCTTCCAGTTCTATTGTCACTGGTTGTGCCACCACATCACTGGTTAATCTTTAAACTTGTGCTTTCTTGTATTCTTTCCAACACATCCTCTGACAAAAGCAGACTGAACTTGTCAAGAAAAGGTGGAAATTCCAGGGCTAGCTAAGCCTGCCAGCAGGAAATCAGACAAAAAACCCAGGGACCACCACCAAGAAACCAGTTCATGCCAGAAAAATCCAAAATAGCAGCTGAAACCCCTTTCCAAGTGACCTCTGATGAACTTTTTAAATTAGCATACTGAAAATACCGCTCAGGGGTGCAGATTTAACATTAAAATGATACACACGATGGCTAGGCATGGTCCAAGCGTGTTTGAGGACTGGCCATCCTCCCTTGGAAGCTGAGGACCCTCCACCCTTCCTCAAAAATCCCCACTCTTGAACCTGCCTACTTCCCCCAAGACCCTTTAATACTTTCCTAATTCCCCAGAATCGGGAAGGAAGAATCATTAGAGCATTCAATTCTCCTTCTCCATTTTTTGGCCAAGGAATAAAGTTTCTGACTTGCTTTACCAAACAGTGTCTTGTCCATTGGTGTGAGCGACACTGGACAGAACAACCACAATTTGGGGTCCCTGACCTGCAGGGGTTAGTAACACTATCTCTCCCAAATGTAACCATTCTGACTTTCAATGCCATGGACCAATTTTGCTTATTTCTGTACTTTTAATATGAATGGAATCATACAGTGAGCATATTTTTGTGTATACTGACAACTTCTTTTGCTCAACATCCTGTCCATGAGATGTGTCCATATGGTTATGTGCAGCAGTGTTCATTCATGCTCATGGCTATATACCAGCATTCTACTGTGTGACTTCACCACAACTTACACATCCGTGCTACTGGGAATAGATATCTGAGTTGATGCCAGTTTGAAGGCATCACGAACAGTGCTGTTAGAAACATTCTTGCACATATCTTGGTAGACATAAACTCTTGTTGCTGTCGTGTACATACCCAAGGGTGGAACTGCTGGGTCATAGGTTATGCATGTGACCTATGCATGGGTCACTTTAACTTTAGTAGGTACTGCCAGTTTTGCAAAAGCACATATACCAACTTACATGTCCCCAAAAGTTCATGAGCATTCCAGTTGCTGTATATTTTTGCCAACAGTTGATCTTGTCAGAGACTTTTTAAAAAAATGTATATGTTTATTTACTTACTTGAGAAAGAGAGAGAACCATTGACTTGTCGTTCCACCCATCCATGCATTCATTGGTTGATTCCTCTATGTGCCCTGACCGAATCAAATTGGCAACCTTGTGCATCAGGACGATGCTCCAACCAACCACCCAGCCAGGGCCTGTCAGACACTTTCATTTTAGCCTTTTTGGTAGGTGTCTTTGTAAATTTATGCTTAATATTTTTCTTATTCCCTATCAGCTCTAAACATGACTGTTTTCCAGGATTTCGGTATTACAATGATTTACGGTATATAACTGATCAAAACAATGCTTGTCTCCCCCTCCATCCCTCCCCATGCTTCAGAACGCTCCTTTAGACGCTCATTATTGTATTGAAAACAATGGGTGGTGCAAGGGGACTCTTAGGGTGGGTTTTTGCTGTATTATTCTGTGTCTCCAAAGCCTTCCCCAGTACTCTGCACACAGTAGGTACAAAATAAATATTGTATAAATACATGAGCAGATGACATGAAAGCTTATTTGTCTCCACACTCGCTGAGCCATCCCCAACCAAGGCAGGGTATGCAGTGGATGTCTTCCTCATTTCAGGTCTTAGACCCAGTACAGGGAAATACTTTAATAAACAATGCCTGGGAAACCAAACTGGCTTCCAGAGAACTGGCATGTCAGGCTTGTGCCCCTGCCCTGCCTCACATAGCCCCAGGCCACTGAGCCTGGACACACTCGATGATTATAGCCATGCTGTACAACATCTCTAAAACTATACTCATTATTTATTGCATGTTATTACACTATTACAGCAGGTGGCAGATCTTGGCACACTGGGCAGAGATGTGTCGGTGTGATATCTCACTTTTTTAAAACAAGATTTTATTTATTTTTAGAGAGAGAGGAAGAGAGGGGAAAAAAGAGAGGTACAGAAACATCAATGTGAGAGAAAAGCATCAATTGCCTCCTGCATGTGCCCCAACTGGGACTGAACCCGCAACCAAGGCATGTTCAGAGGACCTGGCCAGGAACCGGTGACCCTTTACTTTGTGGGATGTTACCCAACCAACAGAGCCACACTGGTAAGGGCTGAAATCTCACTTTAAATGGGGTCCTGGGCTCCAGACACCCAATCCGCTATGGGTCATGGGCATAGAGAACATACAGCTCTGAGGCTCAGAGTCCAGAGTTTTCCTTTGCATTGTCCCCTCTGATCCTTCCTCCCTCCCAGTCTTGCAGAATAGCTGTAAATTGGGTCATAATGGTACCCCCTCCATAGGTCATGGTGAGGGTTAAAGGAGTTAATGCATGTAAAGTGCTTAGCCCAGTGCCTGGCACACAGCAAAGTGGAAGGTAAGTGGTAGCTTATATTCTATTTTTGTGTTGAAAGTTTTCCATAACAAAAAAATGTTTCTTAAAAGAAGGTATGAATAATCCAAGGCCTGTAGGGTAAAAGATAATTTCCTGATCTTTGACTGGGAATTCCCCCTAAATGCAATTAAACCTGAGCACATCCAGAAGGGAAGTAGAGTGAGGGTGTGGCATTGGTCTGGATTGAGCAAGTCAACAAGCAGGATCCACAGGTGTTTTCCAGGGAGATATCAGCGGTGACAGCTCTTGAGCTTTGAGATAAACGTTATTTCAGCAGAAGGTGGATAGGCACTTATATGAAAGTACCTTGGCTGTTGGTGAGTCTGCCCCAAGCATGTAGCTTAGCACTGGGTCTCTGACCCCAGCCCAACCTTTAGCGTAAGGTAAAGTGTGCTTTCCCAAGTCTCTGAGTATAGGTGCCTCGACTCCCCACTGCGGGTGGAGGGTCTCCCTCCTTTCCCTGGGCTCTGGCTTCTATCATCCAGGACGTGGCTGTGACATCTGACACATCTTATCAACTGCCCGAAGCCCTCTTCTGACCACAGGCCTCGATACACTGGTCAATTCCCAACCTGGCTTGAAGGTGGCATTTTAGAGGCCCTCAGGTTAACAACAGCCAATATAGGGATGCTGTTTGGTGCAGGCCAAGGCAGGGCTTCTGCACAGCGTAATCTGAAAAGTGCCTGAATGCCTCCCATACTGTCAGGGAAACACACTTCACCTTGGGCTAAAGGCTGGGCTGCAGTGTCATCTGACGCACCGGTCATTGTGCTTGAAATTCCACCATTTAAACAGCATTCTTTGGGGTTACACATTACTTTCTTGAGAAACTTTTTTCCAAAGATACCCTGGGAGGGCATTAAAACTGGCACCTGGGCGCCCTGGCCAGTGGCACAGTTGGTTGGAGCATCATCCTGTGCTCCAAAAGGTTGTGTGTTAGGTTCCCAGTCAGGGCACATACCTGGGTTATGGGTTCACTCCCCAGTCAGTGTGCGTGCGGGAGGCAAATGACCAATATTTCCCTCATATAAATGTTTCTCTCTCCCTCTTACTCTCTCTAACAGCAATGGGAAAAAAAAATGTCCTCAGGTGAAGATTAATTAAAAAAATAAAAAAGCCAGTACCTGTGTATGAATTGTTTACTGACTGACCTGGTACCTGGGAGGGCGAGGGAAGCACAGGGGATAGGTTAAATAAAAGTAAGGGTGACGAGTTGCACAGGCAGCTGGGGTAGGGACCCCTCCTAGTTTCAGTGTGCAAATTACTGGGTTCGGAGTGAGGGCTGAAGAGAAGTTCAGAGATGGAGGTAGAGGTCATTAAATGTAGAGGTTGCTGGAGTCCCCTGGGGCAGTGCAAAGAAGGACCGCAGCAGTCAAAGCACAGTGCAGAACCCCGCAGGGTGACAGCTTGGGGCGGGCCACAGTGACACCCCCCACCTCTCCAGCGTTCTAGTCCCTGTCCCTTGCAGAGCCCTGAAATGGAATCGGCTCCCGAGGCTCCTTGCCTGCCCCATGTCCTGTGATGGCCGCCTGAAGAGAACCTGCAAGGATACCTAACCCACCTGCTGCTGGAGGGCATCTCAGCCCTCACCCCGCACGGCTGCCTCAGTGGACGTGCCTTCCTCCCCAATCCCTGACAATCCTGCAGCACACAGGATAAAGTGCGGGGCAAATATAAAGGTGGTGAGGGGCAGCAGTGGGGTCTGAGTCTGCCTCTGAGGGTGCAGCCAAGTGCTCCGGCCCCTCCAACGTGAACAGTGATAGTAGCACATTTTCCACCCTCAGTGAGTGCCAGGAGCCATTCTAAGATTTATATAAACTCATTTAATCCTCACAACACTAAGAGAAATATACATATATATATTAGCCCAGTGTATATATGTATACTTATTTATTTATTATTTTTTACTATGCATCCCCCTTTCACAGCTAAAAAACAGACGCACAGAGGTTACCACCTTGCCCAAGAGCACACTGATGAGAGGCAGAGCGGGACTCAGGCTCAGGCTACCCTACACTGCAGTTGCACCCTTACCAACTAGCACTCTGCCTCTCCTGCCATCATCTCTACTAGGGTGGGCAGGGGAGAGGTGGGAGAAGCATTTAGTGGCCACCTGCTCTGGGCCAGGCAGGCACTTGACACACGTGTATGCTTCCATCTCATTAGAATCCAGTGAAGGATGAGCCACGATATAGTCCATGTGGGGAGGCAAGACAAGAGAAGTCAGATCATGTGCCCAGGCCACACAGCCCAGGAAGGGGTGAAGCTGATGTCCAAACTTTTGACCTGAGCTCTGCCCAGAAGCATGGGGATGGGGACCAGGAGGAAGGGAAAGAGGAGAAGGAGGGGTGAGGAAACTGGAAAGGGGCTTCAGAGGGTATCCTCAGGCCTAGCAGCTGTCTCAGGCTTCCCAGGGGTCCAGAGGAACCTCCAGACCTTTTCCCCACCCTTGCCTGGCATGAGTAGAGGACAGAAGCAGCTCTGGTGTTCTCTAGGGTGCTCTCAAGGGCAACGGCCTCAGGCTGGGGTGCTGGGGGCTGGGAGTGAGGTCTTATGGATCCCTCTTCTCGGACATCTGCTGTCAGCGGCCAGGGACCAGGGCAGGACTGTGTTGGGGGTGGGGCTGGGGTTGGGTATTGCCAATCCCCCCCCACACACACACACACTTTTCAGTGGCACCTCCCAATCCGTGGGCTTGGGCAAAGAGAAATAGGGCCTGGATGGAGGCACCTCCTCCAGAGGACAAGGGTGACAACCCAGATTGCCAGGTGGCAGGTCTGGAGAAATGGGGCAGCCCTGGGCCCAGAAAGCCAGGGATGGTAAGGGAGCTTCAGGGCACACCAGCTGTGACAAAAATGTTGCCTCCCAGGATTCACTTGGCAATGGCTCAGCCTCCACACACGGCTGCGGGTCCCCTCTGATCCTACCTCTGCCAGTCCCAAGAAAGGGACAAGGTGGATGGGACCAGCTCCATGACTCAGGCCAAATGTACTGAGGGGAAGGGAGCAGATACATGGCAGGGAGGGCAGAGGGGCCTCACTGGAGTAGGCGCCGCCGGTATAGCACAGCCAGCAGTGTGGCCAGGAGCACCCCAGCAGCAGCCGCCCCGAGCCATGGAGCCCATGGCACTGATGTCTCAGCAAGCTGGAACTCCTCCTCCTTCTCTGCCCGGTGCAGGGGAACAGCATGCAGCCCAGGGTTGCCCGCCATGAGGTCAACACTGGGACCCTCAGCCACGTGGATGCTCAGGTCATTCACCGAACTATACTCGTTCTCCTCGGGGGCATTGGTAGATTTTGGGCCCGAGGAGTCACAGCTAATGGCAAGGTCCTCAGAGCAGCCAGAGAATGGCTGGCTGTCCTGGGAAGACAGCCTGCCCGGTTTGCTCAGCTCTGGCCCTGAGTCCCAGCTGTCAGAGCTTCTGTCTGCACTCGATGAGCTGCCTCCAGCAGGGGTACCTGTGGGCGCTGGAGACACTGGTGTCTCCTGGTTAAAAAAAAGAGAGAGAGAAAGGATAAAAGGGCCTGGGGGTGACAGGGGGACAAACCAGGTTGTGTGGCCCCACTTCTAGGCCAGGGCATGAACTAGCATCCCAACCTCACAATTCCCAGCCCATAGTGCCTAGGAGACCACCCTCTCTCGGGGAGCCAACCCACCGACAGTGCGGGAAGGCAGGCAATGCGAGGGGACCCAGGCACTGCAACAGCATTGGTGGTGACCCCCAGGACAGCTCAGTCCCTACTCACTGGACTGCCTGTAAATTCAGCCCCACCCCTGGGAGCTGTTGGTGGTGTGTGGCCTCATCTTGCATCAACGTTCTGCCTGGGCTTGAGGGCCATGGAGTAGCCAGCCACAGGGTCAGAGGCTTGGCCATGCACCCAAGAGGCTCCGTGGGACTGGTTCCTCTGGGCAGACAGCAGCAGTAGGGTGGTATGTGCAAGCTTGGAGAGGGGGGACAGCTGTGGGAGGGCTGCTGGGTCAGAGCAGCTGCCCAGGCTGGATGGGCTGGGACTGCTGTCAGTGAAACCTGGATTATGGAGCATCACGGCCAACAGGTCATCCCGTCCTATCCCTCACCAACAGGCCATCCCATCTTATACCTCACTGCTTCCTCTTCTGCAAAATGGAATTACCAAGCTTACCAGAGAGCTGTGAAATCTAAATGGATTAATGCACATGACCAGTGGGGGTGGCCCACCATGCCTGACTCTCCTGAGGAATCCACACTTAAGAGCTCTAACGATTATTATGACTCTAAATGAGTAGTGTGGGGTCTGGATGAGGCTACTTCTCAGCAGTCCCTATACCCTTAAAGGAGGCCCTGGACCAGCCTAGAATGGAGACAGGGCAGGGTCCAAGGACAGGGCTAGGGAAGGGGCCTGGATCACTGCTAGGAGGGGTGAGGACTCACCTCCGCGGGTCTGTTGCTGCTCCTGATGGGGGGTGCTTTGTTGGCAGGCACCTTGCTGGGCACCAAACTCGTGGCCATCCTGTGGTCAGGCACCAAGCCAGTAGGCACCTTGGGTGGCACTGTGCCAGCACGTGTTGTGTTGATAGGCAATTTGGATGGTGGTAGACCAGTGGGCACATTAGTGGGAGGCTTTGAGCAGGTGGGCAAGTTAGAAGGCACTGTGCTGGTAAATGCTGAGTGGACAGGCACCTTGGAGGGTGCTATGCTGGTGGTCGTAGAGTTGGTGGGCACCCCTACCCCACTGGAGCAGATAGCAGCCTCCGCCTGGCCACCAGCACCCCCTACAGAGGAGGAGGTGGCAGTAGACAGAGCTGACACTGCAGGTCCAGGCAAGCGGCTTGCCCTGGGGGTGGAACGGGCCAGGGGCTGGAAGGAGACAGTCGGAGATACAGGTCCATGAGGTGTAGTAAGGCTGGAGACCGTGCCTGCAGGCGGCAAAACTAAAGGAGAAACAAACCCACAGGAGGGCTGGAATCAGAGGCCTGGAGAAGGGCCCCTCTGCCCCAGCTCACACCATCTCTATGGCATCAAGGCCTCCCAGCCCCCTGCCCATGGAGGAGTCTCCACAGTCCCTTTGGTCACCGCTCCCAGGCCTGAAGGCCCAACAGCTGCAGGCACATTCTTGGTTTCGTCTGTCCTCACACCTTTACCTACAACCCTGAGTCTGTTCTCTCACAAGAGCGAAATGGTCTGTCTCTCCAACAGCCCCTAAGAGCTTGAATATCATTGATTATCTGCTCTGCTCTTTCCTCTCCTGCCTGGGAGACCCTCCCTCACCTCCTGTGTCTGCCTTTTCCACCTTTCCCTAGCCTGGTGGAATCCTGGATACTCCTTCCACTGCCACCTTTCCTCCCTGCCCCACCCCCAGCAGGAGCAATGCTGGACCAGGGCAAGGGGCAACAGGACGGCTCCAGCGGAAGAGCTCACACCACTCATGTGGTCCCAGTGGCCCAACCAACCCCTGGAGCGTGCAACTCTCCTAGGGGTATGCGGGCACAAAGCCACCTCTGGGAGGAGGGCCTGCCCTGGGGGAAGCAGGAGGGAGCAGGAAGTGATTGTCTATAAGGCTGTTAAATCAGGACTCCCCGTGGAACTCTGAGAATGCTCATGCCAGGCTCTACAGCTGATGGAGGCCAGGCATCCTTCTGACGTTCCCCCCGCCCCAAATATAACACCACAGAATCTTGTGGGACCTGTCCATACATGACTGAAATCAAAGTGCCCTTTGCCTCTAGGTACACAGTAGCGCTTCCTGGAAGGTGTTCCACGGCAAGCTGACACTGCCAGATGTAAACAGGTAGTTGGGGCAGACTTTCCAGGTGACAGAAGTCTAGGCACTAAGATGGCTTTTCTGAGCCTTTAACTACTCACGTGCCTCATGGCTGCCCCAGTGGCACTGAGGGCTGGCCAGGCACCAGTGTCACATGGAACACAGTTTGGGAAATAGGGGTGCAGAGAGATGCCAGCCTGGGGGTGGAAGGGGGAGGTCAGAGTGGACAGCTCTATATTCCTGAGGGGAACACTGAGGTCTGGTGTGGGGTCCAGGCTCTTGGCTGATGAAGACCATACTTCCTCTGGGGGCTGAGAAGTTTTAGTGATTTGCTGGGAGCTAGAGACCACCTTAGGGCAAGGCTGGGTCTGAGGGCTCACCTGCCAACAGCAGACCCAGCCCTATACTCTCCCTTCCGTACTATCCTCCAGGTGCTGGCAGATCCCTATAGAGCCCCTTTGGTAGAGAGCAGAAGTGGCCCTAATTCTCTTCTCTTACCTGTACCCATACCCTCTGCAATGTGACTTTGTCAGTCCTCTCATCAAAGGATGGAGTGTTTCCCTGCTCCTTGACTTTGAGCTGGCCTGTGACTTGCTTTGGCCCAAAGGAGGAGGCCGAAGGAACACTGTGCCAGTTTTGAGCCTGTGCCCCAGGTGCCACCAAACGAGCTTGTTGCTGGAGGATGAGGGACTCATGGAAGAGAACCAGGGTGCCCTGGACAACAGCCACAGGCAGAGCTTATGTGTACACTGGTGTGTACACAAGAGGGAATCAGCCAAGATCTGAACCAGCCCAAACTGCTGACCCACAGAGTCATGAACTAAATAAATAGGCATATTTTAAGCTATTAAATTTTGGGGACTGTTTGTTATACAGCAAATGCTAACCAATACACCCTCTAAAGAACTAGGTTGCTCCCTGGAGTATACTCCCCTTATTCCCACCCTTGCCTCTTGTCCAAGGAAACCAGAGGGACAACTCTAACCCTCACCCTCACTTACAGGTCAGAAAGGCCCTAGAATTCCAGATCCCACACATACCTTCTGTGTGGGTACTGTCCAGTTCTATGTCCTGCTCCTGGGGCCCACTGGAGGGCTGAGGGCTGAGGGCTGCCATGTCAGAGGAAGGCTCCTGGGGGCCACTGGTTCTCCTCAGGACAGTCCCAAGGCTGGGTGTCTGTGGGCCCTTCCTGGAACTCTGCAAGAGGGAAAACATGAATGAGGCAGTTGCTTTTCCCAGAAGCTGGTAAAAGACAGCTGATGCTCGTGGGGCAGCTTCTACAGACCTCAGCCCACGTCACAGGGTACCAAGGAAGCTACTGTCTTGGCTTTGGTCACCGCCAGACCCTCGGTCTACAAGTGACTTTCAACCCACCTCATAGAAAACACACACGCACCATCCCCTGGGGAGTTCTTATCTGTCTGGCCGTGTGGAAAGGTCCCCATCTGTAAGGCCCTTGCACAGACCCCTTTCTTGGGCTTCACGTCCACCGTTTTGTGTCTCTTGGGCACCCACTGCCCATTCATCATATCCCAATAGAATCAGTCATCTTTTTCCGAAACTTCACTTTACTGGCAATAATTACAGCTCTACCATCCCTCCACCCACTACCCCATCACCTTCTGGCCACTCACTCCCCCTCATCTGGTCAGCTGCTGGCCCCTCAACACCTCACAGGTACCACTGCAAAGACCTCAGCCTGGGACCTCACAGCTGGTTGATGAGAAGATTGGGGCTGCCACAGAGTGAAGCCCCGGTAGCAGTCTGGGAGCTGGTCTGGGGCAGATCCCCACTAGGGAGGCCCTGGGTTCTGGGTTCTGAGCAGAGATTAGGCACAATTTGTGGGCTGCAGGAGAGGGCTTCTTGAAGGTGGGGTGAGCGGAAGTAGGCAGATGGCAGCACCAAAGCACAGGGTAGAAGGCAGATGGTGAGGACGCACCTCTCCCAGAGATGCTGACGACTGGGTGTCCTGGACAGGCATGGGGTAACTTGACGCCTCGTCTCTGTAGCTGTCGTGGGAGGCACTGGGGGCCACAGCAGGCGTGGAAGGCCCTGGAGCCTCAGCAGAAGCTGACAGCGGCTCTAACCGGGCCGGGGGGCATCTTTGGTTCACTGGAGGACAGAGATATAGTGACGTCAGGGAGGAGTCAGGGGTGTTCCCAGGGACGGGAGAGACCTGGGTGCTCTTGGGTCGACCCTCAGGGCCATGGCTGTTGGGACTCCCACAGCTCCAGGAGCTGCCCTGGCACAGAATGCACCCCTCAGAGGAGACAAGCTTCATTTAGTGAGAGGCAGATGAGGAGGGAGGCAGGGGTTGGGGAGGACAAGGAGAGAAAGGTGGAGTGAGACGGAAGGGGAGAGTGCAGGGTGCCTCACTGGTCTCTCACCGCCCAGACTGGGTCAGCAGTTACCACTTCTCTGTCCCCAGGCGTTCTGGGACCCAGTGCCTTTCTCCTCCTCATGGGCGTCTGTCACCACCAACTGACCCCTGACCTGATGCTGTCTCTTCCTCAGTCCTTGCTCCTTAACTCCCACCACTCAGCCTGCGCCCCACCACAGCCGTTTGTATTTAGGGAATCACCGTGAATCTCCACAAATAAAGACACATGTTTGAAAGGAGAGGAGGGAGGGGAGGATGAAAGGTACAGAAAAGCAATGTAAGACAAACGGGGTTATTCTAAGGCTACAAATCTAGGCAGGGCTTCAGGAGTGGTCTCTAGTCTGAAATATAAAGAAATAGGGCTGGCTTGCATTTTCTTCCTGTCTCGGTTCCTCAGACCCTGACCTCACAAAACCCCCCAGGGGCATTTGGCCTGGCTGGAAGTACTGGGGGGAGCTAAAGGGTAACTGGGGTGGAGAACCTTAGAAGGCTAAGGGAAACCAGTAGACGGGAAGAGATGAGGGGGAAAGAAACCCACGAGGGAGAAAAAGGAGACTGCAAAGGGAGGGAGAGAGGGAGGCAGAGAAAGAAAGCAAACTGAGGGAGAGCAGACAGGAGGAAGTGAGAACAGGACCGAGAGGCAAACGTCACAGCCACAAAAATGAGAGGAGGCTCAACGTGCTGAGCACCGACCGGGAGGGGCTCGGCCCCACCAACGCACTAGAAGAGCCGACCCCCGAGGCACCCACTGCAGCCCCATGAGGCAGATGTTCCCATTAGCCCTGCTTTACTGAGGAGAGGACCACGGCTCAGGGAAGTAAGGGACTCGGCCGAAGGGACACAGCTAATAAGTAGCTAAGCTGAGATCTAAACCCAGGTTCGTCTACTGCCCAGGAGTGACAGAGGAAGGGAAGAGGTACAGGAGTGAGGGGACAGGGAGAGAGGAGGCTAGGGGAACAGACGGGAGTTCCCAGAGAAGGTCCAGGGCAGGAGGCTTACAGGGCAGGTTGCTCTGGTAGACGTGGGCCACTTCATCAGCCAGACTACTCAGCTCACAGGCCCTCAGTGCCCGGATGAGGGACTCCACCCAACCATTCCGCCGCTGAAGGCTGTTGAAGAGTTCCCAGATGGTGTTCCGGTTCCCCTTGTGATTGTAGTGGGCCCGCAGTAGATCCTGGAAGACACAGCCCATGGCCTTGCTCAAGCCAGGTGGCCCTGGCCCCTTCCCCACCACAGAGGGGACAGCGGCAGAGAGGGGGGCAGCCATGTAAAACTGGGTCAGAACTCGGGACAAGGCTAGGGTTTGAGTTCCAGTTTAAAGGCAGCTACCAAGAATGTGGCTCTTCCTGTGTCCTGGACTCTCCAGCTCAAGGCTTTTCATGAATTATCTTATTTCACGCAAATGCAATTGCTCCTACTTTGCTGATGAGGAAACAGAGATTTTGCAGAAGTAAGGCAGCAAAGACCCTACAGCGGTGGGGCAGGAATCTGCACCCCGCTGGTCTGAAGGGGAAGCCTGGGGTTTGTTAATACAGCCTCCAAGGCAAAAAGGTTTAGATTAGCCAAGGAGGAAAAGGTGTGTAGGAAACAGCAGATAGAAGGACATAATGGAAAACAGAGGAGGCCAACAATAAGAACCAGGGGAGATGAGGGACTGGGGAGACTCTGGGACAATGAAGCAGCTGCAGTTTTAAAATCCACCTGAATTTCCACATACAAACAAGCAACCAAACAGCAGGAACAAAAAACCCACAGAAAACATTTACTGTTAAACAAGGTAACGAGCCCTGGCTGGTGTGGCTCAGTGGAATGAGTGCCGGCCTGCAAACTGAAAGGTCGCCGGTTCTATTCCCAGTCAGGGCACATGACTGGGTTGCGGGCCAGGTCCCCAGTTAGGGGTGTGAGAGAGGTGAACTATCAATGTATCTCTAGCACATCAAGGTTTCCCTCCCTTTCTTTCTCCCTCCCTTCCCCTCTCTCTAAAAATAAATAAATAAAGTATTTGAAAAACAACAAGGTAACAAGGTATCCCCACAAACCCCAAGCAGCCACAAAGTGGTGCTACCCGCATCTGTGGAGGAAGCAGCAGAGAACAGGGGGGTTCAACCTAAGAACAGCGAAAGCTGGGAAAGGTCTGGCCCACTTCACTAGGGGCCCCCAGGTGGCTCTGAGGGGGCTAGGGTGGTCTGGTACTCACAAACTCTCAAAGCTGAGTCCTGGGCTTCGTACCTGGTACGAATAGAATCTAAACTGAGCCAGAACAAAGACTAGATAAAGAAAAAGACGGTTTTGATAAAGTTGATGAGGGGCCCAGAGTGCGAAAATCTCAGGCAGCCAAGGGCCACGTTGTTGAGCACTACACCAAAACGACACCAGAGGGAGCTCAGGAAAGTGGGAAAGCCCACCCTGAACCACACTTCATTCTGAAAGTTAGAAAAGGGACAAGGGCAGGAGCGGGACAGACAACAAGGAAGGAAGGAGTGGGCTCTGGCTTGGGTGAAACTCTGAAGTCCATGGCCCTGGCCCCCCAGTCTGGCTGGCTGTCACGCCCTGGCTCACCTGGTCACTTGCTGTGAGGCAAGACAAGTAAGGCAGAATCTCCAGAACATGAATATGGTAAAAATTGCGGAAATGGTGGCGGATATACTCGTAAGTCTTGTCCTCGGCAACCGTCATCACTGTTCAGGTTCTGAAGTGATGGAGGGCTCTGGCGGGTGGAAGGTCTGTGTGCACCCCAAGCCGCTGAGAGCGAGAGGGCTCCACCTAGAGGTGCTGTTCCTTTGAGGTACACTGGGAAAACAAGAAGCAGCAACCCAACATGATAATCATGGGATGGGATTAATCCATCCTACTAGAAAGGTAAAGAAAATAAGGTACTAAGAAAAGAAGGGGGTTTGCTAGTTAGTGGAAGAGCAGAGAACTATGGTCTTCGGGATCAGGCTCTTTCCAGGGCATTACTGCAGCATCACCATTTAAAGCTTGCTACATACATGTGCTTAGGATAAGAGGCTGAGTTCCTCTGCCCTGAACTCACTGTTGACCTGGGGCAAGTTGCCAGTCTCATCCTGACCCCTGAGATTGCTCAGAGAGCTTGTTCTGACAATTCTGCCTTATAAGCTTGAAATTTACAAGTGCCTCAAATACAAGCAATTACTGCCAGTTGCTTATGTAGCACTTACCACAATTTGTGATTATAGATGTGCTCATTTGTTTATTTGCTTCACCCCTGGGGAGAGCTGCAGGGAATGAGACAAGATCTCTGTCTTCATCCAATTTATATTCTATTTTGTGGGGCAGATAGCAAATCAGTAAACATATACATAAAGAAGAATCCCTGATAGTAATAAAGGTTACAAAGAAAATAAAGTAGGATAATGGGAAAGAGTTCACGCAGAAGGGCACACTGCTTGAACTGGGATAATCAGAGAAGCCTTTCAGAATTGGCCACATTTGAGCTGAGCCATTCTTGCCTGTGAGATTGGTATTTCCAGCAGAGGGCACAGCAAGTAAGAAGTCGTAAGGTGGGAACAAGTCTGACATGTTTAAAGAATAGAAAGCAGATCCAGGTGGGCCAGGTTTAGAAAGCTAGGGGGAAAGGCAGAGATCAAGGTCAAGGAGGTTGGAAGGGACTCACATATCATGTTATAGGAAAGGATGTTGAGTTTTATTTGGAGGGAAACAGGGAGCCCTTGGAGGGTTCTGAGCAGGGAAGGGAGAGGACTTGTGTCAAAGACCTTTATGGCAGTTGTGAGGACCTTAGATTGTGGAGGGGCCAGGATGAACACAGGGAGACAAGTCAGGAGGCCACCGCAGGGGACGAATACATAATGGGTATGGCTGGAATGATAACCATGGAGGTGGCAAGAGATGGCTGGATTCCTGGTGTTTTGTGGACTTGGGAGGTGAGGAAAAGAGAAGAATCAAGGATGACTTCTTAGGTGCAGGGTGGATGGATGGTGCTATTTAGCCAACCAGGGAATTCACGGGGGAGGAGTAATGTCAGGAGACTCCAGAGCTCCATTCTGAACAAGTGAAGCTTGAGATGCTATGGGATGTCCAAATGGGCTTTCAGGGAGGGAAGGGGCAAAGGAGAAGGCCAGGCTGGAGTGGGAACGAGGGTGGCAGGCCTAAGTGAGACCTCTAGAAGACAGTGCTTCAGAGCAGAGTGCCCCAAAGCTGCTGAGCTCGCCAGTTCCTCATCACATGGGAAACAGGGCCGCACACTGCACCACTTGCTTGCCAACCAACCAGGTGCTACATTCCTGGTGGGGCAAGTGCTCATGACAGAGGTCAAGAGGATCAGGGAGGTGGGGCAGGGGCCCTCAGAGGCTTCAGGAGATGAGCAAAGAACAACTCTGGTACCTAATAGACCCATTTCTCCTTCCCTCCCATGACATCCAGGAAGATACCAGGTGAAAGGTGATACATTCTTCTTCATCCCAGCCTCAGCCCTTAAGACTCAGAGTTTGGGGGGTAGGGCTTTATGATATGCATGATCCCACCAAAAAGAAAGGAAGCCCATATTTTTCACATTTATTGAGGATCCACTATAGGCAGGCACATCCTAAATTTCTTCCATTTAATCCTTGCCACAATCCCATGAGAGCAGAAGTGATGCCAAGTTGCACAGCTGACAGGTGGCCCTGACAGGGTTTGAACCTAGGACTGACTTCCTGCCTCGCTGCAGCTCACCATAGACTTTGCAGGGCACAGATGCCCTGCAGCCGGCAAGACTCACAGCCCAGTGCCTTCAAGCTCAGGAAGGGGCCAAGGTCACTGCTTGAGCTGGGGCTGCGGGGGAAGGGGACATTGTTGCTGCGTGTTGCTGCGTGAGGCTGTGCCTTGGAGGATGCAACATTTAATCCCTTCTCTGGTGAGAAACGACAGTCTTTCAGAAAGGGCCGAGGAACTTCTAACTGTGCCCTCCATGGCATCAGGTCGCTGACTCCCCTCCCTGGTGTTTTCGAGTCTGCACAACTTCTGCATGGAGAACGTCGTTCTGGGTTGGTTTGTTTTTCTCACAATGTTTCCCTGGCCCCTCTTTACATCTCAGAGAACCTGGTCGTCCGAGTGGGCTGGTTGCCCTCGGGCTCCGAGCCCACTGAGAAATATCCATCCGCAGGGGAAAGACCAGGCCTCGCCGCCTCGGCTCGGATTCCCCGGTTTCTGGCCCGGGCCCAGGACCCCGGAGGAAGGGAGGCCGCTCCTCCGAATGGCTGTCACCACCGAAAACTGTCAAGACCTAGAGAAGGGCGGTACCCCTCGACCGCCAAGCGCTGCTGTAGCCGCCTGAGGCTGGTGCCCCCGAAGTAGGCCGCGCCCCAGGGGTTACGCTGGGCCTGCGGGTGGCGGGAGGAGCGCTGCGTCGGATCCGTCTCCTTCCGGCCTCACCTCCGCCACGGCCGGAGCAGACGCCCCGCGCACCCATCTGCGCCCCCCGCCCGGGAGCTGGATGCGGTGCGTGGAGCCCTTGCTGCCCCGAGCCCTGTGCCCTCCCCCGCCCCTCGCGTGCCCCACACCCCGTTCGCCCCGGCGGACTCCGACTTCCACTTGGCTCCTGCCTCCGCGGGCCTCCTCCCCGAAGGGCGTCCGTGCACCCTGGGCCCAAGGACTGAGTGCGCGAGACGGCGATCTTACCTCGGGTAGCCACGACCCGGCGACCTGCGGACAGCCACCGACCGCCACCTACAACCCGGAACCCTCCCTGCGAGGAAGGAGGGGCAGGGCCAGGGCTGCGGGGCCACTGGCTAGGCGGCAGGGGCGGGACTTCGCGGCTGGCAGGGCAGCGAGACAACCGGGGTGGGCACTTGGTCTGGGACTGGGGGACTGGATCCGCTGGACCTTCGCTCCGGACCCACCTAAGTTCTTGCTGGGACCAGGAGATTTTTTTGTTTTGTTTTCTCCTTGTTCCTTTCGAGCAACGTTCAGGGGAAGTCCAGGGTCTGGCTGGAAACAAAGTGGGCGGCAGACCTCAAAGTCTGTGGCCAGCTCGGTTCCCACGCTTCCTTCGCGAAGCGACCCCTTGTCTCGCAGAGTAATTTAAGGGATGAGAGGCTTTCTGTCGTTCGCTCTTGGGCGCCCAGAGCCTGGCACACAGTGCTCTATAAACGTCGGTGACTCGCAAAGTTTACTTGGCGCAAACGCCCAGCCAAGGGCGCATGCTGGGTCAGAGGAAGCAGGATCTGGATGCAGGGCATGAGCGCCAAGGTTGGCTCGCCTGCACCGTAAGTGCGGGCCTTGAGTGCTGTATGGGAAAGGTTTCCCCTCCCCCGCGGGTGCCTCCCCTCGGTGCTTGCCAACCAACTCCCTTGTCCTTCCTCTGACGGGGCAGAGGACCTGTGCTAGGGCCGAAGCCAGCGTTACTGAGTGCCTATTGTGTTCCAGATACAGACTTAAAGTCCCTATCCTAAGGCCATTAAATCTCTCACAATAACGAGGTAGAGGTTTATTTATTTATTTTTTTCTGACTTAAAGGGAGATTTAAGGTTTTGGGGAAATGTCTGGCAGTTCTTCCTAAGGTTTAAACACACACCAACTCAGCAACCACTCCCGGGTATGCATCCACCTAGAACAGCGATTGTCAGCCTTTTCATCTAATGGGACACATAAACTAATTACTAAAGTTCTGCAGCACACCAAAAGTTATATATTTTTTGCTGATCTGACAAAAATAGGTATAATTTTTAAATGATATTCATTTATTTATTTTTAGAGAGAGGGGAAGGGAGGGAGAAAGACAGGGAGAGAAACTTCGATGGAGAGAGAAACTTCCAGGGGTTGCCTCTCCTGTGCAACCCAACTGGGGACTGAACCCTTAACCCAGACATGTGCCCTGACAGGGGAATGAAACCCGCAGCCCATCGCTGTGCTGAGCGACGCCCAACCAACTGAGCCAGACAGATCAGGGCAATAATTTTGATTCATTCATACCACACAGCTATTGTGTTGGCCGTTATCTTTTTTTTCAATTTGACAATCTAAGAGAAAAGACGTCAGTGCTGCTGACTAAAGAGTCAGGTGTTGCATGTTTTAAAAATTCATGCAGCAGCCCTGGCTGGTATGGTTCAGTGGACTGAGCACCAGCCTGCAAACCAAAGGGTTGCAGGTTCAACTCCCAGTCAGGGCACATGCCTGGGTTGTGGGCCAGGTCCAAAGTGGGGGGTGCATGAGAGGCAACCACATATTAATGTTTCTCCCTCCCTTCCCCTCTCTAAAATAAAAATGTTTTTTTAAAAATCCTTATTAAAATTCTTTTTAAGAAATTCTTGCAGCACACTGCTTGAAAATCACTGACCTAGAAACATGCACAATGGATAATGTTCATAGCAGCTTTATTTACAATAGGCGAATTCTAGAAACAACACAAAGGTCTATCAGCAGGAGAAGGGAGATACAAACTCTGGTGTGCTCACATCATGGAATAGTATACAACAGTGAAAAATAAACTATTGATACATACAACATGGCTAAATCTCACAGGATGAATGGGCACCATGGCTAACCAAGTCAAGCACAGAGAGTAGATACATGCTGTCTGTTCCCAATCACATGGTAAGTCTCAAAAACAGACAAAACTCATCTACATAAATAGAAATTAAATTACTCTTTACCTCTGGGGATGTTGAGGGATGGGTACAGGGGAGCCTTCTGTGGGGATGGACATAATGTATATATTGATGAGAGTTTTGGGAACGTTGGCTTGTGCCTATGTAAAAATGCATCAGCTGTACACTTAAGATTGTTACACTTTATACTGCAACTTAAAAAACACAGCTCTGATTGATGAAACTCAGTGAATTGGGCATCCTCCTGTGAACCAAAAGCTGGCCGGTTCGATTCTGGGTCAGGGCACATGCCTGGGTTGGGGGCGTGCAAGGGGCAGCCAATCAATGTTTCTCTCATACATCAATGTTTCTCTCCCTCCCTCTCTCCCTCCCTTCCCCTCTTGCTAAAAATAAATAAATAAAATCTTTAAAAGAAACAAAATAGACACCTGAGGATTAAGAAGTTTGGCCAAGATCATGTGCAAATGCCTGAATACATACCCGTCTCCAAAGCCAGTACTCCCAAACAATCATAGGAAGATGCCTGAACACTTTTCAGATGACATTTTCTCTCTTTACTTGGTAATGTTGTTGCTATTTCCCAACATGCAGCATTTACAAAAGGTTAATATCACACCCGCACTCAACTGACTGTAATAAAGTCAGCTATGCCTTGTTTAGCTTAGCCAAGACAGGGGGAATGTGGAATGGTTTGAAAATTACTCCTGCCTGTTACCCACCCCAAATCCAGTGACTTCATCTCTAATTCTTGCAGGAGCATTGAAAATGTGATGACTTGCTTTCAAATGCAGTTGTCACCCGTTTTTGCTGGACCTCACAGGACATTAAAAATATATATTTTATATATTATATATATATATTATATATATACTGTGAGATAATGTCTTAGTTCACTTGGGATACTGTAAAATACCATAGACTGGGCGACTGGGTGGCTTAAACAACAAGTTTATTTCTCAATTCTGGAGGCTGGGCAGTCTAAGATCAAGGGGCTGGCAGATTCGGTGTCTGGTAGAAAGCCCAATTCCCCGATCTAGGCATAGTCTTCTCGCTGCGTCCTCACATGGCGGAAGGAGCAGGAGAGCTCTCTGGGGTCTTCTTTAAGAGGGTACTGATTCCTATCCTGAAGCCTTCATCCTTATGAGCTAACTAAACACCCTCCAAGGACCCCACCTGATCTGCAAACACCATCACACTGGGGATTAGGTTTCCATATAGAATTCGAGGGGGTGGACATAAGCATTCAGTCTATGGCAGATATCAACCACAAAGATGGCTATTATTAAAACAAAAGAATAGAAAACAGCAAGTGTTTGGGTCAAATACAACCAGCTACTTCTGTTATCTTTTATTGCTGATTGCGTCCCACCCTATTTCCTGAATAGAATTCACTGATTATTGTCCATTTACTAGTGGAAGGGTGAGTCCAGAGAGTGATCCATAGCCCAGGCTGCTCCCCCAGTGACGGCCTCAGAGCTCCCCCTCCCCAGGAAAGCTCACCCCCAGACAGGTGGCCAGTGTCTGCACGCCAGTGTTCCAAGGAAGGCTGTGGCTTATATGGCTCACATATGATGACTCAGCAACTGCCAGCTCACATTTCCCCCAGAGGGCAAAGTCAGGCCCAAAGATAGTGCCAGAGGGCCCCAAAAAGGGACATGTTCTCATGTCTGAGTCCCTTCAGGGAACTCGTCAGAACTGAAAAACAAAATATAATCCCTGCCTTTACAACCTTGTTTCAAGTAACTTTCTTAACTCTTACTCTTTAAACTACTTTATATTTTCATACTGTTGGTTTTATTACAAAAAAATTAACATATACTCAATAAAGCTGGGAGAAAATTAGTATATGTCCATATATTCATATAAGGGAAAACAGATGTGTCTGATGAAGAAAATCAAAATCCGGACTCAGAATGTCACCACCCAGGAGAAAGTGCTAGTGATACCCTGGTGTCTTTTCTTCTAGTATTTTCTTTTCCTCTGGCTTCCTGCAGTCCCCCTTGCCTTGACCAGCCACATGAGATGGTTCAAGTCACGATCTAGGATATGACAGGGTCTCTGGAATATCCTTTTTTTAAAAAAGATTTTATTTATTTTAGAGGGGAAGGGAAGGAGAGAGGGAGAGAGATATCAATGTATGGTTGCCTCTCGTGCGTCCCCTGATGGGAACTGGCCTGCAACCCAGGCATGTGCCCTGACTGGGAGTCGAACCGCGATCCCTTGGTTCACAGGCCCGCGCTCAATCCACTGAGCTACACCAGCCAGGGCTCTGGAATATCCTTTACCTCTCTGGGGTCTCAGGAGAACGAGGGGGCTTGGGCCACATCAGCTTGAGGATCAGTTGTTGCTGCATTCAGCTTCTCCAGAGCTGTCCTGCTCCTGAGGCCAGTGTGGTCTCCTACTCAGCCTCGGGACATCATGTCGCTGGTCACCTGCCACTCAGGGGCTGCCATCTTACTACTCATTCCTGAGAATATTGGCTTAAGTTGCTTGCCGACAGAGATGTAAATGGGGGTTGGTGGGAAACGGAAGTGAGTGCGTGGGCAGGACATGCCTTCGAAGTTAAGACATTAAGACATCGGAGTTCTAGAACTCAGAGACCTCCTCCAGTGCAGACTTTTCCCGGCCACACCCCTCCAGGGCCCCAGCTTCCTGCCACACTGCTGGTGCCCTGCTTGCTTTCAGCCCTTCCTGCTGTCTGTTGTCCTAGACCGTTGTCCTAGACCCCTCCTCCGGGATCTGGAGCTCAGAGCATAAAACCAAAACCACTGGAGGTAGTTTGTGCATGAAAGGCTTTTGTTTCTTTTTATTTTTTCAAATTATAAGAGAAAGGTTATTTGGAAAGTTTCAGAGGTAGTAGAAGCAAGCCAGCTGGGCTGTGTAGACTCAGGAAACAAGTTACAGAGGCAGAAGGAGGGCCCTTGAAGCTTAGGAGACAGAAAGTCAAAGGCAACATGCCTGCCCTGGCCGGGTGGTTCAGTTGGTTGGAGCATAATCCCGCACATGAAAAGGTTTAGGGTTTGATCGGTTAGGGTGCATACAGGAGGCGACCAGTGGATGTTTCTCTCACATCAATGTTTCTTTCCCTTTCTCTCTCTCTCTCTCTCCATCAATAAAAAAATTCTCGGATGAGGATTAAAAAAAAAAAGGTAACCTGTCTGATGGGGAAGAAGAGGTGGAAGGGAAAGGGGAAAGGTATGAGAGGGAGAGGAGAGGGATAGCATGACAGGGAAACATATCAATCTTAACTGTGCAATTTGATATTTATCCAAAGAAATACCTGTGTGACCAGCACCTACATCAAGATCTGGAATATATCCATCTCCCCAGAAAGTTCCCTTGTAATCCTTGTTCACCGATCTCCACCCCCAATCATGACTGATTTCATCACCATGGTTTGGTTTTGCCGGTTCTTGAATTTCATACAAATGGAATCAGATAATGCATACTGTTTTGTGTCCGGCATCTTTCCCTCAACACGTTTCTGACATCCATGTATGTCATTGCAGGTATCAGGAATTTGTTCTTTTGTTGTTGAGTAGCAGTCCATTATATGAATGTATCACAATTTGCTTACTCATTCTATATTTTAATGGAATATTTGGGCTTCTCCAGGTTTGGGCTATTAGGAATGAGTGCTATCAACATTCACATTTATGTCTTTTGTGAAGATATTTTCAAAGTGCTACACAATAGGGTAGGGCATGTTTAGCTTTGTTAGAAGCTTCCAAACATTTCTGCAGAGTGGCTGTACCACTTTACCCTCCCACCAGCAGTATATGGATGGTTCCAGGCGCTACAGTCCACTTTTCTTCACCAACACTTGACACAGTCTGCCTTTTCACAGGAAGAAGTTTTTTTAATACTTACCGGAAGATATGTTTGTTGATTTTAGAGACAGAGGAAGGGGTGAGAGAGCAGAGAGAGAAACATCAATGGATTGCTCTCATACATGCCCCAACCCGCAACCTAGGTACCCTGACCGGGAATCCAACCCACAACTTTTTGGTGTATGGGATGATGCTCCAACCAACTGAGCAACCTGGCCTTCCTTTGCAGGAAGTTAATACAGAAAATTAGTGGGTTACAAAACTGTGAGGGGGCCTGCAGGAGCCAGAGTCAGCAGACTGCCAGCACAGTAGCTGAATTCAAGAGCACATCACTATAACCATGGTCAGAAGTGAGGGGGCCACTGCTGCCCCCCAGCTCCACTTGGCTCTGCCTCAGCATCTGGCTGATAAGGAAATGCTGAGTCTGGCTGTGGATAATGGCTCTAGATCCTTGCATCTTTTGTGTCCTTGCTCTCAGCAGAAGTGTCAACAGGAAGACAGCCTCTACCCCCCAAATCTCTGATGGGGTACTTAATTGTCAGACTTTATTTTATAGTCATAACTCTAGCTGCAAAGGAGCCTGGGAAACTTAGGGGTTTTTTTCTTTCCAGTCTATACAAAATACAGGAAAGTGCCCTGTAGGGAGGTAGAGAGAGCCAGTTGTATCAGTTAGCTTTTGTTGAACAAGAAAGCGACCCTAAAACATAACAGCAGCCATGTATGCAGCTCACAGTTCTGTGGCTTGGTGATTTGGGGCTGGGCTTAGCTAGTGAGTGGAAATGGACTCCACCTCCTCCAGGAGGTGATGTAGAGCCATATTGCAAGGGTGTGAACAAAGGGCGAATGAAAAATCAGGGCGATCCACCACACTAGTCCACAGCATCTACTATATATACCTTCCCCTCCTGAAACCAGCCAATAACTCCCAAGTACCCTGCTTCTTTTTTGTGCAAAGCAACAAGATTCCCTGTATCTTACCTCTTCTATCTCTTCATTTTGTCCTGTTTCCGGGGTTGCTTTATTTTCCAAATCTAATTAATTTTTAATGTAAGTAATAACACTTTTCTGAAAATTTGTTCTTGTTCTCAACTTTGCTTTATGGATGTGATATCTTCCTGAATCTAATTACTAAAAATAGAAATTACAGAGCCCTTTTAAATTTGTTTTTATAATTCTCTTATGCCCCCTGCATGCTTTTCCTCAGAAACCATTTTTTGCTGTTTGCTACTGAGTTTGTCTTTAGTGTGGCAGGCTGTCCCCAGCTGTATGGGGACCACTGTTCACGTTATAACTGAGACAATCAAAACACTGAGGATGTTGTGTGTACATCTGCTGGCTAGCTTCCTTTTGGGGGGTCCAGGAGGGGACTCGCTGTTGAAGACCCCCTACAGGCCACAACACGAGGGTCTCTCACATGGGGCTGTTCTGTCTCTTTAGAGCAAGGCACATAACCTGCCTGGTTCAGGCCAGTGACTCCTTAGGCCATCTGGTCAAGTCCATGGGCCAGAACAATGTTTTTATAGGCATTTAGAGACACATACAGTTGCCAAAAAAAAATTCGTAGTAAATAAATGTTTGTTTCAGTAAATGAAATACTTAAGTACTGTCATGCATAAATGACAGTCTGAGGTCGCTACATCAGCTCTATGGTGATGTGAAAATATCCAGCCCTAGCCAGGTTGCCCAGTTGGTTAGAGTGTCGTCCCGATACACCAAGGTCGTGGGTTCAGTAGCCTGTCAGGGCACATACAAGAATCAACCAATGAATGCATAAATAGTGGAACGGTAAATTGATCTCTCTCTCTCTCTCTCTCCCCCCTCTCTTTCTTTCCCCCACTCTCTAAAATCGATAAGTAAAAAATCAGAAAGAAAATATCCATAATTTCTTTTGATGACCAAGTCTCATATTCTGCTAATACCATTGTCATTTGTGGCCAACATTTAAAATGAAAGCAAATTCAAAAAGGCCCACTTTGGGGGGAGTAATGGATATGTATTCATTATCTCATTTGTGGTGATGCTTTCGTGGGTATGTACATATATCAAATCTCATCAAACTGTACATTTGAATTATATACAGTTTGGGGGAAATAAAGAATCCTGACAACAGAAAGACCCCCATGCACCAATCTATAGAGAGAAAACGTTAGTATTAAAATTTCAACCAGGTAACAAACATGCAGTTACTTCGTTAGACACATGGAGTCAGGCAGCATTTCACCCTTCCTGTCCAGTGAAGAAGGAAGAACAATGAAAACTTCTCTCAGCTCCTTGGGAGACAAATGAATGAACCTTCTGATTGTTTCCTGTCCACCTGACGAGAGAGCCTGAGCTACTTTCAGAGGTTGGTGAATTAGGGTCCAAGGTCAGAAGGCTTGCACTGTGGAATCCAGAGATGGGGCTTGTCTAATTTCTCACTAACCAGCTGGGCCTATGACGATTCTAAGGAGTCATCCTAATGTGACGGGTGAAGCAGCTACTTCTTCATTAAACAACAGCAGCAGCAAAATCATTTTATGTATCCTTACAGCAGCTCACTGTATGCCAACCGTACCTCATAACACTGTAAACATTTTCCAAAAAAAGGGAAACCTTAATTTCAATAAATGATTATTAGAAAAGATGCATCTTTTTTCCCCATCTAAATTTGCAGAATCCCTGAGTTTTATCTACGAATACCTTGGAGGTCTGTGGCTCCAAGCTCCTATCACTATCCCAACAATGCCCTAACAATAACAATTTTTTCCTCACTCAGGAAAAAGCACTTTTTTTCTTGGCATAGAACATGTATTTATTTATTCCATGAAACAGAGTTTAGGTCAGTGGGAAATGATTTTAATCAAAGAATTGTACATTTTCTTCCCACACATCTGGCTTTGTATTATTACATTGCAACCCATTTTGCTACAATATTACAAAATGTTTACAAGAAAATATTAAAAATAACTGAAACACAAAATGCAAGATGGGATGAAATAAACTGCTTTTCCCTCCAAAATCTGTGTGATCACACATTGCATTGAGTCATCCTACTTCTTTATCTCCTTTAATCCGAAGCGGTTCCTCGGCCTTTCACTGGGGTAAGTTTGCAGACCGGCCAGAACTCCCCTCTGTTTGGGTCTGCCTGTGCTTTCTTCCTGTCAAAGTCAGTTAACACTGTTGATGGTGGAAGCAACTGTGTGTCCTCCTGCACATCGGGAGGCACCAGATGTTCATTTGTCTCATTACTGAGGATGCTCACTTTGATTACTTGGTCAAGGGAAAGCCCTCCAGGTTTCTCTGCAGATTTACTATTTCCCCATTTTTCATTAAGAAGTAATTCAGGGAAAGGCACTTTGAGGCCATGTAAAAATCCTATTCTTCATCAACATTTCACCCACTCGTTTTAGCGTCTCAGTACTGTTCATAGGTCTTTGTACAGACCCAGTGTATTTCCAATTATGTCTGATCCTAGGCATTTATATTTTTTGTCTTTACACTGAATACGATCTTGTCTTTCACTGTGTTTATTTTTGTTGACATAGGAAAGTACTGATTTTTGCTCATTACTTTTTTTTAAGAGAGAGGGGAAAGGAGGGAGAAAAGGGAGAGTAGAACCACTGATGTACAAGAAAAACATCACGTTGATTGGTTGCCTCTTGCACGTCCCCAACTGGGAGCTGGTCCTCAACCCAGGCATGTGCCCTGACCAGGAATCGAATCGACAACCCATTGGTCTGCAGGCCAGCACTCACTCCACTGAGCCACACATGCCAGGGCTGCTCATCACTTTTATCAGCCACCTACCGGAGGGCATCTCCAAGCCCGGGAAGGCTCCTCTCTTAGCCAGAACTTCCTGTTTTCATGGCATGCCTATAACAGGATCAGATGAGCCAGATATCTGTCACAGAGTTTGTTGCTTTTTAAAAAAGATTTTATTTATGTATTTTTAGAGAGAGGGGAAGGGAAGGAAAAAGGAAGAGAAACATCGATGTGTGAGAGAAACATCAACTGGTTCCCTCTCATGCATGCAGGCCCGCAACCCAGGCATGTGCCTGACCAGGAATCAGACCAGCGACTTTTTGCTCTGCGGGACAACGCTCAACCAACGAAGAGCCACGCCAGTCAGGGCTGTCACAGGGCTTTAATGTCATTTTACCTCTGATCAAGTCTCACTCTCAAGCAACACTCAGACAGTAAAGGTTCTGCTCCCAGCTCTAGCTTAAGGTGGAATCTTTGTCGGTTCAAAGACTTCTGGACCCTCAAGGCTGGTATAATGGAAGTGGACCTAGAAGGTGTCTGTCGTTCTGACCATTACTAGGCTTTGTAAACTTAGGAGACTGTTTGAGAGAGGGGAAGAGTTTGGGTCACTTCACTCAGCTCTTCTAGGGGCAGAAATCATAGGCCTGTAGCAATACCCAATCTTAACTCTGCCCTCTTTCAGAACGCTGAGGGGAAAGATCACTTCTGTTCATTGGTGGTGGTATAGAAAGCAAGCCACCGTAACTTATGAAGACAGGGGGCTGTGTAGCAGGAAACGTGCAGTGCGACATGCCTGCTTCCATTGCTGTCATGAGCAGTTTATCATTTGGGAAAGGGACATGTGACCCTGGGCTGCCATCCTTGAGAGATAACAGATACAATGTATTGTTTCTATTTGCTTCCTCGGAGAAAGAAAAAGTTGTTACATGGTGATGTTACAGAGTCCCTGGCCCCAACAGTCTCCTATAAACCAGCTAACATTCATGCATTCATTCATTCACTTATTCAATTTATACTGGGTACCTCCTATGTGCCGGGTGCTAGGCCAGGCATTAATACAGAAGAGACACAATATAAACCCTCCTGGGGGTTATAACCTGATGGGAAAAGAAACATTAAATAACATACAAATAAACATATGTAACGGAGAATGGGGTTGGTGGAGAAAGCTGTTAAAAAATTAGTACAGGGGACTTCCGGCCAAGATGGAGACATAGGTAGATGCACTGTGCCCCCGCGCACAACCAAAACAGGGACAACAATATAGAAACAAAATAATAACCAGAACTGACAGAAAATTGAAGTGCATGGAAGTCCGACAACCAGGAAGTTGAAAATAGATGCGATAGTCCAGACCGGTAGGAGGGGCAGAGTCGGGCCGGGCGAGGGACGCGGAGCAGAGACCTGAGCAACCTGGGCGGCGCGCAAGTCCCCAGCAGGCAGACCCTGGGCGCACAAGTGTCGGTGGCTGGTGGGCCAGGCTAGGGGGTGGCGACCGGCAGACCCAGCAAGACGGCCATTGTGAAGCAAGGCACTGTGCCCAACTCAGGGTCCCAGCACCGGGAAGTGGAGCTTTGTGTCACTGACTGAAAAGGAAGGTCCTGCGGGGTGCACAGGCCCACCCACACCAGAATTGGTGCCAGAGGGGCCCAGTTGGCTTGTGGAAAGTGGCAGAAGGGTCTGAGGTCCTACAAAGAGCAGAGCAAGCGCCATTGTTCCTTCTCGGACTCCGCCCCCAAATACAGCGTCACTACCCTGCGACTGTGGTGCCCCGCCCTGGTGAAAACCTTAGGCCCCGCCCCTCACTACAGGAGCTCGACAAGACCAAATAAAAAAAAAAA
>CM052547.1:70338718-70390080 GCA_028533065.1 Trachops cirrhosus
AAAAAGCAAACAAAATTAGTAGAGCTATACCAGTCTCTTAAGGGGAATGTATGATTCATCTCTAGAAGGAAATATCTTTTTATGGGCCAGCTTACAAATTAACACATGCTGTGTGTGGGGCAGGGGTCCGAGAAGGAACAATTAGTGGGGAAGAAGTCTTGCCTGAGAATTTAATCATGTCCCATAAGAGTTTGTGATTTCAAAACAGAATTGAAAATGTGCTTTGAGTTGATGAAGATGGAGCTGAAGAACAGTCTTTTTCTCTTTTTTATGTGGGCACAGCTAAGCTATCAAAATGTAGGCCTGGCACCAAGTTTGGTGGAAGAGGAGCCCTAAACCACTCAGTACGAACAGGAAAGGAGGAACGAACGGGAATGATGAGGGTACTAAAGACCAGAGCGCAGGAGGGAACAGGAAAGTTACTGCTTAGTGGGTACAGAGTTTCTGTTTCAGATGATGAAAACAGATAAAATATTGTGAATGCACCTAGCGCTACAGAATTGTACCCTTAATAGCAGTTACAATGGTCAATTTTATGCTACATATATTTTATAATAAAAAGGAAAACAATTTTTAATAAAAATAAATAAATGAAAAGGAAGGGAGCAGCAGTCTCAGGCCCAAGGCAGGCTGGATGGAGGTGAGGTAATTAAGCAGAGGAAGTGGTGGAGCGCTGGCCAGGTGGCTCGGTTGGTTGGAGTGTCACCCCATACACCGAATGTCTGCGGGTTTGATCCCCAGTCAAAACACACAGTAGGCTGCTGATTCAGTCCCTGGTTGGGGTGCACGTGGGGGGCAACTGATTGATGTTTCTCCCTCATATTGATGTTTCCCTCTCCCCCCCTTTAAAATCAATAAATATATCCTTGGGTGGGGAATTAAGAAAAAAGTGGTGGAAACCTGGCCCAGAGCTGCTGGGGTGACACGGGGAATGCACGGAAAGGGTGCAAGCTGAGAGGTTGAGGACATCCAGTGCTAACCAGGCCTCCAGAACAATGGAGCCAGGGGCCCGGTGGCCCCGGGGCAGGGTTTCAGTCTCTGCCACTCCCTACACATCAGTTTCCTCCGCTGGAACCAAGGCGACCAGCCTGCTTAGCCCCAACTTCCCTCAGCTTCCAGGGGAGCTGGTCTCACCCTCTTCCTCCAGGTCAGTTTGAAAAATAGGCAGGAAGGTTTCAGACCAGCCAAGTGTGGGCCCTTCAACAGAGGTCACAGGGGCCTGTTCCTGTAACAGCACGGCCACTCCCCCAGGACCACCCGCAAGGAATGGAGGGTGGGGCAGGAGAGCAGACTGTACAGGTTAGGGGTGTCCTTCTGGGAACCTGTGGGACATTTCCAGTGGTGTGGTTTGCCACATACACATTCTGAGGTCCCTTTAAGTCTTCAAGGTCAGACAGTGATTTGTGGAGAAGGTGGACTCATCCCAATGGTGGCAGTGGTGAAAGGCACAGCATACTTGGTGGCCTTGGCTGCAGGCTTGGAAGGGCAAAACTCCAATCACAAGCGCTGCCTCCTAAGTGGGTGTGGGTGGGTGCTTTCTGGATGCCAAAGAGCAACTGATGCTTGGCAGGAGGGAGAGGGAGCTGATGCATGCACCCTGACAACCCAGGAAGAGGCTAAGAAAGTCACACTTCACAGGTAACAGGAAGACCATGAAAACAGATGTAAACTAAGGTTTCCCTCCAATGGAATCATTTTAAACCACCACTTAGGAGCTGCTGAGTAAAGACTCCCTACCAGCAGTTTCATGCCCCACCCATATCCCTCCGGGTCTGACCACTGTTCAGGCAGATGAAGCTCCACACAGCCCAGAGCTTTTCCCGGGGCGGAAAGACCCAGGGAATTTCCCCTGGGACCAGCTCCATGGCCACTGACTGAAGGGAGTGGTGGCAAACACCAAGAGCCCCTTACCCCTCAGGTGAGGCCTTTCAGAGGTAACTGTTGTGCACGGGTCCCCAGAGGCACTAAGCTCCCTACCGGCCCTGGATAATGCACCTGTATGGGCTGCCTTCCGGGCCTCCCCTTCTGGGACTTCCTGGGATCTCCTCCCACATGCACCTAACCCTTATCTCAGGCTGTTTCTCAGGGATCCACCAAACCACCACATTTTGGTAAAGGAATCAAGTGCTACCATCCAAAGAAGGCACATAAGGAGGCAGAGGTGATGTGGCAGACAAGCGGTAGGGACCTCCCACGAAGCCTCTTGGGGGCACCCTTGACCATGATGGCTCAGACACTCACCCAGCTCAGGGCCATAGGTAGAGGACTTACTCACAGTAGCTGATATGTATTAATCAAATTCACAGAAATGGAGCGTGAAATTGTCACCGAGTTGTGCCACATTATTAATTTTCAAACTTCCATTAACTTTCTTGTATTCTCCCAACATCTCCTCTCACACAGCAGGTTGAACACATCATGAGAAAAGAGAAATTCCAAGAGGGCTAGCTAAGCCTAGAGCCAAGACCCAGACAAGGAACCTAAGGACCACAATTAAGGAACTGGTTTGCACCAGAAAGATCCAAGATGGTGCATCGGAAACCCCTCCTCAAGTGACCTTTGACAAACTTTCCTTCAACAGCATACTAAAAATCATGCCTAGGGATAGAGACTTAACATTAAGATGAGACAGGTGGCCCCAGCTGGTGTGGCTCAGTGGGTTGAGAACCGGCCTGCCAAATGAAAGGTCGCAGGTTTGATTCCTGGTCAAGGCACATGCCTGAATTGCAGGCCAGGTTGCCAGCTGGGGGTGTGCAAGAGGCAACCGATTGATGTTTCTCTCCCTCTCTTTCTCCCTCCCTCCCTCTCTCTGAAAAATAAATAAATAAATAAAATCTAAAATGAGATACACGCCCTGACTGGTGTGGCTCAGGGGTTGGGCATTGTTCTGCAAAGTAAAATGTCACTGGTTCGATTTGAGGTTGGGGCACCTGCCTCAATTGTGGGTTCAGTCCTTTCTGGGTGTGTGTGGGAAGGACCTGATCAATGTTTCTCTCCCTCTCTTTCTCCCTCCCCTCCCCTCCCCTCTCCAAAAAAAATAAAATATTTTTTAAAATAATTTAAAAAATAAAATGAGACATGCAATGCATGGCTAGGCATGTTTCAAGCATGTCTGGGGACAGCACATGCTACCTGGGGAATCTGAGAACCCTCCACCGTTCCTTGGGAATCTGCCCCTGAGCCTGCCTAACTTCCCCCAAACCCTTTGAGACTTCCCTAACTCCACAGAATTGAGGGGCAAAGGATCTTTTGAGCACAACTTGTCCTTCTCAATTCCTTCACCAAAGAATAAACTTTCTGATCTGCTTTATCAAATAGTTTTGTTCTATTGGCGCCAAGCAACACTGAACAGAACAACAACGATCTTGGGTCCCTAACCCATGGGGATCAGTGACAACATCACAGTTGGTGCTTTTAATTCAAAGTGAGAAAGACAACATCATCCAGGCCAAAACTGTTACACCCATCTGATGGCACCTTCTCTCCCTGCAGACAGGAAAGCCCATGATTATTTTGAGGCTGCCCAGTGGGCATGGGCTGGCCCGAAAAGATCTACAAAATCCCCTTGAACAACTGACATATTTGTCAACTGTGGTGGAGCTGAGTCTCAGACTCCTTTTGTCCTGTGATGACTGTGCATTTGGAAAAAAAAGGTGGGCCGAGTTCCAGGTAGCTGCTCCTCACCACCCCAGCACTAGGGGGCTGGTGGACTCCATGGGGCTGGCTGATGGGGATGGGAGAAAGTGGGGTCAAGAACAAGCAGGGCGAGCTCACTGTAGCAGTCTGAATAAGTCATGCAGCAGCTCCAGGCACAGAATGTTCTGGATTCCTCCCCTCTACCTTGTCCTATCCACTTGTCCTGGGTACGGCAGCACACCAGAGCTGGGAGGAGGCTGGGTAGAAGGAGGATGCCTAGTTTTACCTGGCTGTGTGTCTAAACATCTTTGTCCTTCCTCCTTGCCCCCTTGGAAAGTCCCATTCAGTGAGGGGT
This sequence comes from Trachops cirrhosus, assembly GCA_028533065.1. Classification (NCBI taxonomy): domain Eukaryota; kingdom Metazoa; phylum Chordata; class Mammalia; order Chiroptera; family Phyllostomidae; genus Trachops; species Trachops cirrhosus. Next base: position 70,342,710 of record CM052547.1, read on the forward strand.
CAGCGGGGGCAGGCAGCACTGAATTCCTTCTCCAGACCCTGGACAAACTGGTCGTTGAGGAACAGCAGCTGCCCATGGGGCAGGAAGCGGGCCAGGATGCCCTCAATTCGGTCAGCCCGCAGCAGGAGATTGGAGCCAGGGACCAGCAGCCGGAGGTGGTCGAAGAGAAGGCGTGCCAGCAACCGGAGTGTGCTCTCAGCCAGCAGCAGGTTTTCATGGGCATCCAGCACCAGCACAAAGCCTAATGACAGCGCACCCAGCCACACCACTGTCCGAGGCTCCTGGAAAGGGTCCCCTGCCTCCAGGCGGAAGGCCCCTTGTGGGGCCTCGTGCAGGGGCACCGGCTCATCTGAGGACTGGGGTAGCAGGTCCATGGGGGGCCTGCCAGAGGCCTGCTGCTGTAGCCGGCACATGGAGTCCACCTGCCTGGGGAGAGTGGGTGGGTCACCAACTTCTGTCAACCTCATGACCACTCCTGGAGCTGGGAGATGCCATTATCCCCATATCTCAGATGTAGAAACTGAGTCCCAAAAAGACTCAATGACCTGCCTGGGGCCCCAGAGAAGGAAGTGTAAGCTGGAACAGAAATCCAGGCTCCAGCCTCCAGGCCCTGAATCATTTCAGTGTGGCCAAGAGAAGGAAGATTTTGAACACAGCTCCTTAAGCTGGAAAAGGGCACCTGGGGAAGACGATCCTGACCCACCTGCTTAACAGAGGCCTTCTCAACATAAAGAAAAGCAACCAGGGAGACACAGTATCAGAGCCAGGTCCACCCTGGGCTGTCCACACTCTCCACCCTCATCCCATCCTGCGACCCTTTCCAAATGAAAAAGAAAGACCTTTCACTTGGCCATCCAGGCTTCTGAAAGCACTCTCTGAGCCCTCCTGAACTGTCCTCCAATTTGGGCAGTGCACAAGATGGTCTGAAAGGAGTCTGTCTGGTTTTCTGTGCCACAGGAGGGTGCAGAGGCCCAGAGAAACAAGTGGACGGCAGAAGTCTGACACAGGGCTATCCCAGAGTGTCAACCCCCCATCCAGAATGCACAGGGACCAGGAGATTCCGGCACCTGCTGACTCTGTCTGGGATGGGAAGGCCCAAGGCCAGCCACCCCATCTGGAACAGTGTTTCCCAAACTATACTCTGTGGATCCCAGGCTTTTGGAAGGCTGTGGACATAAAGAGGTCCCACGTATCATATTCTCTCTCTTACTTACAGGTGGATAAAGCCTACAGGCACACTAAAGGCCTAGAGAAGTCCTACACTGCAAAGCATGTCTAATCTGTACTGGTGTTTGCCTGCCCACAGTCAAATCCAGCTCTATTGCTTTCTAGCCACATAACCTTGTACAGGTAAAGTTCCTTAAACTCTCTGTACCTCACTTTACTCATCTGTAAGGTGGGGATAATAACTGTACCTACTGTAAAAGACTGTTACAAGGATTAAATGAGTTCATATACATGAAAGGCTCAGAACATAAATGCTTAGCATATACTTTAGGCTCAACAAATGCCAACTAAAACAGTATTAATAGTATTATTTTCTTTAACCCTTTTTCACATAACATTTGTGAACTGTGAAAGACTCTTTGGAAAATGCTACTCTAAAACCTTCTCTCTGACTCTGATTCCTCCTGTTTCTCTGTTCCCCCCAGAAATCCTATCACAATCAGGCAGGTGTTCAATGAGGGTATGGGGTGGGGCTGGGCTGGGCTGGGCAGTTACCTGGCAACAGCCAAAATCTGCTCCTTGCGGAGGAGTCTGTCCCTCTCAGCACCATGTGGTCGTGGGTCATCCGGCGAATTTTCTGCACCAAAGACGCAGGAGTAGAGTACCCGGCAAAGGCCTGTGTCCTCAGCCTGTGGGGCCCTCAAGGTGTGGATGAGAAAGGCGTAGACCATGGCTTCAGGGTGGGTGCTACAGGGAAGCCAGACACCTCAGTGAGATGAATGTGAAACCCCAACAGCAGAGGCAACCACAGAAAGGGTCTGTCTGGCCTGGCCAGGTCTGGAAGTATGTTTGGAGGCTGTTATGGCTGGTCACTGGTCCTCCTCAGCCACCCACGACATACACCTAGCCTCTGAATAACAGTCTTGTCAGCACCACCTCTGCCCATAACAGTCTGGTGGTGAAGAAATCTGACAACCGCAAATTTAGATCTACAAAACAGCTGGCCAGGAATCTTCAAAAGTATCAAAGTCATGAGAGTCAAGGTAATCTGGGGAGCTGCTCCACACTGAAGGACACTAAAGAGAGGAGACCACTGAAGGCAACATATGTTCCAGGACGGGATCCCGGGCCAAGAAAAAAGGTAGTTTCAATGAAGGACATTATTAGGACAACTGGAAGCATTTAAATGTGGAGTGCAAGTTAGAAAATCGTTTTGATCATTATTTCCTTATTTTGAGCATTGGGTAATGTCCTTATTTTTAGAAAAGACACACTGGCACCTCCAAACGTAGAGTTAAAGGGACATCACATCTGCAACCAAGTTACCAAGGGGGATAAGACAGTTCTTTATTTTAAAACTTCTTCAAATTTTCTATAAGTATGAGATTACTTCACAATAAAGAATAAATGATGGTGATGGTGGTGGTGGTGGTGGTGTCATCTGGCTGCCAGCCAGGGTTCATAGGTATGCAGATATCTGTAATTAAGGGCAAACAGACCGTCGGTTTAAAATGGTCAAACGAGAAGGTTCGCGAAGGCGCTTTCAGAACCGGGGCCGGCTTATCTACACTGTCCCTCTAGCCACAAGCAGAACGTGTGACGGCCTTCACTAAACCATCCCCGCTCCCCCTCCGCCCACAGAGAAATGGTAGCAGCAAAGACCTTTTACGTCACTGCGTCGCGCAACCCTGCAGCGCAGTGCATTTTGGGAGGTGTAGTTCCTCGCTCTAGTCGGTTAGGACTAAGCGGGGCATCCTGCTCTGAGTCAGCCCCGGGCGGCTGTCTTCAAAGAGTCGCACTCACCCTTCCGTGTACTCCCGCAGACTTCTACTACCACACGGCTTCGTTCGGCAGCTGGGGAAGCAATGGCGGCTGCGTGGCCCCTACGAGCCTGCGCAAACGAGTCGCGGGCGCGAGCACGAGGGTGACGCGCGGGCTGGGTGGGCGGGGTCCTCAGGGTCTGTGCGGTGCTCCGTGAGCCAGGAGGGGGCGTTGCAGGCGTTCCAGCTTCTGGACACCAGGCGCTGTTGACCTTCCTAATCCGAGGAAAGACCCGCGGCTCGGAGGTCCGGGCGTTGCCTACGCCCGTCACTTCTGGACCGTGTCTGAATCAGACCAGCCCCAGCGACCAGTGACCGCGAGGGGGCGCAGCTACTCGTCTCGTGGACCTTTGGGAAGAAGTCGAGTGGCCGCGTCGTCGCCAGAGTGCGGGTTCAGACTCCCGCCGTCCCTCCCTGTGTCGCGCGACTCGCGGGACCTGAACGTGCAGGGCGGACTTCTCAAAACTGGCCTATATGCGTGGAAATCATTAGACACATTCCCGGGAATTTTGACTTTGGGGGGAATATGCATATTTACGCGGTTTTGGAAGGTGGGATTCTGGGTTGTGGGTTTCTACAGTGGTTTAATAGTAGGGCTCTGTTTGAAGTGGAACATTATCAGACTCTGATCCCAACCCTGTCACCAGCTGCGTGTCCCTGGCAAGTCAGACACTTCGTTGGGCCCCAGTGAAACCCACAGGATTTAGTAGGCTGCCCAATTTTTCCTTTTAAGACTCCCACCTCTAACAAGTTGCCTCCTTGTCATCAAAGACAAAGTGAAGAGGCTTGTATCTCAAAACTAAAAAGTACAGAATCAGGTGCCAGCTTCCAGAGCCCCGCTGTGAGTAAAAGCCCCAACTGTGGGCTTGGCCCAGAGGTATTAGGGGCTGGGCAAGGTCTGTCTTGAGACCCAGTGCCTGCCCTGGGTGGGTGTCCCCCTTGCCCACAAACATACATGCTCCTTTAATTCTTGACTTGTTAACTACAGGAGCCTCCCCAGAGGTATCCTAGTGTTCTGTTCCTCAGAATGCCCACACTGGCTGTTCTCTCAGCCTAGAAGGCTCTTTCCTCCCTCTTTTGCCCTTCAAAATGTGCTGAAAAACAGGGGAAGCCTTCCTGTCCAAACTGCCTATTAGCCTTCAGGGTTCCCCTTTGCACCCAGGGTCTGCCTATGGTAGTGATGTTTCTCATGGGGTCCAGCCTGGCTATGGCACCCAGCTTCACTCCCCAAGGCCATCACAAGCCAGGCCTGGAGCCAACCCAAACACACTCCTTGATGACTGAAAAAATGAAGGACGGGGCAGGGACCCTGGCACCAGGCATGTACTTTGGGCCCTTCTGGCAACAGGACCTGGTCAGGAGGGTCACTGAAGGGAGGCTAGAGGAGGTGGCCAGGGGCTGCCCAGGGCATGTGGGCATTTTGACTGGGTACAACACATAAATATATTTGTAGGTGCAGAAGCGGGCCTGGAAAGTGTGGGGCCTCAGCCATAAAGCTGGGGGTGATGTTGGCTCAGTTCCTTGTCCCTGGTCCCTATCACTGTCAGCCAGGACTCATGTCTGTCAGCTGATTACAGCAGTGAGCTGGCAGAAGGCTCTGGTTGCTGGGGGCCACCTGGCATCTGGAACACAGTGTTCTGGCCTCTGTCCACTCCTCAGGCAGTGAGTCCAGTCCAAGTCCCAGGCCAATGGGGGGCCAACCTGTGTCAGGTACATGGAAGAAACAGCAATGAGAAGCTGACCTGAACCACTATGCTGAAAGGAGTGGAGGACTCAGATAGGGTGGTGTCCAGTTAAGTGGGGCAGGTTCAGGTGCCATTCCAGGCTTTTTACAGCCCTCAGCCAGTTTATGTCCCTGAGAGCAAAAGCAGTGTGCTGAGGACAGTGAGGCAGAAAGAGCCTAGATCCCTGAGACACCACATAGCCTTCTTGCTGAGGAGGAACACATGCTTTAATTTTATTAAACTGCTTTGTGGGGTTTCTGTTACGTGCAACCCAACTCCTTCCCAAGTGAGGCAGTGTGTAAAGCGGGCAGGATGGAGCTTGGCATGTAGTAGGCACTTGGTAAATCAATACATGTTGGCAACTATTAATCCAGAGGCAGAACGGGAAAGCAGAGCTGGAAAGCAAACGGAGTCTTCTGGTCTGGTGGCAACCTAGAGGCAGGGGATGGACAGGCTGACCTTCCCTGTGCTTCCTGGGGGTATGAGACCTGCCCTGAAGACAAAACGGAACAGTCTGAGTGTGTTGGAGGCAATGGCTGTGCATGTTCACGTGCTCGAGGCTTTTACAGTGGTTACCCTAGAGATTGTGGTGGGGCCAGGCCCACAGTTAATATGTACTGATGTGGGCTTGTGGGATATGCATAGGAGGGTGTGTGTGTATGAAAGAGAAAGACAGACAGACAGACAAGAGAAGGAAGAAAAGTAAAATTAAAGCACAAAAAAATTAAAGGAGCTTGAAGGAAGAAGATACTATAGATGGCTGAATCTGAGGCCTGGCCTACCTGCCTAGATGGGATGGTGTGGGAAAGCACACCTTCCTGTCCTTTCCCGTCCCCTCTACCTGGCTCTGGGCAGAGGTGACCATAGCCTCACTGCCCAGCCCAGCTCTTCTCAGTGGTCTTCTGAGTTGGGCAGGTTGCCTACAGACCCTCACATTGGCCCCTTCCCCACTCCCCAAACCTTCCTCTGCTCTCTACCCAGGTCAGGGTAAGGCCTGTGCCACCGTGGCAGGCAGCCTGGTGCGTGCCTCTTCCAATCCCCCTTGGTACCCACCACCAGGATGCACTTGGTGACTCAATTTAGAAAGCAGATTCCGTTCCCTGCCTACCCAAGCACAGCAGGGCCCTGAATCACTGATGGGCAGCCTGGCTTAGGAAGTTCTGCTGCTCCTCTGTTGGTCCTGAAAGACATCAGGACCAAAGCCCAACCCCCACATCCTGCTTAGACACCTCCAGAGACAAAGAGCTCACTTTCTCAGGATAGCCCCATTGATTTTCAACAGCTGAAAGCCCTTACCAATGATCTTCATAGACTCTGAGACTTCAGGCTACACCAGTAAGCTACCACCTACTTCTGGACTTCGAGAGAGCAATTAGGTGGAATCTGCCAGACTCAGGCGGTGGATTTTTTTTTTTTTTTTGATTGACTAGATATCTAGCCATTTCTTGAAGATTAGGGCAGGAAACTAGGAGAGAGAAAAAGGATCTGGTTTTTGAGAATATAAGCCAACTGAGACTGAGTGGATATGGTTGCCCTAAATAAAGGGAACCAAAGTCAGGCAAGCCTTCTCCTCAGTTCCCTCCAATTCCCTGAGCCAGCTCAGAGATGACAATGCCCTGGGTGGGCAGCCTCCCATGGGCCACCCAGATGGCTTCCTTCTCTGCCACCACCCAAAGCCCTATTCACAGCCTCCTGTTACTGGGACTTAGGCAGTAGGCGACCTGCCTCCTACATACAGCAGCTGAGTTTTTCTATTACCCATCACCCAGGGGATTTTCCATGTGTGCTCCCAACCCAGGAAGCTCCTTCCCCCGGTACTCCCCTCAAGGAGCCCCAGGACCCATGGACGCAGTCCTTGGCTGGGCCCCAGGAGGACTAGTCCGTGTGTGATTCGCTCTTTCAAAGGGCCTTGCTTCCTGCAGGGCTGAGAGCCAGGAGGCCCCACGAGGCAGCTCAGGCTAGGACACGTGAGGCCCCTTCCCCTCCCGCTGCCCCAGGCCCTGCTGACTCAGAGCCTGGCAGCTGCTGTCATCACCCGCTCCTAGGGGTGTGCAAACCGTGCAGGCTGGGTGGGGCAGAGGCAACCCCAGCAACACTGCCTGATACCCACACAAACTCCCACGGGGGTTGGGCGAGATTGCTTCTTACTTTCTGTCCCATAACCAACTGTCTTCTTGAAACAATAGACTGAATAACTTCACATTAAACAACATTCTCTCCAGCCTGACTTCCATGGCTGCAAAACAGCCACTTCTCCATCATTACACAACTTCCCTCTCCTGATTGTTTCCAGATCCCACATGGCCGTGGACCTCCCTTGTCAAAACACCCTTCAGCACCAACAGTTTATTGCCTCTGGAAAGTACGGCGCCTGTGTGTTCAGTTCCAGGGATAAAGACTTTTTAGAAATTGTAAGTTTTCTAGATGGTCGTGAGCTGTCGTCAGCAGATGGATGCACGCCAGAGACATACAGCCACTTAACTCCAGAGTCGCTTTAACTTTGAAAGAATCTGATGGGGGAAATCTAGAGTGAGACTAGTATTTCATTATAGGAGAGACTGGGTCTGTGACACACCAACCCCTGCTGCTGCCTTGTCATGGCGTGTAGATTCAGCCTTGACCACAAAGCTCTTAGCTATATACAGCAATTAAATTTTCTAGTTAAGAGAGGGAGATTAAAATTTACCAGCCCTAGCTGGGTAGCTTGGTTGGTTGGAGCATCATCCTGATAAGCCAAGATTGTGGATTTGATCCTGGTCAGGGCACACACAAGAATCAACCAATGAAGGCATGAATAAGTAGAACAACAAATCAATGTTTCTCTCTCTCTTTCTCTCCCTTCCTCTCTCTCTCTAAAATAAATAAACTAGAATTTTAAAAAATTTTGATGAGAATATGAAGCAACAGAACCCTTAGACACTGCTGGTAGGAAGTAAGTTGATATAATAACCCTAGAGAACTGTGTGGAAAACACTAAAACCAAATGTACACACTATAACCCAACAATTCCACTCCTGGGTATATGCTCAGTACCATTTGAAATAGTCCCAAATAATTCACGGAGGGCAGAATGAAAATGTTCTATATCTCCCTCATGGTGGAGGTTACACAACTGTGTATATTTGTCAGAACTCGTGCAACTGCACACTCAAATGGGTGAATTTTACTGCATATAAATGATACCTTAATTTTTTTATTTAAAACTCAGAAGAGAAAAGTAGAATGAATAATTCAATGTACGAGTATACAGGGGTCTGGCACAAATAACGCCCCTTTTTATTACAAAATCTTTTATTACAAAACCATAAACATGTAATTCTGTAACATAATAATATCACACTCAAGCACACCATGTAACATTTTAGGTGAAATGTTCAAATGAAAACTATAAATTCTTGCACCCATATTACTGCCCTACCAACCGCACTCAAGCAGGCCTTACTTCTGCCAGACCCTGTATTCATATAATGGAATATTACACAGGGGTGAACAAGAATAAACTCCTGCTAAAGAAAACATGGATGGATCCCCAAATTAGTATGCTGAGTGAAAGAGTAAGACACAAAAGAGTAAGAACTGTATGATTTCATGTAAATGAAGGTCTAGGATGGATGAAATTAACCTACAGTGATAGTGGTCAAAATAGTGGTGACCTCAGAGTTCAGGTAACAGGGAGAGACCATGAAGAAACCTCCTGGTAGCCCTGGCTGGGTTGGCTCAGCGGATTGAGCACCAGCCTACAAACCACAGGGTCACTGGTCCGATTCCCAGTCAGGGCACATGCCTGGGTTGTGGGCCAGGTCCCCAGGGGGGGCACATGAGAGGCCACCACACATTGACATTTCTCTCCTCTCTTTCTCCCTCCCTTCCCCTATGTCTAAAAATAAAATTAAAAAGAAAAGAAAGGAAGCTTCCTGGGACTGGAGATACTCCTGTATCTTGAGTTGTGTGGTGGTTCTTCAGGTCTCTGCTCTATGTATGTGTGCCCTTGAGAAAATGTTGATTATTCATCTTAAAAAGAAAACATTAATTTTAAAACTTGTCATGAGAAGTTACCTGGAGAGCAATTCAGATGATGTCCAGACCCCACGCCTACCCACCGACCTGGCCAAGGCTGGCACAGCCCAGATTCCCCGGTGCATCCGCACGCAGCTCTTTAACCACGTGAGCTGGCCGCACATGGCTCCTTGCAGGCTGGAATTCCTGCCCCACCCTGTCCCAAGCAAAACAACCTTTAAAACTGGCTGGCAGCCCAGGATTTAAACCACTTCCTTGTCTGATCCTCTTCCCTTTATGAACATCCAGAAAGTTACAGCTTCTTTTGCTGGCGGGTTGGGGAATTGGGCCACCTCTGCCTCATCCCCTGAACTTCCCAGAGTCGGAGGGTACCATGGCCTGAGTCCACCCCCTCCCCAGGCTCAGGCCCACACCTTCCTCAGGGTGGATGCCTGTACCAGGGCCTTCTCAGGGAAGTTTTGTTTCCTGGTTTGACCAAAGCTCCCTCCCTGCCCTCCTCCCCTGTTTCCCCTGCAAAATGAGCTGAAAACTGACCCGGTGAGCTTAGGAGATAATATACAAAAGTGTGTTGATCAGACTAAGTGCCCCATGGCTGCAGCTATGACTCAAATGCTGGATTATGAGGCATGGCTGTGCATGTCAGAACCTGGCACAAGGCCTGGGCATTGTTAGACACGCAGCGCCCGTTGCTCCCTTCTCCCCATGTGATCTGACCCAGACTGCTGGAGTGGGAAGAGGACACTCAGAGCAGAAGTCAGGCAGCTCAGCCCCACCCCCTTGGCTGCTCTGGGACCAAGGCAGGAAGTGAGGAGTGGGAGTCCTGGACAGCTGGAATGCCTGCTCTGCTTAAATCTGCTGCGTGACCTGGGGCAAGTGAGTGCCCTCTCTGAGCATACAGTTGCCTCCCTTTTCTGTAAAACCAGGTAGCAGGAGACCACCTGAGCGAGCACTCAGGGTGGGGCAGGCACGTCTCAGCACGACAGTGCGCAGAGCTCAGTCTCCTTTTCAGGTACCTAAACAGATATTTCTCTTTCTGGGGCAAGCTCCCTCACCCAAATAAATGTTGGCCTTCGTGTCAGCTGCCTGCTTGGTGATAGAGGGGGATTCTGGAGTCTTCGGGGCCCCAACCTCCCTGATCAGAGGCTCAGCCCCTCCCAAAGACCCCCCACCTGTTGTGTCCTTGCAGGGAGCTTTGGACCAGGAATAAACACCAATCATTTAGGCATAAAAAAACTTGGGGGTCAAGCAATGGTCCTTTAGACTCAGCCTGGGAATCCAGAGTCCCTTCTTGTTGCTAGAAATAGCCTCCATCTTCCCATCTGCAAAATGGAGTGAATAATTTACTTCAAAAGGTAGAGGACTTCCACAGAAAGTGGTAATGACCCCTGATATGTGTGCACTCTGTATCAGGCAGCAAAGGAGTCCCTGCAATCACAAACAGCTCACATTGGGTGTGTACTGTGTGTGTGTGTGTGTTTTAACAGCAGTGGTATTCCAAGAGGATTTCTTGTGACACTGGGTTTGGGCCTGGGGCCGGTTCTCCCAGATTGGTCCTTTCCCACTCTCTGGTCTTGAGTCCAGCATCTTCTAGATGGTGGAAGCTCTGCTGGGTCTAGGGATCCTGAGAGGAAAGCCATTTCCCTGACCAGGGCAGAAAGGCTTCTGGGAGGAAGTGACAATTGAAATCGAGCCTTACAGGAGGAATAACAGATAAGGGAGAGCATTTCTGAGGGGAGCACAGCAAATGCAAAAAAGCAAGGAACTGTGAAGAGTAAGGTACGGAGCATCTGAGTCAGCCAGAGGTGAGGAATGAGGCTGCGGAGGGGTCAGATTCTGCCAGCAATGGGGAGCTACTGACAATTCTAGAGAGGAGTCCTAGAGTCACTCTTGCCTTCTTGGCTCAAAGTTTAGGAAGGATGGGCCCAGGAGTGAGTGCTTGAGCGGCCAGATGAAGGGAAGAGGGAGGCTGAATCCCAATTCTTGGCAAGACTTGGGAAGACAGCGTGGGCCTGCCTTCCAGGAGTCTTCCAGCCTCGATCTGCTGAACGGCCCTGCCCTATCCCACCATCAGGGGCTGCGCCGTCTTGTCAAGAGCCTCACAGGACACAGTGCTGGTTGCTCAACTTGTTCAGTGCTTTATTGAGATGAGACCCTAACAGATGACTCTTTAAGGCCTTCAAGCACCACCCTCCCCACATCCTGAGGTTAAGAAGTCAGAGGTGGCTCTGTCCTTGGTTTAGCTGCTTCCATAACATCTCCTCTTCATTATTTCCAAACTTGAAACTGTAAAGACTTTGTTCAGACAGACAGACACACATATACTTCTATCACAGCCTGTCACGCTCACTGAAATGATTCCACTCAGCAGTTTGTAGTTGCAAGGCATTGTGCATCTACAGCATCCATCCATTCACCCATCCATCTGTCCATCCACAAGAGAGCAGTAAGTTCTGACAAGTCAGGCCCCAGGGTTCACAGCAGCTGGGGCTGGGATTCCAGTGAGGTTATGGATGCAGGCTTTAGCCCTCGCCCAGGGGCCCCCGAGTATAATAACATCCCTTTCTGAGGCAACAGAAGACAGACCAAGTGGCTAATTAAGGTTTGAGTTCTAACCCCAACTGGACAGGGAGACCTAATGGGTAACTTCGGGTTGGGGCAGCCCTTCCTTCTTCTCTTAGGATGACTGCCTGACCACCTGTGAATGTCCTGAGATGGGCAAAAAAAATCAGACAGACAAATCAAGCATGCAGGTAACACTGAAACAGAAAGGGTAAGAGCTTATGTTTGTGCTGCAGGTGTACATAAGGAGGGACAGGAAAGAGGGGACAAGAAAAAGGGACACACTGACACACTTAGGAGTGCTGTGAGGACCAGGGCACAGTGCTGACTCCCAGCGCAGGGAGGAGTGTGGCTCTGGCCCATCTCGGGGGCTGTGGTTTTCCCCCAGCCTCATACATACAAAGTCCCTAGAAAAATGGGGGCTCTTCTGGACACAGGAAGACAAAGGATTAACCCCAACAAGGAAGAAAAAAAGCAAAAAGTTCCTGCTGGACACAAAATACTTCCTCTGAGTTGGACTTACTCCAATTTCACTAAGTCAACAGCACGGGTTCTTCCAGGGGCTGGGGTGTTGGTAGTGGGGTGGCACCAGGATATGGAGTATGGCTGGAGTGAGACAAGGGGATTGGGACTAGGGGCAGGCAGACAGGACACCCTCACTGTCTTTCCCTGGACAGTACCTGGGGCCCCCAGCAGACCCTCAGGCCTACGGGCCCCTGGGTGGCTGGTGCCCAGGCTACCCGAGGCAATGAAGGTAGGTGAGTCCGTGGCTGGCCTTTCACTGGTCCTGCAGGCGGTTGCAGAGCTCCCTCCGGCTCCGCTCCCCAGTCCAGCTGCGCGTCTTGAGGCGGAAGGTCTTCAGCTTGTCCTTGAAGGCCTCATGGTTCATGGGTCGATAGTCCTGAGGCTCACAGAAGGTCTAGAGCAGGATGGGAGGGGTCAATCAATATGGGGGAATGGATAACTTCGGGTGCGGGGGCAGCCCTCCCTTCTTCTCTCAGGGTGATGCCTGGCCAAGCCCCTTCCTGGCAGTCCAACCCTCCTGTGGAGGCAGTGGCCACCCCGGCCCATGGTACCGGATGCTGTGGGAAGAACTCCTTATAGCCGCCTTTGAGGATGTACATCTCGGGATAGTGGAGGCTGGGGTAGACATTGATGGCCCGATCTCGTTCCCTGATGAAACGGCACCTGGGACCAACAGGGGTGTGAGGATCAGAGCTGGGCATGCAGCAAGGTGGGCATCAGGGAACCTGTTCCCTGCATGCACTCCTTCGAGGGCCTTAGAGGACCACAGGAGGCGCGAGTGCAGGCACTTTCTGATCAGCCTGGCTACTGGGGACAGAAGAGGCTGGGGAGCTGGAAGGAAGAAGGAAAATCAAGGGGGCCTCTCTGTTTCTAGAAGGCAGTTGCAGAATCTTTTTTAGTAACATATGAGGGCCTGAACCTGGAAAGGGGAAGCAGAACAAGAGAGGTTGACAAAATTCAAGAGATGCATTGAGGAGGTCTGGACAAGACTTGGTGAGGGGGAAGAGGCGAGGAAAGGAAAGGGCATTTGAACATTAGAAGGGTCATTGTCACTGAGGACTGAGACTGGACCCTTGGATTTTAAGGACACTGCTGAAGGTTTGGAACCATAGTTCGTGGGGATGGTAGTAATGGATGGGGGGTGAGGCCTGGTGGAAAGGACAGTAAGGAGGAGACAGGAGGGTGCTATGCCCAAGGAAGCAAGGGTGAGGTCTGCTCCAGGCGATCAGATGTGACAAGAGGCCCAGGCCAAGGAGGGCGGGGCTCAGGGCTCTCGGCCATAGGATGGCTCCAGCACCCACAAGCTGCGGTGGAGCTGGGACTCACATGCGGGGCCCACGCTCAGATGAGAATTCACAGTGGAAAATGAGGATGATTCTCTTATCCAGGCCACGGGCCATGATGGGGCTCTGCAGCAGGAAGACCTCGGCGTCCTGTTCCAGGGGCAGGTTCACGGCAGTCTGCCAGAGTAGCTGGAGATCAGGCCACGGCCCTGGGCCTGGGTGGCGGACCCCTCCCCTAAGCAGTTCCTGTCTTTCCAATGGGTGACCCCACCTCTTGCTGGGCAGGACCCTTCCTCACAAGAGGGTGCCCCCACAGAGGAAGGATGGAACTGGTGGGTCTTTAGCACCTCTCGTCACCCTGTCTCACCTTGATGTGCCCGCCTTCATATTCATAGGGGTATCTGCAGTCCACGATCACAAACTTCTCCACGATATTGCTGAACTTGCCCATCAGCAGGGCCACCATCTGTAGGAGGCCACGGAGTTAGGTTCCAGCAGGTCAGGCTGGCAGGCAGGGGCTGACCCCTAACCCTACCCTACGCTACCCAGTGCTTGCAGCCTATTCCCAGGGAAGTCTAACATGCACATACCGTTTCCGGTGAGATGTACTTGAGGTCTTGGTGCTTTCCATCCACAGTCTGTAGGAGGAAGGCCTAAAGGGAAGTGGGGAGAGAGAGATTGAGAAAGAGAAGAGGAACAAAGTGAAATGGGCAAGATGTGGTGCATGGGAAGGATGGAGTTTCTTTCCCAAGCCCAGAGGCCACACCTGACTTGACCTTCAAATTCAGCTCTGATTCCCATAGCAACTGAGAGGCACCTCTTGGGTCTGAAACCCTGGGAAAAACCTTCCAAGAGGAAATGAAGGGGAGCAGAAATGATGGACTCCTGCCTCCTGCCCCCAGCTCTGCCAATCCTGGGGATGAGGCTTGAGGAGGATCAAGCTAGATGTTAGTTTGGAAATGTTTTCCAAGGTGGAGACACCACCTGATGCCCGGACATATATGAGAGAGTCAGAAGGCCAAGAAGAGCCAGAGAGATGAGTCTAGGTGAAAGTAAAGGATAACAAGATGCAAAGGACAAAGCAAAGGGGCCTCTGGGGAGAAAAGGCAGCACTGAATCAGCTGCTGGGCTCAGGGAACAGTCAGTCAGGCGTGGAGCGTGAGGGTCTTGCCAGCCGGTACCTTGGAGTAATCCCCAATCAGTTCACGGTGGTCGCTGTCCAGGATGTTCTCAATCTCGTCATGACACAAGGACTTGGAGCGGAGGACACGGGCCTTCTGTGAGACAGATGGCAGCCAGGGTCAGGGGGGAGGCTGTCCCTCCATGCCCAGTCTGGCTGGTACCCCGCCTTGCCTGCACACTGGCTGAGAATGGCACTCACAGGTTCCTCAGCCTCCTGCTGCTCCTCCAGAGGGGTCACACTTCTCCTCCGCTTGTTCTGTATGGGCAGGTCCCTGTCCTGGGGCCGCTCCAGCCTCTTGAGGATGGGCCGGATCACGCTGCAGGGCATGGACGGAGAGCGGAAGAGCCGCTGGCACTTGCTGTACATGATGAGGTCCTGGCAAGGGCAGTGGGTTGGGGATCAGAGTGCTCAGCTCCTGCTTCCCACCAATCACACCTGGAGGGTAGGGTCCACCCTCCAAGTTCTCAGGGGGCCACCCCAGAAGCTCACCTGTTCCTCTTCCTTTTCTGAATTCTTGACCAGTGGGGCACTGATGAGGCTCTCCATGCCTGGGGGTACTGAATCATCATCCTGAAGCCAAATCAACAAAAATATGGTGGTACCCATAGGCACAAGTCAAACCCCTCAGGCCACAGTCCTTTTCTTTTCTGCCAGCACCTCCACACAGGGCAGCCCCCCAGAGCCAGGAAATGGCAGGGATCCCTCACTGCTGGGACTTGCACAGAGCCTCGAGGAGCAGGAGCACCTTCCCTCTGCCCTGTCCATCCTCCCCTCACTGCAGCACCAGCCACCTGCTCTTCTCTGATTGGCCAGAGGTCAAACTGTGACTCAGCTACCCCCAATTCTTCTTCTAACATTGGAATAAGATCATAGTCTTGCTGCAGGAGCTCAGAGCTCTCCTCTTTGGGAGATCCCAGGGAGGGAGATGTAGGGGGCCTGATGGAGCAAGGCTGCTTACCTTTAAGTCATTCTCCAGGATGTCTACAAACCCATCGTCTTCGTCAGGAGCCCCTTTGGTGGGGGTCAGGGAGAAACGTTGCGCCAGGGGACTCAGCTCCTCTACCTCCATCTTCCGCTCAGGGGTGAGACACTTGTGTGGGTGATGAACAGATGCAGACTACTCAGGGGTGGGGACCTGAGGTAGTCCCCACCCCTATGCTTCTGAGAAAAGATTCCCCCACCTCAGGCTCTGAATCACCCTCCCATCCCTGCCTTTGGGGTCACCCGCCCTGTGGGCATGCCTGCCCGGCAAGGGTCAGGGTCGGCTCTCCTGATGTACCATTAGGTCGGGGGCTGAGCTTGGCCTCTGGGCAAAGGCTTCTCTGCGGCTGGCCCACTCAGCCAGAGCATGGACATGGCTGGGATGTGTGGGCGCCTGTGGCATCTTGAAGACAAATCCATCCTGTGGGCAAGAGGGGGGCAGAGAGTGGGTGGGGGGTCAACAAATGCCAAAGACCCACCCCAGCACTCCCCCTTCTCTCCCTGAAGTGTTTCCACTCTGGCCTGCTGGAAGCGCACATTCTCTTTGTCCTCCCCAGAGCTCTGAGCAGGCTGGCCACGCGCCTCGCTCTTCCTCCAGCTGCCAGGCGCTTGGGAGTTGGTGATGTTCCGCAGCACAGGGCTATGGCCCAGAAGCCGCACCTAAGAGAGCCAGGAGGGCAGCGGGTACTGAAGGCTACATTTCTCTGGCACCAGCCCAGGCCCTACCTTCTCCCATCCCTCCCCTGAATCCCCCTGCTCGCCCATCTGCCTCCCAAACCCCATCTCCCACAGCCAGACATCTGACACCAAATGTACCCTCTGGGAGTGGAGCCCCAGAGCCCTCCTGCCCTTCCCCAGTCCTGGCCAGTGTGCCTGAGCCTCCTGTCAGCCCTCAGAGGGCACTCACCGGCAAGGACTGGAAGCGTCGGAATGTGAGCTGCTTGCTGCAGAAGGAAACAGGGACGTGTCAGGGCTGCAGAGTCCAGGACTGTAATGAAGCGCATGCAGGATGCCCCTCCACCAGAGCCCTGTGCACCTCCCCCCATGGGAGGGCCTGGGAGAGCACCCACCCCACACCAATGGTGGGCGGGGGCAGAGGTAGCCTGTGGTGGGTAGAACACCAGAGCTTGCAAGAGGAAGTCCAAGCACTTACTTTCGAATAAACCGGCTAGCTGCCTGGATGGCCTGTTCAAACCTAGGAGAAAGCAGAGTCAGTCTCATGCAGTCCACCTCCCGCTACAGCCCATCATTTGCCACCAGCGTCAGGCCTCCCGTCCACAAGACCTAGGGACAAGGGCTAAGGACAGTGGAAAGGGGAAGCAGGAAGAATGTCAGCCATCTGGGGACCCGAGTATTGGGGAGGGGGAAGATGAGAGGCAGCCTGGGATTTTAAAAGGCTGCCCTGGATGGAAGAGGGCCCAGAGAATGGCAGTAAATGGGAGACAGCTGGGGTAGGTCGAGGGTGGCTGAGCGTTACCCAGACAACGTTCACACCAGCTTGCCCACAGGCCTTCCACCTGTATGCAAATCACCTCATGGGGCCATTCAGCCACCAGGAAAGGCATTCATCCATCCCTGGGTGACAGGCCTTGGCCAACAATGTGGGTGTCTCCAGGGCCTGGATGTTAGCAAGGCTGGGCTTCCCTCCCCTTGTGTGGGGCCATCCTGGCTCCCTCCAGGACGGGGGCCTGGTTTAGTGTGCCCCTGTATCAGCCACTGTCTGCCATGCCACACTTCCTAGTGACAAGTGTGTAGGGTCACATCCTCTTTTCCCTCCTATGGAATTTTTCAGGACTGAGCCTCTGTCCCACCCCCTCCTCTTGCCTTAGGAGAGGCCAGCAGGCAAGGGATTCCAACAGATGTTCCTTTGGAGGCTGGAGCACAAGCCTCTGTAGATAGGCCCCACCCCCCTAGCTATGTTACCAGAGACCACCTGTCACATGGGGCTTTGTGCATTTATGCGTACACACACACACACACACACACACACACACAAGCTTCTTTCTGAGAAGCTGTGTAACCGTCACAGCAGGTGTGGGGGGTGGGGAGGCACTGAGGAGTAAAATGTCAAGGGGTTGGCCCCAAGGTATATGTGTGGGGGTGGCTGTGCCCAGCCAACCTGGCATCAGGACTGACCAATATTATTGTCTTGGTTTCCAATCTGCACCTGGGCCTTGGGGGTAAAGCAGGCATACCTCTGCATTGCCACCAAAACCTAACTTCAGTCCCTCCACCCAATTCTCTCCCCATTTCCTGTTTGTGAACAAACCCTGCAGCCCAGCCCAGTCTGATCAAAGGCAGTGGGAGGAAAGACAGCCACTGCCCTAAACCCAAAGCCATAGTGCCCCCAGCCCAGGCTGGGGATGCCCAGCTGTTCTCACTAATGCCTGGCAGCTGCCCTCCCTGCTGAGGCTCGAACAGCTGGATGGGAACAGCTGTGCTCTGGAAGGTACTACTCCTGCCCTACAACCAAGGCGGTGGGATATGTCCCAAGCAGAGCCCACCAGACCCCTCTCCAGTCCTTCTCACAAAGGGCCTGGTCTGGGGTGGCCCAGAGGGTCAGTGTCACAAGAGTTTGCTGATAGGATGGCTGCGGGCTACACCAGTCTGCAGCAACTGTTCTGTTTGGCCTACGGTGATACGAGTTTTGAATTAGGACCATATATTAAAAGTGTGATATTTCACCAAAAAAGACAAAATGTGTATAGGCAGAAAGGAAAATGGGACACATAGCAGGCCTGTATTCTCATAAGGCCTGTATTGGCATCAAGTATCTGCTGCTCCCAGAGGCCACTGTCCCCGCCACCCTGGCCCTGAGCCCACCCTCAGCTGCTCCTGCGAGGGCAGACCCTTTCCAAGACAGGGAGCAGAATCCCAGAACTTAAGGTCAATTAGTTCCCCCAAATGGAGATCTGGAGGGGTCTGTGTACTCTCCCAGGCTTCCCCAGTGAGTTTACGCTACAGCTGGGATTCCCAGAGGCAGATGCCAACTCCTCAGTAATAGGGAATCCCTCTTCTCTACTCACGTCTGCTCCGCCATCTGGGGGTCCATGGGGCTGGGGGAATCCATGCAGAGACCTGAGGGGACAGAGTGCTTTGGTTTAAAAGTAGTGCCATTTTCTGCACTCACCCCCCACCGTGTTCCAACTCTATTCAGAGAAGGGGTGGGGGAAACAGGTTCTATATCATGTCTTGACACATTCAGAAATGAAGAAAAACCTTCCCTTCCATGAACCCCAAGGGTTGACACTAACCCCCAAATGCCCAGAGCTCCACTTCCCATTTACTATTGAAACACCTCTACATGGTTTGTAAACCAAAACTGCTAAGCATTTTTCGTGAACTAGTTTAAGATAATTTGTTCTGGAAGAGATGGCAGCTTTCTTAAAGGGAAATATAGCTGAGGATCAAAGTGAGATAAAATAACCAGCTTTCAACCCTAATGCCTCCCAGGCGGGGCTGTGGTTCAGGAGCTTTGGTTTTAAATAGGTGAGACCTCATCCCCTGCAGAGTGCCCCGCCCAGCCACCAGCCCTGCCATTCCAGGCTGGATGTGGTGAGCCCCACCATAGGTGTACAGGGGAAGGCTTCTCAGGCCCCCAGGTTGTTGGAAGGATGTTAATCTGATTGGCAAGTAAATGGGGAGGCTCAGGCTGCCCCCTCACAAACTCCCCTGGGCCTCACCTGCATCAGAAGATTCAGAGGACTCAGACGACAGGGAGGATGCAGACGCTCGCCGTGGAGACAGGGACAGGCATGTGAGCAGGCTGCCTACCTGACTCTTTGGGCTCTCCCTGGAAAAGGAGCAGGGACCCAGAGAAGCAGAAAAGTAAATGTGGGGTTCAAGAGCTGGCTGGCCCATGTTCCCACCAGCCACCCACTTCTGTAGGGCCCATCCAGCTTCTGACTGCCCCAAGAGAGATGATGACAAGGAAGCCCTCTTCTCAGGCCAAGGCAGGCTCCTTCTACAGAGGCCCTAAGTGTCTTCTCTTTGTTGATTGGTTTAAAATCCTCCTGGGTACAAGGGGAGGTGAGCCCAAGAAAAAAGGAAGAAGCTGGGCTGGGTTTCATCCTGGGGGATGGTGGGGCAGCTGAACAGCCCTGGAGGGCCTTTAGGCTCCTACCCATCCACAAGCCTTCCTGGAGGAAGGGCCAAGGCTTAGGTTTCCGTTCCTGGGAGGGCAACCCAGCCTGGACACTGCAGGCTACCTCAGGGAGTAGGACCAGCGTTCAACTCTTTAACCCCAGGAAAGACCTAGGGGAAGAGGGAGCAGAGGCAATGGACATAGGAGAACTGGACTGCTCTGCCACCCTCAAATTCCCCCTCCAGGTTCATGATCCCCTGCCTCGGGCAAAATGGTGGCGATTTGGACAGAAATTAGGGAGGCAGCATGGTGGAGGCACACTGAGAAAAGAAGAGGAGGGGGAAAAAAGAGGGTCTTCAGAGTCTTGTGCTGGCCAAGAGCAGGTCACCTGGAGAGTGTGAGCAGCACAGTCCTGGCCTCACCGCCCTTGTCCCCGGTCCCCAAAGCAAGTTCTGCCCGGGACGCCTCCCCTCTACGCTTCTCGGATTCGGATCCCGTGTCGGGGTCCCCAAGAGGCCCGTGACCAACACCTAGTGTCGACCTCTCAACCCACACCTGGCCTCCTTGGGGTGCCCTACCTGCCAAGCCCGGCGAGGTCGTGCATGGTCTGGGTGAGGGTGGCGACAGGCGAGGAAGTGGCCGCGCGCTCCGGGGACCCCAGGAGGCCATGAGCTCCAAGCCGGAGGCCCGGAAGGTGGCTCGGACGCACGGCGCCACCGCGCACGCTCGCCGGACTGAGAGCCGAGCTCCGTGCGGTGGTGTCCGGCTGGGGCAGCTCCATCGTGGCGGGGCCCGCAGAGGCTGGCCGCACGGCCGGGGCGCCGGGAGACCCACAGACACTGGGCACAGCTATCCAGGACCAGGTGGGGAGCGGACTGGGGTGGAGGTGGGGGAAAGGGAGGAAGAGCAACGGGGCCGGAGCGAGGGAGGAGAGGGAAGCGGGGAGGGTGGGGAGGGGGATGGAGGGACGTGGGGACCAGCCACTAGTACGGGAAGCCTCTAGCAACAGCTGCCACCTCTACCTCCTTATATATTCGAAAAATAACAGCGGCCGCGCTGCCGGACGCCACCAATGGAGGCTCGGGTAACAGGAGGGCGGGACCGAGGGCGGGGCCGGGCTGGTTTAGCCTCAGCGCCTTTCACCCCGCGGACCACGCCCTCGATTAGACCAACCCGGCCCCGCCCATTTCCAGGCTTTGGGTGAAGCCGGGAAATTGGGGTTTCTCCCACGCCCCACCCTCCGTACCCCACCCCCACAAGCGAGGGGGCCGGATAATGCTGGTTCCCCAAGTTCCACTTTTCGGGGTGTGGTTTGGAGTTATACACCCCCAAGGGAGAGAGCCCCAGGGGAACCAACAACCCCTAGGGTGGCCTCAAGAGGGACCCCCGCAGTTTAATATCAATTACATGTCCAGGTAGGCACTGTGAGAAGCACCGCTCCAGGAGTTTGCCAAACTCAGTTGCACTGTGCGGTGTGTTCACCGCTTTACAGAAGGGGACGTTGAGGCATGGAGGACAAGTTCATTAACTCTTTCAAGGTTACACGGTTTGGTAAGTGGTGGAGCTCATTCTCCCCAGAAACCTCTGCTTGTGCCATATCCCCACCCTTCGCGACAGGCGGCCCCAAAGCTAATTCCCACCAGGATCCCCAGCACAGGAAGGAGACTTGGAGTGGGGGCCAATGGGTAAGTGATGGGTGCTTCTGGGGTCCCCAGGTTAGATGTGACACCAAAGGGTCCAGTTTTCCCCCAGCTTCCCCAGAGGAGGCTCTAATGCAGGGGTGTCAAACTCATTTTCACTGGGGGCCACATCAGCCTCGAGGTTGCCTTCAAAGGGCCAAATGTAATTTCAGGGCTGTATAAATGTAACTACTCCTTAACAGTTAAGCGAGAGCTCAGCGCTGCTGCTGGTTAGAAACGAGGCGACGGACAGGTAAAAGAAGGTGGAGGGCCGGATTCTGCTGGGGGCCTGGTGTTAGCCACCTGTGCTCTAATGGTTGGTCTAGCTATTGGTCCTGGTTGTGAGAGCCGAGGAGGGTGTGATGACCTCAAAACCCAGTTAGGGAAGTATTTCCTGCCCATTGATAGTTTGGCTAATATGGTGCCAATGGGCAGCGTATTATTTAATTGGTGCTTCTTTGATGATCTCAGAGGCTGAATTTGTCACTACATTAAACTGAGCATCTTCTAATTACCTAATCACCTTCCAGCCAGCCCGCTTTCCTGGAACGAGGCTGGAAGGCTGTACTCCAAATTGCGTGAGTGGTAAGCAAGCAGCTTTTGCATCCTGTCTTCGCAGGGCAGAGGTGGTCTCTGGCTGAGAGGGGCACAGCTGGGGACAGCAGAGCTTACAGCCTTGTGCCCCTTCTCGGGTAGCTGCAACCATCGGACCATGTCGTCAAAAGGGAGGGCCTGGCTGTGGGGGTTTGGGCTGGCCTGGGGACCGATGCATAGAGGGAGGGCATGGAAGACCCCAGTCCCACCTCAGAGGGATGACCTGGGTGGGGATCGTGACTTTTCCTTTCTCAACATTTTGCCCAGCTCCTGTGCTGTGCCAGGACCCATGGAAAGAAAGGAATGACTGGGCACTGACTGTGCACATCAGGCGCTGGGCTGGGGAGGGGGTCTGCTGTGACCCTGGAGCCTTGCCAGGGGGATGAAAAATTAACTCGTGCTTATACAATCCTTCCGCTTCTCCAAGCCTGCTCCCAAATAGCATCATTTTTTGTTGTTGTGGGACTAATTTTTCTGCTATTTTTTGTCACGGACTGACATGTGCAATGTTTTTAAAACATTGGTACATGGTACCAAAAATTCAAAGGAGAAAATTCAAAGGGTACATGAAGTTAGTGAAAATTCAACCTTCCACCCCACACAAACCTTCAGGACCCCTCCTCAGAGGCAGCCACTATTGTAAGTTTGTTGCATCATCTGTAACAGTCCAAGCCAATAAAAACACAATGCGAGGCACAAATATGAGCCACATGTGTAATTTAACTTTTTCGTAGCCACGTTAAAAATATACAAAGAAACAAAAAATTTTATGATTTTACTTAACCTAATATATTCAAAATATCATTTCAACATACTGTTACTATCATAAAAATTATTAATAATATATACTTACATACTTTTTTCTGGTACCAAGTCCATTGTACATTTTATATTCACAACACATCTCAACTTGGATGTTCCACATTTCAAGTGTTTGATAGCCACGTCGGGGATTAGTGGCTACAAGAGTGAACAGGGCAGGTCTACACATTTACAAGCAGAAGTGTGTCCCTATTCCTATAAATACACAAACAGCATATGAGACATTATTTTATGCCTTGCTTTTTCTATTTGACTTGAACATAGATCCACATTAGTACCATAATGGTATATATTTCCTGAATTCCCTAATGCTAAACACTTAGGTTATTAGCTTTTGCAGTGATGCAGAAGGTATGAATTGAATGAACAACTAAAGAGCAACTGCTGGAAGGTATGGGCTTTATTCATTGAAATCTCCTCTTCCCTTTTCTCAATCTCATCTCCTCAAGCTAACTGAGTCATTGAAGAGCAGGGACCATGTCATTTCCCTTTCCACCCTGTCCCAGCACTTCAGATGGGCCCAGCCACAGGTTGGCCTCTGACCCCAATATTCTACTTCTAGAGATTTCTCTTAAGTTTATGATAAAAGCACAAACAGATGTATATTCATTGAGTCATTTTTAATAACAATGAAACATGGAGCGTAAGCTGGATATCCTGCAACATGGGAACAGCCAATGAGGGTGCAATACCTGTGTATAGCCTGCAGCTTTTAAAGAGAACAGGTACTGGGGGGTAGGGATGCTTGGCACCTGCCTGGGGCCCAATAAGTAACTGTTGATTATTTAATGATTACATAGTGGGCTCTTGGAAAATGGCCTTTTGAAGAAAGGGTTCCTAAAGTAAAAGAAGCTTGAACTGATGTAGATACTTATTGACATGAAAAGATATTTATAATATTGGCTACACAATATTATGCTAAGTGTGGCCCTATTAAAAATAATGAAAGAGCCCTGGCTGGTGTGGCTCAGCGGACTGAGCACTGGCCTGTGAACCAAAGGGTCACTGGTTTGATTTCCAGGCAGGGCATATGCCTGGGTTACAGGCCAGGTCCCCAGTGAGGGGCGCGCCAGAGGCAACCACCCATTGATGTTTCTCTCCTTCTCTTTCTCCCTCCCTTCCCCTCTGTCTAAAAATAAATAAATAAAATCTTTAAAAAATAATGAAAGAAAACTTCCTGCCTTGGCTGGTGTGGCTCAGTGGACTGAGCACTGGCCCGAGAACCAAAGGGTCACTGGTTTGATTCCCAGGGAGAGGGCTCGTGAGAGGCAACGAACCACACATGGCAGTTTCTCTCCCTCTCTCCCTCCCTTCCCCTCTTTCTAAAAATAAATAAATAAAATATTTTTAAAAAATTAAAAAAAGAAAGAAAGAAAACTTCCCTAATTTGATGAAGAAAATAGACATGCAAGTCCAGGAAGCACAGAGTCCCAAACAAGACGGATGCAAAGAGGCCCACTGCAAGCCACATCATAATTAAAATGCCAAAGGTTAAAGATAAAGGGAGAATCTTAAAAGCAGCAAGAGAAAAGCAGTTAGTTACCTACAGAGGAGTTCCCATAAGACTGTCAGCTGATTTCTCAGAAGAAACTTTCAGGCTAGTGGGGACTGGCAAGAAGTATTCAAAGTGATGAAAAGCAGGGACCTACAACCTAGATTCCTCTACCCAACAAAGCTATCATTTAGAATGGAAGGGCAGATAAAGTGCTTCCCAGACAAGAAAAAACTAAGAGTTCATCATCACTAAGACATTATTATATGAAATGTTATAGGGACTTATTGAAGAAAAAGATCTAAACTATGAACAATATAATGGCAATAAACACATACCTATCAACAATTAAATCTAAAAAACAAACTAAGCAAACAAGAAGAACAGAAACAGAATCCTGGATATGGAGAGCGTTTCAATGGTTGCCATATGGGAGGGGGTTGTGGGGGGATGGATGAAGAGGTGAGGGGATTAAGAAGTACAAATAGGTAGTTACAGAATAGCCACAGGGATGCAATATACAGTGTGGGAAATCAACTAGCCAAAGAATTTATATGTTCATGACTCATGGGCATGAACAATAGTGTGGGATTGCCTGAGGGAGTGGGGATTTCTGGGTGGAGGGGGGCAGAGAGGGTAGAAGTGGGACAACTGTAATAGTATAATCAATAAAATATAATTAAAAACAAAACAAAAATAAAAATCCAAAAAAATGCACAGAAAAGTATCATTTAAATTAAAGGTGATTAAATGTTTTTATCTTCAAAAATTTCTATATTTTAAAATATTTTCCAAAGAATGGGTATCATTTTTATTTTATTTTTTAAAAGATTTTATTTATTTATGTCTAAAGAGGGGAAAGGAGAGAGAGAAATATCCAACATGTGAGAGATACATTGATCAGTTGCCTCTCACAACCCCCAACTGGGGTCCCCCAGCCAGCAACCCAGGCTTGTGCCCTGACTGGGAATGGAACTGGTGACCTTTTGGTTCTTGGGCCAGCACTCAATCCACTGAGCCATACCAGGCAGGGCAAGAATGGATATAATCTTTAGATTAACTAAAAAAGCATGATCTCAATCTGGCAGTTTCTCAAATAAATAGATATAGAGTTACCATAAGATCCAGCAATTCCCCTCCTAGGCATAACCCAACAAAAATGAAAACGTATGCCCACGCAAAACTTGCAAACAAATGTTTATAGCAGTGTTATTCATGTTCCCAAAATGTGTAAGTAACTCAAATGTCTACCAACTGATAATTGTATAAACCAAATGTGATACCCATACAATAAAACAGTATTCAGCCATCAAAAATGAAGTACTGATAGACACTACATCATAGATGAATCTTGAGAACATGATGCTAAGTGAAAGAAGCCAGTCATAAAAGACACGATTCCATTCATAGAAAACATTCGGAAGAGGGAAATCTACAGACAGAAAGTAGATTAGCAATTGCTTACGGCTGGAGAAGGGGTTGGGGACAGATAGGGAGATGATAGCTAAAGGGTGTGGGATTTCTTTCTAAGGTGATGAAAATGTTCTAAAATGGACTGTGGTAATAGTTCCTATATATCTGTGAATTGTATAATTGGGTGAATTGCATGGTACATGAAATGTATCTCAATAAAGATGTTAAAAATAAATCATATGCTGTGAAGGATTAGGGGAGAAATGAGATATTTCTCTTGCGACTTCTGGCTCTAGGAACTTTAGGAGGGTCCTCAAATGGCTGGACAACCTCCTTCCTGCTAGCCGCAGCCACCCCTCATCAGCAGGCCCACAGTGTCTTCTACTTCCAGGCCCAGTGTTGGTGCCACACAGAGAGACTGGTACAGCCACTTCTAGGACAGAAAAGAAGCCACACACACACACATGCTGGTGGCCTAGCCATTTCCAGACACCCGCTTGCACCCTGCCTGTGGCAGTACACAGGACCCATTTCTACTCCCTCTCATTTTACCCAACCCATCTGGAGCCCTGGGATCCCCTACCTCCCTCCATAAGCCCCATCTTTCCACTTCTCCACCTTAGGGAATTCCAGAGTCCACCTTCTCTTCTCGTGGACCAGGCTGTTCCAGGCTGCCTATCAGGCCTAACAACCATTCCACTTACCTAATAGCTATTCTTTGTGCCCCTCAGCAAGCTTTCCATTCTTTCATTTTAAAGGGCCTGTTGGTGATTGCTTATTGAAGAAAACTTGGAAAAATCAGCAGAGTAGGGGGGGAAAGTCCACACACCGTCTAATGACTCAAAGACACATTTATTACAAACTAGAATGGGTAAGGGGGCAGGAGGGACATGTCACATGGATGAAATATCCAAGATGTAGCAAGGTTTCCTGAAGATGTGTGGGAACGAGCCCTCAGTCAGTGGCCCAACATTCACCTCTGCACAGGCACCATACACTAATTATGGGCCAAGTACTGATCTGGCCTGGATAGGAAAAGTCTCCTACATTTTCTTTTTGATCTTGTGATTGGATCTGGTGATTTATACCTCAGGGGTGGGAAAGGGCTTTCTAAGGAAGACACAAAACCCGGAAGCAATATAGGAAAAACTGAGAGATCTGTCTACGTAAAGATTTAAAACTCACATCTAATATTCCCCAGGCTAAATTAAAGAACAAATGGAGAATATATTTGCAATATACTTAAAAATTTTATGTTCAGAGGTGAAGAACTCCTAAAAGCCAACAAAAAGACAAATATAAGGGACACATAGACAAAGGATAGACTAGAAAATCCACAGGATTCAAACAGCCAATACACACACGAAAAGAGAAATGCACACTAAACCAGCAGTGAGTTACACTTTCTTCCATTGGCTTCCAGAACACCATACGGTCTTGGTTTTCCTTCCACCATTTCAGCTGTTCCTCATGAGTCTCCCTTTTAAAAACAAATTATTTATTAAAGTATAGTTCACATATAATATTATACTAGTTTCAGGTATACAACATAGTGATAGGACGTTTATGTACCTTATGATGTAAACACCATAATAGGTCTAGTAACCATCTGTCACCATATGAAGTTATTATATTATTGGCCATTATCCCTATAATGTACATTACATCCCTGTGACTTAGTTATTTTATAACTGGAAGTTTGTACCTTTTATTACCCTTCACCCCTTTCACCCTCCCCCACCCCCACACTCTCCTCTGGCAATCATCAGTTTGTTCTCTGTATCAATGAATCTGTTTCTGTATTATTTTGTTTATTCACTTGTTTTTTTAGATTCCACATATAATGAAATCATGTATAATGAATGAAATCATGTGTCTTTCTCTGATTTATTTTTTCAAATATTTTATTTATTTATTTTTAGAGAGGGGAAGGGAGGGAGAAAGGGAGAGAAACATCAGTGTGTGGTTGCCTCTTGAGCACCTCCTACTGGGGACCTGGCTCACAACCCAGCATGTGCCCTGACTGGGAATCGAACTGGCGACCCTTGGTTTACAGGCTGGTGCTCAATCTACTGAGCCACACCACCTAGGGCTCTGATTTATTTCACTTAGCATAATACCCACTGCATCCATCCATGTTGCAAATAGCTAGCTTTCATTCTTTTTCTTGTCTTAGCAATATTCCATTGTATACATATACCACATTTTCTGCATCTCATGAGTTTCTTGCTTGTCCTTTCTTGAACCCATTACCTTGGAGAGCTCAGAGAATGGTCCCTTGGTTCTCTTCCCTGCTTTGTATACACTCACACACTCACTTGAAACATCATCCACCTCCAGGTCCTCACTCAGCCTGTCCCCATGGCGGGTCACAGCCTTCCTCTCTGCCTACTTCTCATGTTACTCTAAGAGATTTTTAAAAATCACTGTAACACATGACTGTAACACATGACTGTAACACATGGCCTACACAATGTAGGCCATGACTATGGCCTGTGTGGTTCAGTTGGTTGGAGCATCGTCCGGTGCATCGAAGGGTTGCTGTTCAGTTGCTGTTTAGGGCACTGCTTGGGTTGTGGTTCCAGTCCTAAGTGGAATGTGTGCGGGAGCCGGCCGTTTGGTGATTCTCTCAGATCAATGTCTGTCTGTCTGTCTCTCTCTCTCTCTCTCTCTGCAATGAAAAAATGTCCTCGTTTGAGGGGAAATTTTTTAAAATAAAATTAAATCACTATAATACATTCAATATATTTCAATACATCAATACATACAATACATTTTTAAGAATTTCATTTTTATGTGTTTGGTGCAGGAAGACGGAGTTTCAGAGATTCTTGTGCATGCATGCCTATGCATATACATTGTTTCTGTAGGTACAAACACATACATTTATTACTATACACATGTGACACACTGAGATGTGATCAGTTATGAATTGCGGGATTATCATCAAATAAATTTTAAACTCATGTTGCTTATAAAAATGACCTAAATGTGTAGTAATAGGCTACATAAAGTTCATTCATTAAAAAGCATGTTGGTAGTACCGACATGGCAAAGACCTCATCACTTGATGCCAGGTAAAACAGCAAGAGATGCCAGATATACGGTCGAAACAGTCTGATGCCAGTTTTATGCAATAAATTTTTAGAAAGAAAACTGTAGTGCCTAGAGAAAAGACTGGAAGGAAATGTATCAAAATGTTACCTGCGTATCTCACCAGGTGTTTAGGGTGAAAGGTGATTTCTAGTTTCCTGTATTTTTCAGTTCCTGCCAAAAACGTGGGTTACGGAATTTTTACCTTAATAAAAAAAACACAGTAGTTATTCTTTACAAGTAGCAAATCGCTGCCCACCGGCTCAGTGGCCAGGTACCATGCCCCCGCCCTTAGGTTACCGGAAGCCACAGCACTGGGCGGTCCAGCAGGCCGCAGCGCCCCCCCGCGGTCAGTCCCGGCGGCAGGGAGGGAGGTGGGCGCGGAGGGCTGGGAGGCGGCGTCGGGCGTCCCCGCGCTTCCCGCGAGATCCCGCTCCGCCCGCTCCGCCCCGCTCCGCCCCACTCCGCCCCGCTCACGGCTCGCCCCGCTCCTAGAGCCGCGGCACTTTCTGCTTCCCGTGCCCGCGCCGCCCTCCGTCGTCCGCGCTCGCCGCCTGCTGCCCGCCGCCCGGCGCCGCGCCCGCCTGCGTCCCCGAAGGCGTCCCCGGCCGGGCCGGGTCGCTGCCCCGCCCGCTGCCCCACGAGCCGCTTTGTCTCGGGTGGGGCGCGCGGGAGAGGCCGCCAGGTGCCCCCCGCCGCGGGCCCGGGCCCCCCGCCCCGGGGCGGCGGCGGTGGCGCCGGGCCCCGGGGCGGGGGGCGCGCCGGGATGGGCCCCAAGAGGCGGCAGCTGACGTTCCGGGAGAAGTCGCGGATTATCCAGGAGGTGGAGGAGAACCCTAACCTGCGCAAGGGCGAGATCGCGCGGCGCTTCAACATCCCGCCGTCCACGCTTAGCACAATCCTGAAGAACAAGCGCGCCATCCTGGCGTCGGAGCGCAAGTACGGTGTGGCCTCCACCTGCCGCAAGACCAACAAGCTGTCCCCCTACGACAAGCTCGAGGGGCTGCTCATCGCCTGGTTCCAACAGATCCGTGCCGCTGGCCTGCCAGTGAAGGGCATCATTCTCAAGGAGAAGGCTCTGCGGATAGCAGAGGAGCTTGGCATGGACGACTTCACAGCCTCCAACGGCTGGCTGGACCGCTTCCGCCGGCGCCACGGAGTAGTGTCCTGCAGTGGCGTGGCCCGCCCCCGCTCGCGCAGCACTGCTCCCCGGGCCCCAGCAGCGCCCTCCGGTCCACCTGCGGTGCCCTCGGAGGGCAGCGGCGGAGGTACGACGGGCTGGCGCGCTCGGGAAGAGCAGCCACCGTCGGTGGCCGAGGGCTACGCCTCCCAGGACGTGTTCAGCGCCACTGAGACCAGTCTATGGTACGACTTTCTGCCTGATCAGGGCGCGGGGCTGTGTGGCAGCGATGGACGGGCGCGCAGGGCCACCCAGCGCTTGAGTGTGTTGCTGTGCGCCAACGCCGACGGCAGCGAGAAGCTGCCCCCGCTGGTGGCAGGCAAGTCAGCCAAGCCCCGTGCAGGCCAAGCCGGCCTGCCCTGCGACTACACAGCCAACTCTAAGGGTGGTGTCACCACCCAGGCCCTTGCCAAGTACCTGAAGGCCCTAGATACTCGCATGGCAGCAGAGTCTCGCCGAGTCCTGCTACTTGCCGGCCGCCTGGCTGCCCAGTCCCTGGATACCTCGGGCCTGCGTCATGTGCAGCTGGCCTTCTTCCCTCCGGGCACCGTGCAGCCACTGGAGCGGGGAGTGGTCCAACAGGTGAAGGGACACTACCGCCAGGCTATGCTGCTCAAGGCTATGGCGGCGCTAGAGGGCCAGGATCGTTCTGCCCTGCAGCTGGGTCTTATGGAGGCCCTCCACTTTGTGGCCGCAGCGTGGCAGGCAGTGGAGCCTTCGGACATAGCCGCTTGCTTTCGTGAGGCCGGCTTTGGGGGTGGCCCAAATGCTACCATCACCACTGCCCTCAAGAGCGAGGGGGAGGAAGAGGAGGAGGAGGAAGAAGAAGAGGAGGAAGAGGAAGAGGAGGGAGAAGGGGAGGAGGAGGAAGAAGAAGAAGGAGAGGAAGAGGAGGAAGGAGGGGAAGGAGAGGAGTTGGGAGAGGAAGAGGAGGTGGAAGAGGAGGGTGACGTTGATGACAGTGATGAAGATGAGGAGGAAGAGGAGGAGGAGAGCTCGTCTGAGGGCTTGGAGGCAGAGGACTGGGCCCGGGGGGTAGTGGAGGCCGGTGGTAGCTTTGGAGGCTATGGTGCCCAGGAGGAGGCCCAGTGCCCCACCCTCCACTTCCTGGAAGGTGAGGAGGACTCTGAATCGGACAGTGAGGAAGAGGAGGACGATGACGATGATGATGACGACGATGATGAAGATGATGAGGATGAGGAGGAGGATGGTGATGAGTTGCCTGTGCCCAGCTTCGGGGAAGCCATGGCTTACTTCGCTATGGTAAAGCGGTATCTGACCTCCTTCCCCATTGATGATCGTGTGCAGAGCCACATTCTGCACTTGGAACATGACCTGGTCCATGTAACCAGAAAGAACCACGCCAGGCAGGCAGGAGTTCGGGGTCTTGGACATCAAAGCTGAGCCATTGGGCCTAGCCATACCCTCGACCCAGATGTGGCAGCACCAGCCCAGGGCAAAGGACTCTTTGGGCAGCTGCTGTGGATGGAGCCAGAGTGGGAAGCCCCAGATCCTTTAGTGATGTTCACCAGGCCCTGTGAACAAGCCCAGTCACCTTGGCAGGGCCTGGACTTAGGGTCAGCCTCACTGCCTGCTTATTGCCTCTTTCTCAGAGTCCTATTTCCTCCCCATTTGCCCCTGGGCTTGGGGGACCAGGTGGGGAGCTGTCCGGTGCTACCACACCATGCCATCAGTGGACTAGGCCACAGCAGCCTCCAGGGATGGGCCCTGGAAGCTCCCGGCCAGAGAGTGCCTCTCCCCTCTGCCGTCTATACCAAGTTTCGGTGGGGGGGACCCCAAAGCCATTCTGGGAAGGGCTTCATAGGAAGGTCCAGCCTAGGCCCCCACAAGGCTGGCAGCCCCCCATCCCTGCCCCCAGACCACCTCCAGAAGCACAGTCTAACTCACTGCAGGCTTTTGAGCCTGCCTCTGCCTGCTTTCCCACCCCCAATCCCTTTCTTTGGCCCAGCCCATGTTACTTTTGCCCTTGGTTTTCTTTCCAGATTGGAGGTTCCCAAGAGACCTTCTAGGGGAGTGAAAATGGGTGTTTGTTTCCCTTGTGGGCATCTGCAGGCCCTGTGCCTCTCCTTCTCTGGCAGGGTCCTATCCTGGGCAGGGGGCCTGGGGCTGGGCCCAGAGTCCAGCTGTCCAGCTGCTCCTTTCCCAGTATGAATTCAATAAATCTGTCCACCCCCCTTTTTGTGAGGGTGAACGTTTTAACAGCCAAGGGTGCATCCTTCATAGTCTGGGCTTGCGTCTGTTGGGGACATGTCCTTTCTTGGTTCCCTTTGGTCCTCACTTTGGTGGGACATGAAAACAAGTGTTGAGAGAATGGCCACAGGCTAGGCCCTAACTAGGATGAGGGGCCACCTCCATGTCTAAATGTTCTCTAGACTTGGGGGGGAGGTGTCTTCAGTGCACCTGCCTGGGTACGGATGGGTTTGAGGAAGCCAGGCCTTGCACTGCTTTGGGGCTAGAGAGAAGCTTGGGGTCAGTTGACTGGGACAGGAGGGAGGGAGCCAACTGTCTGTTGGGCTAAATTAAATTATAGGCACCTGGGAACTAGGCTTATCAAGGCTCATTAGTGAAGGTCCTTGTAGGATCTTGTAGGTCCTTGTAGGAGAGGCAGAAAGAAAGGAATATTAGGGCATCCCTTGGTCTACCCTTGGGGCTTTAAGAGGAAGTCTTTTAGGCCTTTCATTGATTGGCATCTCCAAGCCTAGTGGCTGTTAGTGGGGACAGTGGCAGGAGAAAGATGATATTACTGGGGAGAGATTGCATCACCAAGAGGCTGAAGATGAATTAGCAACTCCATGTGTAGTGCCCTCCAGGGGGATGCCCAGTTCAAAGGTGAAGACAGGCCCCTCACTGATCCTACCCACTTTCCTTTTAGGCCAGCCCTGGCTTCCTGGTCCTCCAGCATTGAGACCTTCAAGCCCGGGTGGTTCCAGCCAGGGGAGAGCCCCAAACCGGTTTTCCCACCTTGACTAGGGCTGGCACATCACCCAGGTGGTTCCCTCCTCCCCACCTCCTTCTACTTCCTCTCTCCACCCTGGAATGTTAAGGGGTGGGGGGTGGTATCCAGGTAATCTTTTGTCTCTTGCCTGCCCTGGGTGTAGTCACTTTTAGAAAGGCAAGGGAATACAGATGAGTGTTTTTAATTTAGTGATTTTATTTTTTAAAAGATTTTATTGTTAAGAGTGGAAGGGAGAGAAACACCAATGTGTGGTTGCCTCTCTTGCGCCCCCAACTGGGGAACTGGCCTGCAACCCAGACATGTGCCCTAGGCTTCTAATTGAACCAGCGATCCTTTGGTTCACAGGCCAGCAGCACTCAATCCACTGAGCCACACCAGCCAGGGCTGATTTTATTTTTAAAAGATTTTCTTCATTTATTTTTAGAGAGAGGAAGGGAAGGAGAAACAGAGAGGAAGAAACATTGATTGGTTGCCTCTGTGTCTGGGTTGGGGACTGAAACTGCAACCCAGGCATGTGCCCTGACCTGGAATTGAACCTGGTGACATTTCTGGTTTTCGGAATGATGCCCAGCCAACTGAGCTATGCCGGTCAGGGCTAATTTAGTGGTTTTAGTGAGACAGAAGGGAGAGAGAGAGACATCTATTTATTTTACATATTTATGCATTCATTGGTTGATTCTGGTATGTGCGCTGACCAGGGATTGAATCTTCGACCTTGACATATTGGGATGACTTTCTAACCAACTGCCTGGCCAGGGCCACTATATAAGACTTTAAAACAAAGGATGGAGTCACTGTCCCACCCTTGGCTTTCTGCATTCTTGGCACACGGGGATGCCTTCTAGGCCTTGAAGGCTTCAAGACTTAAGTGGCAACAAACAGTAACAGGGATTCCCCTTACCATCACCCTCTCACCCCCATCTGTGCCCTGGAGAGGAGACCAGAAAGTCGTGAGGAAGCCCAGCCTACCTCCTGGCCTGCTCTGGAGTAAGGAGGTGGGAGCAGTAGTCTTCTCCCCGGGTGCCCCTGGTCAACCCAAGTCTTACCTCAAATAACAAGTCAAATCCCTTCCATTTGTTTCCTGCTTACAAGAACACCTTTTGCTGCAGTGGAGATCATCTTGTTATCCATAACACAGACAGATGTTAAATAGGGCTCTCGCCACATGTCAGGCACTGTGCTAAGCAGATGCTCATGAAACCTCTAAAAGTAAAACCATGAAAAAACAGGTACAGAGAGGTCCAGTAATGTGCCTGAAGCTACACCACTAGTGTGGAAGCAAGGGTTCTCCCCAGGATGACCCTAGAAGTGGCCCTTTGCTAAGGAAGGACCCATCTTCCTAATCCTAAACGTAGTCCTCCTGAAGTGGAACTGGGTACCGAAATCAATCTCTAATCCATGGAAGTGTAGAAGAATAGCTCTTTGGAGGGAAATGAGGGGTGTGGAGGTGTACACAGGAGTTCTTACAGCTCTTACATCTATAAGCATCTCCTGTTCCAGCAGTCCCCCCCGCCCACCACACACAGGTCTTCTGTAAATACCATTCTCCTCCCCATTACCCCATTGAGACAAATAAGTGAGAACTATCTGCATTTCACAAAGTGGGTAGGAGGGTTAACGAGTTAAAACACCTGCCCAAGGCACTGGCTTTGAGCTGTGGTATCCCTGGGAGCCTGGGTTACATATTAAATGCCCCCACATAACAATGCAGGGAAGGGAACGTGGTGATGGGCCTATGAGCTCAGAGCTTAGTGGAGGGACCCAGCGAGAAGGCACTATCACAGTCCAGATAGGAAGTAGCAGATGTCTTCATTTGGGACTGATAGCTAACGGGTCTAGGTGGGGGATCCCGGACCGGAGAAGCTGGTTCAGGGGTTCTGGAGGCCCGGTTGGCTTTGACAGGACCTAGAGTGAGCCAGTGGCTGGTCAGCAGGGCGCGTGGGCGAAAAAGATTTCTTCCTGGGAGACGGGGAAGACAAGGCCACCTATATTGCCTTTTCAAATCTGGGGCCTGAGAAGAGGTAACGGGGTAAACTACAACTCCCAGAAGCGTCTGCTCCCGAAGACAAGGACGGTTGTCATGGTTTCAGAAAACAATATGGCTGCTCCCAGCTGGGAGGGGAGTCTCGGGGTTAAAGAGTCTGAGGTAAATCTGGGCGCTCGCAGCGGCAAGGGAGGAGGCGCTTGAGAGGTCGTGAGTTTGAGGCAGGACGCTGTACGGCTGGAACGAATTGCCTTTGCCGAGGGCACCAATGGCGGGCAGCGTGGACGAGGAGGCGCTGCACCAGCTGTACCTGTGGGTAGACAACATCCCTCTGTCCCGGCCAAAGCGAAATCTCTCCAGGGACTTCAGTGACGGAGGTGTGCGCCCGTGTGTGTCCCCACGTTCTGTCCTATATGTACGTGTGTAAGAGGGTCTTTGTGCAAACACGTCTTTATGCTTGTGTGTGGGGGGGTGTGTATGTTTGCGGGGGATGTCTGTCTCCTAGGACTTCAGTTGTAGGAGTGTGTCTATGTCCACACTTTCTCCTGGAGACTCTTTCACAGGAGTCTGTGACTTTCTCCTGGGACTTAATGACTAAGACGTGTATCAATGTATGCATCTTTGCATCTCCGTGTGTGTGCATTCACATTGCTATATTCTGTATGTTTGTCTGTGGGAGTCTGAATGTGTGTGTATTCATGTGTATATTGACATATCCTGCCCTATATGTGTGTGGGGGGGTCTTATGTGAATATGTGTTGCTTTGTGACTGTGCAGGTGTCTGTGTTTCTAAGAATGTCTCCTGGGATTTTCATGTGTGACTCTATGTGCTTGTGTGTGTATGTTAGTGACTGTCTCTTGGAACTACAGTGATGGAAGTATGTGTATGTGTTTGTACATCTTTGTGTGTCTGTAGTGTATGTGCTGTATATGTGCCTGTGTGTATCTGGGCATGTGTGCCTGCAGTCTGTCCTGTGTGCGTATCTTTAGAGGGATCTCTTTTAAAAAAAAATAAATTATTTATTTATTTTTAGAGAGGGAGAAGGGAGTTAGAAAGAGAGAGAAACATCATGTGTGAGAGACAGGTAATCTATCACCTCTCGCACACCCCCAGTGGGGCACCTGGCCTGCAGCCCATGCATGGGCTCTGGCTGGGATTTGAACCTGTGACCCTTTACAGGTCACAGGCCAGCGCTCAATCCACTGAGCCACACCAGCTGGGGCTAGAGGGATCTTATTACATTGTCTGTTTGCATGAGCCTATGACTTTCTCTTGGGACTTTGGTG
The DNA here is from genome assembly GCA_028533065.1 of Trachops cirrhosus. Taxonomy (NCBI): domain Eukaryota; kingdom Metazoa; phylum Chordata; class Mammalia; order Chiroptera; family Phyllostomidae; genus Trachops; species Trachops cirrhosus. The sequence goes on from CM052547.1 coordinate 70,378,574, forward strand.
TTGCAGTATGTGTATGTGCCCATATAAATGCCTGGGTGGAGCCCCAGGATCTTGAAGGGCTCCCTAGGAGATTCATTCTCTATTAGAGCACCAGAGACCACAGTTTTCAAATGTGCTGAGTTGATGGGGAGGGGATACAACCCCTCTGGGGTATGCTGGAGGCTTAGTCTCCAGCAGACCACTGATCTCACTTCCTTGACTCTGCCCCCACCCCCACCCCCGTTCTGTCCCACCCCTCCCTCCCTATCGCCCTCTCTCTTTCCACATTTCCACCTCCCACCTCGCTACCACCCCTGGTTCTCCCATCCCACCCATTTCTTCTCCCTTCCCCTTCTCCTTCCCCCTTTCCTACCCTCCCCCCATCTTCCATGTCTCCTCCTACTCCCACTCCCTCAGTCCTGGTTGCAGAAGTCATCAAGTTTTACTTCCCCAAGATGGTGGAGATGCACAATTATGTCCCTGCCAATTCTCTCCAGCAGAAGCTCAGCAACTGGGGTCACCTGAACAGGTAGCAGAATATCTGGTTGCACTAACAGGATCTGCAGCCCCTACCCTAGGCTCCCAGGAAGGGCTGCTTCAGGCCTTCCACCTGGTACGGTCTCCATAGCCCAGGCTGGGACTGTGCTGATAGCAGGGTGGGGAGGGGCAATGCAACCAGAATTGTCTGGGAACAAAAATCAAGGGACTCTTTTATTGGGGAGGGGACAAGATGACTTGGGATGACCAAGAACAGGGCTCAAGTGTGGTACCCTTCCATTCCTTCAGGACTGCACACTTAGTACAGCAACTGTTGCACCCTCCCCCCCCCACACACACACACTTCATTTCCTAAGGACCTAGTCTGCCATGCCCCTGTCTACCCCCCAGGAAGGTGCTGAACAAGCTGAACTTCTCGGTACCGGAGGATGTGATGCGCAAGATCGCGCAATGCACCCCAGGCGTGGTGGAGTTGGTGCTTATTCCGCTGAGACAGCGCCTGGAAGAGAGGCAGAGGCACAGGAAGCAGGGCTTGGGCTCCTTACAGGTGCCACCCTACTCGGGCTTCTCCCACTGCTCTGGGGGAGCTTTCCAGGCTGTGGAAAGCCCCCACCTTGGTGACAAGTGTAGAAGAGGGGGAGACATCTGGGGGACAGTGGGAGGGACACAAGGCTACTTGGGGATGGGCGAGTGTGAACTCACATTGGATTCCGGGGGGTTCTTTTAGGAGCTGGCTCCCCAGGATGGCACTGGCTACATGGATGTGGGTAAAGTGGCTTTTACTTTTCCTCCCTCCCAGGAGGAACTTTTCTCCTGTATTTTCTTTCCTATGGGGGGAGGTTGGAGGGGAAGATAGGAAGAAAGGACTCCAAAAGGGTTACTCTACCACTTACCTCTTCTCAGGTTTGTCTCAGAAGGCCCGAGGGGAAGGTGCCCCAGACCCCCAGGGAGGGGGGCAGCTCAGGTAAGGAAGCTGGGAGTTCCTGACCTTACCAGGCCAGGTGATGTCCCTGCGGAGGGCTGGGATGCTCCTGGGAAGGTAGGGAAAGTAGGAACAGGGAGAAGGGAGGAGAGGTGGCCTGGCCAAGGGGCACCGGAGGGTGAGGGTGGGGCCCAAAGTCCAGGCCTCTGCTAAACTGCTCTCGACCCCAGGGCAGGGCGGATGCCTGTGCCTCGGCCTCCAGGGTATAGCCAGGTGCTGCATGGCGACCCAAGCATCGTCCTTCAGATTGCTGAAAAGGAGCAGGAGTTGTTGGCCTCCCAGGAGACCGTGCAAGTGAGAGCACTGGGAAGGCATGGGGGATGCAGAGGCAGGGACACAGGGCAGCAGGTCTCTGGGCTTAACCTCTGTGCTGTGTGGCCCAGGTCCTCCAGATGAAGGTGAGACGCTTGGAGCACCTGCTGCAGCTCAAGAACGTGCGCATAGATGACCTCTCCCGGCGGCTCCAGCAGGCGGAGCGTAAGCAGCAGCGGTGAGCAGCGGGGATGCCCCAGTGTCCCCCGGAGCCCTGACACCACAGACCAACAAACGGGCAGGAGGGGCCAACAGCTCCAATGAGCCTCCTGGGGAGTAAGGTCACCCCTCCCTTGGGGTGAATGTGGGGAGGAGGCGGTGGGACAGGGGCCCTCCCTGCCAAGCCCGGGACTAAGCCACCACCTTCACTATATCCGGGTCAGGAGAATGGACTGCTTTCCAAAACCCAGAGACCATGTGCAGAGACTTGGTGTGCTCCCCAGAGCAGTGTCCGACACAGGGCAGGGACTCCTCCACCTGGGAGCTCTCTGTGTTGGGCCTTCGGGTGGTCCCCTGCCTCGGTCCACACCTTGAGAACCAGGTCCCCACCCAGCTGTGAGGCCAGTGGTGTCTCCATCCAGGCTAATTCCTTGTTCCCTGGGCTATGGGGGAAGCTGCCCCAGGCAGCAGTGGGAGTCCCTCGTCCCTCCTGAGCACTCACCAGGGACCCCTCTTAAGGCTGGAGAAGCGCAGCCACTGAAGAAGACGAGGTGAGGAGTGGGCTCAGCCAGGTGTGGGGAAGACACTGGCTGTGCCTCTACCGATCACCTTCCCCTCCCATGAAGTATGCTTAAGAGTACTTGGGGTATATGGGGCAGGGCTGCCCCCATTAAGGTGTTGTCCTCTTTTTCCTGCACTTGCCTTCTCTCTCTGCCTGGATCATTGTGGGCAGCAAGGTCCTGCCCCCTTTTCCTGCCCTTTCCACCACTTGAGTGAAATAGCCTTTTGGGCCCAGAGTGGGTCTTGCCCTGTGAGCAGCTGGGCCCTAGGTGGCCACTGCTTAGTAGGTTGATATCACAGAGGTCAGGTCTTCTGCACTAGGAGAGTCTGGCTTCTAACCCTGGCCTTATTAGTCTGACCCTCAATCCGACCCACCCCCACCACAGTGTCCTCCAACTCTCTCCAAACCCAGACTTGATTCTCCCCAAATTAGCCTCATACTCATCCTCAGCCTTGCTCATGGACTGACCCCTAAATATGTCCTTTGTATGACTCTCAGCCCTGATCAAGACACCATGGCCATGGGGTGACCGTAACTCTGATCAGTAACACTGAACATTTGTAAATCCTGAGCCCCCTACAATTCAGTTCCTAGGCATAGACTCAGCATACACCCAGGAGAAACTTAAGCTCTGTGTTTTGTGATCTGGGATCTGTGTATAGCAATATTCATAGCAACACATTTTATAACAGCAAAAGAGCTGAAAAGACCTTGTATTTGTTATCTATTACTGTGTAACAAATCACCACACTTAATGGCTTAGAACAGCACTCATTTATTATCTCATATTTTCTGTGGCTTAAGAGTCCAGGCATGGCTTAGCTAGGTCCTCTGATTCAGGGTTTCCCACAAAGCTGCAATCACATTGTTGGCCAGAGCTGTGGTCTCATCTGAAGGTTCTACTGGAGAGGGGCGCACTTCCAAGTTTACTTGGTCATTCAGAGTTCATTTTCTTGTGGACTGTTGGACTGAGGGCTTCAGTTTCTTGCTGGGTGTTGGCTGGTGGCGGCCCTCATTTCCTTGCCATCTCGCAAGGGAGAGAGTTAGGGTCTGCTAGCAAGATGGAAATTATAGTTTTATCCAATGCCGTTACAGGGGTGACATCCATCACAACCATCATATTCTGTTTATTTGAAATAAGTCACTAGGTCCAGCCCACATCCGAGGAGAGAGGAACACATAGATTTGAGTATCAGGAGGCAGAGATCATTGGGAGCCGTTTTAGAACCTGGCTTTGAGGAGGAAAAAGCAACGAAGGATACATTCTAGGATAGTGGTTACTTCTGAGGGAAAGTAGAGGGCAGAAATGTAGGAAGCACGTGTGTAGATATAAGTTATTTGTAATGTTTTAGTTTTTGGGGCAGGTGAAGAGTTTACAGGTGTTCAAAGGTGGGTTGTTTATGGACAACTAGGGAGAGAGTGTCATGAACCAAGGGTTATGTGGAGTTTAATTCTGTTTGCCCGAGTGCCTAAAATAATAAAATAAAAACGGATGATTCCTCCTGACCTTGGTCTGTGCCCCTCCCTTGCACTCAGCCTGGTCTCAGGTTAACGCTGACTTCGGCCTGGCCTTCCCCAAATGAACTACAGCCCCCCACTGTAAAACCTCAGCCTTCCCCAAGTGAACCGCAGCCCCACACACATTCTCTAGCCCCAGCTCTAGCCCTGTTCTCTCTCCGTAGTCTGCCTTGGGTCCCCAGAACTCTGTCCTCTGAGCCTTTCATCCATGGCCCACCTGTACACCTGTATACTGCTGTGTGTGGAGCTGGCAGAAATGGTTTGTTAATGAAGGGGTCTGAGGGTCAGAATGTGGGCTGGGGTGCGGTTCTGCCTGACAGCACAATGGGCCCAGAGTGCAGGTTTGGCAATTGGGGTCACCCCCTTAAGAGTCTGCTGACCTCTTGCATAGCAGAGGCTGGGCCAGGTCCGGGAGGTTCCTCCTCCTTGGGTCCCCCCACCCTATTCCTACCATCTAAATATGCCTGGGTCTCAACCCACAATTGTATCCCCAAACCCTACATATCAAACCCCAAAAGCAATAGAGAATTTTATTGAATATTTCTTGGGAATAAATATGAAGGTGGATTATGTCACACATTATACGTCTATAATTCTTCTTTAAACATCTCTGCGGTTCTCCAAACTTCCCTTCTCACAGCCACTACTGTATTTCTCCCACTCTGCTCCTCACTCCCCTCTGCCCTTTCGGACCCACACTAAATCAGATTTTTTTGCTTCAGTTATCCATTAATTCCTCAAATGTTTATTGAGTGTCTACTATGTACCAAATACCAGGGACATAAAGATGAATATGAGATATGATTTGTGTCCCACCATTTTCATACTTCTAGAAGGAGAGAAGGCATGTAAAAAGGTATTCAAATTTTTTGTTAATATATTTTTTAATTGTAAAGATTTTATGTATTTATTTTTAGAGAGAGGGGGAGGGAGGGAGAAAAAGGGAAACATCAATGTGTGGTTGCCTCTTATGTGCCCCCTACTGGGGACCGGGCCTGCAACCCAGGCATGTGTCCTGACTGGGAATCAAACCAGTGACCCTTTGGTTTGCAGGCCGGCCCTCAATCTACTGAGCCACACCAGCCAGAGGTGTTACTTAATATTTTGAATGGATAAAAACACATCATTAAAAAAATATATAAACAGTGAAATCTCCCCTTGGTCCTCCCACACCTCCAATAGGAAACTTTTTCTTTAGTTTTTGCATAGTCTTCCAGAGTATCTTCATGTGAATATGAGTAAGTATGAACATTTATTATTATCTTCACCCCACCATTTTTATAACATAAAGGGGAAGCAGACTACCCAGTCTGTTCTGTATCTTGGTTTTCTACTCAAGGAGATCTCTTGTAGATATGTGATGGTCAATGTTACGTGCCAACTTGACTGGGCCACAGGGTACCAAGGTATCTGGCCAAACATTCTGGGTGTTGCTGTGAGCGTGTTTGGATGCGATGAACATTTACATGGGTAGATGGAAAGCAGATTGTTCTCCCTGCTGTGAGTGGGCCTCTTCCAATCAGTTGAAGTCCTGAATAGAATTAAAAAGCTGTCTCTTCCCTGAGTAAGAGAAAATTCCTCCTGTCCGACAGCCTTTAAACCGGGACATCGGCTTTTTTTTTCTGCCTTTGGACTCCAACTGAAACACGGATTTTTCCTGGGTCGAGAGCCTGCCAGCCTGTGGACTGGAACTTAACGATGGACTCTCCTGAGTCTCCAGCGTGCTGACGCATCCTACAGATCTTGCAGCTTGCCAGCCTCCATGTTGCATGTGCTAATTCCTGTCTGTCTCCCATTGGTTCTGTTCCTCTGGAAAATCTTGACTAATGCGAGATTTTTCCATATCAGTACATTGAAAATTTCCTCTGCTTTTAAAGCTCTGTTGTTTGTATCAAATAAAATTCTGTTGTCTGTACCAAATTTAATCAGTCCTCTATTTATGGGCATCTGATTTTTAAAAAAAGATTTTATTTATTTTTAGAGAGAGAGGAAGGGAGGGAGAAAGAGAGGGAGAGAAACATCGATGTGAAAGAGTGTGGTAGGCTCTGCCCACAGGGCTCCCCCACCATCCTCCACTGATGAGAATAAATCTACCAAGACATGATCTTCTTAGGGAGGAAAGGTGGCTGATCTCTCAAAGGAGAAGAGCCAGGAGCCTGTTCCTCAACAGCTTTTATTGGGTTTATTTACATAGGAATACAGGGCATATATGTAAAGCTCATCAATCACTGTCAGGCAGTAATGATCAAATAATAGATAACATTCAAAGAACTATGAGGGCTAAATAAGAGTCAGGGTCAGATAACTAAAGGGTCATAAAACTTTGGGGAAACAAACTCATTTAATGCTTGGACCCTTTTCATTTAAATTGAGGGTATTAGCAAAGCAGGTTTCACAGGATTTTATGCATTCTATCTTAGGCCTGATCTCCCCAGGGAACCCACCCTTTCCAGCACAGGCCCAAACCCACCTCTGGCATTGTTTCAGGCTTAAGTCAGGCAGGGGACATAAGGCAGCCAAGAGATTAGGAGACTTCTTGCAGACAGAATGAGGACTCAGGCTAAGTCTAAGCCAAGGAGCAAGGGTCCATCACCCACTTTCTCTGTAGCCTCCCAAGTCCTTCCCCATGCCTGTCTTAGGTCATCCCTCCCTTGAGGAATCTTACCCATTATTGGCTAACCAGTCATACACTGGGGGCCAGGCAGGGTGAAGTAAAGGGGGCAGGGGCAGCACCCCTGCCAGGGAGATAAGCTTTGTCTCCTTAATGGCTTATGGTCCCCAGGTCTTTTTGCTCAGCCTTAGCCACAGGGGATTACAGCTTCTGAAACCAGGCAGGGCGGTTCCCAACAAAAGAGAAACATCCATCAGTTGCCTCTTGCGTGCACCCCAACCAGGAATGGAACCTGCAACCCAGGCATGTGCCCTGACCTGGAACCAAACCAGCAACTTTTCACTTTACAGGATAATGCCAAACCGACTGAGCCACACCAATCACGCTGATTTGTTTTGAATCTTTTACTATTAATAATATAACAATGAGTAACCTCATACACTCATAATTTAGTATTGTGTACTAGTATATCTGCATGATAAATTCCAGGACTGGGGTTGTTAGTGTCAACATCAGAAACGTTCAAACCTGTAGAGGGTTTTTATGAGTTTATTTGAGCCAAACTGAGGACAATCGCTCAGAAGCAAAACCTCAATGAGTTGAAAAAATGCTCTGGAAAATGGCAGTTTTGCCCCTTATTTTATACATTACAATCATGAAATCCCTTGGTGATAAATTAGGGAGGCTGGAGGAAGCAAAGTGGGATGGGGGGTGGTTGGTGTGGTGGAGTAGAGGGGTGGGAGTGGGGAGCTGTAAAACCTCTGGGATTGGATAAAAAGTAAAATGATAGACACATACTTTTACACAGGTAGGTACAGGATAGTTAACAGTCCATAATTAACATGATAGCAGTAACAATGAAGGGATCTGTGGTCTCCTCTCTGGTGTGGTGGCTGTGCCCGGAGGGTCCTGGAGAAAGGGAAGTTACCTTGACATTCCAAAGGTATGTTATTTTAGATGTAAAAAGACAACATGCAGGCTCAAGTAAGGTATCGATTGCATTTTGTCTGGGAAGATTCTGGACTAGGACATGGCTGCCCTCCATGACCTGCTTTTATTTAGAAAGTTCTAATTTCAGACCATCCTATGTGGCTACTTTAGGTGTCTGAGTAAGGCTGCCATGCAGGTCTCCCCGAAGTTTGTCAGGTTTAGCATGTGGCACCTTTTAGTCCACGTTAGGTCAAAGAGTACATGCATCCGCAGTCTTGACAGGTATTGTGAAATTGTCCTCCGTAAGGGCATGGTTGAGAGCAGAGGCTCAAGATTGGTGGCCCATTGCCCTGCTTTGGTTTGTGGAGTTGTGTTTTTACAAAATTAATTGCTAATTTTAATTTCTAAAAAATTTTAAAGACTTCATTTTTAGAGGAAGGGGAAGGGAAGGAGAAAGACAGAGAAACATCAATGTGAGAGAGAACACTGATCGGTTGCCTCTCGCATACCCATACCTGGGGACCTGGCCTGCATCCCAGGCACGTGTCCTGACCGCTAATCAAACCAATGAACTTTTGTTTTGTGGGGTGACGCCCAACCCACTGAGCCACACCAGTCAGGACTAATTACTAATTTTTATATTGATGAGGATGTGAAACAACTGGAACTCAGAGTCTGTTGATGGGATTGTGAGTACAATCATTTCAGAAAACTGGTAGTTTCATATAAAATTAAACATTTGCCTATGCTAGTATATCAGTTCAATCGGAGACCCAGAAAGGATCTGTTAGAGGGTAACTGTTGAATATGCTCTGTAAAGCTGTTGTTTTGCATCTGATGCTGGAACTTAAAGTTCACAGGTCAGGCTGTTGGGAAGGGAAGATGGATAGAAGGTGGGGAAGAGGAAAAACGAGTTGGAATCCACAAGCACAAGCTGGAACCCTAGAGGACAAACTGGAACTCATGTTAGTTCCCACTGTGTCCAGACTTGGTGATGTGGGTGCCATGCTGGAGAAACTGGTGCTGTTTCCTGTCTGGTCCAGGAGTCAAAGAAGCTGAAGGAAGATCCAGGGCAGGGAGGAGCCCTTGCAGGTCTGTGTGCTCCCCCATGTCAATCAGGTGAGCCAGCAGATCAGCAACAAAGTGCTTGGGCCACAAAGCTCCTGCCTAGACCTTGCAAGTGTGAAAACCATTATAACCACTGCTTTTCTTCTACCCCCCAAATCTTACCCAACAATGTCTGTTGTGGCCCACCCTAATTGGAAACATACATGGAGGAGAATTCTGGGAAATGTAGTCCACCCTAAGTTGGCACATTATGAAGCCACCACAGCTGTTTCAGCAATCCCAGTCCTCAATACATACTCAGGAGAAATGCATCCATATGCTTACCAAGACATGCACTAGAATATACAATACAGTTTACAGTAGTCCCCCTTTTTCTGCAGAGGTTACGTTCTAAGATCCCTAATGGATGCCTGAAACCTTGGATAGTACCAAACCCTATACATACTGTTTTTTCCAACACATACATAGCTATGATAAAGTTTAATTTATAAATTGGGCACAGTAACAGGTGAACAACAATAACTAGTAATAAAATAGAACAATGATAATATACTGCAGTTAATGTGTGAATGTGGTCTCTCTGCTAACCAATCTCGTAACAGAGATGGCCACGATGTGGCTACTGGGTGGGTGGCACACACAGCGTGAATTCGTATGACGGGCAGGATGGGGCAGGGCAGCACAAGACTTTGTCACGCTACGCAGAATGGTGTGCAATTTAAAACTTATGAGTAGTTAATCTGTGGAATTTTCCATTTCATATTTTGGGACTGTGGTTGATGGCAGATAACTGAAACATGAAAAAATGAAATCACAGATAAGGGAGGCAGTCCAGTTAGCAGTTAATCTGTGTATTTCAAAGAGCCATCTGTGCGGTTTGGAGAAGTTGGGTAGAAAGACATAAAAAAGGCAGATGAATTTTGCCTATGAGAGGAGAGTAGGAAGGACATTCCAGGTGGGAAGGTAGCATGAAATCAAATGTCCGCACAGACCTAGAAGGTAAAATTAACGTGAGAAAATAGGGATTGGTGGGGACTAAGGCAAATGGACGTGCCAGCCTTTGTGCCAGGCTGGAATGTGAGTTCACCTCCTTAGATTTTCTGCTATTTCAAAAGAGGAAGAGGAGGAAATGAAGAATTATAATTTTCTTTAAGTAGATTTTATTTATTTATTTTTAGAGAGAGGGGAAGGGAGGGAGAAAGAGAGGAAGAGAAACATCAATGTGTGGTTGCCTCTCACACGTCCCCCACTGGGGACCTGGCCTGCAACCCAAGCATGTGCCCTGACTGGGAATCCAACCGGTGACCCTTTGGTTCACAGGGCAGTGCTCCATGCACTGAGCCACGCCAGCCAGGGCAGAATTACAATTTTTAAAGGCCCATGTGATTGCTCTGGCTGGGTAGCTCAGGTGGTTAGAGCATTAGAGCATCGTCCAGATATGCCCAGGTTGTGAGTTCCCTCCCTGGTCAGGGTACATACAAGACAATGAACGCATAAAAAAGTGGAACAACAAATTGATGATTCTCTCAAATCAATTTTAAAAAAAGCCCATGTGGGCTAAACAAAATACAACTGCAGCCAGCTTTGGGCCCACTGTCTGCCAACTTTAGACCCTGTAGAACAAACGCGAGAATACAACTGGAGAGGGAACTAATAGAGCACAGGGAACTCTGGGGTTGAGTAGTAAGAAAGCAACTGGCAGGAGCTGCTGGGCTGGGATTAGAATATGGAAATCTCTCAATGCTATTGCTGGAGGACAGCATCTCAAACGCCAGAGTGCGCACGAATCACCCGAAATACTGCTAAAAGTTTGTTAGGCTCTTCTGGAAAGAGATGCTGAGCAAGCAGCGCTTTGTAGCAGGAAAAGACTCGATAGAAACAATAGCTCAGAAAATTTGTCAACAAATTAGTTTGTCAACAGTGTGGCATCCAGCGGAAGGAGGGTAGGATCCTTGGGGGCTCCCAAAGGCTGAAACCCCGGTCCTTCTGAAAAGTAGCTGGCCCTCAGCCCCTCAGCCCATCTCTACCCTAATTATATTGGAAGGAACTGCATGCTCTGGAGAGCTCCCCGTGGGCACTTCAGAGACTGTCCAGGCCAGAAGAAAGGGGCGTGTGTTTGAGGCGGTGTTTATGGATTCGCAGGCAGAGCTCCGGCTAGAACCGCTTAGGATCTGAGGGCCACGCCTCTCGCTAATCAAGCTCTAAGCAGGCTCCCACTTCTCTTCCCGCAGCGCAGAGCCAGTCGCATCCTGCTGCCATGACGACCGCTTCCGTGGAGACCCGGCACAGAGGCTGCGGTCCCCGAGGAAGCCTGCACAGGTTCTCCCAACCCCCACCCTGCGTGCCTTCTTTGTTTTGACAAGCTTATTTCGGCAAGCAGGCCTCCCAGAACGAGTCTCAGGTCCGAGCCGGAGCGCTTCCTCCGAGGCAGGGTGGTGGGGTGTAAGGGGAAGAGGCCGAAACGGGGGTTAGCAGAGCGGTTCCTGCAGAGGACCTAGAGAGAGGCGAATCAATTGCACAGGCGGGCTTGGAAGCTACTTTCGTGTACCCCATCTAGCCCTGAACGCCGCCTTACGGCTGCTCCAGGGGTCAGAGTCTAGGGCAGGTCTCTTCCAAGTTGAGGCAGAGGCGGGAGGTACAAACTCCACTGCTGAAGGTGGGTCGCGGGCGGGGCCTACTCGCGGCGGTTCTCCTTTACTCTCTCCCTCCGGCCGGATACTGGCCCCAGGATACATCTGGCGGCCTTGCTGCCTACATCGCGATAACTCACCGATGTAAGTGAGGTCTCGCACTGCGCAGCCGCAGGGCACCCGCCATGTGATACAGTGGCGCAAAGCCCGGTGGCTGTTCTCTGTCGCTCGTTTATTGGTCCGAAATATTCTCGCCCC
>CM052547.1:70390580-70460941 GCA_028533065.1 Trachops cirrhosus
CCCCCTGCAGCCGCCGCGACCGCCACCTCCCCAGCCGCGGGCTTCCCGACTCGGCTCCGGGTTGCGTCCCGCACGGTGAGACTGCGCCTCCTTCCGCCACCTCCTGGTTCCTCCCTGCTCGTGGGCATCCCTTTCCGGCTCAGCCTCCGTTCTAAGGAGTCGGTGCATGAGACCCCATCCGGCGGGGCGTTGGGCCGGGGCGGGGGTTGGGGGGGAGCCGCTCCACTGTCGGGGCCGAGCTCAGGAGGGTTCTCTGGCATCTGAGCTGGGGAGATGTCCAACCCTGAGGATGCGAGTGACCATCAGCCGGTGTAGCTGAGGTATTTTTCGCCGGGCGCTGTCCGGAGCATGTGTAACATTGTGAGGGCGGGGGCGTAACGGGGTCAGCGCCATCAGCATCCCCCCACAGCTGTTGCCACCGCCTCGCTGTGTGACCTTGGACGGGTAGCCTCTCTGAGCCTCGAATGCCTCGGCACCCTCAGGGAGGAGGGTAGTGATGTCGGGGAGTGCAGGCTTCCGAGACTGCGTCAACAGAGGGCAGGGTGGGGAGGGCACAGTATTATCTTTGAGGAACGGAGCGGAGCGGCCACCTCGCAACCCGGGAGGGGTATGATGGGGGGCGCGTCCTCCAGCCTCATCTATCCTCGGAGAGGATGAGAATGGGACAGGGATGGGGACGCCACACTCACGGGGATGGAGGCGGGAAAGGATACAGGGTTCTACACCCTGGACCCTAGTGCATCTGGGGACTTGGCCAGCACCTCCCTGTTGTCACGGCGCAGGAGGGATTCGATATAGGTTCTGGATCTGTGTTCCTGTTAGTGAGCAGGGGCCCTGCTGGACTGAAAAAGAAGGCATTGAACTGCTTTTCCTCTTGAATCTTGGCATGAGGAAGTGGGAGTAGGACCTTTCTCTACAGTTTCCTCCTCCTGCCCAGGGAACTGAAGAAAATCAGGGTCCGTTGACAACCTCGAATCCTGCCTGGCCTTTACTTGTTGGGACCACCAGGTGGGGGCAGGCAGTCTGGAGGCTAGAGGGAATTTAAGCACCTCCTAGCGGAGGGTTTGGGGAGGGGTTCTGTGAGGAGCGGATCATGGGCAGAGGAGTGCAGCACTTCTTATGTAGACTGGAGGGTGTGGCATGGTGGGGGGTCCCTTTCCCATTTCACCACTGCTCCACCCATATGTGTGAGAGAGAGAGAAAACCTGCACTTGTCCTTACCCCTTTGGCCTGCTGGAGGGAGGAGGACATGGAGTCACGTCCAAATGGAGTTGATATAAAACTGCCACAGCCACACCCGACTTCCAGTCTTTCCTTTCCAGGCATTGGTTTAGGTATGTGGGCCCTTGACTGTGCATTCAGTCTGTTATTAGGTTCCGGAGTCAGCAGGTCAGCTGGGCCTCAGTGGGCACTCTTTTTACAAGATTGAGCTTGAATGAGAAGCTGGATAGTGCTTCTGATGAACTAAGTGCTTAAGCCAGGTCTGAGCCCTGGGTTGGGGGTGAGGGGTAGGTGGGAGGTTGTAGAGTTCCTGGCTTGGACAGTCCCTGAGCAGGTTGAGAGTGGGGATTGGGGAATGAATGGCAAGTGAGGCCCCAAGAGGTTAGCTTGTCCCAAGCTATAAGGCAGAGGACAAGCTGTGGTTGACCCTGTCCTGTGATACCTGAGACTTGGGGGCTGCCTCTGGGGCAAGAAGGTGGCAGGTTCTGGAGCTCCACCTGCCACATACAGACTGTCTTTGGCCCTCCCTCCAGACTGGAGCCTTGGGCCCCAGGGGGGACAGCATCCAGTAGCAGGTAGCATCCTGTGGGCCGGGAGTCTAAGGGGCTGAGAACGCTGGGTTTCTTTGTAACTGTCCATCTGTCTACTTACTTGTCATGTCCCTGGGCCTGCTCTTCATGCCAGAGGCTCCACTGGGTCTGGCTAAGCCCTGCCCGGTGCAGGGGTGGATAACCTTGAAGCAGCCATCCTCTCTAAAGCTGAGAGGGACCTGAGCTGGCAGCACTCTATCCCCTTAAGAGAGAAATTTTCCCCAGTTTCCCTGAGAGTGACTGAAAGCCAAAGAGACCCCCCAAGGCCCTCGTTCTAGCTTTCCAGCCCTCCCCATCCTGTAACTTGTCCCTGGTATCACCCCTGACCTGTTGACAGCCCATATAAGAGGGGGTGTCCATTGTTGTTTTTTTTTCTTGGCTGGGTTAGGGCCATTCCCCAGGATGTACATTCTTCACATCAGTCTTGTGAATCCCTCTGGTGTGGGGGACAGCAGGCTCCCAGCAGTCTGTTCTGTCAATCCTTAGGGACATGTCTGGCCTGGGAGTGGGGAAGGGAGAAGGCAGGAAGAGGTGGCAAAGGGGAGGGAGGCCCCTGAACCCTTGAGCTGTATTCTGAGAAGGCTGGAGTCCCAGGGGGTGGGGGGGTGCCATTCCTGTCTGTTCCAGTATTGTCTGAAGTGCCTCTCCGCCAGTGCTGCCCTGAAATTGCCCGTTGCTTCAGAAACCAGGCCTTTGGGGGTTTGCTTTTGCAAAGATGGGGGTGGAGTGGGGAGCGTTGTCAGAGCTTCAGATGTTGGCTGCACCAAACCCTCTGAGAAAGAGGCCACTGCTTTTTCCTGTGTCACAGGTGAGGATACTGAGGCACAGAGATGCAAAGTAACTTGGCCCATGGAGCCTGAATCTGGACCAGGACTGCTGGGCTCTGGGAGGCTGTGAGGCTTGGGTCACACTCAGGGCTTGGCTGGCACAGGAAGGGGCCTAGAGGTTCCCTGTGGACGCAGCTGCAGGAGGACAGGCCTCAACACCCTCTCCTCCTGCTTCTGATGAGCAATTGTACAGATGAGAGTCTGGCTTCCAGGGGACAGCGGCTGACAGGACTCTGCTATGAGAAACGATGCTTTCTTTTTGTAGCCTCCTCTGGGCCCCTAAATTCACTTGCCTCCCTCTCTGCTTGTTCTGGCCTGAGCTCTGGTCAGTGCATGAGATGTAGGCCCTACCCTCTGGGCTTTCCATGTCAAGGATGGACCGGGCAGTGCACCGGTTGATGGGGGCAATGCTAGAAGAATGCCTAGGGGGAGGCTGCACTCTGAGATGGGGGAGGGGTGTGCCCTTTTGGGCAGAGGTTGGCTAAGAGAGTGGGATGGGGCCTTCCTCTTCCTGAGAACGTTTGGTAAGAGTCTCTCCCATAGCTGCCTAGAGGGCCCAGTCAAGGCCCAGACTCGGGCTCCCCTTACTTTGGCCACTCATTCCACAAATACGAACGTGGGTTTTCCCTGCCAGGTGCTGGGCTGGGTGCTGGACCACAGAGGTTGGCAAAAACAGCCACTGCCCTTGTGAGATGGGGAACGTGGATATCAAATGATACCAGAAGGGAGAAAGGGGATCCTTTTAAAGATTTTTTCCAGGCCTATGCTGGGATGGGCAGGAGTGGGTGGTGGTATGCTACCTAAGAAAGGTACTCTGGGGCTGAGATCCAGGCCAAGGGGACAGGGTTGTTCCAGGCAGGCAACAGGCAGGGAAACGGGGAGGGGCCCTGCAAGTACTAGGTCAGAGTGTTTTGTGAAGAGTCCCCAGGAGTCTTTGCTCACTGGCCACTGGCTAAGAATTTCAGTGTCCTGGCAGATGCGGGGATCTTGTAGGCACTGGGCAGTTGTTCCCTCGTGGCTGTAGAGGTGTGGCTGGAACAGCCTCTTCGAAAGGTAAGGAAGATGGTCTGGTACCCTTGCAAATGGCCATTTTCTCACATGCTCATAGCTTCAGAGCCTGGGTGGGGTGGAGGCAGGCTTCTCTCCAAGGGCCAAGATCCCTGGGGACCAGCTGAGTAACCCAAGACTGAGGGGCTGCCCTGCTGGACCTGCCCCCAGAGCAGCCCTGGACAGATATGAGTGGGGGTGTAGTTCCCCTCCCTGTGCCCTGGGCTGGGTGGGGCCTGGGAGCCAGCCTCCAAGGGGGTAGGGGGCGTGCTGGCCTGGAGCTGTACCTGCCCTGGTGGCTCCCGCATTCCTGAGACCCAAGCCTTGAACCTCCTTCTACCAGGGGTTCCTGACACCCAAGCTGATCACCCTGCGCCTGAGGCAGGGCTTGGGCCTGGGTGGGCTTCTCCAACTGGGAAGTGGGGAGGGAGGTGAGGCTGGCTCCCAGGCAGCTCAGTACCTGAGAGGCCGCCAGGTCATGCTCTCCACAGGCCCGGCCCCCGACTGACTGCGAGGCTGCCAACCCATGGTTTCTCTTCCTCGTTCCCTGGACTAGCCGAGGTCATTCGTGGGTCACTCATCTCTAAATCTCTCAGTGTGTATCTCTGAAAAACAGGACAATACTTCTCTACAGAACGCAATTTCATTATCTCACCAGACAGGATCCGCTCTTATTTCTTAAGTCTGTCATCTAAGATCCAGTCCCATTCACATTTCCTAATGATCCCTCAAATAAGTTTTTACAGGTAGTTAGAAACCCCCTACCCTGTTTATTTTTCTTCTTGCAGCTGGCGGAGTGGAAAAAGACAGGTCATTTGTCCCATGGAGTATCCTGCCTTCTTGGTCTCTGTGTGTTAATCTAGCACCACGGTTGGCAAACTTTTTCTGCGAAGGGCCAGATAGTAAATATTTTAGACTTTGCAGGCCATGTGCTCTCTGTGGCATCTACTCAAAGCAGTTCTGCTTCACTGCAAAAGCAGTTTCAGACAGCATGTAACCCAGCAAGTGTGGTTGTGTTCCAGTCAAAGTACAAAAACCAGGCGGTGGCCCCACAGTCTGTTGTTGTTGTTTCTTAAGATTTTATTTATTTATTTTTAGAGAGAGGGGAAGGGAGGGAGAAAGAGAGGGAGAGAGACATCTATGTGCGGTCACCTCTCGCACACCCCCCACAGGGGACCTGGCCCGCAACCCAGGCATGTGCCCTGACCGGGAATTGAACTAGTGACCTTTTGGTTCACAGGCCTGTGCTCAGTCCACGGAGCCACACCAGCCAGGGCCCCACAGTCTGTTTTCTGCCCATCCCCTATCTAAACCTCCCTTCCTTTATTTTTCTTCTTCCACTTGGGGGTGGGGGTGGGGAACAAATCAGTTTCCTATAACTATCCTGCCTTCTGGGTTTGTCTCATTTCTTTCTCGAGGAAGTCATTTATGTTATTTATATTTTTATCCTTACCTGAGGACATGCGTATTGATTTTAGAGAGCACAAGGGAGCAGGGAGAAACAGTCATACAAGAGAGACACAGAGAAACATGGAGGGAAGCATCAATCAGTTGCCTGTAGTCACGTGCCCTGGTGGGGAATCGAACCTGTAACCTTTCTGTTTCCTGGACGAAGGTGCAACTGACTGAGCCTCACTGGCCAGGGCGTGGAATCATTTAATTTGTTCAACTAAACTCTGTGGGTTTTTTTTTCCATTGTTTATTTTATTTTATTTTTTATTTTAATTGTTGTACAAGTACAGTTTTCTGTCTTCTACTCCCATCCCAGCCCACGCCCCCAGCCCTTCCCACCTCGCTCCCATTTCCACCCCCTCCCTAGTTTTTGTCCATGTGTCCTTTATACTTGTTTCTGTAAACCCTTCCCCTTTTCCCCTGAAATTCCCTCCCCTTTCCCCTCTGGTCACTGTCAGCCTGTTCTCCATTTCAGTGTCTTTGGTTATATGTTGCTTGTTTGTTTGTTTTGTTGTTTAGGTTCCTGTTAAAGGTGAGATCATATGGTATTTGTCTTTCACTGCCTGGCTTATTTCGCTTAGCATAATGCTTTCCAGCTCCATCCATGCTGTTGCAAAGGGTAGGAGCTCCTTCTTTCTGCTGCATAGAATTCCATCGTGTAAATGTACCACAGTTTTTTGATCCATTCATTTACTGATGGGCACCTACATTGCTTCCAACACTTGGCTATTGTAAATTGTGCTGCTATGAACATTGGGGTGCACAGGTTCTTTTAGATTGGTGTTTCAGGGTTCTTAGGATATATCCTAGCAGTAGAATTGCTGGGTCAAAAGGCAGATCCGTTTTTAGTTTTCGGAGGAAGTTCCATACTGTTTTCCACAGTGGTTGTACCAGTCTGCAGTCCCACCAACAGTGTACTAGGGTCCCTTTTTCTCCACAACCTCTCCAGCACTTGTTGTCTGTTGTTTTATTTATGATGGCCATTCTGACTGGTGTAAAGTGGAGGAAACAAAACTGTCATTATTTGCAGATGGCATGATAAACTCCATCAAAAAACTGCTTGACCTAATAAATGAATTTGGCAAAATAGCGGGATACAAAGTCAATATCCAGAAATCAAAGGCATTTTTGTATACCAACAATGAAACAGCAGAAGCAGAAATCAAGAAAAAAAAATCCCATTTGATACAGCAAAAAGAAAAATAAAATATCTAGGAATAAACCTAACCAAGGAGGTAAAAGACTTGTATGCAGAAAACGACACAACACTGAAGAAGAAGTCAAGGAGGACACAAACTAACGGTAACCTCTGTGTTTTCACTGAGCCGGAAGTTGGTGCCGGGGCTCGACCAGATCCAGCTTAGACGTTTTGGGAGGTGCTGCGTGCTAGTCAGTGGCGCTGTGCTTCGGTGCCGCCTCCCATCCGGGCATCCGTGTGTCAGGTTCCACGGCGAGTGAGGGGCGATACGCTGGTGCGTGACGGGCTGGTGTCACATCTCTCCGTCGCCGACTTGTGTCATTTCCCTTAAGAGCCCTCGGTCATCTGTCCGTGCCATGTGGGCATCTGTGAGCATCCACTCTGTCAACTTTTCCCTCCCAGTGTGACATCCACTGACACATTGCCTCGGCCTGAACTGGGGGCTGCAGAGTTACTTGGCATTTGGTCGTTCCTTTGTTATTTAATAGCGAGAATTCTTCTGTAAAGAAGAGCTTTCTTTTAACCACCAGGGCAACTTCATTACAGAAAAGGCCAAGAGACAGACAGAAATACTTCTCGTTATTGCCAGTTTTCAGAGGAAAGATTTAGGGCATTGCTGCCGTCAGGGGGTAACAAAGGAAGGTTTGGGTTTGTTTGTTTGGCTTTCTCTCTTCTTTTTTCCCTAATCTCTGAATGCCCCCGTTTTTGATATTTCATCTGTTTCCGTCAGTTGCACTCATTACTTTTGATGCTGAGATGGTCCCAGGTCAGTCCATGGGGCCAGACAGCTCACACAGGCTTCCCGGGGCACCTCCTGCTTCCCCCCTGTTTGGAGGTTAGGGCAGCTGAGCTGGGGGGCAGCCCCTCCACAGGCGTCCGTTCTGTATATGGCCCTGACTGGTCACCAGTAGGGAAAGCTCCAAGGGCGTGTTATCTTCTGTGAGCCCTCGTTTTTGCTCCCCTCCAAGCGTACTGTTGACTCTGACCTGGACCTGGCTGTCTTGGCTGTGCGACCTGGATAATGCAGACTCTGACTGCAAGAGGGTGTAGCTCTTGGGGTCACCAGCTCTGGCACTGGCTCCCAGAAAGTGCCAAAGAAGACTCCTTTCTAGACTGTCCTTGCCATCAGCCTCAGGTGCCTTGGGCACACGAGTCCTGTGCTGGCACTCTGGCACCCAGAAGCTGCAGCTCAGCGTGTGCTGGCTGGGCCCTGGGTCAACAGGGTGCCAGGCAGGGGGAGGGCTCTTGGTGAATGGGGGATGTGGGTAGAGGAGTGTGGGCTGTGCTACAGGACGCAGGCACCACTTGGGCCGCTAAGAGCAGCAGGGTTTTGGGTCCTCCCTACGGGGAGGTCTCTGCTTTCAGGCCATGGGTGGCCCTGACCCGTGCCTTTCCCACTCCCCGCCCTGCAGGCTCCTGCTGGTGTCCTTAGAGCATGGGAGGCTGCTGAGCTTGAGTGGCAGGGTCCAGTAGGAGCTGTGAGTCTCAGCCCTTGGCAGGGAGGGCATCCATGGCTGCAGCCAACACGGGTAAGTGCCATCGGGGCCTGGTGGGGTTTGTAGGGTCTTCTGGCGGGCCCTGGTCGGAGGGTTGTTGTTTGCGCGAGGGGCCTCCGCTGGCTGTGTGTGTGTCTGAATGTGAGTACAAGTGGCATCAGTTACTGTACCAGCATTTGTGGCAGGTCCTGGGGCACACCGGAGCCGTAGCAGGGAATGTGGTGACCCCTGCTAGTTCCTTGGGGTGCCGGTCTTTAGAAGTGTGCCCTCTTGCCCCTGTGTTCCAGCCTCCCTGTTCCCCTGGTGGGGCTGTGGAGGGCAGGAGGGGTTTTGGGTGAGCACTGAGACTGGCAAGGTGAGTAGAGCCATAGAAAGGAATTTTGGTTCATTCGGAGTCCAGAAGGGCTTGTGGAGGGTTTCAGGCAAGGGAGACCTGATAAGATTTGAGGGTTAGGTCTAGGGTGTCTTAGCAGGGAATGTGAAAGTGCCAGCCTGGCTCCCGTGGGCCTCCACTGGGTGTCCAAGAGCCCAGGCCACGGCTGGTCTAGGCCCTCACACGGGAAGGACTCTGAGCAGGGTTCTTGGAAGTTGTAGGGACTGTGGGGGCCAGAGAGGACTGGAGTCATGCTCTTGGTAAGACAGACCTCCCCCAGGGGTAGGCCCTCGGCCCAGCTCTTGGTGCTCTGCCCGTGTCAACGTCCTGCCTCCTGGCTTTGGAGAACCTGATCCCTCTGGGAGCAGCTGAGGGCCTTGTAAGGGGTTAAGCAGAGGAAAGTGTCTCTGGGAAGCGTCCAGAGGCTCCCCTGGGTTCTTCCATCTTTCCTACCAATGACCAGTGATGAGTTAGGAGCTGCTACAGCCTCTCCTGGGTGGGCGGGCTGAGTGTGGGTCTTTCCTCCCTTTGTTTTTCCCCCACCCAGATAGGTCCCATAGAGCCAGTTCCTGTCCTTGCCCCTCACCCCTACCAGGTTGGGGTCATCAGGAGAGATAGGTGGGGGGACCTTGAGCACACACATACCTAGAAGAGAAGGTCCCAGAGATGGGGAGCTTGGCCCTGTGGAGGGGAGGCCTGAGCTGAGGTTGGCTTTGCTTGGGGCTAGGTGAACGTCTAGAGGACTGTCTCTTCTGTCTCTGGTGTCAGCCTTATTCCAAGTGAGGGGTCATGCAAGGCAATTCCTGACTCTCCCTGACACCCGTACTTAGGGTATGTTTTTGTGGGAGGGTTGGGCCTCACACCTCATGGTCCCCAGTGTCCGGTTGGAGGTAGCCTAGCCCTGAAAGGAGTCCAGCCAGTGGGTGCTGGGTGATGTCACTAGCAATTGCAAGGGGCAGGGAAGCCACAAGGGGGCGTCATTTCCTGGGTGCAGGGGAAGCCTGCAGTCCCTGGAACCCTCTCCCACTCTCCTCATAGGCAACAAGCCCAGAGTCCGGAGTATCCGCTTCGCGGCAGGCCACGATGCAGAAGGCTCCCAGAGCCACGTCCACTTTGATGAGAAGCTGCATGACTCGGTGGTCATGGTTACTCAGGAGAGTGACAGCAGCTTTCTGGTCAAGGTATGTGCACACTTCCCTCCATCATCAGCCTTATTCCCTCTCATCTCCTTCTCAGCCCTGCCTGGCTTCCTGGGCCTGTCTGTTCCACACCCTCTAAACTGGCTCCGTAGGCCTCTCTTTCTTCTTCCCTGGGCCTTGGTTTCCCCGTGCGTAAAGCGGGAAGTGATGAGATTGCAACGAGATGAATGCAGTTAGAACGTCACCCCGAATGAGGTGAGGGGAGCAGAGGAGCTGTTGTTATCATCAGCACCACCCAAACGGTAGCGATGGAAGGTGGGTGTCCAGGCTGTGATGTCACAGGCCTGGGTCTGGGTCTGTGACCTTGGGCGAGTCACCTCAGCTTCCTGTTCTTTGAACTGAAGACAGGTCGTATCCCACAGAGTTGGTGTGACAATAAAATGGAAGAATGTATGTATGTTATACAGGTAATTATGCTGATGACAAGGTACGACTTTATTTACCTTCTTTGCCAGACTTCTGGCTGATTTTCACCCCCATATTTTCTACTCAGTGGAGCACACCCGTTCCTTTTGGTCGTACTTCACACACCCTCCCGTGTGGCTTCTCCAACTGCTAGGACGCCATCGGATCCCACATCCACTTGGAGGGACAAGAGCAAGTCCCTGGAGGGGATGGGCTTGGGGAAACAGTCAGTAAGGCCTCGGGCTGGACAACAAACCGGGGCGCCAGAGTTGAGCAGGGGGGCCCGCGGGTGCGGGGGGAGGGATCTTGCTCCTGGAGACCCATGGCCCTGAGGAAGGGCCCAGATTCACACCTCCTTCTGCCCAATCCTTGCTCTTTCTTCTACAGCTGTCAACCTCCCCAAGGGAATAAACAGAATGAAACAAACAAAAAAATAGCTCCCTGTCCCCCACTCCCCATTGCAAAATTCATTCATGTCTCATAGAGGAAAACTCTGAAGAAATATAAAAGTACCTACAGTTATAGAACCCAGAATAACAATGGTTAATATTTTGATGTGTCATTTTAGCCTTTTTTATAGCTTTGTTTCCAAAAACAAAAAGCTGGTATCACAGTGTAACACTGTTTTTTGCTTACGCCTTTGTTACGAGCCATCTCCTGCCTCTGTCAGTAAATAATTTTCTACAAGATTTTACAACTGCTTGGTATTCCATTATATGTGTCATCGTTGATTTAGCTGGTTCCCTATTCCTGGTGTTACTGCCGTTTCTATTTTTCACTGTTATAAATAGGGCAGTGATGAGTATTTTTTGCACATCTCTGCCTATTTCCACTGGAAAATTCTGCGAGTGGTGCAGCTGCATCACAGGGTCACCGTTGGCAGGTCTAGGAGAAAACTCTCGTGAGAAGTGTGCCCTCCACCTGCAGAGTGTGGGAGCCACAGGGCCTGGGCTTTATCACAAGGTGACTTAGCCCCGTCCCATTGAAGGGCTAAATGTTCCATGCAGCCAATCCCAACTGGCTCCTAGGGACGGGGCCATCCGGCCTGAGAAATCACGTGCAGGAGAAGAAATGTACATGTGAGCCATGGGTACGGCATGCACCCCTGTGTGCCCTGGACTGGCACTCTGGTCAGCCTACCTGCTCAACAGCCACCCCGGCTTGTGACCCTTCACATAACTGGCGTTTCCAAGGATGGCATCTATCCCAGAGGGCATTGGCTGCCAAGCACCGTATACAACAGAAATTGATTGGACCCTGCGTCGGGGCTGTTGGACACACTGAACCTTGGAGCGGGCAGGCGGGCATCCATGTTCAGATGCCAGCAGCCAGGCAGGCCTGGTTCAGTGACTGGTGCCAGGCCTGTGGGCCAGCTTTGGACTGACACGGTTGGTCTAGTGTCATTGTTTCTAATTCTATCCCATGCTTCATTCTGTGCAGTCTTTGTTGCCCCGTGTCACCACATGAGTGACTAGAGAACCAGTGCCCCTGCCCCGGACTGTGGACTCCGGTCAGGTGGATGGGCCCCTTCTTGGCAGTGGCTGGGAGCTCGTTATGTGCCACCCATGGCAAGACTGACCCAGAGGCCTCTAGCGACTCATTTCCTGGCTTCCATTTTATTTATAAAATGGGCCACTGAGGAGCAGTGGGGCCCATGAGACAGGTGCCAAGGAGCATGTGGCCCAGCTGTGGGGTGAGGTCCCCGGAAAGGCCTGGAGTCACCTGGCTGCGGGCGGCAGGGGGAAACAGGCCCCCCAGGAGTCCCAAGGAAACAGGTGCAGAGGCCCACAGGACTGTAGATGGCGTGATCTGGGTGGGCCCTGAGGGAGTTGTAAGTGAAGGTGCTTCCTTCCTCCACCCTTCCTGCTGCAGGCTGGCTTCCTGAAGATCCTGCACAGGTATGAGATTACCTTCACTTTGCCCTCGGTGCAAAGGCTGAGCAAGGACATCCGAGAGGCACCTGTCCCCAGCCTGCATCTCAAGCTCCTCAGCGTCATGCCTGTCCCGGAAGGTGCGTCCTCGGCTCAGGGCGCTGGAGGCTGGCCCCCCTCCAGCAGGGCCTGGGCAGAGTGGGAGTGAGAACACGGGGTGCTCCTTTCCCTCCATCTAGTGTAGACGGGCAGCGGTCGGGGACATGATGCCTCTCTACAGGCTTGCAGTGTGGCAGCTCGGCAGGTCCCGTGCCCCAGGCCTTGGTCCCCAGACAGAAGTCCACGGGCTCACACAGCCGGCCTGTGTCTGCCACTGCCTGACAGTTTACTCAGTGGGATGGTGGCAGCCACTGAGGAGCTGGCTCTGGACCTCCAGGCCTCCTTCCTTCCTCATGTCCCTCAAGGACAAACCTGCCAGAGCCTCAGGAACTCTGCTTGGCTCCCTCCTAGCACCCACCTGGGCTTTGGGCTGGGGGCTGCCTCTCCCTACCTCACCAGCTTCAACCCCTCCCCTCCAGAGGTTGGTTGATCAGTTTCCCTGTGTGCTGAAGTCTCAGCTTCAGTTACATGTCCCCCCACCTCCTCATGACCTTGCCTTTAAGTGGACTGAGCAAACCCCTCAGACCTTTGCCTCTTGCCACCTGATCTGCTCAAGTTCTGGCCTGCCCACCCCCCTTCTCTTCACTCCCTCTCCTTCCTGCCATTTCGGGGAAGCAGCAGGCCCTCCTCCTGGAAGCCTACGTTTGATCCTTGGAGCCTTAATGTGGCCCACGGGCCCAAGGCATGTGGCGCTCATGAAGAAGGGGAAATTTCTGAGTCCTGTGCCCCTGCTTTGGGGACATGGGTCCTGGACCACCCCTGCTCCTTTGGAGGAGGTGGCCAGTCTCCTTGGTGGTGGTGGTGGGGGGGCCAGTGAGTGCCAGGGGGCAGGGGCAGGAGGCCATGGAGATGCTGATTGCCCGGACAGGTTACAGCATCAAGTGCGAGTACACGGCGCACAAGGAGGGCGTCCTCAAGGAGGAGATGCTGCTCGCCTGTGAAGGTGGCGCAGGCGC
Organism: Trachops cirrhosus; assembly: GCA_028533065.1. Lineage (NCBI taxonomy): Eukaryota > Metazoa > Chordata > Mammalia > Chiroptera > Phyllostomidae > Trachops > Trachops cirrhosus. The sequence continues at coordinate 70,403,375 of CM052547.1, forward strand.
CTGTGTGCGAGTGGTGGTGCAGGCACGCGTCATGGGTGAGAGTGCAAGGCGTGCATCCGGCTAGGGGAGGGGAGCCCCAGTTTCGCCAAAAGGAGATTCTGCCTTCCTCCAGTGTGAAAAGGGGCCCTTACCCTGGCTGGGGTTCCCTACTTCTTTGGTGGGTGTCTTTTCCCCACCCCCTAGTAGATCCCTGAGAGAGGGTGGAGGGGTCTCCTTGGAGTGGGTGGAGCCGGGGTCCAGCCTGGCACCCTGACTTGCGGTCTGCCTTGCAGACCGGCACCATGGCACACCCATGCTGCTGGACGGCGTCAAGTGTGTGGGCGCTGAGCTAGAATACGACTCGGAGCACAGCGACTGGCACGGCTTCGACTGAGGCCCATGCCCCGGCCTACCTCGGGGCCCCTCAGCCTTAATCTCCGCCTCTTCCCGAATGCTGCATGATGGTGTGGCTTCCTCATCCCTCCCCAGGGTGGGCGTGGTGGGGGCTGTCCCGGGGCCTCCAGGCTGGGGCCTCACCCACGCCTCACCTCTGTCTTCATTGTTATCACCTTCCTGCCCCTCCTGCATCCTCCTCTTTCTGCTTCTTCCTCTCCATGTGCCTCAGTCTCCTGCGGGAAGAAATGGGTTGAGCCCCCAAGGAGCTATCTGAGGAGGGGTAGGGGAGAGGAGGACCTGGGGTGGGTAAACCCAGCCCGCACTGCAAGCCATAGGAGCTCCAGCCAGGGCCTGGGGGAGGAGGGAACTGGCGCTCTGATGTCATCGCCCCATTGCTGCTGCTGCTGCTGTCTCATCCAAGCCGCCTCTTGCCCACGCCCTTTCCCACTGCTGTCCATGGCGAATTGGAGGGAGGTACAGTTCTCAGCCCCTACCCCCAGGTGTGTGTGACTTGGTTTTTAAACAACTGGTTGGGATAAAAACTTAAATAAAACTTTCAGTGGATACCAGAGGCCAGTGGATTTTTGTTCTCTAGGGCCCTGAGAACGCCCAGTCCTTTGAAGACGGGCCAAGGAATGATTCTGGCTAAGCTTCTTCCGGGAAGTAAGGGCACTGTGCGGTGTATTAGAGCATCTAACCCCCAAAGAGTTATCTACAGGTGATGGCATTTTAGGCCTGGGAATAGCTGCCGAGGCAGTTTGGATGAGGAGCGGCCTTCTGCCCAGGCCAGAGAGCAGTCTTACCGACTGCAGGAGTTCTACTTGGCAGTTTGACAGGGAGAAAGCAGCACCCCCTTCTGGCCAGTTCTCAGCCCTATGCACAGCTGAAAGCTTTCCCCCTTCCTGGAACCCAGGCCTCCTCTACTATACCACTGGGGCTCCCTCTTGTGAGGTACCAGCATAAATGCTTTATTGTCACCTTGGGCAGGTAGGGCTGTTGCATGCTAGGGTGGGCATAATGGCACATTGAGTTGACTGGCAGAGCTGAGACCAGCCCTTAAGTGTTCCTTCTGTCCTAGTGCACTGCCCGCCCCCCCTCTTTTTTTGTGGCTGGGATAAGATTCAAGTGGGTCATTTACAGGCTGTCTTGGGGACCTTCCCAGGATGAGTCATCTCTCCTGAAGCAAAGCCCGCCCTCAGCATGCTACTACCCCCACATTCCCTCATAATCACCTTGTACCCTCCTCTAATATTAGCCTGCTACTGTCCTTTCTCCTCTTAACACTCGTACTTGAGCGTCAGCACCATGCCCTGGAAGGGCCTACTACCCCTGTCCCTCTTGTGAGCTTCCAGTCATTTTTCCGTGGCACAGGGCCACAGCTGCCCCTGTGGGCTGAGTCCATCCATCAGTGCCCTTGGCTCTTCAGGCCCAGCAAACCTCCTTCCTCCTGTAGCAGCCTTGTTCTGGCTCACCCTCCCAACTGCATCCACCCCCCACCCTCCGCCCCCACACTCAGTTCAGGCCAGGGTCAGCTTCTGGTACATTCTGCCTTAGGAGTCACGTGTTCCCTGTGGGAGTGCTGGACAAGCCTCCTTGACCTCAGTCCTTGGCAGAACCCTTCAGCCTTACAGTCATGGAGCCAGGGCCCACTCCCAAAGCCAGAGCCTCTGGATGTGTCTCCACCCACCCTCCAGTGACCTCAGCTACCCCGGCAGGAGGGCGGGGCCGGGCAGAACCCGCCTGGCACCTCCTTCAATTGGAAAGAAAGTCGATGGTGGCGCGCACTGAGCGATTGGTGCTGACGTCGACGGCGGTAACCTTGATCTCGGTGTCGCCAAACTGCATGGCAGCACGGATCTCTCGGCGGCCTGGGGGCGTACCGGCCGGGCCAATGTCTGAGGGCGTGGGTTCGAGCTCGAGGCTGAGTGCACCACACTTTCGCACTCCGGGGTCGGTGATGAAGCGCGCATCCTCGGCGGCACAGCAGTAGAGGTTGATAAGCACGCGCCGCTGGCCAGGGCGTGCGGGGCAGTAGCTGCGGCGTACCTCTTCGCCCAGGGCCACCGACTGCTCCGCAGCTACGAAGCGCTCAAAAACATCGGTGCACCAGCGGCGGCCGTCGCGAACCAGCAGCTTGTCCGGAGGGTGCCGCCCGTCCACAAAGCGGTTGAGCACACCCACGCCGTAGGTGAGAGGCGAACGGCGCACCCGCACCACGCCCGGTGTCTGCCCGAACAGCACGGCACCCTTGAGGATGGTGAGGCCCACGTCGTGCGGGACCACCACGCGCAGGCCGCGGGGACCCAGCGCGGTCTGCACCGCGTGCTGCAGCACAGCCGACTCGGCAAAGCCACCCACCAGGAACAGCAGCTTCACACCGTGCACCTCCGGCCGTGCCAGCAGCGCCTCTGCGGGATGGGGTGGAGAGGCGGGGTAAAAAGAAGGGAGGGGAAGAGAGGGACGCATAAGCTGCTGAGGCCAGGGGCACCTCCCCTCCACCTGCCTGGCAATTAGAAAATAGCCGTTTCAACTATAAAACGGTTGCCCAATTTTGATGAAAGAAAACACTGGGCGCATTCACTGAAGGGCTCCTGGTCGCCCCTGCAATACACCCTTCCCCACACATGGAGGACCTGAGAGAAGGATATGCCTGCTGCTTGTGAGACTTTGAGCTCACTCTCTAGATTCTTCTTCAGCTTACTTTATTCCCTGTGATAACAGTGTGGGAACCCAGTACTACCACCCCACTATAAAATGGAAAACAGACACCAGAGATCATTGAACTTGGCAAGACTATTCATCCCTCCTAGCTCTTAATCCCCAACGCCCTGACCCCTCCAGGCATTCCAGATGATTCTGGGCCTCATTCCAGTGTGTGGATGTGTGGAGGTTTCCAGTAATCCCCGTCACTGGGAGTGTACGGGGGGTAAACGGAGAACCAAGCTCAGGCACTCACCTATGTGCTGGATGATCCCGCTGACCGTGGGCTGAAAGAGCTCGTTCATGGCCTCACAAGACATCCTGAGCATCCCCTGTGAGGACCACTTCACGAAGTTCACACTGCAGGTGAAGGGGGCACAGGCCCGCGTGTCAGTGTCCTGGGTCCCACTGCGGCTCCAGGCCCATGTGTCTGGGCACGGGCTGCACGTTGTATGTTACCCCAGCCCCACTCCCTCAGGGGCTTTAGTCAGGGCCTGCTTCTGTTCCGGGCATGAAGTTCCAGGAGAGGGGCCTCCCCTTGCCTCCTGTCCTGGCACGGGGTGTGTGTGTGTGTGTGTGTGTGTGTGTGTGTGTGTGTGTATGCATGCACATGTGTGGCTGGGGGCAGGAGGAGATAGACATTGGCCCTTTCCCTGGGTCCATGATTCTCTTGTCCCAGTTGGGGCCGTGAATTCCAGCTGGGCTACTCATGCACCACCCCCTCCCACTGGGTTGGCCACAGGTGTGCAAGCGGTGCCTCAGGCTGACTCCCACTGACACCACCCCAGGTTCCTGCTGCCAAGACCAGGCACTGAGACGGCTATACCCCCTGGAGCCCACACCCTCCCTCATAGGGGCGTTCTTCATCCGCACACCCTGCCTGAGCCTGTGGTCCTCCCGGCCCACCTGCTCCTGCGCAGGGCTGTCTCCACGTTGTGGCCTCGCTGCTTGCGGTAGAAGTCAATGAAGGAAAAGGGCAGTGAGATGTTGAGCGCCCCCGCACGGTGAGGGCCTGCCGTGCGTTTGCGGGCTTCGAAGGCGATGGTCAGATCCACCCAGGCTGCTGGCCGTTGCCTTTTGAATGTGGCGATGAAGTCCTCGCCGAAGATACGACCCAGCAGCTGCTCAAACGCCAGGTCCACGCCCACTGCGCCATAGGGACCACCTTGGGTGGGGCAGGAGGTGAAAGGGAAGTCAGTGCAGACCCCACCACCAGGGGGCTTTGGTGGGCTGGGTATCGAGGGCGCTGCCTGCCTACTCACCCGACGCCTTGTAGAGCTCCTTGAGGGTGCCGTGGGGCTGCTCCAGCTGGTGCACAGTCAGGTCCACCGTGCCTCCCCCGCAGTCTGCTACCACATAGCGGTCTCCTGCAGCAGTGAGCAGGGGCACACACTCGGGGCCTGCCTTGCATCCTCAGCCCTGCGCCCCCTCCCCACCAGCCTCCAGCCCTGCCCCTGGTCTCGAGTCTTGCTTGGGGTGGCAATGTGGAGGTGTGAGAAGCTTCAGGTGCTTGAACCTAAGGCCACCAGGTAGGGGCACAAGATGTGTGTTGGGGAATGGTCCAGGGCTCTGAAACCCCTTCCACGGAGCATCCCTGGGGGAGGAGAGTGACTTAGGGGTGTTAAAGGCTGTGAGTGGGGTGGGGGTGCACGAGACTGTGAGGGGGATGCCAGGTTAGGTATGGCAGATGGAGGAAGGAGGAGTAGGATTCGTAGGGGCTAGAGGCAACTTCGTGAATGTTTCCTTCCTGCTACCAGTATATGGTGTCCCTTAGGGCACAAGACACATCCCATAGGTCTCCCCATCTCCCCACCTGCTTGCATCTCTGCCCACAGCTCTCCGACCCCTGACTCCACCAGGAACGTGCGACTGTGACGGGACCTTCGCAGCTGCTCACGGGCTGGGGGTTGAAGGACAGCAGGACAGCAAGGTTAGAAGGAGGTGCCTCAGCTACCACTCAATCCTCATCCTCCTGGCGACACCCTCTGTGAGCACCTGAAGCAGCCGGTGCTCCTGAACTCCTGCTCCACTCCTAAATGGGAGAGGCCAGCGCTGACCCCCAAAGGGTCTGGAGAAAGCTGATGGGGTGATCCCATGCTCTATAACCAACAGCGGAGGGGAAGTATTTCTGGCTGCAGGACCAGGGCTCAGGCTGTGGCAAAACCAGGGTTAGGAGGGTTTCGAAGAGCTGTGTGTGTGTGCAGGCAGGTCTTGGGGGACCCAGGGAGCTCAGGACTTGGAGCTGCTCCCTGTCATGGGAAACAGGGTTGACTATAGCCGTCTCAGGGCCTGGTCCTGGCAGCAGGAGCTTGGGGCTGTTGTCCGGGATGGGGAGAACAGCTCATGTGCCGGGAGGGGAGGAGACAATGGTTGTTTAGGGGACAGCTCCTGCAGACCTCCCCTTCGGCTCAGAGTGGGCTGACTTCCTCCTTTGTCCAGTGCCCAATCACGCCACCGGACTCCCAGACTCAGGGCTAGGCCTGCCCTCCTCAGACAGTGTCCCCCTAGGGCAAGGTGAAGCCTCTGCCCTCAGCCGGGGCTTCTCCAGGTAGGGGGCCTCTCCATGCAGGATGTGACTGAGCTTCTGGTCTCAGTGATTCTCTGATCCTTCGGGGGTGACTGTCTCCAGGCCCACCGCTGCAGGTGGCTCACCTTGTCGGAAGCTGGAGTCGATGGAGCGGCGCTCGCCCAGGCGCCCGCTGCCCGGCGCCCGGCTGCTCAGGTCCAGGAGCTGGTGCAGACGCAGCTTGCGGCAGTAGACAGAGGCGGCCTCGGGCTCCAGGGCAATGAGTAGCTGCTCTGCATTCTCTCTCGACACCAGACCAGCCTGGGGATGGGTGGTGGGCAGGGCCAGGAGCACCATGGGCTGTCACACCTAAGATGGCACCCGGGGCAGGCAACGAGGGCCTGCTGGGCTCCCACCTCCTCCCCATCACACCCCACTCATGCTAGGCCTCTCAGGCCCCTCCAATCTGCACAAATTGGGAGTTGCCTTGCACTCACCCTGTGACCAAGCTGGGCAGGGGCATGGCCATGGCCAAGAATACCATGGGGTTCCCCAGCAGGAAGAGACCCTAGAGAGTGAAAACCTAGAGTGCCTGGGATCTGCGCATCTGAGCTGCCCAAGGTGGCCTGGGCTGCCACAAGGTCCCCTTCACAGGAGCAGGATGGACTGGCCAGCTGGGCCCTGGCTTCGGGATCAGTGGAGACTCTAGCACGGTGTGCGTATGTGGGGTGGGGGTGAGTAATGGGCAGACTCCCACTCAAAGGAGATGGGGGCCCTTTAGCCCACTGAATCCTCCGCCTCCGCCAGGCTGTGTCAGGCAGTGGCCACGGGCCTCCCCACTCCAAGGAGAACTCTGTTCCTGGGGAATCTAATGTAGGAGGAAGGAAACTCTTAACAGTGAAATTTCAGGCACCAAGACAGGTCAGTTTGGGGGAGAAAAACACTTGGGAGCTGTTACTTCCTGCATCAGGATGGGGGAATCCCTGTGGAAAGTCCTTTATGGTTTTGTGGGATTCCCTGGATTCTGACCGGGTGGGGGATGGGGATGGGTAGGTACTGATACTTCCTGCCCAGGGCCAGCCCTTCCTGAGCTGGCAGCCGGGGAACCGTGTGGGAGGAAACAGGGCGGGTAAACTGGCAGGAGGAGGGGCATTGCGGTTGGAGGGGTGTTTGTGCTGGCTGGGCACAGACTTGCTGCCATGCTGGTCTTTGCAGGGGTATGTCCCCTAGGCTCAGGGTTGGCTCTTTCCAGAGACAAGCATAGGCACCAGGGGCATGCCTGACGCCTGGGTATGTGTGTGTGGGCTGGTGGCCCTGGTATCTTCCAAAGGGTCTACAGGCAGGCCTGAGATCCCTTCTGTAGGTCCAAGGGTGTCCCGAGGGCCCAGGGTCAGGACCAAGCAAAGAGTCTTGCTCTGGAAGGCTCTGTTCCCCTTCCCCCCCATCTCTAGGGAGAGGGGGTTCCTGAGCTGTACCCGTCCTTTCTCCAGGCCTTTGGTTATCTCTCATGGTAGGAAACCAGCAAACATTGGCCCAGATCACCTCTCTTCAGTTTCATAGTCCTATTTCCTGTGCTTAAGAACTCACAGTGGTTGGGGCCGTGGTGGTGGTGGTGGTCCTGAACACACTGATGCCAGCTCAGGCGGGTGTTCGCCATGCCCTGCCCAGCTGTGGGAGTGTTGGCTGCTGTGGGCTCTCAGCTGCCCTCTGCTCTGGAGAGCTGCCCTCAGCTGAACAGGGACCACCTCACTTGGGGAGGATTCCCCCTGTTCCCCAGTAACTAGTGACACACTGATACGGGTGCACAAAAAAACGGCCCCCTTACTTCACCATGGCCAACTTCAGGCTATGGTTCTCCCTCCAGAGTTCTCCATGGGATCAGGCTAAGGCCAGACTCCAGCTGAGGCCACATCCTGTCCTCCTCACCCTGTTTCTCCCAAGAGCCCTTCTTCAATAGACCGATGCACACGAATCCCCATCTGGGGCTCTGCTTTCAGGGAAGCTGACTTAAGACACTGGCTAAGCTGGCCAGGGCTGTGCCTCTTGTCCCTCAGCCCTCTCCCTGCAACCTGCCCCATCCCCCAGTGACCACAACCCTCCAAAATGCCCAACAGGGAAAGGCTGGAGGTCTTTACACAATGAATCTGTGGCCCCAAGAGTCGTGGGGTGAATGAAGGTGTGTATGGGGCCATCCCTGGGGCCCTGCCGAGCAACATCCACTGTTCCGCCTGCATGGCCTCACCAGGTAGGCAGCCTCCCGCATGAACTGCTTGGCTGGCTGTTTCCAGATTGCAGGCACTGTCAACACCCAGCGCACAGTGTCCTTCTCCGGCAGCGATGGGCACTGCTCTCTCAGCTCCTGGAGCAGGAGAGGGCAGTGAGAGAAATAGTTGGCCTGGGTTAGAGGGGGTGTCTTCAGCCCTCAGTGGGAGCTGGAAGAACTAGTCAAGCCTCAGGAAGGACTTCCCAGTGGAGTTGGAAAAATCTAACACTACTCCCTCCACCAACACCTATATGCCTGATATAGGCTGTGCAAGACAAGAAGGCAGGAGACTGGAGAACACGACCTCTGACAGTGGTTACCCATCGGTGGAGCAGGGATGGGCTAAGGGGAAAAGATGGACTTGGGGGTCCCTTGACTGCAGTGGGCAGCGATGGAGCCGCGCACCTGCAGGGCGTGCTCCTTGAAGAAGCGCAGGGCATGGGCGAACACCTCCAGGGCAGGCATTTTCTTTCCATTTACCGCCTCCAGCTGCGTCTTCAAGGTGAGATCCTGGCAGGGACACAAGGCAACTCCGTAGGAGGCTATAGTTCTGCCCTCATTTCCTGACGACCTCTCTCTCTTAAAATCACCGGGTTCCCTGGTGCTTCCTTCATTGGGCATCGTCCCAATTTGGCTCTAATCTCACATTGGTTCTGCCCCTCTTTAGCCCCGCCCCTCCCGTAACCCTACCCTCTGCTCCGCCCCCGTTTTTTATTCCCCACTGCCGCTCCCTTAGCCACCACACCCCGCCCCTCCCCTTTTAGCTTTGCCCACCCTCCATTAGGCCTGCCCCTTCTCTTCCAGCCCCGCTTCCCAGTCTGGAGCAGGTCCTGAGCCAGAATGTGACTCACAGTGGCGCTGTGGATCTTCATCTTGAACTTCTCGAAGTAGAGCCAGTCCCTTGCCTCCTCAGGGTCTAGATCGTGGTAATAATCACGGGCAGTGTAGCCAAAGCTGTGAAACGCACCCTCCGGGGTCAGCAGGAGGCAGGTGGGTGTCTTCTGGTGCGCCACACCTGGGTCCCCGCCCTCCCATTTCCTGCGGAGACACAGGGCTATCAGTGGGGTCAGCAGCAACCCTCTCGTTTCGAGGCTGGATGATGGCTCTGCGATGGTGTGTGACCTTGGCAGGCCACTTAGCTTCCCCCAGGCTCAGTCTTCCAGGCTGTGAAATGCGAATAATAATAGTACCTGCCTCTTAGGGGTCTTGTGAAGATGAGGATGGTGCTCGGCATCCAATGAAACCTCCTTGAATGCTGCTCTTATAGGATCCTCCCTATCCATAGGGCCACGGGATCCACCCAACTCTCAGTTCCCGCTCTCAAGAGGTATACCGTTTGACCTCGCCTCCCTGCACTCTCCACTCGGAGCAGCAAGCGTTCATCCACCCATCTGCCTGGGTCTGGCTTCCTGGTGTGTCTCTCCAGCAGTCGAGCAGAGGCCCTCTCCCAGACAGCTGTTTTAACCTGCTCAAGGCCGTCTTCCACGGCCAAGCTCCGTCGAGGCATTCATGACATTCCTCCCTGACCCACCTCAGCAGCTATCCCCCAGTTCACTGCACCTGTGTCAGACCCCCAAAACCTGAATGAGATTCCAAACCTCCCTGTCCACAGGTGCATCCGGACCCTGACCCAGAACTCCCTGCCCAGTTCTCTGGCCTAGGGAGAAACTCCTTCCCCCCTTCTTCTGCCTTCCCTGGTGCCCTGACCCTTCTAGGCCAGCTCGCCACCGTGGCCCTTTGGGGAAGGGGCTGGGGATCCAGGCAGAAGGAACAGTGTGTGGAAAGCCTTCGCGGTGTGAGAGAACAGGAGAACTTGCTGTAGGTTAGCTCCATATGCAGCAGGAGAAAACACAAGAGTGCTAGGAAGACATCAAATGCCAGATCAGAAGTCTGTTTTGGTGGGGTTTAGGTTGGGGAGTGAAAAGGCATGACCATAATTGCCTTTAGAAAGGTCACTTGTCCCCATGTAGCAACAGACTGGAGAGGAGGACAGAGAAGAAAAACTGCCCAAGCAAGAGGGGATGGTGGCCCTGGAGAGAAGTGGATGGGTAGGTACTCTAGAGATATTAGGGAGACAGAAGTGAGGGGACGTGGTAGCTGGTAGGGGTGGGGAGGGCCTGGGAAGAGGCCAGAATGTCCCCCAGTGACTTTCTATGATTGTCCCCTGCACAGGACAGAGACAGTGTCCTTGGCTCCTGCATGGGACCAAGCATGGCCTTGGCTGCTATGTGCTGACTCCTACAGGGCTGTAAATGCTCAGGGCCCCTGGCTTCATGCAGATGTGGAGGGAGCAGAGAAAGGGGAACGACAGTCCAGGCTCATGAAGGTCAGGTCCCTGTATCTTTGGGGCAATGACCTTTCTGTCTGTCTTTCCATCCACCCTTCCATCCAGCCTCCCAGGCCCTGGGGAAGCTCCCTGATCCCCCATTCCAGTCTGGGCTGGGAGCTTTGGGGTCTTCTACAGATCCACCTTTTGGCTGCAGCCCCACTAACATACATTCAAAGGATCCGGGTGGGCAGGTCTGGAGGGACTATTCAAAGAAATGTGTCTTTGAACAGCACTCGACATCAGAATAGACTTTTTGAACACCTCTTTCAAAACGGCTGTGTGACTTGAGTCAACCCGGTTAACCCTCTGATCCTTCACGTCCTTGGTTTTCATTTGTGATATTGGACCTGGGAATCTGCCCCATAGAAATCCCAGCACAAGTCTTCCAGGAAGAAGATTCATCGCAGTACTGTTTGTAACGATGAGAAATCAGAGAGCCCCCCAAACTGCCAGTAGAAGGATGGGTACATCACAACACATTCACACAATGAAGTACGTGGCAACTCTAAAAGAAAGCACTAGCTCTACGTATGGACACGAAACATCCAAAAAACAGCACTGAAAGCTTAAAATAAGGCCAATTGTATGATAAGCCACTTTTATTTAAAAACACACATACATATATGTGTGTATGTGTTTGTATACAAGCCCAGATATCTGTGCATTTTACACTATGTTTGTTATAGCTCAAGAAATAGTTTTCAAGTCAAAAACAGAGCCTGACATTTGCTGCCGGGGGCAGGGAGCTGCTCCAGTAGAGGCTGAGGGCCCAGGGCTGGGGCCGTCCTCCACCCTGGTGCCCCAGAGGGAGCCTAAACTTGGAGCGGGAGGAGCTCGGAGGGTGCCCCTAGTCTCCTCAGTGGCAGTACTTCTGGGACCAGGCCCATCCCAAGGTGTGAGGATGCCCCCCACCCCCATCTCCGAGCCCAGTGGCCCTCACCTCATCATGTGGATGGCCTCAGGGTCACTGGCAAAGCTGAAGGCATAGCCACTGGATGTGGTACCAAAGTCGATGGCCACCACCACGGAGAAGGAGGCCTGCTGGGGGGCTCGGGCCTCAGGCTTCTGCAAGTGCAAGACCTAGAGTCAAGGACGGCCCAAGGGCCAGGCTGACTGTCCATGGGAGCCCCACCCTCTCCCGGCTGTGACCTAGACCAGCCCTGGTTCACCCCACCCACCTACCCGCTCGCCTGGGCTCCCCTCCCTTTTCAGGCTCCAGGCTGATCTCTGGAGATGCCAACTGCCTCTTAGGTAGCCCTGTGCAGCTTTTGGCTCAAGCCCCTGCTTCCCTACTTCTGGTTCTCTGCCCACCTTCTGTCTGTACTGCCTTAGCCCCGCCCCCATCTCACACCCTTTCACAGCCTGGGCCCAGCTGGGAGCAATTATGCTCCTCCCAACTGCTTCAGCTTAGCAGCACAGGGACCAGTGTGTGTTTGACCCTCTTGCTCTTTGTGGTCACAGTGACACAACCAGGCTGTCTCTCAGAGTATAGAGGCCCTGTGCACGTGCCCAGAGTGGTCCCTGCGTTCCCCTAGGCCAGGCCCAGGCTCCCTGAGAACAAAGGGTTCCCCAGGCTGGATGACTAGGCTGAGGCCGTCTGGGGTGAGACAACCCAGGGAGCTTGGGGAGGGCTATGTCCTGGATACTTCAAGCGAGTAATTTCCAAACTATCTTCTTAGCAACATGTCTCCTCTTCCCCAGATATAACTTGTATTCAGGTGGGGCTATAGTCGACAGGAGAGGGAGCAACTCTGGGGGGCTCAGTTCAGACCTTGAAAAACTACGTGCTCAGAAACACACCCTCCCCGGGAGGCTAGCCGAAATGGCCTCTGGATGTCATCCTGGAGGGGGAGGTTGGGGTGTTAGCATGTGGGGCTCACCTCAGTAGAACTGTTACCCTATGGTCCAAGGTCACTTAAGATTGACCCTTCTGACAGAGAGCATGACTTGAGTGTGCTGGAGCAGGAGGCCCGGTGGCCGCCCCCACTCCCCCCCCGCCCTGGCCACGGCTGTGCCAGACACCAGGCCTTGCTCTCCGGGGCACCAGCCGCCCCCCCCACCATACCCCCTAGGCCACCCACCACCCAGGTCCCCAGTCCAGGCTTACTGGAGACTGAGAAGGTGTGAGGGGGGCAATGCCACAGCTTTCCTGGGTCCTTGGGGAGCCGGGTGGGCTAGGAACTGGGGACCGCTCTGGGCTGGAGCCTGCGAAGAGAGGGCAAGTCACTTTGTCACAGTCAGGCTAGGGGGCTGGTGGCTGGGCCTCAGGCCTGGGAGGTTCTCCCATCAGCCCTAACTGAGCCAAGGCAAGGGGTACCTTGCTGAGGAAGGGGGACTGGGTGGGAGGGGAGGAAGGATGAGACGGAGGCAGGAGCAGGCTGAGGGCTTGTTATCAGTGCGAGGCGACCGTCCCTGGAGGACGACCCATGGCTCACTTGGGGACTCCTCATCTCCCGCAGCACCCCTCAAACACAGTGGGGGCGGGGAGAGACGGAGAAGCACTGTGGGGTTGTGGGAGACTGAGTTCGAAGGTAGAAGGGTGGGGGAGATGGGGTGGCTGGAGAAATCAGAAAGATGGGGGAACTTCGAACCTAACTGCTCAGGGTTCTGGACAGAACCTGAGGGAGCAGCCCCCTCTCCTCACCCCCAAAGGCCAAGGACAGGCCCTGCTGGCTGCCTGGTGAGAATGAAGGTGGGGCAGCCCCTCCTCCAGCCCTGAGGGCTGTCTGCAAAAGTAGGAAGTGGATCCCAAGTCGTCCCTGCCCCTCACACATACACCCAAAGCCAGCGTTAGGGGCAGGAGGCCCCCCGCCACCCCCTCACAGGCCCGGTCTGAGCCGGGCCTTTGCTGGCGGGGGAAGCAGCGCTGCCCCCATCGGGCAGCTCGAAGCCTAGACCGGAGGCTCAGGCAGCTCAGGGGTCTGCCAGGCTAGACATCCCCCAGGCGTGGGCGGTGGCCTGTCACCACCACACTGGGCTTTGCTGAGGGCCCCTGGGAGGAGGACTGGGGCTGCCCTGAGATTCCTGGATGGGGACAGGGAGGCGGGTAGGGTCTGGCATGAAGACCCAGGGACAAAGCAAACTGGTCTGTGTGGCTTCGGGCCAACCCGGGCTCGAGGCCTGTGCTCCCTCAGCAGCTGCCCTGGTGTGTGGCCCTGACGGCTCTCAGTCTTTCCTGGCGTAGGGAAACCCTGAGAACATATTCAAGGGGTTGATAATGTGGGGGGCTCTACAAAATGCCTGGACAGAGCTGGAGTCTGTCTTGGGGTGCTGGAGAGGGCAGGGACCTGGTGCTCACACCCTCAGGGCTCCCTTTCCTCGGGTGCAGCATGGGCTTAGGCCCCGCCACCGGCTCCAGCTTGAGGGGCCAAGTCGCTGTGTTGCTTGAGCCTGGGAAGGGAGGCAGGAAGGAAGGCCCAGCCCACCAGGTCTTTGTGAGTGGACTTCCTGAGGAGTGTCCCTCCTGCCTCCTGGCTTCCCACGCCTGCAGAGAGGCCACAGGCAGATGCACACACACAGAGAGAGTTCTGGGGACACAGATCTGCTTGCCGACATATGCACTCTCACTCAAGGCCCCACGCAAGGCAATCTGCCCACAGACAGACAGACATACACACACACACTCACACCAGGTCCTGTGCACACAGACCCTGAACAAACCGTGCATATACATACAGTCCCTTTGCACACAGAACTGCTCTGCACACTCACACACTAACAGACATGCAGGGGGTCCCACAAACAGATATGTCCTATGTGCACACTTGTGTGAAACATGCACAAATACACACACTTACATGCGCAGTCCTGTGTGTGCCACCCTCCCTGCACACACACACACACACACACTCAGAAACTTTTGGGAGAGGTACCCCTGTTCGGAATGGGGTGCGTCTCAGTGCGGGGCCAAGTGGAGTGGTGGGTGGGGGTGGAGGTCAGGGGGCTCTTACCGATGTACAGCCCCTGCAGGCCCAGGTCTGGGATGGCCAGCATCTTTGCAGGCCCGGTGGCTGTGAACAGGAACAGACATGCAGAATGGTGTTTACTTGTTCCGTTGTTCCCTCATTGAATGTTTTATTTCTTTACTTTAGGCTGGAGTCCTTTGAAGCAAGTCCCAGACTTCATGCTGCTTCACCTATAAATTCTTTGGTACGTCTCTCCAACAGACAGAGACCTCCAAATGCATCGCCTGTACGCTGTTGCCGTGTGTTAACAAAATTAACAATAATTCCTTAATCTCATCGGATTAATCCCGTCCCACAGGCCCAGCTCCTCTCAAACAGGTCTTTTTAACAGGTACCTTTAACAGGAATCAGGATGCTCCTGACTGTTTTTGGTGCCCACCCTGTGCCAAGTGCTGGGGGGACATCCGAGGCCCAGAGAGACACTGTCTCTGCCCCAGCAGCCCACAGCCTGGTCAGGGAGGAAAATGATTATAATCAGATAATCACCCAAGTGAATTTGCGGTTGCAAAGGATGCTGTCAAGGTCACAGCTAGAAACAAGTGAGGCAGAAAGGGGAGCGTGGTGAGGCTGGGGAGAGGGGCTGGGCCGGCTCGACCCTGCAGGTAGGCCCTCCTGGCCCCTATTTTAGATTTGGTTTTGCATGAAGGGCAACAGCAAACCTTGAAAGGTTTGAAGTGGCAGAGCGGAGGTGGGGGCATGACTCGATGTGCATTTTTTAAAATCCCTCTCGCTCTACGGGGAGTGTGGGTGGCAGAGGGCGAAGTGGAAGCAGGCGCCCGATGATGGTTATGGCTGTGTATCTGGAGCCAGAAGCGGAGAAGCTTGAGTTAGAGGTTGACGCCAACAGGGCTGACAGAGGACGGCTGGATTGGATACGGGGGACTAGGAAGAAGGAGCCGGCAGGGATGATGACATTGTCTGGTTCACACTGGGAGGTGGGTGATGAGATGGAGAACGCTGGAGAAGCGCAGGGGGACAGGGGCTGTGTTCTGGGTGCAGTTCCGAAACTCCTGGTGGCACAGGACAGACCACGTGGTCAGAGGATACGTGATCTAGAGGTCAGGGAGGAGCTGAGGTGGAGACGCACATTTGGGGGTCACTGGCAGACAGCAGAGTGGGGGGAGGAAAGGGAAGGGAACCTGTATGTGAAGGCTGACTTGGGGAAGGTGGGTGGGCTGAGGAGGCCAAGATGCCTACGTGGTTTCATGATAATCGCGGTTGTTCCATGAGACTGGAAACACCTGTTTGAATGGCTCAGGGCCACATTTCTGTGGAATGATGGAGATGCGGTGGGAGACAGGTAAGGCGTGAGTGAGGGGAAGAGTAGCACTCCCAGGAAGGTGGCTGAGATCAGCAGCTGATGGACGGGCAGTACCTGGGGAACAAACTGAAAGCCGAGCCCACGCTCCCTCTATGTATCCAGCGACCCGATCGGGAAGTTTTGCTAACAGAACACCGACAGACACCAAGCGGGGCACTGTCACCCACGCCCCACCCCCCACTCATACATCCACTCTTGCTCACGAACAGTTCACACACGCTCAGTCCCCTCATATACAGACATGTCAAAGATACTCCCACATGGCCAGCACTATGGACATTTACAGACACACTCAAGCCTGCTATCACTGGGGACGCATAATTGGGTGCCCAAGAATCAGAGTCAGGGGAAAGATAGAGGCTGGTCATGGGCACTCACAGAGTAGCTGGGTGATGCTGAGAAAAGGGAAAGCACATAGACAGGGTGGGTACAGGCTTTGAGAGCCAGGGACAAGAGCCCAGTTCAGGGTGATGGAGTGGTGTGTTGGAGCTGGTTGCCACCAGCTGGTAGAAGTTGATCTGTACATCTCTTTCCAATTCAGCATTCACTGACATCACATTGGTAGCTTGAAATCAGCCACAGTGGGAGCATTTACACCATAGAAATGGGCAAACACTACAAATCAGGTTGTTCTCCCTTTTGCAGAGTTGACTGTAAAACATCTACCAGCATACATTGAATCCAGGACACAAGGGAGAAGCTGGCAGCCTTATTTGTACGTTGTTTTGATTCTTGAGCAAAAATTCATCGAGCATTTTGCCCTGGCTGGTGTGGCTCAGTGGATTGAGCACCAGCCTTCGAACCAAAGTGTTGCCGGTTCAATTCCCAGTCAGGGCACATGCCTGGGTTGCAGGCCAGGTCCCCAATGGGTGGTGCTCAAGAGGCAACCACACATTGATGTTTCTCTCCCTCTCTTTCTCCCTCCTCCTCTGTCAAAAAGTAAAATAAATAAAATTTTTAATGAAAACAACTTATTGAGCATTTCTTTGTGCCAGGTTCTGAGCTAAGTGATGGGGAAACCCTTTGTTCGATGAATGAATAGATTTTCTAGACCAAGGCTATTGTAACTGGAGGAGAAACAGTCTACAACTACCAGGAAAGAAGAGTCAGGAGCTGTCACTCTGCGCTGGGTTCCACATCTTAACTGGGTGCCTGTAATCTCCCCAGCCGTCTGAAGCTGGTCCAGTTACCCCCCATCTCTGGGTGTGTGATTCACTGGGTGCCCTACACTGGGGTCTCAGGGCTGACAAGGGCCTATCTGGGCGCCTGGGTGGAGTGTGTGCATCCCGTGCCTCTTCGAGCCCCAGCACCTTTCCTGCAAAGTAGGTCACACAGGGAGCTTGTGGGATCAAGTCCAGGTAAAAAAGGTGGTTGACCAAAGGCAGGGAGTTGGACAGATGTGAGTAATGTTCTTTCCCTTCAGGATGTGGATTCTGAATTTTCTCTGTCAGAATATGTTGGTCTTATTGAGAGTTTTATTACAGTCATTCTGCATTCTTTAGGGAGAAAGGGAAGACCAGAATTGGTTGGTGTTGAAGAAGGAGGATCTTGCTGATTTCCTTGAGAGGTGGAGGTAGAAGGATTGGCAGCCCGTCCATCTTCAGGACACCTTGCCCCCATGCACACACACCCAGAAACATTTAAGCAGAATTGGGTGCAGGACAACCTCAGCTCCCAAAAGCCATGTCTGGGCAGAGTCCACAGCTGGAAATGGAGTGAGGTAGACCCTGCCCCAGTGGCCCACTAATTTCAGACTGGTGATGCTTAGGGTTTGAGAGAAATCAGGTGGGGCAGTATGATTTACACAGAAAGCAACTTCATTTCCTGGCTACAAGCACAGGTTAAACTCTGACCCCAGGCTGACCCCCACCCTACCCTCAGACACAGATCCTTAACTCTGCCCATGCACTGACCCATCCTTGCCCATGGGCTGATGACCGCCACCCCTCGACCTCATATCAACCTCTGATCTTCAGCTTCACCTTGACTCCTGGCACTGACTTCTACCCAATAGGTATGATCTGTCAGTCATTGGGTATGGCTGAGAGGGGACTCGAAACTGGAGACTCCCATCCTAGAGTGTCCCCCAGAATCACAAAGCCTAGGACGTCTTGCCTGATGGAGAGAATTCTCCAAGGATCTATTCCTGGGATGGGGTGTCAAGGCTGGGTACTTACGTCCCCCAGAGCGCTGGGGGCATGTGGTGTTGCTGGATTCGGGGCTCCACACATACCTGTCCTGGGCCTGTGAGATCTTCCTCCCAATCATTGGCAGGAAGATCTTCACAGCTCCCCTCTCTCCCCTACAGATTTCCAGCCTCTCCCACCCACTGCCCAGCCTCCTGCCAGCCCTCGAATGGAACAGGAATCTGTCCACAGGCAAAGAGAGGCCCCAGGCATTTCTCTCAAGCCAGAGATTGGGTCAACCAGGGCCCAAGGGGCACATCAGAAACCCCAAAGCCTGCTCCAATCTGTCTCTGGAGAGGAGCCCTCCAGGAGAAAGACCAGTGCGGGGCTGCCTCCTGTGCTGCGGGGGTGACAGGAATGGCCTCCTGAGGCCCCTCCCATCCTCAACTTTTCTTTCCATACATCCTGCTCCACACCCATGGGTCCTCATCATGGGAGCAGCCAGTTCACAAACAACCTCTGTCCCACAGAGTCCAGGCCCTGAAGCCCCTCCCACCGTCCCCCCAACAGTGCCCCATGTCCTCCCTAGCCTTCTGGGGCTCCAGAGCTGCCTTTGCGCTCACAGGGAGTCGGTATTTCAGAGCTCACTCCCTCCCAGTCTCTCCCCCACACAAGCCTGCTACGCAGGCAGGCTCCCGGGTCCTGCAGGGGGCCCAGACCCCAGCCCACCTGGACCCGGAAGCTAGCCTCACAGAGAGAAACCAGAGGTCCCGGTCAGAAGGCCAGTCCCCAGTCTGGTAATGTGGCACCCTGACCACCCAGCCACTTTGGAACTTCTGGGACCACAGGCCCTGAGACCCCCAATCCAAGATGCTCTCCAACACACACACACACTTTTTTTTTCTCTCTTCCCCCCCGCCCCCCTTCCCCAGGTATCTACCTTAGGTCTAGGGACGTGCCCTTCACAAGGCCCCCAGGAGCAGCCTCCAGCCCCACACCAGTTCCCACCCCCGACCCCCGCGCCATCCCACAGCACAGGAGTCTCTCCAGCCCCTCACTGTCTGCAGAGTGTGTGTGGGGTCCCAAAGTCTGGATGGGAGCCCACAGTCGCAGCCCCGTTCCAGAGAGAAGCTTGCGGATCTGTCCCCAACCTGGACCCCAAGCTCAGGAGGTTTGTGATGGGGTCTCAGCCAACAGCCCAGGATGGGAAGGATGATTAACCTCTGCGCCTTTCTCCTCTCTGGGAGCCCCGCAGCCTCTCGTCCCACAACTCACCTCCGCCCTCCCGACAGCGCAGTCTCTGTCCTGCCGCCTCGTTCACCGCCCCGCAGCCTGTGGCAGCTCCCTGGGCGGCGGCCGTAGCCCTCGACGTGCGCCGGGCCCCGCGCCTCCCACCCCGCCCGCCGCCCCCTCCCCCAGGCCGGATGGCCGCTCCGGCTCCGCTGCCGGGTGGGCCCCGCGCTCTCAGCCCAGATGTGCGAGGCCGGGGCGGGGCCTGCCTGCGCGGGGCCTCCGCCGAGGGGCCCAGCCTAGCCCGGCGTCCAGGGCCCCTCCCTGAGCCTCCCCGAGCCTCCCCTTCGCCTGGCGGTCGGCTCCCGAGCAGCCCGGGGGGTGGGGTCCAGGAGAAGGGTGAGGAGGGGAGGTGGAAGGAGAGGAGGAGGAATTCCATACCCCTCGTCGGCCTCCTGCGGCTCAGCTGCGGAGGGGCTCCCCTGCCTGCCCCAACAGGCCCACTTCGGGGCTCTGCTTACGCCAGCCCCTCTGGGAAGGCCCTTATGCTGGGGAGGGAAAGCCCACCCCAGACCCCTCGTAATACCCTGTCCCAGAACCCTCCAGTCCCTTGACCCAGACCACCCACCCTGCAATCCCTAGCCTGGTCTTTAAGGGTCAGAGACAGGAGGCTGAATTGAGGGTGAAGGCTCTTGGATCTGAGGCCAGCTCTGTCCTTGCTGGAGTCTGGGGCAGAGAGGGAAGGGTACTCACAGGCAGGGGCCCCACGCCCCGCAAGGGGCTCACTCAGAACTCATCGCACCTGCACCAGGAGCACCCAGCTCTTTTCCTCTGAGGGCTCACAGCCTCCCTCCTGACCTAACCCAGGTCCTCTTGGGGATGCTGGGCTGTGGCCTCCAAGAAGGTGGTTTGCAGGGGGGAGACCGCCTTTGGCTAGGTTCCTATAAGGCAGCTGACTGACCTTGCCCCCAGGACCTCCTTGTTCTGGTAGTCCCTAGTGGGCCCCTTTTCCTCCACCAAATGTGCCCCTAGAGAGGCTCAGGCTGGACACCAGTGGAGGCCAAGGCTGCTTCTCAGCCCCAGCTGTCTGCACTCGGGTACCTGGTGTCCTGTCTGCTCCCCCGACGCCCTCTGAAGGCAAGGCCTGCACAGTTCTTTGAGTGCCACAGCTGCCTCCCACACCTAACCTTTGCAGGGACCGCTTTCCCTCCTCCTCCCTGCTCACCTAAAAGGCTCCCCAGCTAAAGTGTCACTTTCCTAGGCTTGCTGTCCTTGTTGTCAGGACCACGGCCCCAGAGCCACCTGTGAGGAGGTTGGGTGTGGAGGTGTGCTGCATTCGTTTTTTAAAAGATTTTATTTATTTATTTTTAGAAAGAGGGAGAAAGAGAGGGAGAGAAACATCGATGTGAGAGAGAAACATCAGTCGTTGCCTCCTGCATGTGCCCCTACTGGGGACCAAACCCGCAACAGGTTCAACCCTGACTGGGAATTGAACTGGGGACCCTTTGCTTTGTGAGACGGCACCCAACCAACTGAACCACACCAGTCAGGGCCTGCACGAGACAATTTTGGATGTTGTTACCTGGCCAGTAGGCCAGCAAATGTATCCAGGCAGCAGCCTCCACTGGCTGCTCAGCACGTGTCTATATGAGTGTGTGTATCTGTTGCTGAGTCAGTGTTTGTATGTGTGTGGGTGTGTTTGTGTGTCTGGTTTTGTGTGTGTCTCTTGGGGTGTCTGTGTGACTGTGTGTATTTTATACGTTTCACTGTGTCGTGTCTTTCTGTGTGAGCGTCTGTCTGTCTGCGAGTGTGCAGCAGGTGCAGAATGGGGGCTGGCAGGCCTCCCTTTCGTTTCAGAGGTGGGCGAAGCCTGGGAGGGCTGCAGTGTGGCTGCCTGTGAGTGTGTGGGGGAGGGGCAAAGGGCCGCCCCATCTCCTGCCCCTCGAGCACACCTGCCTTCTGTGCTCCTGACCCTTTGTTCCACCTGGGCCAGCACCCAGTCCTGACCTGCTCGGAAGCAACAACCTACTGTCCGTTGGGCCCTGGGTGAGAAACCGGCCCCTTGGGTCTTGTGGGTGCTGTATCTTCTCGGAGAGCCCCCAGCCCTGGTCACCACCAAGTGGGGCTTTTAGGAAGACTCGGTTTGGAAGGCTCTCCGCTTCAGGTGCCCGCTGCCTGGCCTGGTGGTAGTTTTAGAGCAGAGGCTGCCTCTAGTTTTAGAGCAGAGGCTGTCCTAAAGGTTTCTCTTTAGGACATATCATCCCCCCATCTAAGCTTATATGTGTTGATGGGCCATGGAGAAAACTTCTCAGTCTCCCCTCCACCCTGCCTCAGCCTTGCTGCTCACTCTACTCCAGAGCTTGGGACGCACACGTGTGGGCACACCCATGCATCCAGGTACACGGGGGAGGAGGGTGCCCCCACAGCCTACCTCGGGAGGCAGAGGCTTTTTTCACCAGTAGACTGTGTCTCGTGTGTGCTGGTGCCTTGTTGGGCACCTTACTCTGAGACTCCCGCTGCCACAACACCCTGGGGTGGCGGGAAACATCCTCATTCTATAGAGGAGAAAGCTGAGACTGAGAGAGAACAGAGCACATGTTGTAGCAGGCTGGTGAAGGGAGGGCTGTACCTGGGCACCCAGAGGCAGAAACCCTGCGGGGCAGCCCAGCACTGCCTGTCTCTTCCTGGGGGCAGGAGGTGGGGGCTCCTGGGACAGAAGCCTCTAGAGCATTCCTCTACTAGATTCCTGAGGTGCGAGCTTCCTTCCAGGAATTACTCTGCCTGCCCCCGCCCCAGTGGACTTCCTCTGGGTGGCTCACAGCCTTGTCTGCACGATTTCCCTCCTTGGAGATGGGAATGTGGGAGGCCCAGCCTATGGCCAGGAGTTCAAGGCTCGGCCTTAGTGGTGCCCTACCGCCACTGCTGCAAGGGCAGCTGGCACCTCCTCCTTCATATTAAAGAAGGCCCTGGGGCCCCATATTCCTGCTGAGCCTCCCTCATACCCTGCCCCGTACAACACCCAGAGCACCAGAATCGCCCTTTCCTCTCAGAACTCTGCACAGGCACTGCCCCACCTGCAGCCCTTCCCCAGTGGGCTGTTACTACAGTCCTCGGAAGGGACATAGGGAACCTTTCCTGGAGGAGGTGACCCTGACCTGAGCCCCGAAGGAGGCCTGAGAGAGTTCTCCTCGTGGAGAAGCGTGAAGGGCATTCCAGGAGGAGGGAAGAGAGCAGGCAAAGGCACGGCTGGCAAAGGAGGCAGAATGGAATGGACAGGGTCAGCCACTAGCTGGATGAGGGGCTGGGTGCGTTTGTCCCGAGTGCTTTCATGTATAGGCCTGTCTTTCTTTTTTAAAAAAGATTTTATTTATTTATTTTTAGAGAGAGGGGAAAGGACGGAGAAAGAGAGAGAGAGAAACATCGATGTGTAAGAGAGACATTAATCGGTTGCCTCTCGCACACCCCCAACCAGGAACTGGTTCACGCAACCCAGGCATGTGCCCTGACCGGGAATCAAACCAGGGACCTTTTGGTTTGCAGGCAATGCCCAACCCACTGAGCCACACCAGCCAGGACTAGCCTATCTCTGTTTCCTACCTCAGCAGGTACCCTGGCCCTTTGCTCAGGAAACCCCAACTTCACTCGCTCCACTTGGGTGCCTTCTGGTTGAGGTCTTTGGTCTCTATTCCGGACCACTAGGAGTTCAGCTTCCTCGCACAATTTTCTCTCTGCTCACCCCTTCACTTAGCTCTAGTGACACCGCTCCTTGCCCACCCTTGCCCCACGGAATTGCCCCTGTGCGAGTGTGTGGGGGTACAGAGACTCTGAGGGAGACGGAAATGTCGGTGGCAGATGGTTAATTCCGTTTCAGTCATGTTAAGTTGGAGAAGATTGTGGGGCTGCTGTGTAGACAGTGCTGGCTGCTTCTCCCCCGTATCTATTCTCTTTTTCTTAATATTGCAGTCTTGTCTTCTGAGCCATGCACATGGCCACCCAGCACACGGAATAGGTTTCCCAGCCCTCTTGCCGCTAGGCGTGGCCGCGTGAGTAAGTTCTGGCTACCAAGATATGTTGTGTGGCATCTTCCAGCCTCAGTCACAGCCAGGGTTGCCCGTTGTTTCTTGTTCCTCATCCTGCTTTTCTCCAGCTGCCGTGAGGAATGTGGACGGGGTCACTGGGACTCTGAGCACCTTGTTGGACTCTGAGGTTGAGGGACACACCCTAGTGACAGCATAACGGTGACCTGCAAAGAGACTGCCATAGAGTACAGTCTCCGTGCCAGCCCAGGGCTGCGCACTGCTAGACTTTTAAATGCAAAAGAAAGAAACTCTTTTGCTTAGAATACTGTATTTTCGGGCTCTGTTACTCCTAGCAGAACGTAATCCTATCTGATTCGACCCCAAGGAGAAATGTGGACGAGGCTGTGGGTATACCGATCTGGAGCTCAGAGCAGAGTTTGGAACTGCGGGTAGAAACTTGGCAGCTCTCCTTATGGAGACGGTAATTGAAGCCACGAGAGGGATGAGATCACCCAGGCAGAGTGTGCAGTGTGAGAGGCGAGGGAAGAGGGCTGCCGGCCCACCCCTTGCCCATGACAGACAATTCTAGCTTTGCCTCTCAGTGTCATCCAGCCCTTCCAACACCAGGAGGATTCTGTCTGCCCAGAGGCTTCTTGGCTTTGATGGTGCAGAATCAGGATGGAGGGCAAAGACAAAAGGTATAGAGACTAAGGTTGAGGGAAATTGTTTTGGAGTTTTAAATTTTATTTCTTTTTCGAGAGAGGAGAAGGGAGGGAGAAAGAGGGAGAGACATCGATAGGCTGCTTCTTGCACGCCCCAACCAGGGACCTGGTCTGCAGCCCAGGCCTGTGCCCAGCGACCTTTTGGTTCTCAGGCCGGTGATCAGTCCACTGAGCCACACCAGCCAGGGCTGTTCTGAGGAATTTTTAAAGAAAGAGTTGTAGGAGCAACTGTAGTGTGTGGCAACGGGGATCAGAGAAGAAAAGAAGGTTTTATAAGGTGTGGCAGTATCCCTTTCATGATACTCAAGAACTCACGTGAATCTTGAAATATGCAGAAATTATTTTTTGGTTGCTAGACCGGACCTCTTCTGTCATTACATCACCTGCGACTGGTCCACTTGGATGATGGCTTTAGAAATATTACACGAGTAACCAAACTCCCTCAGAGCAGCAGAAGAAAAGGAGAAGCTATGTCAAGGACACAGGGCTTGCATGGCGCAGAACCTGGGGGCGGAGGCGTGCATCTGGGCTTCACAAGGCCTGGAGCAAGGAGCTGGGCATGTTCCAGTGGCCCGGGAGCTGTCGCCCGGGAGCTGTCGCCCGGGACGCTTCCTCCCCCCGTTGCCTCCCGGACTCTCCTCTCCGCTGCTCTGCTGTAGTCTTCTCCTGCTGTAGATTGCTTTAAAAAAATTAATAGACTTTATTTTAAAAACAATTTTACATTTACAAAAATATTGAGCAGAGAGTACAGAGCATTTCCATCTGTCTTCTCCCTCACACACAGTTTCCTAATTATTAACATCTTGGATTAGTGTGGCGTATTTGCGACAATTAATGAACCAGTATTGATACATTATTCGCTGAAGTTCACAGTTTACGTTAAGGTTCACTGTGTGTGTTGCACATCGGCGGGTTTTGACGAATACATATCATGTGGTCACCTGTACACTGGCAGACAGAGTAGTTTCACTGCCCCAAAGTCCTCTGTGCTCCACCTGTTCATCCCTCCCCTCCCCGATTTTCTGGCAACCAGTGATCGTTGTACTCTCTCTCCAGTTTTGCCTTTTCCAGAATGTCAGAGAGCAGGAATCATACTGTGTGTAGCCTTTTCGGGGTGGCTTCTTTCACTTAGTACCCTGCGTTTAAGCTTCCTCCATGTCTTTTCACGGATCGATGGCTCATTTCTTTTTTATCGCTGAATAATATTCTATTGTGTATATGCAACACTGTTTATCTATTCACCTACTGAGGAACATCTTGGTTGCTTCTAGTTTTGGGCCGTTATAAATAAATCTGCTATAAACATTTGTGTACAGCGTTTTGTGTAGACATAGTTTCAGCTCGATTGGGTGAATATCTAGAAGTCTGGCCGCTGGATTATATGGTAAGACCCTGTGCGGCCTTGTTAGAAACTGTCAAACTATCTTCCAAAGTGGTCATACCATTTTGCGTTAGCACCAGCAAAGAAGGAGCGGTCACATCCTCACCAGGATTTGCTGCTGTCAGTGTTCTGGATTTTAACCATTCTCATAGGTGTGTAGTGGTACCTCATTGTTATTTTAACTTGCAGTTCCCTGATGACACATGATGTGGAGAATCTTTTTTTTAAAGATTTTATTTATTTATTTTTAGAGAGGGGAAGGGAGGGAGAAAGACAGGGAGAGAAACATTGATATGTGAGAGATATGTCGATTAGTTGCTTCTCATACTCCCCCAACTGGGAACCTGGCCCACAACCCAGGCATGTGCCCTGACTGGGAATCGAACCAGGGACTTTTGGTTTGCAGGCCTATGCTCAGTCCACTGAGCCACACCAGCCAGGACTGAAGCATCTCGTCCTATGTTTATTTGCACCTGTATATCTTCTTTGGTGAGTTACCTGTTCATGTCTTCTGCTCTTTTTTAAAAATTTATTTATTTATTTATTTTTTAGGGAGAGAGAGAAAAACGTCAATTTGTTGTTCCACTTACTTATGCATTCCTTGGTTGATTCTTGTATGTGCCCTGACCAGGGATCGAACCTGCAACCTTGATGTATCTGGACAATGCTCCAGCCAACCGAGTTAGTCAGCCAGGGCTTGCCCATTTTTAATGGGGTTGTTTGCTCTCTTGTTGATGAATTTTAAGAGTTCTTTGTATATTTTGGATACAAGTCTTTTATCAGATATGTGTTTTGCAAATATTATTCCCAGTCTGTGGTTTTCGTTCTCTTAAAAGATTGCCTTTATGTATTTATTTCCTCCTTCAGGCATGTGATCACTCCACAGCTCCTGAGTTTATTTGCCCTTCATTCCAGCTACAAGCAGATGCCAAATAGTGTCTCTCAGTTCCAGTTCCAGATTTTTGGAACAGATTCTTATTTGACCAGTTTGATTAAGTGAGAAATTAATTATGTCTGGGTGGGGTGGCGGCATTAAGATAGCTAGCAGGGAGGCTGGGAAATGTACATTTTTTTTCCAGCCTCTCCAATGTAAACAGGAAAACAAACTAGAGAGAGTTGGGAAGGGAGTGCCAACCTTCCATCTACACACAGGAGGTAGAGCCGGGGAGTGGGTGGGGGGCGTCTGATACAGTGTACTACGTGTCGGTAAAGAAATTCAACTAGCAAATGGGACAGAACAAACGAACAACAAAACTTCCTATACCCAGTTCCACTCCCCAAAACTTCTTCCTTTTTTAGCTACTCGGGAGTTTTAATGTCAGAACAGTAAATCATATTCTTTCTTCTGTTTCTCCATTTAGTAACTCAGGAGAGCATCTAGTGATAGCTCATCATTAAAGCGAGAATTCAAACCACACTATCTCCCAGGTTCCCCTGTGGCCACTTGTATTCGAAACTTGGTTTCTCGTCCATCCACCTCAGACAATGTTTCTCGAGCCCCAACACTGTGTACAAACCATCAGCCCCGCTATGCTGCCTGCCACCTTCCTTCCCCGGCTCCTTCTAATTCCTGTCAGTTTTATCTTCGCGTTCCTATGGTCAAATTCTATAACACATTGTGTTCTGTAATTATAACTACATCTGCCATTCTTTAGCTTCGGTTTCATTCTGAGAGCTAAGAACTAACCAATCTTATGATTACATAAACACCGCTGACTGCAGAACAAAGTCATGAGGTGGGTCCATCACCTCCTCTACCCTCGGGTCCTCCAAGGGGACATTTGCTGTCTGACATGTTAAGGTCAAGCGCAGTTTCTTTTCTTACACTCCACTAATTGCCCCAAATCGTGCCTCACATGTGTTTGCTTCCCACTTGGTTTGTAGAATAGACTTTGTTGTTTCTGGTTTTCTAATTACCTTTCTTTTTCGTTTTTGAGAGAAGAAACAGATGTCATCTCCATTACGTGACCACAAAGTCCACTTGCCGTGCGCACTTCCTTGTGCCTGGGCCCTTTATACATGTAGTGAGATGTGGTTGCTGTTGGTGTGTTTACCCAGCATTGTTTTGGTGAACTGCTGTCCCCTTGGTCCAACTGTGTGACCTGGGTTTTTTCAATTGCAGTGCCTTTGGGGAGGGCTTGTACCCAAGGTCTGGCAGTTCTCCTTGATGCTCATCTGAGGTATAGACACACAACAGGTGTGGAAAATGGAGTCTTTCTATGGGGTTTTATCAGTGGATATTGAGAGAGAAAGAGAGAAGCACTCACACCTTTAGCTTCAGGTAAGGCTTGGTCCAGGGACCCCAGTGATGTCACCAAGGATCCAGGGCCACTATATGTTTTTCCTCTGCCCTGGTATTGTCTTTATCCCTGGCTATTCATGGTGGACTTCCAGCAGCAACAAGTTCCTCTTATGTAGCAAGTGGGGAGGGGCTGTGGTAGTTGTCAGTCTTACCCAATCCACAGGGTTTGAGAATACAGCAGGGGAATCAGAGGGGTTTTTTAATACCCAAAAAAGAGTGAATTCATTTTGGATACCTAAACCACAAGTGGTCATGCTCTTTTCTATTGAATTTATTTTTATTTCAGTGATTCTATTTTAAAGTTCCAAGGGTTACTTCGTGCTTTATTTTCATAGCTGCCTCTTTTTTGTTTTATGAATGTGATAGTATTAGAGTCCTTTTGTAAGTTCTCTTCTGTTCTTTCGATGATCTGTTTCTCCTGGGATCAGTTGGTGCATCTTCTGTTTAGCTTACTAAAGAGGGAGTACAGCTGAGTAGTTCAGGGTATGATTCAGGGAACAGCCTGCCTGAGCTCAGGTTCCATCTCTCTGCCCCTCACTAGCTGCGCCGACCTCGGCCAAGATATGTTACCTTCCTGTGCCACCGTTCCCTGAAGAGGACATAACAATAGCACCTAGCTCAGAGGGCCATTAAATGAGCTCAACACCGCTAGGCCCACAGTAAGAACTCAGTAGCTATTTGCTATTATTTTCTTAATTCTACTTTTCTTTCTTTCTTTTTCCCCCCAGCTGTCTGGAAATACCTGCTGACCAATTCATCTCTATGAACAAAGGGCAAAGCTGGTTGGTATTGGCATTGATGTAGGGTATTTCCTGTGCCCTGGATCCTTAGCAGTGGGGGCAGAGAGGTCCTTATGCCTACTGTCCCCCCTCAGAGAACCCACTCCTGCTCTCCTTACTGCTCCGGCCTCTGGTCAGCTATCTCTCAGGCAAACTTCGGCTATGGTTTCCTCTGCCCCCATTTGTCCCTCACTGCAATCAGCCCTTTCTCTGTCTTTTAGATGTCAACCAAGATCTATGGGCAGCTGATGCCCCGCCCCCAGCCATCCTGTTGTCAGCCCTCCTATGGCTTTATTTCTGTTTTTATTTTTCTTTCTGTGCTTTTGGTGGCATTTGAAGGGCTAGGGATGGAAGAGACATGTTCTCAGCCACCATCTAGAACTGGTAGTCAGTACGTGGTTGAAATGTGTCGAACTCCACCCCACTCTGCACTGATGGGGTCCCTTGGGGCTGCAAATGTTCACACTGGACAAGCAGGAAGGAGGAAAGGCAGACCCACAACTTGGGCCTTTTAATTTTCTTGTGAGGCCTCAGTGCGCCTGTTGGCCTCAAAGCCAGTTCCTCAGTGGGTCATCCCACAGAGCTGGTGGCTGGTTCGGGGAGAAAGGTGGCCCTTCAAGTTCCCTAAGAACCCCCCAGCCATCGAACTCAGAGAGTGGAAGTGAGTGAGTAAAAGGGGTGTAAGTGGGGGAGGAGAGCCAGAGGGGCAGATGGCAGGATGTGTGGAGTGGCCGAATGAGAGGAAAATGCGTGTAGCTACGGGAGTCGAGTGCCCTTTGGGTGGAAGAGGATGGACACGGCCTTCAGTGCCTCTCACTGTGCACTCACAGAGCTCATCTTATATTCTAAGCCCTGTGGGGAGCGCTTCACATGAGGTGTCTGGGGGACTTCAGGTTCAGAGTGATTGAGTGACTTCCCCATGATCACACAGGGGTGAGTGCCTGCATTTGAACTCAGCTCTATGCAGGGCCCTTAACCACTGCAGTGTACCACTCCCACCTGCCCCCACACTGACCACACCACAGTCCAGAAGATCTCCCTCAGATCTTCTGTGAACTGAACTGTCCACAACTCAGATGTTGCAATTGGGTCTGAAGACAAAGGCAAGGAAGCTGGGGACTCTGGCGCCCTCTGGGGGAGACAGCAGGCTCTGCAGAGATGCCCTCCGGGAGTTGGGAAAGGGCCTTGGGCTAGGATCCACAAAATGAATGATAGAATTGGGGCCCTGATTGCACCATATAAGGGCAGGGCTTTATCCCCCTCTGTCTCTTAGTAATGACCCCCCAATATTTACCTGGGCACCTCATCTATTAGAATAAAGACATAAGGCCATGTTACTAACTTTGGCTAGTGAGATACGAGCAGACATAAAACCTGTAATTTAAGGAATTACCCTTAAAAAATAGGGGTTTGTGGGACTTCCGGCCAAGAGAGAGGCACAGGTAGATACACTCACAACCAAAAGAAAGACAACAACAAATTTAGAAACAAAAACTAACCAGAACTGCCAGAAAATTAAACTGTGTGGAAGTCTGACAACCAAGGAGTTAAAATAAAAACATTCACCCAAATTGGTAGGAGGGGTGGAGACGGGCAGCTGGGGAGGAAAGGGCACATGGCAAGGTGGTGGCTGGTAGGGCGGGTGGTCCCACATTTGTGTGCAGATAAACCAGGAGGAACAACCAGGAAGTCAGACAGACTGCGCAACCCAGGACTCCGGCTCAGGGAAATAAAGCCTCAAAACCTCTGGCTGAAAAAACTTGTGGGGGCTGCAGTGGCGAGAGAAACTCCCAGCCTCACAGAAAAGTTCGTTGGACAGACCCACAGTGTTCTAGAACATACACAAACTCACCCACCTGGGAATCAGCACCAGAGGGGCCCAATTTGCTTATGGGTAGCAGGGGAAGTGACTGAAAGCCGGCAGAGAGCTGGACAAGCACATTGTTCCCTCTCAGACCCCTCCCCCACATACAGTGCCACAACACAGTGACATGGGTTGCCCTGCCCTGGTGAGTACCTAAGGCTCTGCCCCTGACAACATAACAGGAGGGTAGAGACAAAAAAATGTGGCCCAAATGAAAGAAGAGATCAGAATTCCAAAAATAGAACTAAGTGATGGAGAGATAGCCAACCTCTCAGATGCAGAGTTCAAAACACTGGTAATCAGGATGCTCACAGAAATGGTTGAGTATGGTCACAAAATAGAGGAAAAAGTGAAGGCTATGAAAAGTAAACTAAAGCAAAATATATGGGGAACCAACAGTGAAGGGAAGGAAACTGGGACTCAAAACAACAGTTTGGACCATAAGGAAGAAATGAACATTCAACCAAAACAGAATGAAGAAATGAGAATTCAAAAAAATGAGGAGAGGCTTAGGAACCTCCAGGACAATTTTAAATGTTCCAACATCCAAATCACAGGGGTGCCGGAAGGAGAAGAGGAAGAGCAAGAAATTGAAAAATTATTTCAAAATAAAATGAAGGAGAACTTCCCCAATCTGGTAAAGGAAACAGACTTCCAGGAAGTCCAGGAAGCTCAGAGTCTCAAAGAAGTTGGACCCCAGGAAGCACACACCAAGGCACATCATAATTACATTAGCCAAGATTAAAGATAAGGAAAGACTCTGAAAAGCAAGAGAAAAGGAGACAGTTACCTACAAAGGACTTCCCATAAGACTATCAGCTGATTTCTCAAAAGAAATCTTGCAGGCAAGAAAGGGCTGGAAAGAAGTATTTGAAGTCATGAAAGGCAAGGACCTACATCCAAGATGACTCTATCCAGCAAAGCTATTATTTAGAATGGGAAGGCAGATAAAGTCAAGTGTGATCTTCCCACATAAGGTCAAGTTAAAGGAGTTCGTCATCAACAAAGCCCTTATTATATGAAATGTTAAAGGGACTTATCCAAGAAAAAGAAGATCAAAACTGTGAAAAAGAAGATCAAAACTATGAACAGTAAAATGACAACAAACTCACAACTATCAACAACGAATCTAAAAAACAAAAAAAAGAGAAACTAAGCAAATAACTAGAACAAGAACAGAATCATAGAAATGGAGACCACATGGAGGGTTATCAGTGGGGAAGGATTGTGGGGAGAATGGGGGAAAAGATACAGGAAATAAGAAGCATAAATGGTAGGTACAAAATAGACAGGGTGAGGTTAAGAATAATATGGGAAATGGAGAAGCCAAAGAACTTATATGTGTGACCCATGGACATGAACTAAGAGGTAGGGGAGTGATGGTGGGAGGGAGGTGCAGGGCAGAGGGGAATAAAGGGGAGAAAAAATGGGATAACTGTAATAACACAATCAATAACATATATTTTTTAAAAAGATAGGGGTTTGGCCCTGACTGATGTGGCTCAGTTAGCTGGGCATCGTTCTGCAAAGGAAGGGATCACCTGTTCTATTCCTGGTCAGAGCACACGCCTGGGTTGCAGACCTGTTCCCCAGTCAGGGTGAGTGCAAGAGTCAACCGATTGATGTTTTTCTCTTACATTGATGTTTCTCTTTCTCTCTAAAAATAAATAAAATCTTTTTTAAAAAAGGACAGGGGTTTGTTCTTTCCTCCATCCTACTTCCTGGAATGCAGATGTAATGGCTGGAAGTCAGCAGCCATCATGGACCATGAATAGAAGCAGCTCATTGAAGATGGCTGAGCGGAAAATTAAGAAGTGGTCTAGTTTCATGTTTACTGTGCCATTGTCATATCAGCTTTAGAAGCCAACATTTACTTCAGGGAGAGAAAGATACACTTCTGTTTTATTTAAACCACTGTTATTTGGAGTTTCCTGTACTTCAGCCACAATTTTTTTCATTTGAAAAAATTATGCTGGTTTATTTCAGAACAAAAGTAAAAAAAAAATCAAAATGTTACTCAGAGTAACACCATTAAGCCACAAAGTAAATTCATTTATTAGCCAGCTTTAATTTCATACTCAAGATTTCACATGTCAAGCATTGCCACTAAAAAAAGTTGCTTGACATCTTTGCTCATGCTTTTCCCAGTTCTGAAAAGTTCTGCTGTTTTAGGATCTGCCATTCTTAGGGCAGATTTTGATCTAATGTATTTAATTACAATGAGATAGAATATCGGGACACGAAAGTCCAAGATTTGTTAAAGAGTTTCCCCCTGACCTTTATTCATTCTACCTACACCCTCCAAATAATGTGGGTATGAATGTAGTTATGCACACTACTTGAGCCACCTGCCTCAAGGTTGAAAATGTCAGTTGTCTAGAGTCAAGGGCATTAGTTTCACGTAATGGAAGATGTCCAAGGTCAGCGCCTACCATTTACGGCCAAAATTATTGGGAGAATGGAGTGAGTGGAATGACCTCTGTCCTTTTCTTTTCTTTTTTTTAAAGAGAAGTTTTAGGTTCACATGAGGGGGAGATACAGAAACTTCCTGAATGCCCTCTTCCCCCACACATGCATAGGCCCCCCACCCCTCAGTTATTGACATCTCCCACAAAATTGTTACAATTGATGAACCTGTGCTGACACAGCGTAATCACCCAAGGTCCATAGCTTATGTTACAGTTCACGTGGTTCTGCATATTTTATGGATTTGGACAGATGTATAATGACATGTACCCCTCATTATAGTATCATACAGAGTATTTTCACTGCCCTAAAAAATCCTCTGTGCTCCCCCATTCATCCCTCCCTCTCCAAGCCCTGGCAACCACTGATGTTTTCACTGTCTCCAAGGTCTTGCCTTCTGCAGAGTGTCATGTCGTTGGATTCATGCAGTATGCAGCCTCTCCAGATTGCCTTCTTTCAGTCAGTCATACGCAATTAAGTTCCGTTATGTCTTTTCATGGCTTGATATGTAGCTAATTTCTTTGAATAATATTCCGTTGTTTGGTGTTTACAAGTGTTTATTTATCCATTCACCTACTGAAGGACAATTTTTGTTGCTTCTAAGTTTTGGCAATTATGAATAAAATTACTATAAACGTTCATGTACAGGTTTCTGTGTAAACAAAACTTTTTAACTTGACTGGATAAATACCAAGCAGCCCTGGCTGGTGTGGCTCAGTGGATGGAGCATGGGCCTGAGAACCAAAGGGTCACCAGTTCGATTCCCAGTCAGGGCACATGCCTGGGTTGCAGGCTGTGGGCCAAGTGGGGGCGGGGCATGTGGGAGGCAACCACACACTGATGTTTCTCTCCCTCTCGTTCTCCTTCCCTTCCCCTCTCTCTAAAGATAAATAAATAAAATCTTAAAAAAAATACCAAGCAGCACGATTGTTGGATTGTATGGTGAGAGTATGATTCATTTAGTAAGAAACTGCCGAACTGCCTGCCGAAGTGGCCGCACCACTCTGCATTCCCACCGGCAGTGAAGGAGAATTTCTGTTGCTCCTCGTCCTGCCCAGCACTCGGTGCTGTCAGTGCTCTGGATTTCGGCCATTCAGATGGGTGTGCAGCGGTGTCTCAGGATCGTTTAAATGTGCGCTTCTGTAATGACATCTGGTGCGGCGCATCTGTTCATGTGCTTCTTTGCCATACGCACATCTCTTTGGTGAGGTCTTAGTTATCTTTTTGCAGCCAAGACAGTTTGCCTTGGGTAAACCTCCCGATGTGCCCCTGCCTCGATAACCACGTCTGAAATGAGAATAACAGCACCCGCCTCACCGAGTGTCTGTGAAAGTTGAAAGTATGTGTAGTGACATGACTGATTGAAAAAATAGCCTAAGAATTTTTATTTTTAAATTTACTTTGGCAGCTGTAGACTCGAAAAAGCACCAAAAGGTAATGTTCCCTGACTAGGCAAAGCAGACAAGTCTTAGTTCTCCTTACCCCAAGGAAGACTGAGCGGGTTCTTGTACAAGTTTGCTGCTGCGGCCAACGAGCAACCCAGCGTTCTCCGCGGCCTGCAACGGCGAACACGTGTCTGCGGTGGGCACGGGTCTGGCTGGGCTCACCGGGCTTTGTTTCGGGCTGCGGGGTCGGTTCAGGCCTGTTCCCCTAGCTGTCCTCTTTGGACCAGCGGGTCAGCTGGAGTATGTCTTTTTCGTGGCAGTGGCAAAAATGCAAGAGGGCAAGGCCGACTGTGCAAGTACATTTCATGACTTTGTTTATGTCGGGTCCACTCACATCCACTGGCCACATAAGTTTTGGCTAAGACCAAATTAGTGGGCAGTGAATATGCTTTGCCCACTGTGAAGCCATGGGGTGGATATATGAGGTCCACAGGAGACGAAAGGAAGGGGCCGATACTCTGCCCAGGCCTAGTGCTGCTGGCTCTCTGGACTATCAAGCTTTATGTTGGGGTTGGTGGAGGAAGCAGTGGGATGAACCCATTAGATGTGGGTCAAAAAAAGAAATGGCCCAAGTTTAGGAGTGATACAGGTGCTACAAAGAGGACAGAGTGATAGAGGCCTAAGTTCTCTGGGGCCTGAGAATTTCAGGATAGAATGTCAGGAGACGCCTGCTTGGGCTGCTGTGGCTGGGATCCTGGGTCTGTCTGATTCAGGGTTGCCTGCCCTTTTTGGTCTGCACACGGGGTTCGCCCACAGGACAGAGAGGGGCTGATCTGCCATGGCTGGGCTCCCTGCCACTACTGATAGGCAGGGCTGAGCTGAAGTAAATTTGGGTTGCAAAACAAAGAAATGTGTTGTCACTTGTATTCAAGATTGTTTGGAGCAATTAACATCTGTCTCATATGTCAAGTGCTTGGCACATAGTAGGCCCTCAATAAAATGGGCTCCAGTATTATAACAGAAACTCAGCTATGCTGAGGTCTTTCCTTTTCTGCCTCAGTGGGGGTGGGGCGCTTGTTGAAATCACGTGTGGGGGGTGTGGAGGTGTAGGACAGTGGGGAAGGGAAGAGGAATCAGGGAGACCCCTCCAGCCTGAGGGGTGTCATGGAGGTCAGAGCCCCTGTGTCCCCTCCTAGGGCAAAGTTTCCAGGTGACATTGGAGTACTGGGAGGTGCCCAAAGGGCTCAAAGAATCAAAACCTTGGTCTGGATGCCCTGGAAAGCTCCCCGTCCCCAGCCTGGGTTTGTCTCCCTCTCTTCTCAGGAGGAGCAGTGTGCAGAAAGCTTCCTTCCACTCTCAGACTCCCTAAAAAGTCTAAGCGGCCCCAAAGAGAAGGGTCAACAGAACCTTCCACTTCGCACTTTGCATGGCCCCAGATCCCACTTTTACTTGCTCAAGTCCCCTCGTTGCCCAGCCTTGCCGGGGACCTTCCCCTGCCAATGAGGTCTTTCCTGTGTTGGTATTGCATAAGGCCTGCAGCTGCCTCCCTGGCCAGCCTCTGGGCTGGCCGTAGGGCTGAGGTTTTGGGAAAAGCAGAAGCAGCCCCTGAGGCTGGATCTCCTCTCTCAGGGTGACAGAGCCCTGGAGAAGCAGCAGCACCACGAGCTCCTGGACTTCCTTCCTGTTCTGCTCACCTGCAGTTCACCAGCCTTGCAGCCACCTCCCTGCGGAGCAGGTAAGCCCATCCCTGGCCCTGCAGGGCAACTGGGGGGTTGGGAGCGGGGCTGGGCTGAGGTTGACTGGGGGGGCATCTGTGTGTGGGAGCTGGAAGCCAGATCAACCCAAGCCCAAGACCTAATCAAAGCTGCACTCATATCCTAAAGCCCTTCACTGCTCCAAATCGCCCCCAGCCCAAATCCTAATCCCAGTCCCAATCCTAACCGCCATCTTGCCCAGCCCAGGTCCTTGTTCCAACCTTACCTCACCCTCAGTTATGTCTCCGACCATTGATCGCCGACCATTTACTTAATCATCATCATCTCCATGTAGCCATGGCCTTGGCCTTTATCTCACCCCAACCCCATCACTCTCACCTCCATGTCAAATCACAGTGTAACCTTGGCCTTCACCCTGGCCCAGCTGCAACCCAACCTTCATCTTCCCCTCACTCTGCCCAGTACCCCTCCTCGCCATCCATCCGAGTGCAGGACCCCAGCACCGATAAGCAAAGCTCGGGGAACAGTGCTCGGGCTGAGGGCGTGTATGGCCAGAATAAAATGGTAAATTTCTGCCACCACTTGCAAAGCCCGGAGACCTCTTTTATGGATTATATGACTTTTGGAATGAAACTTTTGGGGCTTTCCGCTATTATAATGCACTCCTGGAATTGCCAGCTGTGCCCTGATTTTCTCACAGCGGGCAGAGCACTCCAGCTGGCTAGGTCACCCCAGTTCCCTCCTTCTCCAGCCTGAGAGGGAAGTTGGGGAGAAGCCCTGTGTTGGGAAACAGAAACCGAATCCCACCTCGCTGCCTACAGTGAAACTGCTCTGACCTTTCTCCCCCAGGCCGGGCTTGGCCTGTGACATCAGAGGTCAGGGTCGGAGTCCCAGTCCACCCTCCCCCGCCGTCCTGGGACACTTGGTCTCACACAGACTTTACCTACTCGCGGTCGCACTGGCAGCAAACATGGAAGCCCACCCCGGGCCAGGCCACCCCATCCCAACCATGATGCAACCTGTACCACTTCTAGGTAGAAGTGGGGATTTAAAACTGTCTTCAGAGAGCCCAAGATGCAAGGATGAACCTCAGGAACTTCCCGAGGTCTGGGGAACAATGCTCTCCCAAACAGTCCTTGCGCAAGGGTCAGGTTGTTTTAGGGCTGCAGTGTTCACTGTCCCCCAGTGTGCCCACCTGCTTCCCCAGGACCCACAATCACCTCTCAACCACCAGGGGGCACTGGTGCACACTGCGACACCACTTAACCTAAGCCTTCAACACCAGGCGTCCCTCTTGTCCTTTCTTTTTCTTTTTCCCTGGGTCAAGGCTGGTCTTTAGGGTGGAAGAGGCTGACCTGTTAAGCTGGACTCTGGTGGAACTGACCCCTTGAGTATTGAAGATGGGCTAAGAGTTGTGACACCTGGGTGATGTAATTTGGGGTAGTTCTAGAAAGGGTCTTCTCACACATTCCAAAAATCCCTGTTCCATTCTGGGATCAGTATGTCTAAAATTCCACCATTAGGTTCAGCATCACCCTTTCCAGGGCCGCAAATGGGAACAGCAGGCGGAGCCGGGGATACCAGCGAGACGCACGCCTGTCGTCTTGCTCATGTCCCAGAGGCAGAGGATCTGACCCTGATACCCAGTGTGGCTGTAGGCTCTGGGCCGTATCTGCCCCCAACCACGCACAGTAGGCTACCTTTCAGGCCAGCATCCCTGTCACGGGACCCAGTCTGGGCCAGCATGCGCCTTTCCCATGGCCAAAGATCAGGTGTGGAGGGTGAGGGTAGAGCAGGCCTAGGATTGCCCGGAGAGCTGGGGATGAGCCACTGGGTCTCAGAAAATGACCAGACCTGTCTGCTGGAGCAGCCAAGAGAGGGGGCTGGGTCTACTGGGGGCAGTGCTCTTCTGGGCCTTCCCTCACCTTTGCTTTGATATGCTGCTCCCTGCAAACCATCCCTCCTCCTCTCACGCTTGGCTACGTTCTGTTTTGACATCCTGACAGGCAGTTCCGCCTCCATGCAGGCCCTGCGTGTCTGCTCAGCCCTCCCCAGGTGTGGCCTCTGGTAGCCGCCAGAATCAGCTGGGCTGATGGGCTGGGGGCTGGGAGTGGTCATGAGTTTCCTGTCCCTACTTCCAGCCTCCCCAGGCCCCTCCCCTCCCTCTGTAGAGTCAGCATTTAGGACTAGGGAGGACTGCAAAGTTGGCAACATGGGTTTTTGTATGTGAGTGTGGTGAAATGGACTGTTTTAACAATTTTTTAATTCCTCACCCGAGCATATGTTAACTGATTTGAGAGAGAGAGAGAGAGACTCTGATAGTTGCCTCCCATCCGCGCACTGACCGGGGATCGAACCTGCAGCCTAGGTGTGTGCCCTGAACGGGGATCGAACCCGCACAGGGTGACACTCCAACCCACACAGACGCCCAGCCAGGGCTACGTCTGACTTTCGGAAGAGCCACCGAACAGTCTTCCACAGGAGCCGCGCCACTTCACACCCCACCAGCAGCGCGCACTAAGCTCCCCAGTTTCTCCGCGTCCTCCCCAACATGTGTTATCGTTTGGTTTTGTTTGCTAAGTCGTTCGAATGTGCGTGAAACCGCAGCTCATGGTTTGGTTTGCATTTCCCTTATGACTAGTGATGTTGAATGTCTTTTCGTGGGCTTATTGGCCATTTCATATCATCTTTGGAGAAATGCCTATCCAGGCCCTCCGCCCGTTTTTTGAATTTGGGATGTTTGGAGTTTGTTGGTGCTGAGTTGTAGGAGCTCTTCGTATATTCCAGATATTAATCCCTTATGTATGACACTGATCCCGTGACTGGCAAATATTTTCTCCCTTCCTGTGAGGTTTTGTTTTCACTCTCTTGTTAATGTTCTTTGATTCACAAACATTTTTAATTTTGATCAAGTTCGCTTTACATGTTTTTCTTCTTTGCTTGTACCGTTCGTGTCATACTGAAGAGATCCTTGCCCGATCCTAGGTCATGAAGATTTTCATCCATGTCTTCTTCTAGCAGCTTCACAGCTTCAGTCACACGTGTTTCTGTCCTCTCTCCCCTTCGGATTCACATCCGTGGCGCCCCTCAGAGCCCTCGTCCTCACCGGGCACTCCGTGGCGGAGCGTCCCTTTCCTTCTTATGTAGGCAGACTGTAGGCAATTAGCTGGTGCCTGTAGGGGCCTGTGTTGTGCGGGGCCCTTGTGCCCTGTGTTGCCCCTAGAACGGCCCCGTCACCAGCCCTAAGCCCCCAAGGGCCACACCTCTGAGGCTCTCCAGTGCTGCGGGACAAATACCCCCAGTTCCAGGGCTCACAAGACGCCAAGGGCAAGGCAAGCACAGAGATGGTGCTGGGTGGGAATCGGAACCCGAAGGGGAAGTTTCAGCTAGAAGCCACCTTCACGCTGCACCTTGAAGGCTGAATAAAGTTTCAACAAACAAAGGTCATTGGTGGTGGGGAAGCAGCTGGTCAGTTGGAGAGCCTGTGGGCAGCTGGGTCTGTCCCCGGGGAGGGTACGTGGGGAGCAGGGAAGGGAGCGGAGCTGGGATAAGAAATGAGAACCTGTTAGGGATGTATTGGGCCTACATCTCAATGGCAATGGGGAGCACAGAAGGTTTCTGAGCAAGGGAGCGGCCTCTAAAGACAGCACTTTGGTAAGTGCTCTGTCAACCCCATATGGTGTATAGCTTGTAAAGCTAGAGGCAGGGAGGTAAGGCTCAAGTAAGAAACCATCATACTTGCTCATTGCCTCTGAGTAAGTCACTGGGCCTCTCGGAGTTCCAGTTCCTGTTGGCTTGGGTGGCAGGGAGGGGCAGGGAAGTGGAGGGAAAGGGAGAAACAGCTGTTCATCTGCTCTGGGGTAAGGTTCTTGAGGGTCTGGGAAAGCAGAACTTGGGGTGGGCCTTAGGGACACACAGAGGGCTTTCTGATGCATTCCACCAAGGGAGGGCATTCCTGAGTGAAGTCCCAGCCGTGAACGTGGGCTCCTGGCTCCCAGCTGGCAGCTGCTCTAGGGGTTCTTGGCAGCCCTGCCCTTTCACTGGGCCGGCCAGCATAGCACTCGAGGACGAAGGGCTGGACTCTCTCTCTGCAGGCTCTGAGGCCAAGGTGTGCTCACCACCCTCTTAGGCACCAGAACCGGTGTGAGAACGTGCAATGGGCTGCCTGCTTCAGCTTCTCCACCTGGCCTCATCCTTCTGCACAGGTAAGCTTCTCTGGCCTTCATGAGCCCAGCCCTGGCTGGCCTGGCAGACTGGTCACAAGTGGCTGCTGAGGCTGAAGGGCAGACACGGGAGGCAGTGGCAGGGGCAGTGATGCTCCCTGGGGCACCCGGAGGGGCTGCTGCGCTGGGGGCAGGGCAGGGTTTGGGGGCCCACTGGGGGCACCTTCTACAGGGCATGTCACAGGACTCCCACTGTGGGAATGTCAGGCCTACGTCACTCTCCTGTCTGTCTTCCCCTCCCTCAGTCCTGGCCTTATGGGGTGTCTCCAGTCCTGAGTCCGTGCAGGGCGTGAAGGGGTCCTGCCTCGTCATCCCCTGCGTCTTCAGTTTCCCTGCCGATGTGGAGGTGCCCCACAGCGGCATCACGACCATCTGGTACTTCGACTACTCGGGAACTCGGCAGGTGGTTCACCACTCGCGGGACCCCCAGCTGGTGGAAGCGCGCTTCCGTGGCCGTGCCCAGTTTCTGGGCCACACAGAGCACAAGGTGTGCAACCTGCTGCTCAAGGACCTGAGCCCCCAGGACTCGGGCTCCTACCAATTCCGCTTTGAGATCAGTGAGGTCAACCGCTGGCTGGACGTCAGAGGCACGGCCGTCACTGTGGCAGGTGAGGGAGAGGGTAGCCCGGCTACTGCCTGGAAAGGACTCCTAAGCTGCTCCTGGCCCCACTGACTCACAGCCCCAACCCTTGTCCTACACCCGGCCTCAGTCCCCGCCTGGCCCCAGCCTTGTGTCCTCCATGCGTTTACCCGACGTGGGGGCAAGGGTAGAAAGCAATCTCCTTCTCCTTGGAGCCCCTCAGCTGGGGTTTGCAGGGCAGGAGGTCTCAAGTGTGGTGAGGGGGTTCCTGAGCCTCCTGTCTTTGTCCTCAGAGAAGCCCAGTGTGCCCACCATTGCCTCACCGTTAGAGCTCCGCGAAGGTGTGGGTGTGGACTTCAACTGCTCCACTCCTTACGCGTGCCTGCAAGAGCCCGTCAGCCTGCAGTGGGAGGGCCAGGACCCTGCTCGCTCCAGCAGCTTCCACCTCCAGAAGCTGGAGCCCACGGGCATCAGACACCAGAACGTCCTCCACGTGACCCTGTCCTGGCAGGACCACGGCAGGACCCTCAGCTGCCAGCTCTCGGTGGCCAAAGACAAGATGAAGGGCGAGATTCACCTCCAAGTGCAGCGTGAGTGTGCTGGGGGCCACACCCTGGTTACCAAGCGCACATCTGCGGTTTCCCAGGGCAAACCAGTTCCTTCTCCAGCACACAGAAAGGGAGCCCTTGCCCCTGAGGCAAAGCTGGGTGCCCTCTGACCTCCTGGGTGGGGCAGGTGGAGAGAGACTGCCAGGCACAAGGAGCCCTGTTTGATGGCTCCCTTTAATCTCTTGTTGCTGAGGCCAGAGACTTAGGGGTCAGGCAGCAAGGACCCTGAGATTTAGCCCAGCTCTGGAGGATGCTGGGGTGGGGGTGGTCAACCCCTTCTAAGGCTGAGCTCATGGTCAGGGTATCACCCAGACATGGCAGAGAGCTGTGGGGCAGAGGGGTTTCCACTTCACGGAGCATGTCCCCGTCACGGTACAACAAGGCAGCCTCTTCTAGAACAATCACTGTTCACAGGCATCAGGTGGCTGACTCCACCGTCCACTAGATGAGCAAGCTTTGGGCCAGCTCCCGCCTCCCAGCATTGTTATGGAAATTAGAGCAGTGCTCTGCACACACGAACCAGTCAAAACTATTACCCTCTACCATTTTCACAGCTATGTAGGTAAAGCACTTGAAAATGTGAGCTTTCATTAGCGTATTTAGATAGCGAGAAGCTTGGAAACAGGATTTAAGGAAATGCAGTCTATTTGTGTTTTGGCATCCTTCTCACTAAGACATGGGTTCACCATTCTCAGAGCAGGTTTAACTCTGCCCGCACCTTCTGTCAGGTGCCTGGTCCCTCGCCAACAGTGACCACGAGCCTCCAAAGCGAGCAGTGCGGTGGGACCCACGGCCCCAACTCGAACAGAGGGCAGTGGGCAGTATCAGGAGGCAGAAAGCCCTGGAAGGCAGGGTGGGCTGGGAACCAGGCCAGGCATTGCATTATCAGCCACTTGGGGGTAAAAGAAGGGGTGAGGAATGCGAGGTGAGGGGCAGTGCAGCCCTGGACAGGGAGCTGATGGGACTGATGGTTTATCTGGGTGGGCTTCCTTAGGGCGGAGTGTTGAGAGAGGAGAGGAAGAGTGCTCCTCCGTACCTCCCTGGGCCCCTTACCCGATACCCCCGTCATGCCCTGCAGATGCCCCAAAAGGTGTGGAGATCCTCCTCAGCCCCTCAGAGGGGAACATTCGTCCAGGCGATCTGGTCACGCTCACCTGCCAGGTGAACAGCAGCTACCCCTCCGTCAGCTCTGTGCAGTGGGTGAAGGATGGGACTCCCCTCAAAGCCCAGAGTCACGTGCTGCAGTTGTCCCGGGCAGCCTGGAACGACGCTGGAGTCTACACCTGCCAAGCTGAGAATGACGTGGGGTCCTTGGTCTCACCCCCTGTCAGCCTCCACGTCTTCAGTGAGTCCGGGGTGAGCCTGGGTCTTGACCAGAGGGTGGAGAAAGGGTCCAGGACACAGAAGCTGAGGGGATGCAGGTGTGGATTCCCAGCCCTGCCTCAGACAGATGACAAACCTCCCTTGGCAGGGTGGGATGTCAGGAGGAACCCGGTGAACAGGACAGAGATGCAGCAGGCTCTGCTGCAGAAGGCGTGTGACGCAGACTGTGAGGGATTGGGCTGAGTGGCTGGGACTCTGAGGAATTGGGACTGGAAGTCGGCTGGGTACCCCCAGTGTGCCCGATGCTGCCCCCACAGTGGCTGAGGTCCAGGTGAGCCCAGCAGGCCCCATCCAGGAGAACCAGACAGTGACGCTGGCCTGCAACGTGCCTAAAGAAGCACCCAGCGAGTTGCGCTACAGCTGGTACAAGAACCATGCCCTGCTGCAGGATGCCCACAGCCGCACCCTCCAGCTGCACTCGGCCACCAGGGCTGACACTGGCTTCTACTTCTGCGAGGTGCAGAACGCCCAGGGCAGAGAGCGCTCCGGGCCGGTCAGCGTGGTGGTCATCCGTAAGTGCCTGGTGGGGTGGACACTGCTGGAGCAGGACCAAAGGGCGGAGCCGCTGCCGGAGGCTTAGGGCTCTGGGTCTGGGTGGCCTCGAGCTCTGCACACCTGGCGAGGCTTTGACCTCCTTGGGCCTCAGTTTCCTCTGATTTTAAAAAAGAACTTTATTTTGAAATAAGTTCAAACTTCCAAAAACAGTACAAAGAATTATCCTGTACCTTTAACTTAGATTCCTCATTTGATAACACTTAGGTACCTGTGCTTTCTCTCTTTTTACATATATATTCTTTGTGTGTATGCACACACATGCACAGGTATATATGCATGCATGCACACACATTTCTCTCTCTGCAAACACATATGCACGCTATACATGCACACATGCCTGTGCACTCTATCGGTATACATACACGTATATGTTATCCACCACCTATCCATCCATGCATCCATCCATCCATCCATATTCCTAAATTTGTAGGCATGATGCCTCTTACCTCTTAGTTCCTCAGCATGTATTTTCTTTTCTTTTTTTTTTTAAAGATTTTATTTATTTACTTATTAGAGAAAGGGGAAGGGAGGGAGAAAGAGAGGGAGAGAAAGATCAGTGTGCAAGAGATACATCAATTGGTTGCCTCTCACAAGCCCCCAAACTGGGGAACCTGGCCCACAACCCAGACACGTGCCCTGACTGGGAATCGAACCTGCGACCTTTTGGTTCACAGGCTGGCACTCAATCCACTGAGCCACACCATCCAGGCCCAGGTTCTCCCTATTCAAAGTAGGGTCCCTGATCCCCAGCCTCAAGGTTGCTTTAAGGATTGATTGGTGATTTGCCCAGCCCAGGGACAAAAGTGTATTCAGCAGGCACTCAGGAGCCGCTGGGGTCACCCTCCATCTCCCAAGGCATTATGGGACAAAGGAGGTGCAGCAGTTATAGACTATATAAGGAGGACCCATGGAGTGGCCCTGTCTGAGGGTAACAGGCCCTTCTCCACACAGACCCACCCCTCGCCCCCAACCTATCTGCCTTCCTGGAGACACAGGGCGGGCTGGTGGGCATCCTCCACTGCTCCGTGGTCAGTGAGCCTGTGGCCACCCTGGTGCTGTCACATGGGGGACTTGTCCTGGCCTCCACCTCCGGCAAGGATGACCACAGCCCACGCTTCAGAGTCTCTTCTGCCCCCAACTTCCTGCGCCTGGAGATCCGAGACCTGGAGCAAGCCGACAGTGGGGAATACATGTGCACAGCCTCCAACGCCTATGGGAACGTGTCCTCCACCCTGGACTTCCGCGCCAATGGTAAGATGGCCACAGGGGCTGGTGGAGGGGGCTTGGAGTGGAGGCCTGCTCTGGGCTCTTCCTCCTAGGAGACCAGAGGGCTCAACTGAGGGGCTGCACCAGCTGGCTAATAAAAATCACACCAAGGACTCAGGCTATACAGTGTT
This sequence comes from Trachops cirrhosus, assembly GCA_028533065.1. Classification (NCBI taxonomy): domain Eukaryota; kingdom Metazoa; phylum Chordata; class Mammalia; order Chiroptera; family Phyllostomidae; genus Trachops; species Trachops cirrhosus. Next base: position 70,447,569 of record CM052547.1, read on the forward strand.
CCCAACATGGGAGGTCCAGGGAAGTCAAGGCAAAAGGAAAACGTGGCAGATTGTATTATCGCTTTTGTATACATTCTGACTCTGAACTCGGAGGGTCCTTCATTTGCATTCATTTGTTCCTTCTTTACCAAATGTTTAGGGCAGGTTCTGTGCTAGGCAGGGGTCAGAAGCAGTAGGCATGATAGAGTAGGGTCTTCCCATTCTTGGTACATGACATATCCTTCCCTTATCCTGAAGTCACAGCTAATTGATCAAGCCAGGCTTGACATAAGGCTGGGTTCCAGCTCAGAATCCTCAACCATGCTGCAGCCAGTTACTATCAATAGATCAGAATGGTCATTCAAGGCCAAACCCTCCTGATTGTCAAGAGATTCCTGGAGTCGATGGCATGAAGCCCAGACCTACCCTACAATTGTGCGGGGAAAGAAGGATGCTGGAGGGCTTCCTGTAGTGGGTGGCACGGAGCTGCAGATGTGCAGGGGAGCTGAGCCTCCTTGTCTCCCTCTTCTGCTAGCAGCCCGCCTTCTCATCAGCCCAGCAGCAGAGGTGGTGGAAGGGCAGGCGGTGACACTGAGCTGCAGGAGCGGCCTGAGCCAGACACCTGACATCCGCTTCTCCTGGTACCTGAATGGAGCGCTGCTTCGTGAGGGGCCCAGCAGCAGCCTCCTGCTCCCTGCGGCCTCCAGCACTGATGCTGGCTCATACCACTGTCGGGCACAGGATGGCCACAGTGCCAGCGGGCCCTCCTCGCCTGCCGTCCTCACTGTGCTCTGTGAGCGGCCCCCCTACTGGCCCCTGCTTGTCTTGGGGGGGGGATCGATCAGTCCACTGGGGTCCACTAGCCATCCCTCCCTCCTCTAAGTCCTCCTGACCCTGAACTTCCCAGGGTCTAGATCAAGAGGGCAGCTACAGGCCAGGGCTGAAATTTGGAGAACAAGGCTGAAGATTTTTCTCCCTCCTCATGTCCCCATCCTCCAACCCCAGACATTTTAGGGCCGTCTGCCCCAGCCTCAAACCCACCATGGGCACCAAGTCCAAGCTTCACCCTCCTGAGCCGGGCCCCGGGACACCATATTCCTACAAATGTGTACACACCCCACAGGGTGTGCCCGCCCCGGCTGCCGGAGACGAGAAGGCAGGATCTCTCAGCGCAGGAACTGTGTCCTGTCAGCGGGGGCTGTTCCACATGAGCCTGAGGGGCGGGCCAAATGTTCAGGGCACCCTGAGCTTGCAGAAAGGCTCCCCCGACACGAGCGGGAGCACGTCCTGGCACTGTCAGGAAGAGCAGCCACCGCCAGGGCTTTCTAGTGTCAGGGTGAGGTCGCGTGGAGGCCTTGGCTGGTGGCCGTCTGTGACCACTCATCTCCAGAAGCCTCTAGAAAGAGGGCATTTTGGGCATTATCTATTATCCCGATAGAGCCAGCTTGCCGATCAGAGACAAGAGGCAGGGAGGACCTTGGGGAAGGGTTGGGGTGCGGAAAGAGAGCTATGAGGGTGCCTTGCTCAGGAGCTCGTGGAGCTCGGCCAGTGACGCTAGTCCACCTGTGCCTTTTTCTAAGCTAGAAAACGGCGCTTCCTTGGGAAGACGCAGTTCAGCACGAGGCGCAGGGGCTGCATTCCTCCCACCCGGGTCCCGCTGTCCGGGCACAGTGCACAGGTCCTCTGGCAGCTTCGGGCACACGCCTTTGTCCAGTGTGACCTGGGATCCTAGCCAGACTGGAGTGGACTTGCGAGGCCTTGGCAGAGGCTTTGGTTGAGAGCCCGTGCTCTTCCTCCCCAGACGCCCCACGCCAGCCCAAGCTCACCGCCCGGCTGGACACCGACGCTGCGGAAGTTGGGTCTGGCCGCCGAGGCTTCCTTGAGTGCCGTGTGGACAGTGACCCCCCCGCCCAGCTGCGGCTGCTCCACGGGGACGAAGTAGTAGCCTTTTCCCTGCCGTCAGGGGGTGGCTGCAGCAGCTGTGGGGGCTGTTCCGGGCGCAAAAAGGTCAACAGAGCCCCTAACCTGCTGCGCGTGGAGATACCTGACCCGGTGCTGGAGGACGAGGGTGTGTACCTGTGCGAGGCCAGCAACGCCCTGGGCAACGCCTCCTCCACAGCGACCTTCAATGCTCAGGGTGAGTCGGGGCGGGGAATGGTGGCACAGGGTCGAGGGGCAATACTCAGGACCCCATTCCTCTGCAGCCCCTGGCTCCAAGCGGGATCTATCCAGTGAAACCGCCTTATTCAGCAGTGAAGTGTGCTTTTCTGCCCTGTCCAGTGGGCACTCCAGAGGGTCTCCTTCCTGCCCCCTCGAGACTGGGAGGCTGGGACGCTGGACCACTGGCCCCTAAGGTTGGGGGGAAGCAGTCAAACTGAGGGCCTGTGCTGCCTGCTCTCCAGCCACTGTCCTGGTCATCACACCATCACACACGCTGCCAGAGGGTGCTGGAGCCAACCTGACTTGCAGTGTGAGCCGGGGGGCCGACGTCAGCCCTGCCAACTTCTCTTGGTTCCGGAATGGGGCACTCTGGACCCAGGGCCCCCTGGAGACCCTGACGCTGCTGCCTGTGGCCAGAACAGACGCCGCTCTCTATGCCTGCCGCATCCTCTCAGAGTCCGGTGCCCAGCTGTCCGCCCCCGTCGTCCTGAGTGTCCTCTGTGGGTGATGGGCAAGGGCAGCGTTGGGCACTTGGAGGGATGAGGAGGCGGTCTGGGAGGAACCAGACTAGGGTCAGGTTTGGGCACGGGGAAGGGTGGGCCTGGACTGTGTGTTTGGAGGGGGGATGGGACACAGTGTGGCAGCTGGAACGTGGTGAGCAGGGCTGCGGGTGGCCTGAGCTTCTCCCTGTCCCTGCAGATCCCCCAGACCCTCCGAAGCTGTCAGCTCTGCTGGACGTGGGCCAGGGCTACATGGCTGTGTTCGTCTGCACTGTGGATAGCAGCCCGCTGGCCCAGCTGACCCTGTTCCGCGGGGAGCACCTCCTGGCCACCAGCCTGGGGCCCCAGCTCCCATCACGTGGCCGCTTCCAGGCCAAGGCCATGGCCAACTCCCTACAGCTAGAGATCCAAGACCTGAGTCTTGGGGACTCTGGCAGCTATCGCTGTGAGGCCACAAATGCCCTCGGGTCAGCCAATACCTCCCTCTTCTTTCAGGTCCGAGGTGGGTGTCCATCGTCTGAAGATGGGCTAGACCCAGATGCCCTGGGGGTCACTCTGGCCAGGTTTGGGGCTGGGTTGTGTGGGTTTGTGCAGAAATGTGAGGTCCTTTTCAGCCATGGTTTCTGAACAGTTTCCAGCCAGCCTGCAGGAGGCCTGCCTTTGTCTCCAGTTATTTTCAGCTGTAATAACTGTGGCAGCCACTAGGAGGCAGTGGCAATTGCACAAGGCAGTTTGCTTGGTGAGAGCAATTTCTAACAGATAACTTCTTTTGTAATAGTATAATTTTGTTAGATAATAAGTATCTCACATGAAACCTAATATGTATATTATGCATACACATGGATATTATATGTATACAGATGTGTTAAGTACATACACATAAATATATACATAAGAATATATTCACATATTCTTCTAAAAAAAACCCTCCCTATGAAAATAAGCCAGGAAAAAGGAAAGTTAATAATGCTGCAAAGGCTGAAAAAAAACACACAATTTTTCTCCCACAGTGACAAACATCAATTTTTGAACATTTCCCTTGGGCTTTGGTTCTATACATCTTGTCTTATTTATAATACTCATTTCACACGCAGAGAAATTGAGGGTCAGAGCTTTAGGCGCGTGTTCGTGATCACATGACTAGCAGGTGCCCCTGCGAGTGTGGGACTAATTTGGTTCTGTTCCCAGGCACAGTCTGAGTGCTCAGTCACCACTCCAGCTGTTCCTCCATCTCACTCCCTGCCCCGTGGCCTCACCCTGCCTCAGACCCAGGGGGCACTGGGGACTGCCCTTTGCCCAGTCCCCCGTTCCTGGGATCTCATGACTTGGGGCCTGGGAGCAAGGCTGGGCAGGAGAGAAAAGACCACACGGCCGCTAGCTTCCCCTTCCGAGCCCTGGTCTCACGCTGAGTTCAGCTCATGAGCAGCACCATGGCCCTTGGCATGACCTAGATTCCTCCCGTTTCAGTGCTTTGTAAGGTCAAGAGCCAACATGTGCAGGCGCTGTGCCTGGCACTGGGCTGCAGACAGTCTGAGTCAGTCGGGCCCTCAAGAGGCTCACCCTCTGGTAGGCGAGACGTGATCAACAGCAAAGCTGTAACTCAAGGTGGTGGGTGGTCAACACCAGGGCAGACCCAGGCCGGGTCGTTGGGAGCGAGAGACTGAAGCACAGGAATGAGGTCGGCAGTGGTCTGGTTCAGGGAGCTGTGGCTTGGGGACACATGACTGAGAGGTCATGCAGTCTTGGCCCAGACGGACACCCAGTCCCAGACTGTGGGAGGACATGGTGGAGGGTCCCCATTTGCTCTTGGTTTCTCCTGCAGGAGCCTGGGTGCAGGTGTCGCCATCGCCCGAGCTCCAGGAGGGCCAGGCCGTGGTCCTGAGCTGCAAGGTGCCCACGGAGGCCCTGGAAGGGACCTCATACCGCTGGTACCGAGATGGCCAGCCCCTCCAGGAGTCAGCCTCAGCCACGCTCCGCTTTGCAGCCATAACTCTGAGCCAAGCCGGAGCCTACCACTGCCAGGTCCAGGACCCGGGCTCAGCCACCACGAGCCTGGCTGCCCCTGTCAGCCTCCACGTGTCCTGTAAGCGCTTTCATCCGGTGTGTTCTTGGGTGCGAAGGAGCCGAGGGTGTGGCGGGCGGAGGCGAGGCTCTGGGGCTCTGCCTCCATGAGAGAGGCTTAGATGAGGGACCACTTGGCCTGGCCCTGACCAGCCCCCACTTTGTGTAGATGCCCCACGCGAGGCCACACTCAACACCCTGATGGACACTGGCCCTGGGCGGCTGGGCCATCTCCTGTGCCGTGTGAGTAGCGACCCTTCGGCCCAGCTGCGACTGCTCCATGGGGACCGCCTCGTGGCCTCCACCCTCCAAGGTGTGGGGGAACTGGCAGGCAGCAATCCCCGGCTGAAGGTGACCGTGGCCCCCAACACACTGCGCCTGGAGATCCACAATGCGACGCTGGAGGAGGAGGGAGTCTACACCTGCGAGGCCACCAACACCCTAGGCCAGACCTCGGTCTCAGCCAGTTTTGATGCTGAGGGTCAGTGTGAGGGTCACTGTGTGTGGGTGGCTCCCTTAAGAGAAGAGAAGGTTGGAGAGGGTTCTGGAAGCCTAGGGCACAGGCAAGATGGCTGAAAGAGAGTCTCCAGGCTGCCCACCCTTTGTAAGGGCAGCAGTCTCCCAACTTGGGTTTTGTAGAAGTCTTTTTTTTAAAAATCCTCACTTGAGGACATTTTTTCATTGCTTTTAGAGAGAGGGGGAGGGAGGGAGAAAGAGAGGGAGAGAAGCATTGAGGTGAGAGAGAAACATCGATTGGTTTCCTCCCGCACACACCCCAACCATGGACTGAACCCCGCAACCCAGGCACGTGCCGTAAGCGGGAATCAAACCCGCAAACTTTCCGTGCACGGGTCGACGCTCCAACCAACTGAGCCACACTGGCCATGGCTCACAGAAGAGCCTTTTTGAAGAACCAGAATGTTACATGGATGTCCAGTGGATAACACTAATCAGAGAAGGGGTGCTCAAGGAGAAACCACAGCAGGGCGGGACAGGCCCGTATTCTCCTGTGTGCCTCGCCCCCAGGGGCAGGGAGGGCTCTGCAGAACTCTGCTTGGGACCACCTGAGAGATGACGAGTCATTTACCAAGCTCCACCTCTGAGCCCCATTTACAGGTGGGCCACCTGTGCCTCCCGGAGGCCAAGGGGTTCCCCTCCCTCACGGAGGCCGGTGGCCTGTTTTACTACACAGCCTCACAACCATCACTGGTGTCCCCATGCCCTCCTTCTCTCCCCAGCTGTGAGTGTGCAGGTGTGGCCAAAGGCCACCGTGCAGGAGGGACAACTGGTGAACCTCACCTGCCTTGTGTGGACCGCCCACCCGGCCCAGCTCACCTATACATGGTACCAGGATGGGCAGGAGCGCCCGGGTGCCCACTCCCTCCACCTGCCCAACGTCACAGTCTTGGACGCTGCCCCCTACCACTGTGGTGTGGCGGCCCCCGGCCAGGCACCCCGCCTCTCCAGGCCTGTCATCCTGGATGTCCTTTGTGAGTGCGGTTGGTGGCAGGGTGGAGCTGGAAGGAGCGACAGCAGCTTACAGGGGTCAAGGCATGGCGGATGCCCACAGGTGTCCAACCGAGGAACAGTTCCAGAACTCAGCTGGCCAATGGGGTGCTTCACAGGGAGCCTTAGAGTTGGGGAGCTGTGGGCATAGGTCCTCTCTGGGCAGAGCAGCAGTGCCCCAGATTGGGAAGGGGAGGCCCTTGGGGAGGGAAGCCTGGGCCCTCCTGGTTTGAACGGCACCTGCACACTGGCCTCCTCCTGGCTGTGGTCTCTGAACTCCGTCCGTCTGTGCCTCTCGTGCTCCTGCAGACGCACCCCGCAGCCTGCGCCTGACCTACTTTCTGGAGAGTCGTGGTGGGCAGCTGGCCCTGATACGGTGCACTGTGGACAGCAACCCCCCAGCCCAGCTGGCCCTCAGCCATGCCGGCCGTCTCCTGGCCTCCTCGACCGAAGCCTCTGTGCCCAATACGCTGCGCCTGGAGCTGAAGGAGCCCAGGCCCAGCGATGAGGGTCTCTATAGCTGCTTGGCCCGCAGTCCTCTGGGCCAGGCCAACACGTCCCTGGAGTTGCGGCTAGAGGGTGAGGCAGGGCTCAGATCCCATGAGGGGTGGGATCAGCTGTGATGTCTGGCTGGGCCCCGCTGACCCTCACTTCTTTGGGACAGGTGTGCAGGTGACCCTGGCCCCTTCGGCCACTGTGCCCGAGGGGGCCTCCATCACAGTGACCTGTGAGGACCCTGCTGCCATCCCACCCACCCTCTATACGTGGTATCACAATGGCCGTTGGCTGCAGGAAGGGCCAGCCGCTTCCCTCTCATTCCCGGTGGCTATGCGAGCTCACGCTGGTGCCTACTCCTGTCAAGTTCAAGATGACCAGGGAACACGCAGTTCCCGACCTGCAGCTCTGCAAGTCCTCTGTGAGCTGGGGCCCTTGGGTCGGGGTACTCTGGGTGGTGGAGGCCACTTTCAGGTCCCAGTGGGGCTGGGCACAGGACTGCAGGGGGCAGGGAATGGGCACTTGGGGAAAGAAGGACATGGGTGATGAGGACAGAGGCCCAAGGTCCCCACAAACCCTGCCTGAAGGAACCTGCCCACAGGAATCCTGAGAAGGCAGCACTTCTAGGAAGTGACAATTTGTCCAGAGGCTTCAGCCTCGCCAGTGCCACGAGGGTGGACAGTGCACAGTATGGAATTTCCAAGGAGGGACTCCAACTGTTCCCTGCCACACCCTCAGATGCTCCTCAGGATGCTGTTTTGTCCTTCTTCTGGGACTCAAGGGCCAGCCCCAAGACTGTGGTGCAGTGCACTGTGGACAGTGAGCCACCTGCTGAGCTGGCCCTGTCTCGAGGCGGAAAGGTACTGGCCACCAGCCATGGGGTCCATGGCTTGGCATTGGGGACGGGCCATGTCCAGGTGGCCCGCAACATCCTGCGGCTAAAGGTGCAAGATGTGCCCTCAGGGGATGAGAACACCTACGTCTGCACGGCCCACAACTTGCTGGGCTCTGTCAGCACCACTGGGCAGCTACAGGCGGAAAGTGAGTGGGTGATGAGGGAGGAGAAGGGACTCAGGTGCTGTGGGGTTGTGGAGTCTGTGTGGAGGGGGTTGGCTGGCCTGACGGGGTGGAGACAGCCCTGATCTGTTGGAAGAGAAATAGCTCCCACTGGAGGGCACTGCCCAGCCTGAGGGGGAGAAACAATCTTGCCCTTGGGGAGCTCCCTGCAAGGGTGGAGGTGTAGCAATGCCCAAGAGGAGCTTGGGTGCAGTAGAGACAACCCTATCCTCACAGGGCCCAGTCTGAGGGAGGGGGTGCAGTATCACCCTTGCGGAGTCCAATCTGAGGGTGGGACATAGCCTCATCCATGAGAACTGCGTGATGAGAAAGGAAGGCACAGCCTGGCCCTGGAGGTCCCAGTGGGAGGGTGAGAGACAGTCCTGTCCTCAGAGATCTCAGTCTCATGAGGAAGACTGAGTCCCACCTTCAGGGGCCCAGATCCCAAGTCAGATCATAATGCACAGAGGCCCCTCCGATTCCACCCAGAGGCTCTGGCTCCCGCAGGCCTGCAGATCCCCAAACACTTCCTGGTCCTTGGCCTACAGATGTGCGTGTGGTGGCTGAGCCAGGCTTGGACGTGCCTGAGGGTGCAGCGCTGAACCTGAGTTGTCACCTTCCTGGTGGCCCCACGCTCATAGTCAACTCCACCTTCACTTGGTTCTGGAATGGCCGGCAACTATATGCAAAGTCTGTGCCCACCCTTTCCTTCTCCCACGTGGCCCGTGCCCAAGCTGGAGTGTACCACTGCCAGGCTGAGCTCCCCACTGGGACCACCACCTCTGCTCCTGTCATGCTCCGTGTGCTCTGTGAGTATGACACATGCCCCCTACCTCAGGCTCCTCACATCTTGCATGCCCACCTCAGGTCTTCTTCCCCTTCTGCCTGCAAAGAGCAAGGACTTCACAGGTGTGGACTCCTGGGTTGAAGGGCTTCCACTGACTTGTCGTGTGATCTTGTGCATCTGTGCCTTGGTTTCCTCATCTGCAAACACCAGCTTGTGAGACATGTAGGAGATAAAGCACGCAGAGTCCCTGGTGCACAATAGGGTCTCATCAGCCTTGGTCCTCTTCCATTTTCCACCAGGGCCTCATGCTGTTTCAGTCAGCTATTGCTGCGTAACAAGTCACACCAAAACGTAGTGCTTAAAACAGCCATTTTATTTGCTCACAATTCTGTGGGTCAAACATTTGGGCTGGCTCAGTTGGGCAGTTCTTCTGCTGGTCTCACCTCACATGGCTGCAGTTATCTAGTGGCTGAACCGTGGCTACGTGGTCCAGGATGGCTTCACCCTCGTGACTGGTGGTTTAGGCTGGCTGTTGGCTAGGCCACATGTGTCCAACAGGCTGGCTTGGGCTTCCCACATTCTTGTGTTCCAAGGAGAGCAGAAGCTGTGAGGACTCTCAGATCTAGCCTTGAAGTCACACAATGTCACTTCTGCCTTCTAGTGGTCAAAGGGAGTCACAGATTCATGGAGTGAAGAAATAGGCTATTAATTCACTATTTATAGTGAAGCAAAGTCACCTTGCATGGGTACAGGAAGGGGAGGAATCTGTAATTGTTTTCTACAATTACCATATTTCTTTTCTTCCCATAGACCCTCCCAAGACACCCACCATGACGGTCTTTGTGGAGCCTGAGGGTGGCACCCAGGGCATCCTGGACTGCCGAGTGGACAGTGAGCCCCTAGCCATCTTGACCGTCCATCTTGGCGGTCGGGTGGTAGCCTCCAGCCAGTCCCCAGGCACTCCAGCCGAGCCCCACATCCAGGTCTCAGCCACCCCCAATGCCTTGAGGGTGAACATTGAGGAGCTGAGGCCCAGTGACCAGGGTGAATACGTGTGCTCGGCCTCCAATGCCCTGGGCTCTGCCACTGCCTCCACCTACCTCGGGACCAGAGGTGAGGGACACTGCACAAGGTTCCATCTCCCAGGACGCTCTGCACAAGGCCCAGCTCTCAGGTCCAAAGGCTTCCTTCTGAGGTCTTACCTGGGTTGCTTCAGCTTGTCTGTATAGTCTAGACTGGTTGCTTGAAGCTCCTTTCTATGAGCAAGCTCCTGAGATAAAGTGGAAAGTTAGAAAAGGTTTCATCTTGGGGAAGTCACTTGGGAAGGAGTGTTGGAGACCTGAAACCATAGCTGCCCCCTGAGTTATCCCCTGTGTTCCAGCCCTGCACCGCCTGCATCTGTTCCAGCAGCTAGTCTGGGTCCTGGGGCTGCTGCTGGCTGGCCTCCTCTTCTTCCTGTTGGGCCTGGGGGCCTGCTACATCTGGAGGTGGGTCCAGAGCTGGAGGGTGAATGGGGTTACCTCATCCTTCTCTGTTTTCCCTCGATATTCCCCCATGTCCCTCCTACCAAATTCACAGACTCCATACTTCCTAGTCAATCCCCCTTCCTGTCCATATTCCAAATTTGGGAATCCTTTCTAGAATTATCTGTAAATCAATCTTGCTGTAGTCTTCTTCTTTCCTTATCTCCCCCCTGTCTGTGCTGAAGAAAGGGTTGGGGAGGAAGAAAGATAAGGTACCCTGCTCACCACAGTGTTCCCTACTGCTGAGTGCAGTGAGCAGTCTGGGGACAAGCCTATGGGCAGGCCAGGGGAACTGGGGCAGGCAGCAAGAGGGGAGGCCCTCTGAGTCCACTCCTGCCCTTGCAGAAGGAGGTGTTTTCATAAGCTGAACATGGGTGAGAATTCGGTGGAGATGGCTTCTCAGAAGGACAGCACGCAGGTATCGTTACACCATGTGGGCACACACAGACATAATGCCCAGCTACCCCACAGTACAGGGCTGGCCCCTAGAGACTGCTCTCATTTATAGGCTGGTGCCTGGGCTGGGGAGAGACTGGGGAGACTATAGAGATCCAGGTCCCCTTCAGAAGAGCTGGAACCATAAACTGATTGAGGTAGAGAGAAGCCACATGTCTGCTGCTCAGTTGGCTGGATGACTGGGACAGACATTCCAAACTTAGCAGCAACACCTTGGACACATCTTGGAAGACAGGACCCCCTCCTGTGTTTTGGGGTCTTTCTTCCCATCACTTGGGCAAGAGTGAAAAACTGTTTCCCCTCCTTCATGGTATGTCCCCTTCTGCAGATAATCCATTTAGTGGGCCAGGGCTAATCCCCTTGAGACCCTACCCAAGGCTTGGGGGTCCAGGGGCCTGCCTTCTAGAATTAGGGATCAGGTGATGACATCTCCCAGAGTCCTCCAGTGACCAGGGTTTTTTCTCCGTGGGAAGTTCATTGATCCTGGTGCAGCCACATTTGGGATTTCAGCCTGTGCTCCACCCCTGAGCTAACCTGTGGCATTGCCTACCTGCAGGAGGAGGAGGCCACTGGCATCAGTGATGGCTTGGGCTTTGTAAACAAGGCTGCATTGGATCCTGACTGCTTCTGTGAAAACAATGCTGAGACATCTGACTTGCTATGACCTGGTTCCAAATTTCTTGCCCCTCAAGAAAAATAGGTGGTGAGAAAAGGGGGTGAACCCCAATCTACCCAGGAGGGCGTGGACCTCGGGGGATGCCGAAGAGGAATGAGATGATCATGTTGTCCACTTCCCCTTCACTTTTCTCTGGATCTCATCTCTCCATTTATCTCCCACTGCCTCTTGACATCTTTCTCTTCCAAGCCCATTCTGGACTATTTGGAAGGATTACAAGAGGAGCTTTCTACACCTTCACAGGCCAGCCAAGGTCCTCTATATGAGCTAGAATACAAGTTAGGCTGCTGTAACAAAATACCAAATATAGTAACTTCAACATGAGAAAATTTTATCATTCTCTCCCATACTAGTCTAGGTATGCTATGGTGGTTTAAATTGCTGGTGCTCTGTATTATTTTATCTTATCTTGACTGTGAGGTTTACAATGACCCCACTACATTCACATTCCCTCCAACAAGAAGAGTGGAAGTTAAATGTACACCAATTCCCATTGTGGACACAACAGGAATTTGCACATTTCATATATACTCACTTCCCATTGGCTAGAGTTTAACCACATGGTTGTGCCAAAGCTGTGAGGGATTCTGGGAAATGTAGTTTTATCCTAGTTCCAAAGGACTCCCAACTATGGTCTCATCCCCAAGACTTTTGACATTGATGAGAATGCTGCCAGCAGGACACATTCTGTCTTTATGCCGATCTGCTGAAAGCCATGACCTGGTCATGTGCTTCCTGGAGGGGATATTTCCTCTCAAACATTAAGACTGAGGAAATCAAGAAGGTTTGGTGGTCCCTAGGGAGATGGCATGCCAAGTAGTGGGGTTACCTGAGCAGATATCTTGTGTCAGATCTGGCCCCTGGAAGAAGTGGTGCCTCCATCCCCACCCCCCACCCTCAGGGAGTGTGAGGAGCAGACAACATGTCATCAGCATCCTTCTTTCTGCTCCAGGTACATTCCTCTCCATGATCCAGTGAGTTCACATCTCCTCCCTGGAAGTGTGTGCCCAGGGGCTGTTACGATGAATGAGGCTCACCAAGAAGGAATAATGAGTTCCCAGGAAGTCAGTGCCTGAGGGGAGCCAGTTCTTGGGTACGCTAGTGACTCTCCTGGTAGCCTGGTGACAGATGATGGGAGGAGCAAAGAGCCCCCTGCTCTGGGATTTTGGCTGAGAAATGTTGGGAGTAATGTGGTGTTAGCATGAAGCTAACAGGCTGGGAAGAAATTGGAGGCCTGGTGAGCTCCACGCAGCAGTGGTTGGGTCCCTTCCTGGTCTAAGGTTCCATTCCTTTTGGTGCCTGATGGCCAGACCCTTCCTGGGAGCCTGTCTGGCATTTCTTCTCAATAAATGTCCATCCTATGACGTAACTGAAGTGAGTCTTTTTCCTGCAACATGAACTGCTGGACTGGAACACAGAGGATTCAAATGTGAGTGGGGTTTATTCTGGGAGACCACCTGCTGAGGTGTCCCGTGCATGCAAATTACATACATTTACCACAAACTGCCTTATGCTCAAGTGATTTGTATCCCTTCCTGCCCCTTGAGACAGGGGGCTGCTCACCTGCACTGCCCACATGACCAGCACCATATTGGGCACACAGTAGGTGAGCACTTAGTAAGTAAGCCCTGGTTTTTCTACATTGTTGTCACATGGAAGGGTGAAATGTGTGGGTTAAATCCAGAGGTGGGACTGGGAGAGAGCAAGCCAAATGCAGCCAGTGTTTTTGGACTGTCTGGGGAGGAGAGACTGAGGGGAGTACCACAGGTGGCTGCAGAAGGGTGGCTCCTGGGAGATCTGGGACCATTTGACTTGAAAGTCTTTGTCTGCTTCTGTGTACCTCCAAAGGAGTGTCAGTCCACCTGGGACAGGAGAGTTCCCAGAGGGGTTCATTATGTCCACCCCCAGTGGTCTGAAGCTCCTCGAGACTTTTATTTTATTTTTCAAATAAAAGGATCTTTAGTTTATTCATCCTCTCATGAAAAACCTGCCCAGTCCCCACAGATGAAGTCACCGAAGAATCTTCACTCCTTCTGTCGTCAGGTCTCCACCTCGCTCTTCCCAGCACCAACACTGGCCTTCGCGGTCCCTGACTCGCTTCACTCTGCTCTGGCGTTCCTTCCTGTTTCCGTGAGGTCTTCGTCTTCTCATATAGGCCATGTCTTGCCAGTCTG
>CM052547.1:70461441-70534720 GCA_028533065.1 Trachops cirrhosus
TCATTCCAAAGCCCATTGTCTTGCCACCGCCCAAATGGGTTCTGAAACCGAACACAAAGATGACATCTGGTGTGGCCTTACACATTTCGGCTAGTTTTTCCTGAACTTCCGCCTTGGGTGCTGTTGGCTTCCCAGGGTGAGGACGTCAATGACCATTTGTTTCCGCTGCAGTGGCCTGTTGGTCATGAACTTCCTGGTGTGGATAGTTCCTGTGTCCTTTGTGATGGCGGCCGATCTTCAAGCAGACAGAGGGGAAAAGAGCAAGACTTTAAAACTAAACTTTGATTCAAGTGTAACACACATACAGAAATGTGAACACATACCTGCACAGCTCAATGACTTTTTAAAAAGCCAGCACACCCATGTAACCAGCACCCAAATCAAAAAGTAGACCATTCATTATCAGCACCCCGGAGTCTCCCTTCTGATCCCTCCGAGTCACAATCCCCCAAAGGTAACCACTCTCTTGACCTTTCACACCGTAGATTTGATTTGCTTGTTTTTGAATTTCTATACAAATGGAATCATACAGAATATATGACAACTTTGGAAAACTGTTTAACATTATCTATTAAAGCTAAAATACTCCTACCCTGAAATTTCCCCCTGGATATTTACTCAAAAAAGATGAAGTGTTTTTGCCCACCATGGGATTGTACTAGAATGTTTACAGCTACACTATTCATGATAGCCCAAAACTGGAAATGACAAATGCACACTGACAATAGAATGGATAAATGAACTGTGCTTCGTTCACACAATGGGATATTACATGGAAGTGAGAAGCAGCTACAACCACACGTGCTATGGGCAATGCTCCCAAACATAATGTTGGGTGGAAGGAGTCAGACGCTAAACAGTGTAGACTGCATGGTTCCAGTCTCATGAAGTTCAAAGCTAATTGATATTGATAAAAGTCAAAATAGTGGTTACTTATGGGGGAAGGTCATAATTGGGAGGGACCATTAAGGGACTTTTGGGAAGTGGACAGTGTGGTTCCTTGGTCTGGGTGCAGGTTTGATGGGTGTGTTCACTTTGTGAAAAGTCACCGAGCCACTTAAGACACACACAGTTTTCTGAAAATATACCAAACACTACTTCAATAAGGTGGTTTTAAAAAAATCTCCCACCTTTCATGGAAGTCTACCCAAATTACAGCTGAGTACAGATATTTTTTTAAAGTGCCTTCTTCACTTTGCCATGGGCCATCATGTTTGCCTTTGAATGCACTACTCACATGCGTGGCTTTTCCTGATGCACCCAAGCAGTGGCATGGCATCTCCATGGGCTGGCGTTGGCTATGCTTCCCTTGGACACCTTGTTCTGGGTCACTCTTCAGGATGGGTCCTACTTACAGATGGTGGGTGCCGCTCATTATGTGAACACTTCAAAGCTTTAACTCTCACTGGTTTGCCTTCTTCCCAGGACACTTCCCATTGCCCCCAGAGAGGGACACCAACAAGGCATTTGAGAAATCAACTTTCCCGTGGTGTTATCGGGCATGAACACTGAGCTGATCAGCGCCATCTCTAGGATCTGTCTTCCTCACCTTTGGTCTAATGGCCCCATTCCCTCCTCGGCCATCCCTAAATGTAAATAAACAGTTGCTCTGAGATTTTGGCAGAAAATTCTTCTGATGTGTCATAGTTCATCTGGGTTGGAGCATCCACTTGGCAAGGATGACTTCAGTCCCCACACAGCTCTTAGGCTACATGTCTCCCTCATTTTGTCAGCACTGACAGTGTGCCAGGCTCTGTACAAGGCAGTGAACAAAAGACAGTCTCAGACCCTTTGAAGCTCAGGGTCTGGAGGAAAGAGACAAGAAATAGGCAACTACAATGCTGTGTGAAATGTGGTACAGTGAGAAGTATAGTGTCAGGGACAGTCACCAAGCTCTGGGTCAGGGAGGACCCCTGGACAAGGAGTCACCAAAGCCACAGCTTTCAGTGTGAATAGGAGTCAGCCAGTGGGCTGTATTCTTGCCAGAGGAGAGAGGGTTCTGCCTTCCTCTCTCCCAACACCTACACTAAGGCCTTCCTCTCAGTGACTCTGGGGTCTGTTCTACTTTCCTGAGCCCCAGCTTGTTTGGCACTCAAGACAATCCAACCCCTTGCCAGGCCCTTCCAGGACATAAACTTGGCATTGTGCTGTCCCTGTGATGCCTGGGGCTTTCTCAGCTGCCTCTCTCTTCTACCCCTTCAGGACTGTTTCCTTTACTACGGTTAGGGCTTCTCCTTTCTTAGGATTCACATTCTCTTCTGGAATGTCCATTGGTGCTCCTGGGTCAAGATGGAAGCCTGGGTCTCTCTGTCCACTGTTGTTCTACCCCAAATCCTCCCCCAACAAGAGGAGATAACAAAATGGACCCTAGGTATGACAGAATGCCTTGCTTTCTGCTCCCTGGCTTACCCAGCAGAAGGATCAGGGAATTCTGTCCTGGAGGGGTGCCTTCTACTGCTGTCAGGATCCATAGTGACTCCATTCAGTCATCCACAGGAGAAGGGATTGATGCCTCTCCAGCCTGTCTACACTGGAGCCCCCCATGTGACCAAAGTCTTCTATGTCTGTATTAAGTCTGGTTCCCAAGATGAGATTTCATATGCAAGTGACTTATTAAGAACATGCCCCCAGAGGAGACCAGTACAGGGGTGGGAGGAGCAGGACAAGCAAAGAGAGGAAGCTAAGGACACATGCACCTGAATGTTCATAGCAGCAGCTTTTGTAACATCTCAAAACCAGGAACCACTCAAATGTCCAGCAATAGTAGAATTGGTGGGGAAAAGATGTGGTTATAGTCACACAACTGAATACTACCCAGAAAATAATATAAATGAGCTGAATGCGGGATACATTTCATCAACTGTGGAAAATATTTGCAACTTATACTCTAGACAAAGGTTTGATCACCCTTATGTATAAAGATCTCCTTCAAGTTAAGAGAGACCAAAAGTTCAATGGAAAAATGGGGTGTGATATGAACTGGCAATTAGGGAAAAGTCAATACAAATGGTGTTTGAACAGATATTAACCTTACTAGGGACTTCCAGTCAAGATGAGGCATAGGTAAATGTGGCTTGCCTCCTCGCAGACCACAACAAAATTACAACTAAAATACAGAATGAATGTCACTCAGAACCATCAGAAAATCGAGCTGTATGGACCCTACAGGACACCTGTTACATTAGGCAATGCTACCAAAACATGGGAGTCAAAGCAACTCTACCTAATACATAGAAACAAACACAAGGATGCTGCCAAAATGAGGGGGCAAAGAAATATGGCCCAAATGAAAGAACAGAACAAAATTCCAGAAAAAGAATGAAACAAAATGGGTATAAGCAATCTATCAGATGCAGAATTCAAAACACTGGTTATAAGGATGCTCAAGGAACTCAGTGGGTACTTCGACAGCATAAAAATGATCCAATCAGAAATAAAGGAGACACTAAATGAAATAAAGAACAATTTAAAGAGAATCAACAGAGGAATGGATGAAACTGAGAATCAGATCAATGTTTTGGAACATAAGGAAGAAAAAGACATCTAATCAGTACAGCAAATAGGAAAAAGAATCCAAAAAATAGAGGTTAGTGTAAGGAGCCCCTGGGACAACTGCAAGCATTCCAACATTCGCATCATAGGGGAGCCAGAAGGGGAAGAGAAAGAGCAAGAAATCAGAAACCTATCTGAAAAAATAATAAAAGAAAACTTCCCTAATTTGGTGAAGGAAATAGACATACAAGTCCAGGAAACACAGAGAGTCCCAAACAAGATGGATGCAAAGAGGACCACACCAAGACACATCATAATTAAAATGCCAAAGTTTAAAGATAAAGAGAGAATCTTAAAAGCAGCAAGAAAAGAGCAGATAATTACCTACAAAGGAGTTCCCATAAGACTGTCAGCTGATTTCTCAAAAGAAACTTTGCAGGATAGAAGGAATTGGCAAGAAGTATTCAAAGTGATGAAAAGCAAGGACATACAACCTAGATTACTCCATCCAGCAAAGCTATTATTTAGAATGGAAGGGCAGATAAAGTGCTTCCCAGACAAGGTAAAGCTAAAGGAGTTCTTCATACAAAACCATTTTATATGAAATGTTAAAGGGACTTATTCAAGAAAAAGATCAAAACTATGAACATTAAAATGACAACTAGTTCACAACTATCAACAACTGAATCTAAAAAAAAAAAACCAAACTAAGCAGAACAGAAACAGAATCACAAATGAAAACATTGGGATGGTGGCCACTGGGGAGAGGAATCTGGAGGAATGGGGGGAAAGGTGAAGGGATTAACAGGTACAAATTGGTAGTTACAGAATAGGCAGGAGGGGTGTTAAGAGCAAGTATAGGAAATGGAGTTGCCAAAGAACTTATACGCATGACCCATGGACATAAACAAAGAAAGGGAGAATCACCAGAGGGAGCGGGGGGTGCTGGGTGGAGGAGGGAAAAGCGGGTAAAAGGCAAATAACTGGGACAACTGTAATAGCATTATCTATAAAAAAAGATACTAACCTCAATAGTAAGAGAAATGCAAGTTAAGACTACACTTGCACTTTCAGACTAGCAAATGCTATTAGAATTTGATAACTGTGTTGGTTAGGCTGTGGGAAAACAAGCACTCCAGATATTATAAATTGGCACGAGTTGGGAGGGCAATTTAACTGTATCACACAAATCAAAAATATACGTATCCTTTGACCCAGTAGTCCTGCTTATAGAAAATCATCTCACAGATAAATGCGTACATAAATTATCCATCACAGCATTGTTTGTGAGTGAGGAGGTATTGGAAACCATATATATGTCCAAGAGTGGACCATACAAATAAGTGGTAGCATTCAACTATAAAAAATGATGAGGGTGCTATGCACCCACTAGAATAGCTAAAATTTAAAAGAATGACAACACCCAATGTTGGTGAGGATGTAGAGAAACTGGAACTCTCATACATTGCTGGTGGGAATGTAAAATGGTACAGCCACTTCGGGAAAAGTTTCTTTAAAATAGTAAATTATGCCCTTACCATATATAGTTCTGCAATTCTACTACTGGCTATTTACACGTGAGAAATGAAAACATGTTTATATACAAAGACTTACACAGCAATTTTGTAACAGCTATATTTTAGAAAGCCCCAACCCTGGCTAGTTGGTTCAGTTGGTGGGAGCATTGTCCCATGCACCAAAAAGGTTGGGGGTTCAATCCCCAGTCAGGGCACATAACTAGGTTGTGGGTTTGACACCCGCTCGAGGTGTGTATGGGAGGCAATGATGGACATTTCTCTCTCATATCCATGTCTCTCTCTCTCTCTTCCTTCCTCTCTTTCTAAAAATCAATAAACATATCCTTGAATGGAGATAAAAAATAAATAAAAATAAAAAAATTAAGAGGCCCCAATCTGGAAGAACCTAAATGCTAAGCCGAGGATAGAGGAATGTGCTTCCCTCTACCATGGAACATACTCAGCACTACGAAAGAACAAATGACTGATACACTAAACAATGTAAATGAATCTCAAACCATCTTTCTTCTCAAGAAAGAAGGCAGCCAGACACAAGAGTACATGCTTTGTGATTCCATTTCTATGAAGTTCTAGAATATATAAAACCTGTCTAGACAGAAAAACCAATGGCTGCCTGGAGCTGGGAATGGGAGAGACTGACTGGGAAGGGGCACAAGGAAACTTTCTTGGAGTGATGGAAATGTTGTATATGATTGTGGTGGTGATTACACAGGTGTATAAATTTATCAAATCTCATCTAGTTGCCCAGACTGGGTAGTTTAGTTGGTTAGAATAATGTCCCCATTAGTCAAGGTTTCAGGTTGATCCCTCGTCAGGGTACATGCAAGAACCAGCTGATGAATGCATACCTAAGTGGAACAACAAATCAATGTTTCTCTCTCTCTTTCTTCCCCTTCCTCACTAAAATCAATTTATAAAAAACCCATCTAATTGAACATGTTATATAGGTGCTTTTTTTAAAAAAAGATTTTATATATTTATTTTTATAGAGAGGGGAAGGTGGGGGAAGAGGGAGAGAAACATCAGTGTGTGAGAGACACATCAATCGGTTGCCTCTTGCATGCCTCCGATTGGGAACCTGGCCAGCAACCCAGGCGAGCACCCTGACTGGGAATTGAACCAGGGACCTTTCAGTTCTCAGGCCAGCTCTCAATCCACTGAGCCACACCAGTCAGAGCTAGGTGCATTTTATTGTATGTAAATTATGCCTTAATAATAATGAGAATAGTGATAATGAGACCACTCTAAATTCACTGATATGAAGAATCTCCAAGGTGTATTCAGTGAAAAAAAAAAATCAACGTGCAGAAAATGCTAGAGAAAAAAATGTTCGTATTCCGTTGGGAATGCATAAAGTAATCTAAAACCTGTACTGATAATTAGTGTCTTCCTGTTGGGGATGTGGGCTGAGAAGGTGCGCACAGAAGAGGGAGAGATGATCCTTACAGATCTTACACTTTTCGATGTTTGAATCAGGAGAACATAGATTTCCCTTGCAGCTGGAACTCTCACTGAGTTGCCACACTTTGATTTCTCCAAAACAATTAGATTTGCTTAAAAGTTAACTTGCCCTCGCTATGGGAATACTTGTTGCTCGCTATCGGAACTTACTAGTCAGTACGGACAAACCTTTAAAACAAGAAACAGATGCTACAGGGGCTGCAAGGATCCCTGACATCTTGGAGTCCACGGTTTTGTACAGTTTTCCCACTGGGCACCGCCAGGGACAAAAGGCCGCACCCGCGCGCCAGTCCCGCCGCCTCGCCTTTGCGCAGCACTGAGCCGACAGGACCCCGACCCCACTGGCTCCCCACGCCCACCCGCGCGCGCGCGCGCGGGGCTGGCAGCCACTGGGACACAGAGACTAGCTCGGGGCTTCGGCCGCACCTGTCGGGGTCGCCCAGGCCTTCCTTCTCCTAGGGACACTTCTGCCGCGTTCTCTCCAGAGGGCCTCTGGGCGGGACTGGTGACAAGTCGGGGACAGGGGTCCGCCTCCGGAGATCGGGGAGTGGGGTACGCTCCTAGGAAGGCCCGAGCAGCAACACGTGGCCCACGAGCCCTGGCCTCTGTCCCCTCTGCTGTGGTCCTCAAAGTCTTTTCCCGAGAGTCCGTACCCTATCCTCACCCTTCACCCCCACAGGTAGGAGGCTTTCTGAGACCTATGGGGTGGGATGACACGGGCCGGTTCCCAGAGAGGGGCCGCACAGATTTCGGCCCCCGCCCTGCCCACGCAAGCTCTAGTCCGTAGAGGGCCGCTCCGGCCGGGAGGGTGGTCCAGGCTCCCCAAGGGCGCGAGAGTTTGGGGAGCGTCGGGATCCGCCGCGGTCACGGCGAGGGCGGCCAGGGCTGCGTGGGAGGACGCACGGGGAGGGGTGCGAGCGGAGAGGTGGGCGCGGGAGGGTCCGCAGGCGGCGGGCCAGCTGCACAGGGCGTGCGCCGGCGGTGACCCAGCGGGGGCGGGGCAGGGAGCGGCAGGCCAGGAGCCGAGAGCCGCAGCTTAGAAGTCGGGGCACTCACAGCTATGGGCTTGGGGTCTCGGAGAGCTCCGGGGTCTCCTGCCTTGCTGCTGCTGCTGCTGCTGCTGCTGCTGCGACTACTGTGGCCGGTGTCGGGGGCCGAGACTTTTCGCAGTGAGTGTGAGAGCGCCCCGAGGGGCAGGCTTGGTCACTGTCAGGGGATGGAACTTTGGGACAAGGAACAGGGAAGGTTTGGGAAGGTTTGGGAAGCTGTTCCCGGGACCTGCCCGGGGATTCCCACCTTTACTTGGGACCGGGGCCCGGACTTGCACACTCTGCCCAGCTGCCACTGTGTCCACGACAAAGCAGAGTGGCAGGGATCCTTACCCTTGAGCAGCCGCCAGGCCCCCAAACCCCTCTGCCTGGGTTCTCAGGCTGGAGCCGCCTCCAGGCCCGTCCTCCAGCGGGAGCATCCCTGCACCTCCATCCGTTAGGGCTCAGGGATTTTCCTCCACTGGCCCCCTGCAGTCCCTGCTGTGACCTTAGACTAGGGCACTGACTGTGACCTGCACACTCACGCATCGCCCAAGCTCAGCCCACATCGCAGGGCCTTGGGACAGCCCTGTATTGTTTATATTGTTGCCTTGTTTGGTTAGATACAGAAGGAGGGCTTCTCACAGAAGGTGCCTGTTTAGCAGGACAGGGGAGGAAGGGTGGGGGGCAGGGAACTGGGCTCCGTTTCTTCCCAGTGTAACTCCTCCAAACCCCTTGTGAGATGGGGCTGGAAACAGCAACTTCTCAGAGGAGGTGGCAGGATTGGTGGAGTTCTGCACACCAAGTGCCTAAGAGGGGTCAGGGAGGAGGCGGGAGAGACAGAGCTGGGAAATCTGGGGGGGGGGGCTGCACAGCACTGGGGTGGGGGCAACAGGGACGGGTCCTGATCTGTTCTGGACCCCCAGGGAGGGATGACAGCCCTCATTCTCCTGGCGATGGTCCCCACGCATTCCACTGATTCCTCCTCCTCATTCTGGAGTCAGGGGAGGGTGATGTAACCCCTGGGGAGAGTGGAGAAGGGCTCTGGGCTCCCCAACACCACACTGGCTCCCCCAGTTTCTGCTCCCATCCACCTAGTCATCAGACTCCATCTCTGCTTCCCCGTCCCTCGTCAAGATGCCAGTGACCAGTATGTGTGCACAGGGCCGTGAGGAGACCCCCCAGTCTTACCCTCCAGTCTCTGCCCTGGGAGGCCTGGGCCCAGCAAGAACGGGTTCTCCGCCCTCAGTCAAGTCCGCTCTGGGCTGAGAGACTTGCCCTCTCCCCAGAAGCACTCAGACCCTCTCTACACCGGCCCCAGCCTGAGGGCAGCTGCTGGACTGCAACTCACTTATCTAATCAGGGAGGCCTTCTTGGGGGAAGGGAACTCCTGGAGCTGCTGCTCTTCTAGGTCTTTGATGTTGGGGTCTGGGGGAGGAGACAGAGGAGGGGAAAGGAGTCAGGGTGGGAGTTGGGGAGCTGTCAGTTCTGGGAGCTGGGCTTCTCCAGGACTGAGTGCGGAGGGAAGGAGGGCTGCCTGGGGCCTGGCTCCTGGAGGGAAGGAGGGCTGCCTGGGGCCTGGCTCCTGGAGGGAAGGAGGGCTGCCTGGGGCCTGGCTCCTGGCTCCGGCAAGGCGGGTGTAATGAGTTACTGGGGCCCTTGGGGGAGGGGTGTTGGGAGCATTCCAGTGGAGCATTCCAGCCTCCTCTGAGTAATGCTTGGCTCTGGTATTCCTCCTGGAACCCCCTAAAGCACACCAGGCCTGGGAGCACTCAGGCTCTGTCCCCCACTCGCCCCCCTCTGAAGACACCAGGAGGCGGCCTCTGGGCCAGGGTCCCTGGAAGCCTCACCACCAGCATGAAGCTCCCAAGGGCAGCTCAGAGCAAGGTGGGCCCCCCGAAGCAACATCCAGCTGTTGATTTTCTCAGAGGGTGGTGAAGACAGGGGCATCCTCTTCACAGATCTCTCACCCTAGAGGCATCTGTTGCCCAGTGTAAAAATACCCAAGGCTACTCCCCTTTTCTTTCTACCGGGCACTGGTGGCTTCAGTCTCTTCCTTGTGACCTTTGACACCAAACCTTCCCCCAAGGTCAATGCAGCTCCTTCATCCGACACTGAACTATTCTTCCTAGACTCCTCCTTCTCTCTTCTGCTGCCTCCCTGGATGCCCCCAGTTCCAAGGATACCCCATGGATTGTTGAAGATGGGTGTTCCTCCCTGCTGCGGTCCTCTAACCCCACCCCTCTGTTGTCCCCACTCCCCTCCGTTCCTCAGCTTTCCCCTCACCCTGTGCTCTGTCCTCACTCCAGGAAACGCCCCTGGAGAGCCAGTCACCCCTCACTGGGTCCTGGATGGACAACCCTGGCGCCCGGTCACCCTGGAGGAGCCGGTCAGTGCCACACCATTCCTTCCTCTGCAGGGCCCCAGGGTCTCCCAGCCCTGCTGCCCCTCCCCAATTTTCAGTGTGTCCATTTTACTGGGTGCCCTAGATTCCCCCTCCCAGTCCTTAAGGCTCCTCCCGGAAGGGTTGGCAGGCAGGGGTGGGAGACATCCAGATTGCATGAGCCTACACACATGGAAGTCATTTTCAGGCTCCCCCTCTCCCCCCACCCTTTCTCTCCCTTCCCGAGACTATCCGGGCCCCTCCCATCCCATCAGGCAGAGTTTGTGAGGCATGAACTTCAGGGACCTCTTTAAGAAAACACCAGGATAGCTTCCTTTTGCAGATTACCAGAACATGTGACCCTGCAGACAGACACATGGCTGCCCCTCCAGGCCCCTGCCATTGAGGGGCCTGAGACTCCAGCCTCACTGGCTCATGAAGAGTCCACTTCTGTCCAAGGGCAGTGGTCACTCTCCTGATGGCTCTCGATGCAAGCCCACCACATTTTGCTTCTCTAAGATGCTCTGCCCCAGCCTCCTCCTAGCACCCACCCATCACACACTCCCAGGATAACCGTGGCCCCATCTCCATGTGCCGCACAGCTGCGCTGCTAACCCGGATGCCAGTGGCCTCTGCCTGCCCATTTCACAGAGGTGCACACTGAAGCCCAGAGAGGTTGCAGAAATTGCCCTAGTTCACACAGCTCTTTAGCCCAGAAGTCTGAGACCCATGAGGGTCTGACAGACTTCAAACCATTGGCCAGTGTCCCCCAAACCTAGAGAGTCCTCTTCATCCTTGATTTTCAGGCCAGAAAGGACAGCCCTCTGTCTGAGCCAGCAAGGAGAAAGGCAGGAGAGTGCCTCTATGAAGGCTGGGAGGCTCCCACAGGCCCACAGCTGCCAACCTGGGGCCCCTACTGGGTCCCCCACACCCTCGGGGTCCCTGCTTGAGTGGCCAAGGATGGTGCTGGTCCATGCTTGGAGGTCATTTTTCTGGACATCACCAGCCGAGGGCAAGGCTGGGCTTACACACCCTGACTGTGGACCCTCCTGGCTGGCCTGGGCTGTGCCAGGAGGGGATTCCCAGAGGGGCCTTGCTTTTCCCACTTCCAGGCCCCTGTCCCCAGGAAGCCTGACAAGATGAGGACAGTGTTGAGGTTGGGAGCCCTGTCCCAGAGGAGGGGAACACCACGTTTCAGGTCAGGGCTGGCATGCATAGTGAGGGGTACAGTCACTAGGAGGGGTACAGTCACTAAGAAGTGCAGGCGGCAGGGGCACAGAGGAACAGAGAGGGGGCAGGAGAAGGCTTTTCGTTTGGCCTGCCACCTTTCCTTTGGACAGACCTTTCTCCAATAAAGAAGGGGCATTCCGGCCCCATGAGCTCACGCCTGGGGCCTTGCTGGGCCCTTCGCTGGGGCAGGGAGCTGTCTGCTTCCCACCTGCCGAGGAAGAGCTCACACTCCAAGACTGTGAGCCCCTTGGCCTCCGGCCCAGCCCAGTGCATTGTGGGCTAAAGAGGAAGGGCCAGCGAGGGTTGGGCCAGCATTCCAAGACACAGCAGCTCTCCAGGAGGATTCTGGACTGGCTTCAACTCTGGGCCCCGAGCCAGACTGAGTGGACAAGGGAGGCAGATGGGGGTCTTCCCACAGCATGGGAGCGACAGTGAGGGCAGGGAAGGAGAGGCTGGCAGGCTGGCCCGGGCCACCTCCTGACATCTGGCTGGGAAAGCCAGTGTTTTTCTCTTAGCCTGGCACAGGGGCCTGTGCTTACCTCGCAGGATCAGTGACACAGGTGTGGCTGAGCCTGATGGAGACCGGGGCAGCTTTCAGGACCTGGCAGGTTGTCAGAATCGGAGGTGGAGGGGTAAAGTCTGGACTCTGCGGGGAGTGAGCAGAAGCAAGAAACAGAAACAAGAGGCTGTGAGGCAGCCTGAGCCGAGGCTGTGTGACGTCCACCCCACCCCCACACTGTGCTGTCTTTAGGTCGCTGCTCCCTGAGGCAGAAGGAGCAAACCTAGTCAGGAAAGACGAGGGAGGGCCAGAGAAAGGGCCCAGTAACTGTGAGCAAGGCAGGCCCCTTTCTGGGACCCCTAGTCTCTCCGGGGGGGAAGTGGGGCGTACCTAGCAGGCTATGTCAAATGGCTCTTGTAGGAACGACAAACATCCTGAGTTTGGGAACATCTTTGTCTGCATGTTCTCACCCCCACACTCGTGCATGCCCACCAGGGCAAGTGGGGACCCTTCTGTCCCTTGCCCCCACGTTCTCCCCATGAACTCCCTGGCAGCTGGCTCCACATCCCACTGGCTCCCTGGCAGGCAGAAGGGCCAGGCTGCCTGCCACCTCAGCCTGTACTCCTTCTTGCCCAGGTCTTGAAGCTAGACAAGGGGCTTGTAGCCTTGGAAGCTGAAGGCCAGGAGCTCCTGCTGGAGCTGGAGAAGAACCAGTGAGTACCAGGTTGGGGAGGGGGCTGGGAGCCAAAGATGGTCTCTCTGTCTCTGGGGGCGGGGACTGGTGGGAACCCAGGAGGGAGGCTGAAAGGGTTGAGGGCCCTGAGGAGCCTCAAGTGACAGGGAGAGTCACACCAGCCCATGACTGGGTCCCTTGAGGCTAAAGCGGACCGTCGGACTGGTCAGCCCTGCTGTGGGGGCACCTCCCTCATGCAGGCTCCAGGAGCATCTTGTCAGCTCCTTGCCGAAAGTGAGTGAGCATTACCTAATGGGTTCTGGAAAAGAACCCTGAGTCAAAAGAGAATCCAAGATAGGTTTCAAAGATGGGCGGGTACCCCAAGCTAATGGAATGACAGGGACAAAGATGCAGCGGGCACAAATATCAAGGCATATTCAGGGGACCTCAGCTTGTCTGGCCTGCCCAGAGGGTCTCTATCTGCAGGGAAGGGAGCAACGGGAAACAAATTTGGGGAGTCCCAGTGGGAACCAGACCACAGAAGGCCGTTTTAGTGTTAAGTATCAGGAATGGTGCAGAGCCAAAGATTTGGAGTTGGTGAATGAGCAGGCAGAGCTGGGCTGGGTGGGGGGCTGTCCAAGACAGAGCATGGGGTCTTAAAACCATTCAGACTATCTTAGCAACAGGTAGTTATTTATCAAGTGTTTGCTTCATTGCAGGCACTGCTCTAAGCACTCTGCACATGTTTTAGTCTCCCCCACGGAATCAGGTGGACTAGGAATGAACAGGTTCCACCACGCCTAACCCCCGTTTTTCTTGGGATTCAATGTCCCCATGCATTAAATGGGCTGACCACATCACCTGCCCCCTAGGGTTTTATGTGCGCATGGAGTGGGGAGCAACGCTTGAGAAGGTGAAGGGAAGACTGGGAGGTGGAGAAGCAGGCATCACAGGTTTCTGGGGCAACCTGCTAGTACAGAGGTCAAGGCGAGGTGGGGTCAGCATTTTCTTTAAAAGAGAGGGATTGACTAATGGTTGAATCCTTGGTGGAAAGGATCTTGGTGAAATGGGGCCCAAAGATGGAATCATTAAGGGGATGAGTGTCACTGAAGGACAGTCGGAAAGATACGTGGGGTGTGCAAGCCAGAGGAGAAGATCTGAAGGACCCTTGAGGCTGGAAGGTAGCTGAGAGAGGGTCGACCAGATGCCCAACAAGAGTAGGCAGCAGGAAGGGCCACCTAGGGAGTTCAACCACACTTCCTTAGCTCTTAAGTTCCACCTCCTCAGCAGTTTTTCCTAAGTCCTCCCCAGCCCCAGGCCTGGGGATCCAGCTGTCTGCCACAGGTTCCACAGGGACCACAAACTCTGCCCCTACTGCTGCTCCTCCCTGATGCTTCCCACACGCCCACTTCCCATATCTAAGCCATCACCAAGGCTTCTTCCTGCCCTTCACTTTTTTCCCTCTAGCCCACGGTTTTTCTGAGCTAAGCAATACACATTCACTTCTGTCCCTTTCCTAAGATACACTTTGGGTGCTTCTTTAGTGCTAGCCCTGTGCCTCAGTCAGAGAGCTGCTCAATTAGCATTCACAGGAAAAGGCTGGAGGGCATCCTGGAGGAGGCTAAGCTGAATTCGGTGATCCCCACAATATCCCTTCCCAGCAGGCTACTGGCCGCAGGATACACAGAAACCCATTATAGGCCAAACGGGCAGCCAGTGGTGCTGGTCCCCAACCACATGGTGAGATACTTCCATGGGCACTGAGGACAGGGTGAGGGACGTTGGGGGATGCACTCCCTGAGGACCTCCCCACCATTCCTTCCCCAATCTCTTCCTGTTCCTAAGGAGAGGCTGGAGCCAGGCCCCACCATGCCTGCGATCTTGCCTCTCCCACTTCAGTCCTGGCTGGGTCTGAAGCTGGGTTCCTTGCTCTCCAGGATCATTGTCACTACCACGGGCATGTAAGGGGCTTCCCTGACTCCTGGGTAGTCCTCAGCATCTGCTCTGGGATGAGGTAAGGAGTTGTGGGGGAGGGGGCTGGGCCTGGAGCTGGGGCAAGAGTTCTGTCACACCGCCTTCTGCACCTCTGTGCACCCTAGGGGCCTGATCACTCTCAGCAGCAATGCCAGCTATTATGTGCACCCTTGGCCAGCTGGGGATGCAGAGGACGCCTCAACCCACAGGATCTTCTGGACAGAGCAGCTGCTTAGCTGGAAAGGGGCCTGTGGCCACAGGGATCCCGGAGACAAAGGGAACATGATTAACCTTTTTCATGCCACCCAGATCAGGGTGAGGGTCACAGACGGGGTGGGAGTGGAAGTGCAGTATCCACAGCCCTCCCAGTCGGGGGAGGTTGGGCACGTTCAGGATGGTGTGGCCGTAGACCACAGCCCTCGCAATCAGAAAGACAGGAAGGTGTGGGTCCACTTCGGGGTCTCCTGCTGTGATATTTTTATTTGGAGACTGAAGAAACAAGTTCTAGCAAAAATCTTTTTTATTTATTTTTTTTGAAGATTTTGTTTATTTTCAGAGGGAGGGGAAGGGGGAAGGGAGGGAGAAAGAGAGGGAGAGAAACATTAATGTGTGAGAGACACATCAACCAGTTGCCTCTCATAGGCCCCCAACTGGGGATCTGGCCCTCACTCAGGCATGTGCCCTTACTGGGAATTGAACCAGCGACCTTTTGGTTCACAGGCTGAGGCTCAAACCACTGAGCCACACCAGCCAGCGCTGGCAAAACTTTAAAGTCAACTTTGTGCTTTCTGGGGATTGGGGTTGGTGGTCAGGGCTTAAGCCCAGAGGCCTGCCAGTCAGGGTTACAGATGCTTCTCCCAGGACAGGCGGGAGGCCGGCAGAAGCCTGAGGTACCTGGAGCTGTACGTAGTGGCTGACCACACCCTGGTGAGATGTGAGACGAGGCTCTGGCTGGTGGTTGGGGCTAAGCAGGGCCAGCTCAGCTTGTCACACCACCGTATTGCTGCCTTTCCAGTTCTTGACCCAGCACCGGGACTTGAACCACACCAAAGAGCGTCTTCTGGAGATCACCAACTATGTGGACCAGGTGAGGGGGGCTGTATGTGGGCAGATAGGCTTAATGGGAGTGACAGCTGCAGCCTGGGCAAGTCCTAGATGGAGGAGGAAGGCTTGGAGATGAGAGGAGGTAGGGGGAAAGAGGGGCCACCAGCAAGGTGGTAGCCTGGCCCCCTGCTTCAGGACCTTCTTGCCCTGACCACAGATGCTCAGGACTCTGGACATTCAGGTGGTGTTGACTGGCCTGGAAGTATGGACTGAGCAGGACCAGAGCCGGATCATGCCGGACGCAAACGCCACACTCTGGGCTTTCCTGCAGTGGCGCCGGGGGCTGTGGGTTCGGCGGCCACACGACTCGACGCAGCTGCTCACGTGGGTGTCTCCCATCCCCACGCGGGCTCCCCACTGGGCTGCACCCCCTCCCGGCATTGCCCGGTCATGCTGCACTCTGTCCTCAGGGGTCGCGCTTTCCGGGGGAACACCGTGGGCCTGGCGCCCCTCGAAGGCATGTGCCTTGCAGAGAGCTCTGGAGGCGTGAGCACGGTGAGCTCTGCCGGGTACTGGGCGGGAGGAGAGGTGCGGGGGCGGTTTTCTCAGCCAGCAGTGACCATCCCCACGCCCTCCCAGGACCACTCGGAGCTCCCCATCGGCGCTGCAGCTACCATGGCCCACGAGATAGGCCACAGCCTTGGCCTCAGCCACGACCCCGAAGGCTGCTGCGTGGAGGCGGCAGCTGAGCCCGGTGGCTGCGTCATGGCAGCGGCCACTGGGTACGGGCAACCCGGTAGGGGGGAGAGGGGCTGCTGGGGACGCTCCACTAGATTTGAGGCCCTTCCTCGGCTGCATTCCGTTGGGTGAATGTTTATCTCCTAGTTTCCTCTTCTGTAAAATGATCATAGGACCCGCCCTGAGTTGTTTATGAGGCTTAAATGGAGGAAACACAAGGAAAACGGATTCCCAAGAGTACGAAGATTCTTTTCCGGAAAACCTAGCGAGGTTATCCTTACAGCACCGGCCGCGTTGGGTCGGGATTCGAGTTTTCAGCCCTGGGCTGCCGGCTCCTGGCGTCACACCCTCCCGCCTCGGGCTCGTGGTGTGACTTTGCTCGGGCTGTTTACCCACTTTGGGCTCTTCCTCCAGAGGATAAGAGCCGCCTTCACACAGGCGTGGTCTGCGCAGTCTGAGCATCCGCGGCTGCGGGTGGTCGTGTTTGGAGGGGGTCGGAGACCCTCCGGGCGTTAAGGGGGTTGGTCCCGCACGCCTCAACGCCCTTCCCCGCCCATAGGCACCCGTTCCCCCGCCTGTTCAGCGCTTGCAGCCGCCGCCAGCTGCGCGCCTTCTTCCGAAAGGGAGGCGGAGCCTGCCTCTCCAACGTGCCGGACTCCGGGCTCCACGTGCCGCACGCGCGCTGCGGGAACGGTTTTGTGGAGGAGGGCGAGGAGTGCGACTGCGGCGCCGGCCAGGTTAGGTCCGCGCACCCGCCCTCTCCCCCAAGGTCTGGGGAGCGTCTCGCTCACCCGATCCCATCTTGCCTTTTCGGCTCCAGGAGTGCCCCGACCCCTGCTGCTTCGCCCACAACTGCTCGCTGCGTGAGGGGGCCCAGTGCTCCCACGGGGATTGCTGCTCCAGCTGCCTGGTGAGGGGATGGGAGTCTCGAACGTGAGGGTTGAGGAGCGCTGGGGAGCCGACCTGATTTTGTTCTGGCCGATTGGTGTCCTCCGGTCCCCCGTGGGTGCTGGCTCTGCTGTGCTCTCGGGTCCACCTGGCTCTGGCCGGGCTGTCCCACCTCTGAGCCTTGCTGTTGGTGTGGATCTCTCACCGTGCATTGTCTCTCTGTGTCTCGGCCGCTATTCCTCCTCCCGGGTCACCTGCATAGCTGAAGCCGGCGGGCGCGCCATGCCGTCGGGCTGCGGGAGACTGTGACCTCCCTGAGTTTTGCACGGGCGCCTCTCCCTACTGTCCCCCAGACATTTACCTACTGGATGGATCGCCCTGCGCCAGCGGCCGCGGCTACTGCCGGGACGGCGCGTGTCCCACGCTCGAGCAGCAGTGCCAGCGGCTCTGGGGGCCTGGTGAGAGACCCCCGCGCACCCTTTGCACCCGTTCCTATCCTTGGGTCTGAGGAATTTTCTACTCTAGGGAAGATGGAGGGGGCGGGGCGGGGGACTGAGGGCAGAGGAAGCGTGCTTCCCAGCCCCACCCGTGCTTCCCCAGGCTCCCGCCCAGCACCAGAGGCCTGTTTCCACGTGCTGAACTCGGCAGGAGACGCCAGTGGCAACTGCGGCCGGGATGAAGAGGGCGGCTCCGCGCCTTGTGCAAAGAGGTGGGGAGAGGAGCAGAGGGAGCAAAGCCGAGGTATGGGTTGGGGACCGGGGAACACTGCATGCTAACCACCCTCCACTTGGTTCCCAGGGATGCGCAGTGTGGGAAGCTGCAATGCCAGGGCGGGGAGCAGAGCCCACGGGCACCCCACATGATGCCGGTGGACTCTACCATCCGCCTAGGCAGCCTCGAGGTGACCTGCAGGGGAGCCATCCTGCTCCCTGGTGCCCAGCTGGACCTGCCTGACTTGGGCCTCGTAGAGCCAGGCACCCAGTGCGGACCTACCATGGTGAGCCCTGCCCACCCGACGCCCTCCCTGCCACTCGAGTCCGTAGGGCCAAAGCATCACTCCCCCACAGGGCTTAGCGCACACCACTGCCCGCAGGTGTGCCAGGACAGGCGCTGCCAGAACACCACCTTTCAGGAGTTGCAGCGCTGCCTGACCACCTGCCATGGCCATGGGGTGAGTGGTCTGAAAGGTGTGTGTGTGGGGGGTGACCGTGAGGTCCCTGATGCCATGGGACCTTCCTTCTCTCTTTCTCTGCAGGTTTGCAACAGTAACCATAACTGCCACTGCAATGCCGGCTGGGCCCCACCCTCCTGCGACAAGCCGGGGCTGGGCGGTAGCACGGACAGCGGCCCGCTGTGGCCTGAAAGTGTGCACCCCGGTGGGGAAGCGGGTGCGGGCAAGCTCAGCGGTGCGCCCACTCAGGACTCAGCCCCGCCCTGTTTTGCGCAGACCACTACACACTCTTGCCAGCAGCGATCCTGAGCTTTCTGCTGCCTCTGCTTCCTGGGACCGGCCTGGCCTGGTGCTGCTACCGGCGGCAGTGGGGATCCCAGATCCAGCAATGCCTCTGCGGCTCAAGGAGGAACAGTGGGTAGGCTCCGAGGGCTCAGGTTCCTGCTCCCTGGGCCCACGCCTGTGGCTCCCGCTCCTCATTGTTCTGCTGGGCCTGGGGAGCTGCGATGGTGTCCTTAGGCCTTGTCCCTGGGTGCAGAGAGGCAGTAGAGGTAGTGGGAAGAAGCCTTGCGCAGAAGCCACCAGGGGCCAAGGCTGTGAATCCACGCGGGGCTCTCTATCCCTCCCCATCGCTGTGGGTCAGTCCCTTTTGTCCATTCTCCTGTTTCTCCCACTGGGGGTGGGGGAGCTGCCTCATCGTCGACTTTGCCCTGTTTTCCACCAGCTCACGGTGCAGTTCCTGCCCCACTGCGCTCCTCTGAGTGTCTTTCTCATGATCTTTCGGTCCTCCGTCACATCCTCTGCCTAAATCTCTGCTGTTATCTCCTTTGAGTTCCCAGATGCTTGGCCAGCATGTCTTTTCACTCCATACCACTGGTCAGCTAGAGTGCCAGCTGCCCTTGTGCCAAGGGCCCGCCCTAACGCAGCCCACGGCCTGGGAGAGGCTCCCATAACACCAAGAAGTTGCCCTAGGACTGCCCCTCCACTGGGTGCTGGGCAAAGCAGGCACCTTATAGCCACATCTGACATAGCCTGGCCTGGGGAGTGCTCAGGACAAGCTGAGGGAAAGGGCAGGGTTTGGGCCGGAGGCAGGGACAGAGGGCATCTCTGACAGGGTGGGCACTGGCCAGGCCCCGGGTGCCCGATGAGAAGGCCTTGACACAGTGAGCGGTCATTGCAGGTCTGTGGGCAGAAGTGCAAGGTGGTCAGAGCTTGGCGTGTCAGTGTGAGTGGCTCTTCAGCAAGGCAGTGGCTGCATGTCATTGCCAGGGTGGAGACTTGAGGACAGCTGAGACTGTTTTGAAGAGGCATGGAAGGAAGGGGCAGGCCCTGGGAGACAGGGCATGAGCAGTTGAGCATGGCTTGGAGTCACTGAGGGCAGCAGGGCCACCCGATAGCAAGCAGTACAGGCACAGCTGCCACTAGGGGGGAAGGCCACCCCACTTTGGGACCTGAGTGATGTGGATGCCTGTAAGGTGCCGGGATGCTGGGGTGCTGCTGGAGCATGGGAGAAATGCCAGGGCCATAGAGAGAAAGTGCCTGCAGCCCTGGGAGAGCCTGAGTCTGAACTACGGCCTGGACCCCAAGGGCTGCTCTTAGGAGGGAGCAGGAAGTGAGCTGGAGAGAATGACTTGGAGAGAAGGGTGGAGACCCAGTCAACAATGAGGGCAGAGCAGAATGAAAACCTTGGGCTGGGCACGTGCTCCCAGCTGCAGGGAAGCAGCCCAGGGCGGAGGGTGGGGGGCAGGGGGCGGTCCTGCTCAGCATCACTGCTCCAGCCTCCTGGTCTCTTATCTCGCTGCTCAGGCCCAAAGATGGTCCACGCAGGCACCACCCCCCGGGCAGTGTTCACCACCTGGAGTTGGGCCCGATGACCCCTGGAGAGCCCCGACCCCTTGGTGAGTGAGGCACAGGGGCAGATGGGAGGGGAGTGAAGGGATGGACTATTGGACGTCCTACTCTCCACTTAGCTCCCAGCCACCTTGAGTCCCCGTGCCCTGCCCACCCCAGGGACCACTGCCAGCTGTATTCACAGCGGTCTTTCTCTACCCATTGCTCCCAGACCCTGAGATCTCTGCCAGAGCTCAACAGCCACCTTGAGAAACCTGTGCCCTGTGGCTCTACCTGCACCCTAAGGTAGGTGGGGACCCTAGTGCGGGACCTCCACCACCCACCGCCCCTCAGCTCACTGTCCCCTACTCTGGGTTCTGAGCTTGGGTTCTGAGATACGACCACATGGAGAAGCTGTTGCTATGGAGGCCTCTGGAGCAGGGGAGGGAGAAGTTGTGGCTCTTCCTGGGTCATCTGTCCTCACTGAGGTAGCACAGGGTGTCCCTGCCACATGACCTGTAGCCTCAGGTCTCAGCCCTCAGGGGATGATCCTGCCCCCACTTTATTTTCAGCAGGTCAAGTCCAGAAGCCAAGCTACTGTCTCTGGTGAGAGGCGAACACCGAGAGCACTGCAGGCACTTGAACCACCAGGGGCAGAGCCAGCAAGTCGGCTGACCCCCCTGCACCTTCAGGCAGCTTTGCAAGTTTCTTCCCTGAGTTACCTCCACCCTACCCACTCCAGGACCCCACTCCAGAGCCTCATCCGAATTTGCCCAACGCTGTCCCTGTTTGTTTGGGCCAGGGATCACGCAAGCCCAAGAATCCATCTCTCACGTAAACCTTCCAAGTCTGAGAGGCCAAAGAAAGCAGCTGGCATCTCCATCGTAACCAGTTTACTAAGGGAACTTATATACAAGGCACATCTCGGGCAGCTGCAAGACCAAGTGGATTTCCATCATACCGAGTGGCAGGCGCTAAAGGGCTATACAGGATGCAGCAGGATGGGTAGGGGCACTGGGGTGTGACCCGCCCCGGAGAAGGGGAAAACACCTTACATGCTGGCCCAGGGAAGCGCAAGGGCCTGTTCCAGGAACCAGCGTGCCTAGGGCGAAGGGGAGGGGTGACCACACCGTCTCTGGGGGTGTTTATTGGAAGCAATCTCTGCTCTGACCCAGAGGATCTGGCAGTGGTCAGGCAGCGGTCATGTCATGGCACAGTCTCTCCTTCACACCATCACTTAGTCACTGACCTCCTGTCACCAGGGGAGGCAGGGTCACACTGGGCACTGGGAGAGGCCTCTGTCTGGGAGCCTGAGGGTGTGGGCTACATGTACTTCCTCCAGACTCAGCTCTGCAGAGCACAGTGACTGCTGGGCCAGAGCCTGGATGCGGGGAACCTACCTTTCAGATCGAGTTCACTTCCCTGGAGCCTGGTCCCTGTAAAACAAACACAATCCTTGGGACCCTCCTTCCTCCCTCTTCCTGCCCTGTGTTGTCCCCCAGATGCTTCCTCGGCCCCAGCCCATTCCTAGTCCTGCACCTGAGGATTTGGAGGAGGTTGGGGTGTACGGCAGCCCCTCACTTTGAACATTACTGAGACTTTCCTCCATTCCCTGGGAGGGGACAGAGGGAGCCATTTTAGAAAGAGCACCAAAGGGCCTCTGTGAGTCTTTCTGTCTGGAAATTCAACGCCGTGGGGCTCCCTGAGGGGCGATGGCTGGCGGGTGGGACCTCAGATGGCAGTCAGGGCGCCAGATGGACCTGGGCATGGGATGGTGTTGCCTTGCTTGAATGATCCCTTTGCCCCCAGCTCATCTGTGTCCTTGGACGTTCTCAGAAGCCACTTTTTCTCTCCCCTTGGTTCAAGAGTTGCTGAGTGATTTTCTGCATCTGTCAGCTGCTGCTATATAACAACACTCCCCCAAAACTTAGTAGCTTAAAACAGCCACCAATTCTGTGAATTGGCAAATTAGTTGAACTCAGCTGGTGGTTCATTTGGTCCCAGCGCAGCTCACTTATATGCTTGCTGTCAACTGCTGGTCGGCTAGGCAGGTCTGCTGCGGTGGGGGGGCGGGGGTGGCGGGGGTGAGGGGGATGGATGCGCTGCACGTCTCTCATTGTCCAGCAGGCTAGCCCAGCCTTGTTCACATGACGGCTGGGGAGAGTTCTAAGAGGGCAGGATTAGGATGAGGTACGTGTGCCAGCTTACCTTGGGCACACACAGAAAAAATAATCAAGATAAGCAATAATTTGAAAATTAGTGCCAGAAATCTATGATGAACAAAATATAAAAATTTCAAGTACAAACAGGATCAGTGACAGCGCCACGCCAAACCACCTGGGAGCCAGAGGCAAAAGGAAGAACCATGGGGATCCTGAGGCCAGTTCCTCTCTCACTTTCTCCTGCAAGAGATTAATCGGAAGCTTGCTAGGCCCCTTGAGACTTCACGACTAGCTCATGTTAACAACCATAACACTCTATGGGCCCAAGCAAGTCACAGGGCCAGCCCAGGTACTGGGGACTGGGAAAAAAACTCCACCTCTTAATGGGAGGGGTGGCAAAACCGTACTTCAGAGGGTGTGAAGAGCTGGGGGTCTCGGCAAGTGTCTGCTCCCTCCACTGGCAGCACAGAAGAGGCAGTCCCCCCACCCACCCACCCCAGGCTTGCTTTAGCTCTGCTCCACCAGCCCAAGAGACTGAATGAGACCTTTTTCTAAAGCCCTTCCCGTGTTCTTTGTATCTGTGGGATTTTGATTACAAAGAGGACCGAGTGCTGCCGTGGAGAGGTTAATGCCATTGAAAGAAGTTCTTATCACTTACAGTCCCCAAGAAAAGGGGGCACACAGGGCCACATGGGAAGCACCAGACTTGTAAGCAAGACTGAGGAACTACAACGGATTGCAGGAAACTGAGGCAGCATGACCACAGAGTGCCATATGGGCTCCTGGATTGGATCTCGAACCGAAAAGGACATGAGTGGAAAAACTGGAGAAATTAAAAATGCACCAATGTTCATGTCCTAGTTTTAACAATTATACTATGGTTATGTAAGATGTTAGCATGAGGGGACGCTGGGTAAAAGGCATAAAGGAAACACTAATATTTTTGCAACTTTTCTTCAAGTCTAAAATTAGTTAACAATAAAAGTTTAAAAATAAAGTTATCAAAGGAAAAGAACAGTGCTGTTTCGCAAAGTTAATAGTTTGGGTGGGAGAGGCAAGGTCTCCTGGGGTAGTTGTGTAGGCATTGCTGGGGGGAGGAGCGTGTGGTGGGGTCCACGGAGACACAGTCAGGCTCTAGATTCAGTGGCTCCTGGATCTACCTGAAGGCACAGCTGGGGGTGGAGACTTAGTGGGGGCGGGAGTCACACAAAGGCTCCTCCCAGTGGCGAGGCAAGAGGGACCTGTCAGCACAGGGTGTGGGTTTCCTCTATCGGCTCCAGCTCAGGCAGCGCTGGGAAGAAGGCCCCTGTCTCAGGGTTTCTGCCTGGTCCTGTCCTCTCCTCTGTTGCAGGCTGGCATGGCCCACTGCTTGGAGCCCACGATGCTGCTGCTGCTTCTGCTGCCATGGCTGTTTCTGAGTGAGTGGCTGCAGGACCCCCGAACCCTGGCTTCTCCATCCCAGATCCTTAGGGACAGAGTAGAGGGCAAGAGGGTGACTTCAGGACAACCTGGGAGGCAGGAAGTGACATCAGCGAGAGACCTGTGCTTGGGGTGCAGGGACACCTGGCCCTCTTCTCTGTGGTGCTGTACTGACCCTGCCTCTGGCCTTCCGGTCTGCGGAGCCACCCCCTTCCCAAGTCCCACCTTGGTACCCCCGCCCCAGGAACTCTCCTTTTCCTATTTCCTCCCCTCTCCCACCCCTCTTACCCTTCCTCCAGCCCAGCCCTCCATCCTGGAGTTTTGAACTGGTTTCCTGCCCTGCATCTTCAGTGTCTCTGTGCCATTCCGCTGTTTCTGCTGTCCATCTGCTGTTTCCGTCTGCTCAGACTGTCCCTTCCCCACCGGAATCATCGCGGAGGGAAGGGTCATTTTACCAGCTGGGATGGGGAGAATGCAGTCAGGCAAAGGATTAAGGCTGAGGGGATCTTGGAGCTGAGATGTGCTGTTTTGAGGGTGGAGATGAGGTAAGGTGATCCTGGTGGAGAAAGACAGGTAAGCAAATGAGCAGAGGTGGAACCAAGACCTTAGGGGACAAACACTGGGTGCCTGTTGTGTGTGGCTGAGACCTGGGGACATGAGGGGCTTTGCTGGGAGAGGAAGGGAGGAGGGGGAAGAGGGAGGGCTCACCCCTCTCCTGTGACCTCTCCACTCACATATCCATTCCAAGTCCCTAGTGTCTGCCCGTCCTTCCTGCAGAGTGGAGGGCACTGAAGCCACCACAGGAATCACCACGGCCCCCCAAGGAGGTGGCCAGTGCCAGAGATGGGCTCTGCTCCAAGCTCTGAAGCAGGGGGCACCCCCCTACACACACACACACACACACACACACACACTGAGAGGGATGAGGGGTCAGGCTGGGAACTGCCCTGCCAGAGGGCTTCTTGCCTCAGTGAGATGCCCCCACAGGGTCTGACAGCATGAGGGGCAGAGTGAGGTGGCCTGGTTTGGTGACCTAGGTAGCAGCTGCCAAGTCTCAACTGCTGGAGACCAGGTTTAGATGTGGCCCCTGGCACGTCTGCATCCTCTGGCTCTGTGGTGGCAGGTGGACTCTCTGCCCCCAGCTCTGACCTGTGGCACAGGATAGAGCCCCATGGCCTGCCATTAGGGGCTCCTCTCAGATCCATACCCTAGCAGCTGGGCCCTCCGGTGACCACAGCCCTTTAGAGAGTCCCTCTTTAGCCTGGCTGAAGGGTGGCGGAACCAGGAGGAATCCAGAATCCAGATGGAGCAGCATGAGTTAGACAGGCCAGAAGGGAGCACCAGAAGGGAATGGAAGGGAAAGACTCTGGTGGCAGGGGGCAGGGGGCAGGAGGAGGTGGAGGAGGTAAGGAAGGAGAGAACCAGAAATCTATAGGCCCATTCAAAGGGTCAAGGAGGTGGGAGGAGGGGAAAGAAAGAAAGCTCAGCATGCCAAAGAGAGAGGATGGGGAGTGTCCATTGTTTTCAAGGCCATTTCTGATGTCTTCATTAGTCAGGTCCCCAGAAGCCTTGTTTCTCCAGTCAGGGGATCTCTTGAAACTAGGAGGAGACCCGAGGACTCTTCTTTGGGTGGGTGTGGCCGTTCTGGGGAAGGGGAGCCTGAGGAGGATGGGCCTCAGTCTCTAGGTGAGCCTCGGGGCGCCCCGTCCATCCCAGATGTGTTGCAGGAATCTCCAGGGACCGCCGCCGCTCATCCACACGACTGAAGGCTGCTCAGTGCCAGTCGTTCATACCTTAAGGCCACACTCCGCCCCCTTGGGTTTTGAGCGCGCCCCCACCTTAGGGGAGCAGAGCGGGGGCTGAAGTGTGCCTGTGAGCCGAACAGAGAACCGCAGTCTGTCTGCCCGCCCGCCCCTCTGCCAGGGTCTCCGAGCTCGGACGCACGGAACCGATGCGTGGTCGCGGCCGAGGCGTGCACCGCGGACGCGCAGTGTCAGCAGCTGCGCACCGAGTACGTGGCTCAGTGCCTCGGTCGGACCGCGTCCGGGGGTTGCCCCCGCGCCCGATGCCGCCGCGCCCTGCGCCGTTTCTTCGCCCACGGATCGCCCGCGCTCACCCACGCACTACTCTTTTGCTCGTGCTTTGATCCCGTGTGCGCCGAGCGCCGGCGCCAGACCTTTGTGCCCGCCTGCGCTTTCTCCGGGCCCGGCCCAGTGCAGCCCTCCTGCCTGGTGCCCTTAGACGCCTGCGAACACAGCAGGGTCTGCAGGTGCGGCCACGGGCAGGACGAGGAGGGGCGGGGCTGGTCAGGCTGGGCGGGGCCACCCATTCGCGAATCGCTTTTCCGCTGCACCGCGCAGGCCCCGCCTCCTGGCCTTCCAGGCCTCCTGTGCACCGGTCCCCAGTGTCCCCGACGGCTGCCCACTAGATCAGGCCTCCCGCTGCCTGCGCGCCTACGCCGGCCTCGTTGGTACGCACAACGGGAGTCCGAGAACGGGCGCGGCTCTCCTGGGCTTCCTCCACCTGGGTGGACCCATTACCCGTTCTCCGGGTCCCCTCAGGCACCGCAATCACCCCCAACTACGTGGACAACGCGAGCGCGCGCGTGGCGCCCTGGTGCCATTGTGGAGCCAGCGGAAACCGACGGGAGGAGTGCGAAGCTTTCCGGGAACTCTTTACTAGGAACCACTGCTTGGGTGAGGGGTCGGGGCCAGGAGACACTGGGGTACTACCGTTGGCTCTTACTGCCCTCTACCAAGCCGCCTGGCGGGTGGAAGTCTGTTGTAGAGGTGAGGAAATTAAGGCTTTTTGTCGCAGCCAGGTAGCCCCACTTCGTCCTCTGCTGTCCTCCTACCCCTTTGGGAATCTGCGCCCAGCTGTCTCTGGAGAGCAGGTGTCGGACCAAAGTGGGCTCCTAGGGGTGTGTAGGCTGGTGCCCCTGTGGGCAGGAGAGGACCTGGAATGGAACTACTTGAGATTCCTGCTCCTGCCACTTCTGAGGCGGTTCCATCCCCATCCCCTAGGCACTGCCAGCTGGTATCATGGATGATCTTGCCTTCCGGGTCTGAATAGCTTGGTGGTTCCCTGCCCAGTCTGAGAGTTAGGGGGCCTGAGTTTGAAGGCCTTCTCTAAGCCATTTTGTGTCCATCCCTAAAATGGGAATGATAATTGTCACCCTTCCCACTGAGGATGGAAGACTACAAGGTTTGTAAGGCGCTCAGCAGCCCAGTGGTCCTTACTTTGCTGTTCCTCACCCTGCACCTTCCATTCCGGAAGCCAGTCCCTGCAGACATTCTATCTTCCCATCCATTCGTGGGGAGAGGCCACACAGGATGCCAGGGGTCTCTCATTCGTCCCCCAGGAGTTGGCCCCTGTGCTACGGTTTCCAGGCTAAGTCCACCCTGGACCTCTCCCTCTATAGATGGTGCCATACAGGCCTTTGACAGCAGGCAGCCCCCAGTCATGCAGGACCATCAAGACCCCCGCCAGGACCTTGAGCCCAGCCTCCTGCAGGTAGGTGCAGGTAGGAGGTGGTGAGCTGGCAACCCCTGCACTGCTTCTTCCATCCTTCCATGCCAGCGTGACCTATGTGGACACGAATGACCTGGGATGGGGGTGGATGCAGAGAGCAGAGCCAAGCTTCTGCCTCAGGCCGACACTCTGCTTCCACCCCCAAGGTGTCCTCGGCAGTTGGGCCCCTAAAGGGGTGCTTCCTGCTCTCCATGCTCCCTGTCCTGGCTCTCCAGCCTCTGCTCTGACTAGGACAGCAGACGTCGGACAGCACAGCCAACTCTCCCATCCTGCCTGGAGTACATGGCCACCTCCATGGCCTACTGCCCCAGTGAAAAGGGACTGGTTGACCTCTCAAGCGGGCCCCAGTGCTCTTGACCTTTGCAGGTCTGGACACCCTGTGTGCCCGTTCCCTGGAATGAGGTGTACAGGCTGTAGGCCTGATTGCAAAGCCCATGGTTTTCCTTTCAGTAGGTTTCTTGGTTGTAGATCTCTTTCTCCACAGACCTTGGAACAGTTGGGGTCTCCCACAGGGTAGGTATGGGAGGGGGTCACCTGTGTAGCTGAGGCCTCACCAGGGCTCCAGATAACCTAGAGAAGGTCAGAGACCATCCAGACTCCCAGAATTATAAATTTTATCAGCCCCCCAATCAAATCATGCCTTAAGGAGTACCTCTGGACAAACTTGTGGGCAAAATCCCTTCTAACACGGCAGCCTTTCATGGCACCCTCCCAGTTAGGCAGCACCCATGATGATAATCACCTGTGTCCCATGACAAGCGTTGGCAGAGTGCTTCCCATCCACAATATGTTGCTTGGTGGGTACCACCTGGAGTAGGTGAGAATCCAGTCCCCTGCATTGCACTGGCCATATGGCCACCTTCCCCATGGTTTAACCCCGCACTAGGGATGGCCTCCATAGCTCAATAAATCCATGTACACTGACACTGGCTTTGCTTTCATGTGATCTGTGTCCTGGGACCCATGGTTAGCCACAGGGTGTGTTTTTGTTGGCCTGTGTGACTTCAGATGGCCTCAGAACCTTTCTGGGCTTTGTCTCCTCATCTACAGATTGCAAACTGAATAAACTATCAGGTCCTAGTGGTAGGGATTTAGGTTGCTTTTGTCTATTTTTTTTCTTCTCTGCTAGTACTCAGATAAAGAAACTATATTTCCCAGACTCCCTTGCAGCTAGGGTGGTCCCATGACACAGTTGTGGCCAATGAATAAGTGGCATTCACAGATGAAGCTTCCAGGAGAGCTCTTTAAACAGAAATAGACTTGCTGACTGGCCCCTTCAGCCTTTGGCCTCAACCTCCCCCTCTTCTTGCCCACACCTTGGTGGCAATGCCTGGGGACATGGGCACCATCTTGAACATTGAGTCATTGCACTAGCTCCAGTCCACTTCCCTCTGGACTCTTCATTGTGTGAGAAAAATGAATGACACCTCTAATTTGTTTAAGGCAATTTCTCCCTAGATGTCTGTTATTTGCAGCCAAAAATAGGCCCTGATTGATACACTCCCACCTGTGGGGTGCCAGGGAGCCCCAGGGTCGCCTACCGTACTCACTTAGGGGAGCCGCATCTCAGTGCCCACAGAGCCCAACCCTGACAGGCACTTGAAGGAAGGAATGACAGGAGTTTGTTTTTTATTTCCACATATTCTACCTGCTTTGCTC
Source organism: Trachops cirrhosus (assembly GCA_028533065.1). Lineage (NCBI taxonomy): Eukaryota > Metazoa > Chordata > Mammalia > Chiroptera > Phyllostomidae > Trachops > Trachops cirrhosus. Next base: position 70,490,162 of record CM052547.1, read on the forward strand.
CATGTGGAGAGTCAAATTCTTTCCTGGAGCTGAGGGAAATTTATCATAAAGGTTTTTTGTGAGCACTCCATGTGTGTGGCCAGTGTGGACCCACAGAATGCAAAGGGCATTGTGTTAAATTTCCGTTCTGCAAAGGAGTTTGGGGAGGAGAGGGCAGAATAATGGGGCCCAGGTACTAAGCCTCTGCCCACTTCCTTCTTCCTCAAAATCTTGGAGACTTCTGAGGGGTGAAGGGATCCCATGCCTTTGTGCTCCCCTTTCCAAACCTGGTTGAGGTTTGTCAGGGGCTATGGAAGCAGAGGCTGTTGGTACCTTGCTCGGAGACTGCTCTGGCCAATGCAACCCATCCCCCATGCCGCTGGGAATGCTGGCTGCAAACACAGCTCTAGAAAAAACGCCTTTGAGGTTACACTCTGCTCCCTGACTGAGATGTGGGTACCACAGCCTATCCTGCTTGCCTCAGGGGGATGATCCTGTGTGCCAGCTTGCTCCAAAGCTTCATGCCTGATCCCAGCTGAGACTGCATCCTAGCTTAGCTCCTTCCCCTACCCACTTCTGACTCCTTTGCTTAGGAGGTTCCTGTGAGGGTAATCCCTCCAATAAATCAGGGTCTGAGAATCCCTGTCTTGGGCTCGGTTTCTGGAGAACCTGACCCTAAGACATGAGTTAGGTACAGGCCACACCAAAGCCCAGGCCTGGGGCTGTCCTAACCAGAAAAAGAGCTACCGGCTCTGAGACTGCATACTTAGCAACTCACACAAAACCCACAGACACCCTGCGAGGCAGCTGTGAACCAGCCTCCCAGCTTCAGCCAGTACTCTCCTGAGTGAACCAACCAGAAAATCCAGCCAGCCTGGACACGTGACTCAGCCATCCAAGCTTCAGGCACTGCTCTCTCTAGGGGTTCAAATGATGTCGCCCCTGCTGGTTTGTGCATGGCTTCCCTCTGCAGCCAGGCAGGCTGTCCCCACAGGGTGGGTAAGAATGCCACCAGCAGCCACTGGTCTATGATCACTCCTTGTAGCATTCGCGGCATTCATGGACTGTCCCAGGCCGCACTCTGTTGGTCCCAGCATGGGTCATAAGCCTTTTCCCAGTGGCCTGGGGAGTGACATCAGCCCATCAAGGTCACATGAAATGAGAAGGCAGTTTTCCAGTGGAAAAAAGGAGGAGTTTTGGGCAAAGTGCGAATCCAACCTGTCCTCACTCTATGAAGGAGGAATGCTTTCAACCATCGACACGTGCATGGGAGTGGACCCCTGTAAGTGGGCTGAGGAGATACGGGGTGTGTGTGTGTGTGGGTGGGGGGAGATTGGGGGCAGGGTGGGCAAGTGAAAGCATCACCTTGCCCTGCTCACTATGACTGATCGCATGGTGGCCCAAATGCGGAATTAAATATCTGCTAAATAATTTGCTTTATGTGAGAATGTGTTAAACTCTCTTACTCCATGTTTTACTCAGATAAATGGAGTAAAATCAAGGCATATATACCTTTCAAAAGTTTGGAAAGATAAAAGCGAGCAGAACTGAGCTGGAATCGCGTTGTTCCACGGCAGCTGCCTGCCTGCCTTCGGTCCTTCTCTCCAAGCAGACACACTCAGGTCTAACCAGACAGAGCCTCTTTAACATCGGTGAGTGGCGGAAGGAGGCTTCCTCACTGGGTGCAGGGAGAAAAGATCCCAGGACCCCGATGCCTGCCTCTGTTTTTCCCCAGCGGGGACATTTCGTGTGGGGGGCCTGAGGCTGTCTGGGGCATTGACGCAGCCAGCTCTGCAGAGAAGCCAAGAGGAGGGACGAGGTGTTTTGGTCTGTGAAGGCCACTGTCTCGCCACTCCTGGGCCAGTCAGCTTTCTGAGGGTTTTGCTGCTGTGAGGGCTGAATGGTGGCCCCAAAGGTATGTCCACATCCTAAGCGGTGGAACCTGTGGATGTTACCTTGTATGTAGGCAACGGAGTGAATGTCACCCAATGTGGCAAAAAGACTTGATTAAATTAAGGATCTTGAGAGGAGGTGCTTATACTGGATTATCTGAAGGGACCATACATGTAGTCACAGGAATCGTTATGTGAGAGGCAGAGGGAGACGAGACATGGGCGGAGACGAGAGTGAGGCAAGCACAAGCCAGGAGTGCGGGCAGCCACCAGCAGCTGGAAGAGGCCAGGAATGAATTCTGCTCCAGGGCCTCTGGAGGGGGCACGGCCTGGCCACACTGAGATGCTGGACTTCTGGCCTCTGGAACCGTGAGAATACATTTCTGTTGTTTAAAGCCAACAAGGTCGGGTAACTTGTCACAGCAGCCCCAGGAAACTCATGGAGTCGTCTGAGGTTGTCAGAGTTTGGTTTCTGTCACTTCTACCTAAAAAAGTCCTGGCCCACACGTGGTTTTAAGTCTGGCCAGACTCCTCAAGGTGGAGTCCAGCTGTGGCCCCCACGACCAGGAAGAGGTCCTGCCTAGCTCGTCCACACCTGAGTGTCCTACCAGGTAGCCTGGCTGCTGTCACCCTCTCACCTGCACTCAGGAAGACTGTGGCAGTGGCACTGACTGACCTCATCCCTGTGACTGGGTCTCTGTTAGCTGCTGTCCACATTGAGCCTCTAGCCGGCAGGTGGCTGGGGTTGAGAGTGAGGCAAGAAGGCAGGTGCTGGAAGCTTCTGTTGATTTATTGGTGGAAACTTCATGGCTCATGAATGCCACTCTGGCTGGGAGGCTGCTAATGTACAAGGTCGGTATGGAAACTGCTCATTGCCCACTGCCCTTCCCTCCCCCTCCTTCATTGAGTGAGGTGGTGCCAATCTCACAGAACCATCTCATTTTTTTTAAAGATTTTATTTATTTACTTTTTTAGACAGAGAGGAAGGGAGGGAGAAAGACAGAAGCATCAATGTGTGGTTGCCTCTCATGCACCCACACTGGGTACCTGACCCGCAACTCAGGCATGTGCCCTGACTGGGAATCAAACTGGCAACCCTTTGGTTTGCAGCCTGCGCTCAATCCACTGAGCTACACCAACCAGGGCTATCTCATTCTTTTTTAAATATTTTATTTAATTTTAGAGAGGAGTGAAGGGACAGAGGGAGAGAAACATCCATGTGAAAGAGAGATGCATTGATTGGTTGCTTCTTGTATGCCCCCTACTGGTACCCTGGCCCGCAACCCAGGCATGAGTCCTGACTGGGAATTGAACCAGCGATCTTTTGGTTCACAGGCTGGCACTCAATCCACGGAGCCACACCAGCCAGGGCAGAACCAGCTCATTTTTACTGGAAGTGTGGATGTTGCCAGTAAAATTCCCAGAGAAGCAGGACAGGGGCTCTGCAGGACTTCGGGAGACATCCCCCAGCTGGACAGAAACTGGCTGGTGAGCCCGGCATGCACGTGAAAGGAGGCAGAGACACGACCCTGCCTCTCCGGGCTGCAGCGCTGGGAAGGCCTGAGCTGGAGGATTCTCGGGAAGCTGTTCTGCCAGGGACGTGTCACCCCATACCCAAAGGAGCCTCCAGTCCAGGATAGAAGATGCAGGGAGGTAAATAGGGATGAGGACGCACACAAGAGGACAAAACACACAAACCTCACAACCTGAGCCCTCAAGAGACCAGGGTGGAGCAAATGAGGAAGAAAGGCCCCCAGGGCGGGGGGCTGGGCCTGTCCACTGCTCCTGTGCGGCGAGCGTCACACAGTCAGTGGGGTCTCCTGGTCTAGTCCCTTGAGTTGGCAACACAGGATGGAAGGGAATTCTTGCCAGGCATGGTACACAGCCATGCAGGGCTGCCGAGTGTGTCTGTTCAGAGGCAGCCCACACAGGTGTGCGGGGCTGGGGACTTAGTCACCAGGAATGACACTGCTGCTGGTGACGGTTTTCCAAAACGATGACCAGATCCTGGTAAAGGTATGAAGAAAACAAAGTTCGGTCGCCCCTCGATTTACACAATAGTAGAATTTCTGGAAAACTGATTGTATGTTAAACCAGCTCTCACATAGTGGGTTTGTAATTGGGTTCTACACTAAAATATTCAGAAACATTTTCTCACATACACAAATATCCAGCAAGACATTTGAAAGTCGAGTGGGATGTGGGTCAATTCCTTGTCGGGTGGGACAGTCCCGTGTGTCACAGGATGTCAGGCCCTTCCTCTTCCATGCAGTAATTGAAATCACCTCCAGCTACTTCCAAAATGTCCCCTAGGGGGCAGCCCTGTGCCAGCTGAAAAAGATTGCCCCGGGGCACCTGCCTGCCCCAGCTCCTACCAGTGCTGTTGCAGCCCACTTTGCTTTTGCCCACCAGCAAGGGGCCACATCCGGCCCTCCGCACCAGCTCCCTCCTTTATTCAGCTCTGCTCCCGTGTCACATCAGAACGGTCCCTTCTCAGCACCACCATGCAAGGCAGCAGTTCCCCCCAGCACTTTCTACCTCCAACCCTATTTTTACCTTGCTTCACAGAACTTACCATCGGACACTGTACCATCATCTGTCTCCCCCGCTACACTGTGAACTCTCTGAGGACAGGAACAGTCGTCTGCTCCCTTCACTGTGAAACCCCGGTCCCCACATAATGCCTGGCTGGGCAGGACACCCTCACGACCCGGCTGTGCAGGATGAGTCTGGCAAACACGGCAAACACTGGTCTAGCTCGATTTTATTGTTGATCATGCAATTTCCTTTTTTAAAAATTATACTTTTCCCCATTTATCAAAGTTCATTAAAGAACTCCCCAAATTATTAAATCGCCTTTATTCTTCAGGGATTATTCATTCACAGAGCAGACCATTTCATATCTTACATCGAGGGCTCTCACGCACTCCTCGTGGGCACAATCAGGTGTCCGCAGTGTTCTCCTTTCTCCGCGGTGCACGCATCGCCTCTGGGCAGGCTCGGCAGGGTTTCCCAGGCTGCTTCTCCTGAGTCTCAGAAGGGGCACGGCTTGCAGCCCCAGACCAGGCATCTTGCAGGCTGAAAGCGGCAACTAGTACAGGCACCAACCTCTCCAGCCTCTAGAGCAATTTTAAAACCCTGCTAGGCCCTGCCTTGGTGGGGGAAGTTCCCGAGGGGGCCCATGTCTGCCCCGTGGGCCCCATCCCAGGTGGCCTTGGGCTGTGCCCTCCTCAGACCCAGCTTCCGCAGCCTCTCCCACCCACAGGTACTTCTGATTAAGCTTCCTCAATAGTCAGGGTTTTTGTTTTTTTCATTTTTAAAGGTTAGTCTAACGGTTTGTCTGGCAACACAATCCCCTCAAAAACCTGGGCTTTTCATGTTCTGGTGCAGGTCCGGTGCCAGTGACGACATTCCTGGTTCTTTCCGGGACGCGCTTCTGAAGTTGTCTTCATTCCTTTGCTCCCTCACCCGTGCGCCTCTCCCTCAGGACGATGGCCTTGAAGCAGGAGGCTCCAGAGGGAGGACCACATCCTGCCCTTGATTCTCACCTGGAAGCAGAGTCCCTGAATGTCTCGGGGCCTCTGCTGTTCACAGGGACGTCTCACTGTATGGAGACTAGAAGCAAGACTCATTGGCTTTTCCGACTCTAAGACTCTGGATCTCAGAATCCTCCGCTCCTTTCCCTTCTCCTTTGTAAGCTAATTCTGGAACTCAACTCCTTCTTGTGATACCTTGCCAAAAGCAGTCAGTAACAACCAACACACACCACATTTTGTTTTTTCGAGCTTCTCCCCCTCGAACTAAAAAACCAGAGGACATACAGATTGCTTTCCAAGTTACCAGATGGTTTGCCCCTGCCTCACGGGGTCCCCAGCTGTTCTGCCTGCTGTGTCTGTTTGCCTGCCACCTGGCCCCTAACTAAGCCCATGCCACGTGTTTTAGGTTTTGGTTACAGTTGCCTTCCACCTCAAGGTACCAATTTGTGTATCAGTGAGAAAAGCTATAAAAAGCGATCAAGCCTCAAATCTTGGTGGGTCAGTCGAGTGGAAGTATGCTTTTCAGGGACGCAAATACCAGTGCACCGCCCTTGCTCCCCAGGTGGCCTGCCTCTCCTCGGTGACTCAGGACACACCTCCCCCCACACCTTCAGTCCCTGATTCCCCGGGAGTCCCGTGTGGGAGCACACTATGTGCCAAGTTTGGAACCTGCACACCTCACTTCTTTGGCCACAGCTGCTTATGGCTCCAACCTAACTACACAGGGGCTGGGAGATGCTGCTGACCTGGGCGTTCAAAGGCAAAAGCACGGGTTTGGTGGACACACAGCAGTCTCTGCCACACTACTACTGAAACACAGGTTTTCATCCTGCCGGGAGCCCTTGAAGGTTCCACAGCCCTCCGCAGGGGTTTCAAGGACCACCCCAACCTTGCAGGAGTCACTAGTCCAGAGGTTTTCCTCTGAGTCCAGGCCCAAGCTTGGGGGGCACTTCCACCCCCATCTCCCAGACCCCTGGGGCCTCTGTATGAACCACTGTTCTTCCTTGTACTTTCTCTGATGTTCTCAATTCTCACGATGCTTCTCACCCTTCCGGGCTCTTCGCACTCCGCACCAGGGCCCTGGAATGTTCTGAGCCCAGAGGAGCTGCATGAAGTGGGGCTGGGCAGGCAGAAGGCCCACGGACCTGACGGTGTGAATGGCACGTATTGATAACTTCATCAAAAACTCAAGACTGACAGCAGTGCTGAGGCCAGGGGACACGAGCCCACCAGCACGCCTGAGGGTTAGCAGTTTGGAAAACCCAGAGACATTCAGGAGCCCGTGAGGAGAGGAAATGCTGATGGACCGAGGGCAGCCAGCAGGCAAGGCATCAGTGTGGACTGTTCCGCACACCAGTGCCACTGTCAACTGAAGGGCGCACGGCACAGTGGGGACATTAGGAGGTTCCTCCACAGGTGTCCAAAGTGCCCACCCTGTTGGTTTAACACCTTCATCTTCAACTGCCAAGTGCTTCCTCTGAGGGAGTCTGAAATTTGGGAACCATTTTGAACTTTTCTTTCCTTAAGGCTCTAATGACCAAGTTGTAAAAAGTGAAACAAAAAAAATCAAAGGCTCAGAAAAAAACCCCACGTTTTTACCAGATCTACTTTTATTTTAGAAGGAAGTTTGTAGTATAGGGTTAGTTTTGATTATGTACAAGTTCTTCACATTTGTGTTTAAAATGCACAGACCTCCCTTATTTCTCTTGTTCCTGCTTAAATTAGCTGTTATTTTACAATACAAAAAATACCAAAAAATTGCAGTCCTAAATGTATGTATAACACCCACAATCCCCAGCAATGAAATAGTTTACAATACTTACTCCATATTTACATGAGTGCAATAGATGCTAAATTATACATATTAACAAACTAAGCTTGAATCCAAACAAACAAACAAAACCGTAAATTGCTACAGAACAAAACGTTTCCAGAGCCAGAATTAGTTCAATGAAACAGGCTTCACTAGTGTTTAGAATGTTTTGTGCACAAATTCAGTTACCAGAAGTCGATTCCATTATTGCCATTAAAAGAGAAGGCGCCAGTTTTCTTCTCTCCCAATCATTCCCCTGCAAGCGAGGGTGTTCAGGACTCGGGAGATGTCTCCTGGGGGCCACCTACGAACCATCACTGGGATGTCTGAGGCTGAGTTTGGTACACTGGGTAAACATTTCAGACTGAGAGCGGGCGGGGGGGCCCAAGGACAGACCCTCCTTTCCCGGGTCTGTGCTCAGGACAGCCAATTCTCACAGAAACCAGAAGGAAAAGGTCTCCTGGGACAGTGGGTCTGGGAGCTGGATTCTGTCGTAATCCTGGCGCTCCTTTTCACCCCGGTCACTGCCCTAGAGTGAGCTTAGGTTGTTTGTGCTCAGGGAGCACGTGTTGAATGGATGGATGAATGACACTGAAGCATCAAAGGCGCTCCTGGCGAGGACACGCCACCCAAGGAAGTGAATCGCTCCCACTCCTTCCCCTCACACACGCCATTAAGTGGAAGGAGTAAGATTGGCACCGGAAGGTAAAATGTCTTTTTCCGATAGTGCTCTGGTCTTTTCATTTGCCCCAGATTTTCTGGTGCGTCTCTAATCTCGCACCTCAGGCCTCACCCACAGATCTTGTCATGTTCTCCTTTTGCTGCCCGTCTTCTGCCCAGAGCTGCTTGGCCTTCTGGGTAGCTCAGGGGAGTATGAGCTGCCTTCTCTCCATGCCTCTTCCCGCCTTTTGGAGGTGGTCCCCAGAAGGAGGCACAGGCTTCCCCCTAAACTGTGTGTGGAGAGGCGGGTAGGAGAGGCCAGGAGGCCGGTGTGTGTGGCTCTCCATGGGGAAAACGGAAGCTGTGTATCAACAACTAGCCACGCCACTCCCACCACCAGTTTCCAGTATAGTAAACTATGGTCCTCGGAAATGATCATTAAAAATTTAGATAAAACCACAACGAAACGCAGCCTGAAACCCCCTTTTTGGAAAAGCTGATTATTCCAGGTATAGTCTTTGAACTCACAGACCTCAAGCGATGTTTCTCAGGAGGAGCCTGGCTGTCCCCGGTCACCCACAAGCACCCAGAGGCGGAGCGGCTCACGAGGCACGCGCAGCGCCCACGCCAGAGACAGAGATTCCCACCGCGGTCTGAGTCTCCTCACACACCGCTGCCTGAGGGGACTCGCCGCCAGTTTCCACGCGTGTGCTGACAGGTGATTCAAATTAGCCAGTCGGCGCCACATGCATCCGAACACACCGGCGCGATGGGGGTGCCCTTCTTGGCTCTGTTTTCCGTGTTTCAGGGCCTAACTGGAAGACTTCTCCGAACCTGGATATCCAGTATATGGCACAAAAACATACTGGGTGAAACTCAGACACCATTACATTTAATAAAAATACACTGAGATATTTTCCTGTTTTATGTACACTCCGAATGTCTGGACATTCCGGACGCTGCTGTAGAGTTATGTACAAGTGCAATATCGATGCTGTCTGACTGCTTTAATCATGTCCAGGGCTCTCCTGTGGCATGCAGACACCCCCTCGGGTCCCGGTGACGCTCTCCTGGTAACTGGCTCCACGCTGAGCGCCCTCTCTCCGGCCCTTCCCTTCCTCCGGCCCGAGCCACGAGGAAGCTGTTTGCCACGGGCCTCGGAGGAGAAGCAGGTGGAATCAGCTGTTCTCCACTGCTGGAGCAGAACTACACTTCATCGGCTCCTTCCTTCTTTTCTAAAATGGAACATTCTCTTTTAGGAAAAATAAATAAAAGATAACCGGGTGGCCGTGGGACTTGGTGCATGTTACTTCAAGGCATGGGACCGGGTGGCTGTGGGGCAACTGTGGGGAAGAGACTGCTTCTTAGAACAAACGAGGATTCCCTGTGTGAGGAGCCTCTCCAGTGCCTCCCTCTTGCCCAAGAGGCCTCGTGGAAATCACAGAGGGGAAGGGCCAGTCCACGGCAGGCTCTCTGTGGCTGCCGTGACCTGGAGTAGGGATGTGGGAAGCTCGGAGAGGTCTTTTCTAGAACCATCTGCTCTTTAACAGTGATGTGAAAACACAGCTTTCTGAGAGAAGAGTCTCAAAGTAGAGGTGTTCTGTGTACCAGACAGTATCTTATGGTTCACCTTCTTTGAAAACATCTTTCCAGGCAACTCTTCATGGGAGTGAGGTCGGTACCGGGGAAGAGACAATACTCCCTCTCTAGGCACTGCATTTAGAGGTGAAATGCTGCAGTTTTTGCTCTTTTGAGTATTAATTTCTCCAAATTCACAAACTCAAGCATTGTTGTCTAGAGGTCCATCCCCAGGCTTTGAAGCACAAGAGGTCCTGGGAGGCCGCTGCATGATGCCAGAGGACAGCGCCACGCCCAGTGGCGCCCTGCGAGGAAGGCAGGGGTTGCCCCACCCTGCTTGGTCACTTTCCACATGGCAGAGTTTTCCCTCCTTGTCCATTTTCCCATGTGCTTTTCATCCTTTTAGTGTTCACTGCCCGCCCCACAGCCACCAGCTGAGTCGGAGGGAGGAGTGGGGGGATGAGGAGCCCAGGCCCTCCCGGGGAGAGAGGGTGAATAGCTCCTGGTCCTTCTCCAGGCCCCGGGCAGGTTCTGCTCACAACAGCAGGAGCTGGGAGGTGCCCCTCTCCTGGCGTGTGATTCCACTTGCAGCCTGCGGTGACCCCCAGCCCACGGTAGGCTGCAGGCACAGAGTTGCTCTTCAATCCAGGTGCTGTCCTACTCTTTCCTGCTCCAGGGAGGCCTGTGATGTGGGTGTGACCCATCTCCTGTGCTGCTGTGGCAGCAGGTGGGCAGAAAGGCTGGAGCTGACGTCAGGCCTAGAGTCGCCTGGGGGCACGGGGACATGTGGGGATCACGCTTACTTAGTGTCCTTTTTGATAACAATACAAATAGGAGCTTTTACAGTAAGGTTATTTTTGCTTTCCTTTCAGTCCTTGCTGCTGGGATAAAGGTTGCTTGGGGTGAGAATTCTTTCCTGGCTGCAAAGCACATTTTAGAAAAAAAAAGCAGGCTGCCAATGGAAGCTATTTAAAATTTATAATAATGTAGGAATGCAATTATGTAAAAACTGAGGCTTACTAACTTTCCAACTGCTAGATCTATTTAAAGTCTAGGCACTTAGTGTTATGTGTATGTGTGTATGTGAGAGAGAGAGGAATTTCAAACGGATTTAGACTAAATCAATCAAGTTGCTCTAGAAAACTACCTATTACACCAGTTTACATTCTAAGTATCACTGCTGACCTTGACATTTAAAATAGCCCCCTTCTATCTGAGTTCAATATGATTCAAAAGAGATGGACCGTTATTAGTTCTCAACTAGAAAAAAGCTACTCCTTGGAAGAGAGGTATCTGCCTAAAACGTGCAAGAATAAACAGCACATCTTTTAAAAAAGATAGCAGGCTTCAGATGAAAACAAGTTCATTCATCTGACTCGTTTGGAAAAGACTGTGTTCCAGAATGACTGATGACGCATGTCTACTTGTAAACACCACATTTTTGTTTTTTGCGCAGTTGAGACAGTCCCAAGAGCAGCTTCCCACAAGTAAACCTGAGTGTCGTTCCCAGCTCTCTCACTGGCTCCACTAAGGCCTACTCCAGCAACATGTGGATCGCCCCGGACATGTGATTAAATCAATCATTTCCTATGCAAAAACAAAAGGTTAGGTGCTGGAGCACAGATGGAGAAACTGTCAAAGAAAGCTCGTGAACATGCAGATGAGTCGGATGTTTCCAGTCGGAGGGTTTCCAGTTTTCGGCCCTGCTCCGCTCTGCAGAGCGTCTCCTGCCTGCCTGCCTGCCCCCTCCCTGCAGATGGCTCTAGCATGCCACACCTCGCCGTGCTTCGCCCACTCACGAAGAGTCCCTGGCCCCAGCATCAAATACAGGTCCCAGGCTGCGCAGGCGGCTGCTGCTTCCGGTTTCTCACCGCTCCTGACTTCTCTTTGTACACAATTGGCATCTGCTGAGAAATGTCCACCAGGGCGCTGGCTACCGCGAGACCTTGGGAGAACCCACAGAGGGAACACGTGTTAAGGAGCAGCTTGCTTTTATGTTTAAAGATAATTTAAAAAATTTCTGTTTACATTCCCATGGTGCAATAAATAAAGCAATAAAGTACGTAGGGAAGTCTTACTTCCACTCTGCCCTCCCTCCGCCTTTCCCCTCTCCAGCTGAGAAATAGCTCTCATTAGTTTGCATATATTCTTTCAGGGTTTCATTATGCAAATACAAACACGCAGTCTGTGCCTCTCCCCACTATTTACACAAAAGGTGTGGCTTGCTTTGCAACAGATCAGTCAAGCCAGAGCTCTGCCTACTGGTGGGAGCATTTGAATACGATTGCAGACACACTAAGCACTAAACTTTTCCTGCCTGCCTCCAAAAGGATGCCACGAAAAAGCAGCACTGTTTGCAATGAAATTCAGATTCACTCCACATTGCCCAGCTAGCACTGGTGATTTTTACATCTATATCATGACACAGGTTAGGACAGACTCTGGAATAAGCAGGGGCCTTAAACCTCCCCGGGCCTCAGTTCCCTCGTCTGTAAAATGGGGAATAACAACACAGGGCTTGCATGGAGAGTCAGTGAGCGAACGGAAGTAGTTCTGCTTGGCTCATCACCCCCCACCCTGCCCCTGCCCCCCCTTGCTTTAGGGACTGGTGGTTTCACTCCCCTGTCTCCTTTCCGAACTTGCACCACTAGCTGATGTTCATTAGGGAAAAGGCCAGCCCAGGCTCAGAGCTGGGCTGAGGCCCTCAGGAGCCACGCTGGGAGACTTGCCACTTCACCTCACTGAGCCTATAAAATGGGGGGATGCAGAGTGGGGAGCTTCTAAGTGCCAGGTTCAGCATCTGGCACTCAGTGGAGAACCCACACCGGTGACAACTGTTACACCAAAGGCAGAGCCAGGCGCTCTGGGAGTCTGGACAAGCACATGCGCTCAAATGCGGGGGTGGTACGGGTAGAGAATGTTGTGTTGCGAGCCAGCCACCTCCTCGCCATCCCAGCTGGCACCCCGCCACCGGGGAGAATCGGCCAACATGGTGGCAAAAGACACCGCACCAGAGTCGTCAGGTCAATGGGCCATCCTGCCCTCAACACAGGCAAGGTCGAGATGGGGGCTCAACTCACTGAAGTCCCTGGGCAAGGGCAAATCGAGCAGTTCCCCTCTGAAGTGAAGGCAGCAAATCCTGGCCTGGTCAAGCCTACAGGCGCCCCTTGCAAGGACACCCCAGACACAGACCACCGGAAAGAAAGCTGACCGGAAGCTCTGCTCAGCTGCACTCGGGGCTGCAAGCTCGGGCCCGGGCAAGGGCTCTGGGTCACACTTTCCTCATGACACAAGGCATTTTTGACTGAGGCAGCTCTGGCCCCAAGAACCATCTCAATCGAAAGCTGTCTAAGGCATTCGCATTGTCTGAGGCATCCCTCCAAAGTGCGCCATGATTAATCAAGATACTTCCCAAACTGCGTTCCTTCATGTTCAACAACACAACGATGTTTATCTAAATTATGAGTCATGTATCTGACGGAACGGTGTAAAAGAGACTGGTAAAATGTTATGTAGTAAGCTATAAAAATGTTTATGAAAGTTATATGACAAAAGAATGAAAATGAGAGTGATGCAAACATTTCAACTAAATTGCCAGCAAGGGCTGGAAAGGAAACAGGATAGTGTAAACTGATGGATGTTGGATAGCAGAGTGGTGAGTAAATTCTGAAAAACCTCCTTTCACTTGTAATAATCGCTGTTTTGTGCCTTATTTTTAAAACAGAGTGAAAAAAGCAAATGAGATGCAGTAGTTCTGGAAATACCCACTGGAGAATCACCAGCGTGGAGGAGCCAGCTGGAAGCCGTGAGGGCAGGCCAGGCGAGAGAGAACGCATGGGGCAAAGAGGGCAACGCCTACACCGAGAGGCAGCAAAGGGGCTGCAGAGCCAGAGGGGCCAGAGGCACTGCAGGCAAAGGAGGGCACGGTCCGAAGCATCCACACCACTGGGAGGCTGAGGAAGCTGGCGCAGTGAGGGCAGTCTGCACCTTCCCCTGGGAAGGAAGGGTGACCCCAGGAAAGAGTTTTGGGGAATACCACTGACAATGGGGTCCTCTCACTGAATCCTCAGGCCTGAAGCAGGCACGACGCAGTATGGCTTTCATATCCAAGCTCTCAGTGAAAGAGAAGGATCCCTCACACGTCTAAAAAGTACACCGTGTCACTGACCCTCTCATCTACTCACCGGACTGCCCCGGAGGAGGGATTCCACCAAGACCTCGAGGGAGCCTCACGAACACTGAGAGGACAGCAGCTTTGTTGCCAAAACATGGCTCCAGGGCAATGGGCTTAGGAATAGTCTGGTGGGAGAAAACAAAGGGTTAGCTGAAGTGGTGTTTCTAAGCTTCACAGTGAAGCCTTCAGATGTGACTTTTTAAAGATGCTCTCTGTATGTTTCTATTGCTGTGTAACAAATTACAAACTTAATAGCTTAAAACAACACCTCTATTATCTCAGTTTTGAAGGTCAGACGCCCAGACCTCTGTAGGGTTCTCTGCTTAGGGACGTAGGACTTCCATCAGGTCGGGAAAACTCTTAGCTCTTATTTCACAGGAGTCTCAGTCCTTATCTTCACGAGAGGGAAGTGGAGTACCAGCAGGGCTTTACTCTTCATCCTGAGGCTCTGGGGAAGAATCTGCTTCAGACTCATTCAGGCTGTTGGCAGAACCCAGCTCCTTGCAGCTGTAGGCCCGAGGTCCTCATTTCCTTGCCCGCGGTCAGCCACTCTCTTCTCTTCGAGTTCACGTGCGTTCCCGCTCACATGGCCACTTCAGCGATGGTACATCAAGTCCTTACCATACTTCCTCTTCTGACACCAGCTGGAGAAAACTCTCATGTTACTTTGGGACTTTTATTACTTCTGCAAAATCCCTTCACAGCGCTACCTCGAGTTTGATGAACTAACCATAAGACAGGAATCTTGGGGACCATCTTTAGAATCCCGCCCACCACACCTCCAAATATGTCAGCAATCTCTTTGGTTGCATTGGAGAGAATAACTTCCAGAACCACCCTGGCTGTGGCACGGGGCAATGACTGGACGGGTGAAATGGCAGAAGTTGGGAAACCAGATATGAGCAACTACAATAGTCCAGGTGAGAGACGGCAGTGGCCTAGACCGAGGTAGCAGGTAACAGTGGTGGAGGGGTGTGTAATGGTTTGGAAATATTTTTGATGATAAAGACAAAAAGATTTGCAAGAATGAATCAAGAGTGATTTTGTGATTTGGGCCTGAGCCACTAGGATGATGGAGATGATAGATGAGTTCAGCAAGATATGCCAGAGAAGCAGGTGTGGGAAACACTGTACACAACTGTTTTAGATGTGTTAAGTTGGAGACACCTGTTCAGACAGCCAATGGGGACAATGAGTATGCAGTTTAATATATGAGTTGGAGGCTCACTGCAGAGATGTGAGTGGAGAGCTCATGGTATTTAAACCCATGGATAAGACCACTGTGGGGGCGTTTTCTGGATGTCTGTGTACTCCCAACATTCTTATGTTAAATTATAATGCCCCAGGGTGACAGCATTTGAATTGGGGACTTTGGGAGAAAATTAGGTCAGGAGGGCAGAGCCATCATTACTGGGATTACTGCCCTTAGAAAAGAGACCACAGGGAGCTCCCTCATCCCGTCCACCACGTAAAGGTTTCAGCTAGAAGGCACCATCTATGCACGAGGAAGTGGGCTCTCGGAAGTCAGTGAATCTTCCAGCATCTTGATCTTGGACTTCCAGCTTCCAGAACTGTGAGAAATAAGTTTCTGTTATTTGTAAGACCCCCAGTCTCCGGTATTCTGTTATTGTAGCCCAAACAGACTATGAAACTCAATCACCAAAGCAGTAGATGCAAAAGATGTGAGAAGAGGCCCAAAGACTGAGCCTGATGTGCACGATGTTCGTTAAAAGGCGCTGGGGAGATGGAGAGGCTTGAACGAAGAACACTGAGCAAGAACAGCCTTAGGGAAAGTGTGCTGTGTCCTGAGAGTCCAGAAAGTGTTGTAGGGTTAACCAACTGTGTCACATGCTGCTGACATATGAAATAATGGTCTTGTTTAGTACCTCAGGTTTATCTACTATTTTCTTAACCTTTTAAAAATTTTATATTATTTTTTTTAGAGAGGGGCAAGGAGGGGGAAAGAGAGGGAGAGAAACATCAATGTGTGGTTGCCTCTCGAACGCCCCCTACTGGGGACCTGGCCTGCAATTCAGGCATGTGCCCTGACTGGGAATCAAACTGGCGACCCTTTGGTTCGCAGGCTGGTGTTCAATCCACTGAGCCACACCAGCCAGGGCTATCTATTCTTTTCAATCCCACAAATTATTACTGGTTTACCAGGAAAACGTTTGCTTAGATTTATGCACGTGTCCGCTTTTTATTTACTCACTATTCCTTATTATTCCATCCTCCTGGGGTAATTTTCCTTCTTTCTAGCACATCCTTTAGACATTTCTTTTGTACAGGTCTGTTGTGGGCAAACTCTGTTCTTCTTCTAATCAGAAGATATCTTTGTCTTTATTTTATCCCTGTTCTTGGAACACAGTTACCAGGCACATTCTTCTAGACTGGCAGTTGTCTTTCAGTTCTTTGAAGGTACTCTTCCACTCTCTTCTGGTCTAGTGTTAACTTATGAAAAGTCAGCTGTCACTCTGTCACTCCTTTGTAGGTGATCTTTTCTTGTTCTCCCAGTCATTTTTTAATGCAGAAAAATACCTGTAACGTAAAACTTACCATCTTAACTACTTTTAGGTGTGCAGTTCAGTGGCATCAGTTACATTCGTATCGTTGTGCAACCACCACCACCAACCATCTCCGGAGCTGTGATCACCTTGTAAAGCTGAAACTCTGTACCTGTCAAACAGTAACTCCCATGCCCTCCTCCCCCTCCAGCCCGACAACCACCGTTCGACTTTGTCTCTATGAATCTGACTTAGTTGAGGTACTTCATATAAGTGGAATCATACAGCATTTGTCTTTTTGTGACTGGATTATTTCACTTAGCATAATGTCCTCAAGGTTCACTGATGCTGTAATGTGTGTCAGAATTTCTTTTTTTTTCAAGGCTGAATAACACTCCGTTGCATGTATACATCATGTTCTGTTTATCTATTCATCCATCAAAGGGCATCTGGGCTACTTTCATCTTCCGGCTACTGTGGATGATGCTTCTGTGAACAGGGGTGTGCAAATGTATCTTTGAGACCCTGCTTTCAATCCTTTTGGGTGGAAACCCAGAAGTGGAATTGCTGGATCATATGATTATTCTACTTACATTTTCTGATAAGAAACCAATACTGTTTTCACAGAGGCTGCATCACTCTTGCATTCCCTTTAACAGTGCACAAGGCTCTAATTTCTCCACATTGTATTTTTGGCTCTGGCTGATTTCACGATGTTCTCTTTGTTTTGGAGTTTTGCAGTTCCACTCTGATGAGTCCAACTGTACTTTTCTCTCTCTCCTGCCTTCCCTTTGCTCTCTTTCCGTAATCCTGCTTGTGATATGTTTTGCATCTCAGATCTGTATTTTGTGACTTTTATCAGTCCTGGAAAGTTCTCAATGATCTCTTTGAATTCCGCCTCTCATTTGTTCTGGGACTCTGATAATATGTATGTTAGATCTTCTCATTCCCTCCTTCATATTCTTATTATCTGTCATATTTCCCACCTCCCTGTGGCTCCTACATTCTATGCAATTTCTTTAGATTTATCTTCCAGTTCAAAAGCTCTTTCCTCACTTGTGTCTCATATGCTGTTTAACATGTAAACTGAGTTATTTTAAAAAATTTCTACTAGTATAGTTTCCATTTCTAACCATTCCATTTGGTTGTTTTTCAGATATGCTTAGCTATGCTTGACTCTCGTGGCTTCTGCATCTTTATGCTTCCATCTTTTTTTTTTAAAGGTTTTATTTATTTATTTTTAGAGAGGGGAAAGAAGGAGAAAGAGAGGGAGAGAAACATCAATGTGTGGTTGCCTCTCATGAGCTCTATACTGGGGACATGGCCCGCAACCCAGGCATATGTCCTGACTGAGAACTGAACTGGCGACCCTTTGGTTCTCAGGCCAGTGCTCAACCCACTGAGCCACACCAGCCAGGGCCCATCTTTTATTTCTGTAAACATTTCATACATAGATATTTTACATTCTTTAGATATCAATTCCAACATTTGAAGTCCTGTCTAAGTCCACCACCTGTTGTTGCGGACTCTTTTTCATGAAGGTACATTTCTCTTGTCTTTGGGAAATCACTTTAGACCACTCTGGTTCTGGTTTTGGTTCACAGCTTGTTCTTTCTCTGCTGAGGGGAAGGAGAGTGATCCCTGAAAATATCACCTACTTCCTGTGAGCTCAGTAATGCTTTAGTAAGTATGTTTTGTTCAGGATAAATAGCTGTTTTCCCAAAGTATCTGCAATATATCATCACTTTGTTAAAACAGAAAGTCTTACTACTTTTCTCATCATTTGAAGGAGGTCAGAAATATTTATTTTCTACAGAATTCATACTGAATTATGATTCTGTCCCTTTAAAAAATCTCCCCAAATACCTACAAAGAACAATGGTTCAATTTAGCTTTATTAAGTTTTAAAGTATTATGTCACAGAATATCAGACAAATCATTTATATTTTAAAATGCCCTTAACATGCAATGTCTTAGTAACATTAATCGAAGACTAGAAAGTGAAAGCAAAGAATACATGGCAACTTTGCTACGTTGGCTTGTTATAAAAAAGAGAGAGGAAAACGCAAGAGGCCACAGGATAAAGTTCTCGCTCTCTCAGATTTCCCAGACTCAGAAGCATTGAGTTTTGACAAATTAAGTTGTAGTGACTTTGTAATCACATTCTCACCTTTATACTCCCCCCAATAAGATCAGGAGGCTCTTCATCAGTTTCCAAGGCAACATTTACAGAGGCAAAGGGACGACTGGCCATCTGCTGCATCTCTCGAAGAAGTTGCTGGCGAGTAACACAGCAAGCATTAATGCAGTGGGTACTGAGGGGATTTTATTAGAGAATACTATATATTAAAAATATCTGATTTTCCCTGATTCAAATGAGTCAAAGCCAAAGTATTTTTACAACAGCTGGGGAAACTTGGATAGGAACCAGGTACTAGATAATGTTAGGAATTATTAAATCTTATTGGATATGGTTACAGTATTGCCACTATATTAAGGAAAAAATCCTTATCTGTTAGAGATAAATACTTTAGTATGGATACAATGCCTGCTGTAAATACATAAAATAAATGACATAGCCCTATCTCTTCCTATTTTTATTACTAGATTAAAGCCAGGGTTTTTTTTCCTGCTGACACTTGAACCAAGTATTTCTGCAGCCACAATAACCCGCCCCTTGTTACACAGTAGGTAGGAATGGAAAAAGCTCTATTCACAGAGGTGGTGTCAGCTAAAAACATAAGCGTGAAGTATTGCAGAGCTGGAGGGACAAGCAGGAGCTCTGGATTTAGGGAGGCTTGGACGTGAATCCCGCTCCATCGCTCCTCAGCTGTATGACCTTAAAAAAGGTGTTTCAAGTTTCTGGGCTTTAGTTCCTTCCTCTCTGAAATGGGTTTTTACTGCCTTAAGTGTGTCAGTGGGATCAAATGAGATCCTTTAACTTGCACAGTGTCTAGCACAGGGGTGGTGGTCAGTCACGTGTCATCAAGGGTGTCAGAGATCTGGCCATGCTGTTGCAGCTTTGGGTCCCGTCTCAGAAGCCTGACTTCAAACCATCCCCTCTGAACTACTGTAGGATTGAAAATCTTGGGCTGAATAGATCATGGCTGTTTTAGAAGGGCATTTTTATGCGAACTATATTTTTTTAAATAGCAATAAGAAGATTCTTATATCTCATAAAGTTGTTTGGTCTACTTACTCAACAAATATATGCAGCAAGCTACTCTGGGTCGTGTGCTATTCTAAGTGCTGGAGCCACAGTAAGACCCTTGTCCAGGTCCCATTTGAGTTCCTTTATGAAGAGTGCAGGAGACAGTGTGTGTAAAAGCACTAAAAAGACCTGGTATGTAGCAAGGACTTACGCAGTGTTAGCTACTATTGTTTTTGTTGTTATAAATCACATCACATCATTTCTTCTACAGTTCTAAGAGGGTTAAACCATGACTAACTGTTTAGAAATGCTGAACTATATTCTGAAGGGTCAGATTCACAGTAACAAAGAAATCTGAAACCACAAGGGTAAAAACTTAGTTTATTGGTTGGCCAACTGCATAATAAGCATACTTTCTGAAAAAACCTTTCTTAAAAGTGTTCATTTCTTTATTTTCTTTCATGTATGTTGTAGTTATTTTCCAGTTGGTTGTCTTCTCTCTTATTCATTTTTTAATTCTTTATACACTTCAGGATTAATTTTTATGCAGGTTAATCTCTACTATACTGTATTTCAGTAATCTTACCTGAAAATAATTTTGTGCCCTTTTCAGTAGTAACAGAACTTACTTCTCTCTCAGTGCAGTCTAGAACATCCAGAATAAAATTACGTGACTATGAGGATGACATGACAATCAGACAGCCTGTGAAGGCCGAAGTCCCAGGTTTAAAGCCCAGTTCGGCCTCTAGGACACTGTGTGATGATGGGTGAGTTAGACCTCTCCGGGCCTCAACTCCCTTACCTGTGAAATACAGCTGGTGCGAGTAACTATGTCAGAGAGTTCAATTAGTTAACCTACAGAAACCTCTTAGGACGGTGTGTAGACTTCAGGAATGCTTAAATGTCAGCTCTTACTATGAGTAACGTCTGTATTTTATTGGTACAACCTTTGGTATTTTTTGGTCATGAATGGTATTGGTTATCTTCGAAGGTAAAGGAGGTATTATTTTTGGGTTTACTAACATTTTATTTTTCAAGTAGGAATTGGTGTTGAATTCCAAAATGATTAAATGATTACTTGGCCACTACTAAAAATTTAGGTTTTATTTTTTTATTGACTTTTATTTTTTACTGGCCTTTTTTTTGGTGCTACCTTTCTCAGGTATCAGTTTCAAGGTTTTCATGCATAATTTAGGACTTCAAAATTTTATTTGTTTATTTACTTATCTGAGAGAGAGAGACATCATTTTTGCTGTCCCACTTCTTTATGCATTCAGTGTCTGCTTCCCGTAGGCGCCCTGACCAGAGTTCGAACCTGCAACCTCGGCATTAGAGCAGGACAGCACTCTAACCAACTGACCTGCCCAGCCAGGGATGAGTTAGGACTCTTAAAACTTCTCATCTCATCTTTTGCTCTAGAACAGTTTGTATGTTTTGAAAATAATTCTCATGACCACCCAAGGAGGAACAGACTATTATAATCATCATTAGCTCATCCTCAAACTGAAACTCCCTGGGTCTAATAATGCCCGTTGTGGAGAGAATAATATTTTGACAAGTTCTCAATTCCTTCTTCCCTGGTTGCTAGTATATTGTGGCTCCCACTCTTTTCTCACTGCATTTGGACAACTTGCATTTTTTCAGAATATTTACACTTCATTGGGACTTTAAAATATCTTAGTAACAGAGCTACTGGAGAATCCTCTGAATATGTTATCCATTGAATTTTTAAAATGAAAACAAAGAGGACACAGCATCACCTCTATGACAGCATCACCTTTACATGGGTCAGGAAAGGTGTCGTGGCCTCACGAAGAGGCCCACGTCCTGGAACCTGTCTTAACCCCACCACACACACTAACACTCCATCAACAGTGCTGAATGCTTCTGAGTTTTGATTTTAGACGTTCCATTTTCTTCCAAATCTTGCCTATCGATTGATATTTTTTAAAAAATTATTCATTCTTAGGCAGAGGGGAAGAGAGGGAGAAAGAAATGGAGAGAAATAGCGATGTATGGTTGCCTCTCAAGCGCCCCCTGCCAGGTACCTCAACTGCAACCCAGGCATGTGCTCTGACTGGGAATAGAACCAGCAACCCTTTGGTTCACAGGCCACCACTCAATCCACTGAGCCACACCAGCCAGGGCCATAGATTGATTTTTATACAGAAAAAAAGGCATGAGTAGACACAGAAAACAAATGAGTGCATATACGTTTAGATCTCACTGTACTTCCATTAGCAACAGTACAATCAATACCTGATGACCAGAAGGCTGAGTATTAACAAGTGAAAGTTACAAGAAACAAAGTTCTTTTATTACTTAATTTTTTAAATCATTTTTTATTGTTATTCTATTAAAAGTTCTTATGTTGTAACTTTCAACCAAGTATATTTATTTGACTTGTCTATTTTAAATATTTGCTTGACTCCTCACTTTTGTAATGAAGCTTTGGAAATACATCAAAACTCCTTAAAAAATAACTCAATAAAAAATTTAACTAGATACATGTTTACCTTCCCTTGAATAATGAGACAATTCTGAGATGCTTAAATGGCTGATTTTACTCTCATTCTTAGGAAAGGCTCTTGTGAAGGCTGTGCTACTGAGCCCTCAGATCTGCAGCCTAAGCTGAGGACCAGTGTTCTGGCGGGACAGGTAAAACCAGCACCTGTTAGTCAATACTAGAGTTTCCTTTCAGAAAGTTAAGACCATGCAGGGCAGAATTAGTTACACTCTGCATAGCACTACCTGAAGTCTACGGACCATCTGTAGAAAGGGTGGCATTATTCTCACTGTGGATATGTCCACCAATTAACACTAACTCGCTAACACTGGCATGCTTAAGGAAAGTGTATAGAAAGGCAAAGCTCTTACAAGGATTCGCTTATCTTTACCCACTGAGGCTTACCTCTCTGCGTCTGGACGCCCAACAACTTTGTTTGATCTTCCAAACCACAGCAGCCACCAGGAGCAAAGAGAGGAAACAACTGTGAGAAAGCAAAGTACCAAGTTATTATCCCAGCCCCCAGAATCAGCACCACTGTCATCCACATTTCAGGCCAGGTAGGGAAGCAGTCCCCCGAACACCTACCCTGAGCTCCTCTCTGATGAGAAAACACAACCGTGTCCATTCATAGGAAGCAAAGTGTGACAAGACTTTGAAAAGCTGAGCATCCTGACCCAACCTTTGGACTGTCTTGCCCCCAGAAGGTACCTGAGGAGAGCACTGACCTCCCATTGGGCCTTTAACACAAGGGCCCACCATGGCTTACCCCACATAAGAAAAATAATGCTAACATAACTATGACAAAGAATAGCATACGATTTAATCTAAATTAGCAAATGTTCACTGGTAAAGTCTAAAAATAGGAAAAAAGTTAATTTTAAAGTAACTTGATAAGAGTAAATGTAGAAGAAACAAACATGTATCATAACATATTCAATTCCATTTTTACAAAGAAATGCATACGTTTTTTATAAGTAAAATGATCAACCTCAAGCTAGGAACTTTCTTCAAAGTATTAGGTGAGACTAACTCCCAGTGGTCACATAATTCCAAGTCATTTCCACATTCTCCCAATTGCAAACTGGGCACTCGATGGTTTGAAAAGCTGCTGTAAAAGCCATGAACTGACTTCTGGCTAAAAGGGTTAATGAGCTGAACAAATATACCTCTTAGATAACTGCTCAAGTGATTCTAAAACTGGCGTTTTCACTCACTAACTTGTGAAAGGGGCTTGCTGCTGAGTACCGTTGCCGAGTGTTACACACAGACATGATGCCCTCGGCCTGCGCCATCAAGCACCCTCCTGCTGAGCTCTGCGTTTGCAGGGTGGGCCAGCTTCGCAATTGGCAGCCTCAGTGCACCCAAGCACTGACCCCAAGGCAGGCTTCCCAGGCTGGCTGGAGAAGGGCACTCACTCTAAGATGCTAGGATGACTAACCTTCGGCCCTTTCACAAATAGAAGCCTCAAGGTTCAGACGTCTCACCACTTCCCCAAGATGCAAGAGTGTGTAGACCCCTCCCCTGGTACCCTGACAAAAGGCAAGGGGCCCCAGGACCCTCACTCAGCGGAGAGCCTTCAGTTACTATTTGCTGGTTCCCCTCGGCTGTTCTGACACTGCTGGTCCTTCTTCCTTCCCAGCAGTCTCTATTTTCCCGCTATCAGTACTTTACTGCGCCAGGTCCTGGTCTAGGCTCATGCAATAACCAATGAACACAACAAAAGCCCACTGTCCCATGCGGGGAGTTTACATTCCAGCAGGTGGAGACAAACAGGAAACGATATAAAAAACCAACATAAAAGAGCATGTCAGATGGTAGTAAATGCTACAGAAAGAAAAGATGGTAAGTGCAAGGGGGTTCAGAGTACCAGTGGCATTCGAAAGCAGAATGGTCGCATGGGCCTACTTCTTGAGAAGGTGACGTGTGAGCAGACTTGGAGGTGTAGTATTGGCAGTAATCAATCTGGATGAGGTCACCAAGGGATTGAATACAAGTATGTAAGAACGTCTAGGGGCACTCCAACTGTGGGGTCAGTGGACATGGCCTGTCCCCCCTCCCATGACTGAGGGCTGGCCAGACAGCCACCGGTCAGAAGGAATGTGTACTGTTTTGGGAATGGCTTCTTTTCCTGTGACTGCCTCTGGACCCTTTTACACACTGAGGTAATGTAGTTTAGAGTCACATGTAGGACGTGTGCCTCCTTTGTCCGGGACGCCTAATAACGAGCCTCAGACTGGAGGAGGTGCGGTCTCTCTCGCACTGACCCGCCACCGTTGGTGCGCTCCCCTGTAATGTGAGTAGTAAACGGCATGTCCTCATCTGCTAGTGCTCCGGGCGGTTTTTCGGAGTATCACGAACACTTAAGGAGCTCCCCGTTTTGGGTTTGGTGCTCCAGTGCTACACCAACATTGACAATTTGCGGAGGACAAAAAGGAGCAATAAAGGAGTCTGAGAAAGTTAACAACCTCAGCCTTTTTTGGTTTCCATGCATAATCCCACTTTTTGCCGTTTTTATTCTAACAGATAAACACAAGAAGGCAGCAAATCCACAAGACATGAAGCGAATGAGAACAGCTTCTCAGCTGGTCAGGACACTGTTGCTTAGGGCAGGGCTGGCCTCAGAGGTGAGGACCCTAGTGTCACCCAGAGGTCTCTCTTGGAATGACCCTCTCAATACAAGGCTCACAGTGTCCCTTTCCCCCTGAGGCCAGGGTGGGGCTTCTGTCCTCAATGCAGACCTGCTGAAAATATCAGTAACACTGTTCCTTCCCCCTGTTCTAGTTTTTAGAAAGGGCACAAAGAGTGTATCAACATACAGTGATTGTCCCTCAAAGCTGATACTTGTGATTTCTTCTGGGGTACTACAACAATGGAGAATTTACTAGTTATTTCAACGAAGGTGGCGCCTGCCAATACGTCTTCCTTAATTTTTTCCTACTATTAACTTGGCTACAGGTGGGGATATGACTCAGTGTTCATCCTATTACAGTCCCTCTTATCAATGGTTCTCTGTATTTTTCAACACAAATGTAATTTTAAAAAAGCATCATGAAAAATTTCAATCATACACAGAAATAGAGACAATAATCTAGTTAATTTCTATATGCCCATTATTTAACTTTGATAATTATTAACATTTTGTCGATGTTATTCAAAGATCATTCTTAAAGTATTTCTTTCAAGTCCTGGCTGGTGTGGCTCAGTTGGTTGAAGCACTGTCCTGTAACTGAAAGCTTGCTGGTTCGGTTCCCAGTCAGGGCACATACCTAGGTTGTGGGTTTGATCCCTGGTCCGGGTGCTATGAGTCCCGGTCTGGGCACGTACAGGAGGCAACCAGTCTATGCTTCTCTCTTAGACCAACGTTTCTCTCTCTCCAAAAGCAATGAAAAAATGTCCTCAGGTGAGGATTTAAAAAAAAACAAAAAACAAAAAAGAGTATTTCTTTCAATACTAGGACACTGACCCAGGCTAAGGGTTCCTTACTTTCTGTTAGCTCCCTACCTAAGGAGAAACCAAGAATCCTTCAACCCTTTTGGTTCTAAACCTGTCTCTGTCTATCTGAGATCTATGCCTCTATGTCAAAAATCTATGCCTTGATTCTAGGTCTTTTTTTCCACATTTTTGTATGTGTCTTTTGAAAACTCACAATTTGTCTAAAAGCTCAGAGAAATAGACATCTGCTTATTTCTCACCAGCTTAACTATAATTGTGAAGCTAGAATACTATTTTTAAAAGATTTTATTTATTTATTTTTAGAGAGGGGAAGGGAAGGAAAAGAGAGGGAGAGAAACATCAATGTGTGGTTGCCTCTTGAGAGCCCCCTACTAGGGACCTGGCCTGCAACCGAGGCATGTGCCCTAGACTAGGAATCGAACCAGCGACCCTTTGATTCGAAGGCTGGCACTCAATCCACTGAGCCACACCAGCCAGGGCAGAATACTACTTTTTTAGAGTCCTCAACTTTCCTTCCAGAGGATGAGACCATTAAAGAATGGTCTTCTTAAAACATAGGCAGTACATTCTCTGACATCTCTCTTAACAATATTTTTTTCTAATGTAGCTCCTTGGGCAAGGGAAACAAAAACAAATAAACAAATAGGATCACATCAAACAAAAATGTTCTGCACAGCAAAGAAAAACATACAACAAAATGGAAACACAACCTACTGAATGAAGATATTCACTAATGATACATCCAATAAGGGGTCAGTAACCAAAATTTATAAAGAACTCATGCAACACTACACCAAAAACACAATCCATTTAAAAATGGGCAGTGGGCCTGACATACAGATGGCCAAGAGACATGTGAAAAGATGCTCAACATCACTAATCACCAGAGAATGCAAATTAACCACAATGAGACATCACCTCATACCTGTCAGAACAGCTATCATCTATAAGTCAACAAACAACAAGTGTTGGTGAGGATGTGGAGAAAACGGAACCCTCGTGCACTGTTGGTGGGAATGCAAATTGGTGCAGCCACTGTGGAAACCAGTATGGACGGTCATCAAAAAATTAAAAATGGAACTGCCTTATGACCCAGCAATTCTACTTCTGGGTATATACCCAAAGAAACCCAAAATACTAATTTGAAAAGATATACGCACCCTTATGTTCACTGCAGCGTTATTTACAATAGCCAAGCTATGGAAGCAACCCAAGTGCCAACAATAGATGAGTGGAAAAAACACTGTAGTACATATATACAATGGAATATTACTTGGCCATAAAAAAGAACAAAATCTTACCATTTGCAACAACATGGATGGACCTTGAGGGTATTACGCTAAGTAAAATAAGTCAGACAAAGAAAGACCGTGTGATTCCACTTATATGTGCAATCTAAAGAACAACATAAACAAACAGAACACACCCACAGACAGAGTGAACTGATGGTTGCCAGAGGGGAGGGAGACTGGGGGACTACGTGAAAAAGGTGAAGGGATTAAGAACAAACTGGTAGGTACAAAATAGTCACAGGGATGTCAAGTACAGTATAGGGGCTACAATCAATAATACTGTAATAACTCTGTATGGCGCCAGGTGGGTACTTGAATTATCAAGGGGATCACTTTGTAAATTATATAACTATCTAACCACTATGCTGTACACCTGAAATTAATATAAAATAGTATTGAATGTCAACTGTAATTGAAAAAAAACGTATGGCTTTATTTTCCTGTGCTTCCGAGTCCAGCCTTCCTCAAACTACATATGCATTTCTTGGCTTTGTCTTGACCTCCCAGCCAACCTGAACAGAGACATTGCCGCTTCTTCCCAAGTTCCAGCCTTCTGGTCAGAATTAGGCCCAGAGTGGAAGGATCCTGTATCACTTTTACCTTCCAGAAAGTGAAATAAATGGTCAACGAGTCATGGATTTGTTAAATGTCTGCTGTCGATCTGGCAAGAGTCTCAGCAGCGATTGAGATAATTAGGTTTTATGGAAACATGCCGCGTCTACACCAGGAAATTCCCATTACATTCCTTCCTTTTGGCTGGGTGGCATGACATCACCTGTTTTTCCTCTTTATTTTCACTCAAATGCTGCCCTCTAAGGCACCTCTAATCCCAACCACACGGATTTTCAGAGTGTTAGTCCGTCTCTCCTCTTACTAATAACAGTCCTCATCCCAACCGCTCTAGCGTACCACTCCCAGAAGCAAAGCCCCTTCACACACATCACTCACTTGATTCTCAGAGCAAGCTCGCGAGTGGGTCGTACTTCCCCTTGTACACGAGGCTCCTACTCGAGTCTGGAGAAGCACTTGTTAGGGCACAAACAAGTCTTACTAAATTTGTCAGAGTCTAGACTCGACTTCCCTGTGCTTGATTCTGGAAGTACTTTTCCGACTCCCCTCACACTGATTTTCTCATTTGAATCACCGAGTACCCCGCACCTCCCTGCTTTGCTCCAACTCTTATTTTCTTTTCTGTGCTATATGAGCTGTGCTTCAGAGAGCTGAGGATTATCTGGATTCCTTTCCTCCTCCCCTTGTGTTTCAGGTAAATCCTTTTGGATCTGGTTAACCTGCTCTGGAAAAACATCTTCCTCATGCACATGAAAAGGACTCTACTCACAGCTAAAAGCTCACCATTCCTGGTTCTTAAACAAAATCCAGAAAAACCAAAGTTCTGGATCCTTTTCCCACGGTCCCATCTTCAAAAGGGAAAAGTGGTGAAAACACTGTCTGTGGCCCCTGAAGATGCTCCCCTAACCAATGCTGATGGTGTCGATCAGTCTTCCACTGATCAACAGAAATGACTGCCCCTCACTGGCTTGGTACTCGGCAGGAGGGTCATCTCACGAGCAGACCTGCTAACTGGAGCCCCTGCCTAAGTGTGAGTCTTCAACCAGCACCGCCAGCTTTTCTCCCTCAGAGGGCTCGGTACCTATGGCTCCTCATAACTACACTTGTCCTGAAAGCCCAGTTTACTCCCCACATATATATGAGCCCATGTGTTACATGTTCACAGCATGTGCATGTGTGTGTATGGCAGCAAACAAGAGACAGTGTCCCACTCTGTTGAAGCATAGAGTCTAACTGTGGACATAGATATTCCACAAGTAAAAAATTATGCAAAATACCACAATGGAAAATAATATAGTTTATGGGAAAGGAGAACAAGGGCAGACGATTTAGTTTGGGGTTCCAGGGCAGAATCTGGCAGAGAGTGACACTGTGCATGATTTGAAGGGTGAATATGGTATAATAAACAGCTTTACTTGTAATAACCAAAAACTGGGAACAACCCAAATGTCCATCAAGAGGTAAACAGCAAACTGTGGTCTATCTTTACAAATAATATTACCCAGCATTAGAAAGTAATGAATTATATTTTTATTTTGATTTAAAAACTTTAAAACTGTTTGCCAGTTTTTTGTAAGAAGCAATTTATACAATTCAGAAGGGTATAATAAAAGAAATGACCAGGCTTTCCGAGTCTGAATGAACTGCTTTTTGTACAGGTCTATTGAGATGTAACTCAGGAGCATCTGTTGTATGCTAATGGTGATTCAAGAGAGAAAGGGACTTAAAACAGCTTCAGGATGGAGGCTGGTTGCCAGAAACACCAATCCTGTGATTTGGGGGTTAGACTCCCTGGGGAAGGGAGGGGCAGAAGACTGAGTTCAATCATTGAAGACCAGTGATTTCATCGATCATGCCTGTGGAACGAACCCTTGAAATAAAAGGTGGAATGAGGTTGGGGGAACTTGTGGGTTGGTGAGCACACTGATATGCTGTGGGAGATTGGCATGCAGAGAGAGGGCATGGAAGGTCTGTATTCTCCCCCTGCCCTCATATCTTGCCCATACATATACATCTCTTGCATTTAGCTATTCCTGAGTTGTATTCTTTATAATAAAACTGTAATTTTAAGTATAGTGCTTTCCTGGGTACTATGAGTCATTTGAATCGAGGAGGGGGGAGTCCACTGGAACCCCCTAAGTTTGTAGTTGATGTATGAAGTGGCGGCAGTCTTGCCATACCGAGCCCTGGGTGTCCGCCAGCTCTGGGGATTGTCAGAACCAAAATGAACTGTAGGACATCCAGCTGGTGTCAGACAATTGGCTGTTGTTGGGAAAAACCAAGCAATGAATAAAAAAAGTACACAGGGGCCCTGGCTGGTGTAGCTTAGTGGATTAAGCGCGGGCCTGTGAACCAAGAGATCACGGTTCGATTCCCAGTCAGGGCACATGCCTGGGTTGCAGGCCAGTTCCCAGTAGGGAATGCACAGGAAGCAACCATACATTGATATTTCTCTCCCTCTCTCCTTCCCTTTCCCTCTAAAAAGATAAATAAATAAAATCTTTAAAAAAAAGTACACAGGGGAAGGGAGGAAGAAGTGTGTTCTAGAAGGAAGGAAAAACGTGTGCATATGCTGTGATGTGGGAAAAGGCGTGGTGCTTTTGAAGAACAAAAGGTGACGACGTAGTGGGAGCACAGAGTAGCATAAAATGAGTATGGAGAGGCCCTGGCCAGTGCAGCTCGGTCGGCTGGGTGTCTCTGCAGACCAAAAGGTCGCAGATTCGATTCCCGGTCAGGGCACATGCCTAGGTTGTGGGTTCAGTCCCTGGTTGGGGTGCATATGAGAGGCAACCAATTGATGTTTCTCTCACGTCAATCTTTTTTCCCTCGCTTTCTCCCATCCTTCCCTTCTCTCTAAACTTTCTCTCCCTCTCTCTCTAAAAGCAATGAAAAAAAATGTCCTTGGGTGAGGACAGGAAAAAAAGTAAAATGAATATGGACCTCTCCCTGGTATTTCATTTAAAATTTTTTTAAATCTTCACTGGAGGATATGTTTACTGATTTTAGAGAGGGAGGAAGGGTGAGAGAGAGAGAGAGAGAGAGAGAGAGAAACATCAATCGGTTGCCTCCCATATGTGCCCCAACTGACGATCGACCCTACAACCCAGGTATGTGCCCTGACCAGGAATCGAACACACAAGTTTTTGGAGTACAGGATGCCCCAATCAACTGCGCCACCCGGCCGGGCCCCCTGGTGTTTGTTTTAGATGCAATGGGAAGCCACTGGATATGAGATAAGTAAACAGATTCAAACTAACTCATGATTTCAAAGGTCTCCTCTGGACTTTTTGTGGATTGTAGAGAGGCCAAAATCAACTGAAACAGTCAGGCGAGACTGTGATGGTCAGGACTAGTGTGGGAGTGGAGGTGGCGCGGACTGAAGCTGTAAGTGCTGGGATATGGTGCGGGAGTGCCTTTTGGAAGTAAAGGGAGAGCAGGGACTTGGAACTGGCAGCATGATGCTGCAGTCAGTGATGTGAAGAAGACCGGTGAGGAAGGATCAGAAAGTTCACTTCTGGGCACGTAATGCTAAAGATGGGGACGGCGGAGCCAATCAGAGAATGCAGAGTGGGAAGATGGCCAGGGTCAAGCTCTGGAAGAATATCAATGGTGAGAGGTTGACCTGAAAGGTTGTTCAGGAAGGGAGGCCAAGAAGGAGGCCTCAGGGCAGTATGGGCGCTCCTCCCAGGGGGCAAGGAAAGTTTCACAGATGGGTGGTCAGTTTAAAATTGGCAAGAGATGCCCCCTTTCAACTCGTGATTTGCTCCTTGTCTGCTTCTCGCCCTCTGCTGTCCTCGGGACACTGCTCTGTGACTGGGACGGTTTCTGAGACTGAGCACTGAGAGTGGGAGCCAGAGGCAGAGCAGGCTGCAGGAAGACACCAGGGAGGCAAGGGCAGGTCAGCCTGTGCCCCCCACAACCTTCGTGAGCCCTCACAGCAAGTCCCCCAGCAGCATGTTGATGAAATGGGGGGCTGATCGAGGGGCCCGTTTGTGATGGCACAGCTGGTGCTGTGGTGCAGGACAGACACAGGTTCTCTGTCCCTGTCACCTGATCCAGGCCCAGGCCCAGAAATAAGACCGGTCTCTGCCCTCAGGTTCCATGCAAAGTGTAGGAACCATGAGAGACCAGTGAGCCTTGGATGCTGGCTGCCACTGCGGTGAGGCTGGCCACTCCCAGCAAGAGGGCAGCTGAAGCTAGGACGTGGGTGGCATCAGGGGATAGGACAGCCATGTGACAGACAGGACAGACACCTGCCAGATCAATGGAGGGACCTGCTGGGGTCACAGACCTGCATAAGCCAGTGCTGGCCAGCTCCTCCCTTTAGGATGAACAAAGAGGAGAGGCAGGTGTGGGGCACTGTTTTCTTAACGCGGCTTCTGTCTCACTCTCCCTCCCCTGGCTCCTATCCCTCCCTGTTCTGGTCTCTCCCTGGGTCTCTAGTAGTGGAAGAGCTCGAGTCTTTGTGAAGCTAACGTGAAGCAGACTTTGTGAAGTCTGTGTGAAGCTTACTGGAGGCTGGACCTCGACACAGACCCTGCTGGTGAACTCTCCGCCCCTCTGCTGGTGTTCCGGAGCCCAGCACTGGACCCCTGCGGGCTGTTGCCCCTGCCCACTCCCACACTAGCAGCCCAGGCCCCACAGAGCATGCCTGAGCCCCTTCGCCACGCTCCCTGCCTGCTGCCACAGCCTGGGTCCCCTCAGCCTTGGCTCCTGCTTGGGGAGACACTGGGGCCTCCTTGGGGGCCTTGTTGCCTCAGGGGAAGCCCACTCTTCCTCAAGCCTCCTCTGTTTACTACCTTCCTGGTCAGCTGGGTAGAAGGAAGTGTCCAGAGCAGTCTGGCCTGTGGAGGACCTCATGGCAGGGCAGAGAGGAAGCCCGGTGTTGGGAAGCCTGACCCGAGACTGCGGTTCACAGTGGTGAGGAGACTCTGGGTGGGCAGTGCTGGGAGGCCAAGAAGGAGTGGCCTCAGGGCAGTATGGGATCCAGAGAGCAAGAAAAGTCTCAGATGGCCAGGCCTCCTGTGTGCAGCTGCCATGTGCCTCGCCCTGAGGGACACTGCCGGGCTAGGGGTGGGGGACTGGGGGTCCTTCCTAGTTCTGCACATAAGTTCTAGTTATTTGATTTTTTCTGTAAGAGAATGTTGAATGAAAACAGCACTGCCCTTAAAAAAATTAATTAATTTGGCAAGAGAGATGTGCTAGTCACCCTCAACAACAACAATGACGACAATTTAGTTGGGACATGTGGATGGAAGACAGATGGGAAAGGGCTAAAAGGTGAAAAAGGGCCCCCAGCCCAGAGCCAATGGGTCTGAGAACGAAGGGGGCTCTGGGGAAGTGTCCGAGTGTGGGGGAGTGGCATTCAGAGGGGCCACATGGGATGGCTTCCTCCTGAGTCTTCGCCTGTGCTGAGCAGTGGAAGTCAGCAGCTAAGGCAGTGAGCTCTGGTCCGGAGGCTGAAGAGCCCATTCCGAAGACAAACCAACAGAATATACACCCAGCAGCAAATTCTGCCCCTACTCCACACTCACTGGAGGCTATGACAGACGGAAACTGCATTCACACACAGGCAAAGGTGGAATCTTCTGCACAACCAAAAACCAGACATTTGGGGGGAAACCAACAGTGTGAGAGAGAGGTACCAAATAACAAATAAAAGAAAAACACCCAACAGCTGAGGAGACAGTTATTAATAGCACAAAGACAGACTTAAAAATAAAATATCATTAATCTCATAAATGAATATGAAAGGAAACTGCATTCACAAAATCAAAGCAGGCTATGAGGAAAATGCATGAGAAACAAAATGCACTAAAAACATTAATAAACCTCATTAGATGGAGTCCATAAAAGAAATGAATCCAACTTTGGGTTAAATTAACAAGTTGGAAAATATTGCTGAGGAAGGCAAAAGGAAACTGAGACAGGAAATCAGAGTTCAGTTAAGAAATACAGTGCTCAGATCCAGAATCTCCCTCATTCAGCTAACAGAGAATTTCAGAATTCAAGCACACAGAATTAGAGGAGAGGAAACAATCAAAGAAAGAGAAGACAATGTTATAAAACTCAATATTCTATCTTCAGACTGAAAGGGTCCCAGAACAAGTATCAAATTCTTTCTCAGATCTTTTCTGAATCACTCTAGGACACAGTTCCACACAATAACAACATCCAACAAAAGGGAAGAGAGATCCACAAAACGGTACAAGAAAAAACAAAATGATAAAACTTATTAAAACGGTTCCTGTATAATGTGAAATAATTACAATCTAGAATCTAAATCCCAGATGACCTCTGCCTACGTGTTCACTGGATGGTTGTGAGAAATAATTGAGGGGCTCTCTCAGAGACCTACAGCAGCCAGCTCTGGTGAGAACGGGGATCACAAAGCTGCCAGGAACTGAGGCCGTGGTCACACTCCTCAGTGGTTACACAATCTTCCTTCCCATCTGACCTCCTACGCTTTAGTTTGCGTGGACAGATGGACTACTCTCCAGCCCCTGAATTCACATGATTCAGCTAATTCAGGGTTTCTCAATGCCAACTGAACGTAAGAATCACGAGAGAGCCTTTAAATATCAGAATGATCAGGCCCATGCCAGACCAATTAAATCAGCATCTAGGGTGCTGTTGCTGCTTTTTTTTCTTTTTTTAAGCTTCCCAGGCAGTTTTAAGGTATAGCCATGGCCAAGATTCATGAGATAAGTGTTTCAGACTGTCAGAATCCAATTTAAAACTTGTAGGAGACACCTCTAATTAGCCCTGTTCACCTCTGCATGTCAAATTGTAGGACTGAGCCCTGGCTGGTGTGGCTCAGTGGATTGAGCGCCAGCCTGTGAACCAAAGGGTCGCTGTTTGATTCCCAGGCAGGGCATATGCCTGGGTTTCGGGTCAGGTCCCCAGTACGGGGTACATGAGAGGCAACCACACACTGATGTTTCTCTCCTTCTCTTTCTCCCTCTCTAAAAATAAATAAAATCTTAAAAATAATTGTAGGTTCACCCATTTATGATCTGATCTTAAGCTCTAGAATGCTAAATACTTGCAATAAAAGTGATAAAGTGCTACAAATGAAACCATGAGTAGGGCAGTCTATGAAGGGGTGGCCTCTGGGTTAAATGTGCCAGAAGAAGACTTCACAGTAGACAATTAGGTTGTGTTTTGAAGGAGTAAGAATATGATAGGTTAGTGGGTGGGTAGGTACCTTTATGAAAATACAGAAAACTGGATTAAGCACACCACCCCTCCAGGCCCTGCTGTTCACTCAGCTAAAAACGGAAGGAAATGGCCATGACCTTAGAGGGACGTAGAAGTCATAGGGCAAAGATTCATGAAATGCTGAATTTGCAAGAACACATAATGATTCTTTGGCCTCACACTGGAGGAACTGTGGCAGATGCTGGCCTCAGCGGGTCCTGGCTGTCTGGCACTGAGCAGAATACAAAAATGTTGGGGGGGTGGGAAGAGATCTTGGATTTTCTGTGGTAACACAGGAGAGGGCAGTTTCTTTCTGTGGGAGGGAGGGAGGGAGACACTTCCTTGTAAATAGGAAAAAGTGTCATTAAATTTCCAGCATTTCCTGTTGCTGGCACTGCGTCCTTTGGGAAGAAGTCCTGGGTCCCCGCTCAGCTCCAATGAGCTTATTAGCTGGGCATAGTCTGAAAGAAGAAATAAAATAGAGATGAACTCCCAGCCTAGTGGGTGGCGTGGCCTTGGAGTTGAGGTAATTAATCATGAGCCTTGATTCACTGACAAATTTCTGAAGTCTAACCATTTAGGAAAAAAGCAAAGTTGTATCTGAGTAGATTCCAGATGGATAAAGGAAGACCCAAACATGAAAAAACAACAAGAGGTAAAATACGCCTGAAGAAAATACAGGAAGACTGACAGATCTGCTTAGTGAAAGGTACCAGAAAGGACAAACTGAAGACACACATATTAACAATCACAGAATATAATGAGATCCTAAGTTTCAATAAGAAAAAGGCACACACACCAGCAGAAATGTGAGCAAAGTATACGAACAGATATTTCAAAGAAAGAGCTGTAAGACATCAGTGAATATCACCCAATGAAAGAAATCCAAATTAAAACAAGATACCAGTGATACCTCCCAGATTAGCAAAATTAAAAATACAACAATTTCTACGATTGCTGAGACATAACAGTAGTGATAAGAAAGACAGGCAGAAATAGCAAGAGATATTAATTCCTGCTGCAGGAACGTAAATTCACGCCTGCTGTTCTAAGGGGCCACGTGGCAGTGTTTCTGCGCTTCAATAGAGCAATTATAAAAACTATCCCAGAGAGGATATTCACAGAAAAATGCAGACATAGGCAACAAAAATTGAGGACAATCTAAGAGTCGTCAAAAGAGGAATGGTTATGTAAAATATGGTAATCAAACTATCGGAAAAGCTGTTTTAAAAAAATAAGATGAATTTCCACCTGGGAAAAGTTAACCACAGAACAGTGAGTAAAAGAAGTTACAGAACAATACACAAGGAGACAACCCATTTTATAAACCAAAGAATCAGAAAAACTACTATTTATGTGCAGTGTATATATACAAAGAAAAATTCTGAAAACATAAACACCAAGATACTAACAGTGGTAATTTCTGAAGACTAGAATTAGGGAAACTCTGAGCTTTTACTTTATTTTGTAAGAATTCATGTCCTGCTATTGAGTATTAAAAAAAAACAACACAAAAATTCTTGTCTTAATGCTGATATTCAATTTTAAAAAGACAGACTAAATATTTAATATTTTTGCTTTAAAATATTTGGATTAGTTTAGCATTATGTCACCATATCTTTTTATAAACATTTTCCCTCTGTAGTCTATCATTGTTTAACAGAAATTTAATATGACCTACCTATGTAACTTTATATGTCCTAGTAGCCACATTAAAAAGTAAGAAGAAACAGGTAAAATTAATTTTAATAAGTTTTATTTAACCCAAGATATCCAAAACATTATTTGAACATGTGACCAACATAAAAATTGAGGTATTTTACATTCTTGTTTTCTAATCATTAAAATCCAGTGTATATTTTGTACTTATAAAAATATCTCAATTTGAAGAAAAACCTCAATCTGAACACTAAATTTTTATCAGGAAATATTTGATCTGTACTATCATAAAATTCACATTTGAAAAAGTAGTTTCACAGGCCCGGGCTGGTATGGCTCAGTGGATTGAGAGCCAGCTTGCAAACCAAAGGGTCACTGGCTGATTCCCGGTCAGGGCACATGTCTGGGTTGCCCCAGGTCCCCAGTGGAGGGGCGCATGAGAGACAACCACACATTGATGTTTCTCTCCGTCTCTTTCTCTCTCCCTTCCCCTCTCTCTAAAAACAAATACATAAAAGTCTTAAAAAAAAAGTCAATTCACATATGCAGGTTTTTCTAAATGTATTTAAAAGTTTTCTGATAAATGAATCATCAGTTTTAAAATGATATTTAAATTAGTTTAAGTAAAATGAAAAATTCAGTTTCTCAGTTGCACGAGCTACATGGTCTCAGAAGCTACATGTGACTAGTGCCCATTAAGTATACACTGATCTTTTAGTTTCTTGTTTGTTACTGTCTACTTTTATTTCCATTTACTTTTTCATCACTTAAAACAACTTTGAAACTTTTCAACTTATCTGTTCCTTTGCTTATGTATTATGTTCCACCGGGAAATCTGATTTTGTGCCAGGCCCACACGGATCACTGCAGCTCCACCAAATGCTCAGCATCTGGGAGGGCTGGTGCCTCCCCACCCTCCCACATTTTTTCTTGGTCATTCTTTCTTGATCTAGATATGTTGTAATTTTATTTATCAAAGTGGCACAAACATATGTAACCTTCATTTTTGTTGCTGAAATATAGAGATATAATTGATTTTCTCCCTAGATATACTAAATATGTTCTTTTATTAGGATTCTTATTTCTCTTTGAGATTGGAAAGATTCAAGCTGCTTCTCGGGGGAGACATTACCATCATGAAACTAATTAAATGCTACACAGAATGTGGGGCTCTAACACTCTGGGGAACAAAATGTATTAGTAACTGAATTAAAAAAATATTACAAGTGAGATTTTATATTGAAAAAGGCAACTTGTTAATTTCATAGCTCTTTCTCATCAGTTTACAGCGGGTGCAATGAGCCCATCAGGTTGTGGATGATTCTTGACACGAGCCATCTGCTCCCCAGCATCACTCAGGAAGTGATTTCTCATTTCATGGTATAAAGGGCAGGAGGAGGGGACCCGATGGCTTTCTTTGGGAAATACAACTGTATGACTTTCATGCCAGCATCTGTCCGGATAAGAACTGCAAAAGATGTATGCCTCTGAACAACAGACTGATTTTTAAATGTTGCCATGTCCAGTAACATTGTTGAATTCACTTATTTTAATATTTCATATCTTTAGATTCTTTTAAATTTCTATGCATACGATCATGTTGTAAGTAATGATTTTTCTTTCCCAATTCTTTTTTGAAAATATATTTTGTTGTTTATGCTATTACAGTTGTCTAAATTGTTTCCCCTTTGGCCCCCTCCATCTGGTACCCCCCCCATTCCCTCTGGCAATCCCCCCATTAGTTTACATCCACAGGTCATGCAGGTAAGTTCTTTGGCTGCTCCATTTTCTATTCTGTTCTTAACATCCCGGTTTATTCTGTACCTGCTAACTTATACTTCTTAATCCCTACACCCTTTCCCACATTCTCCCCCTTCCCTTATGTCATCAGATAGAGTTAAAGAAGTTTCTATTCTTAGTTTCCTAAGATTTTTAAATGAGTGATATTAAATCTTATCATATGCTTTCACCTTTTAAGATGATCATATTATTCCCCTCCTTTATGCAATTAACATGAATTACAGTGATTTTTCTGATGCCAAGTCAACCTTACAATTCCTGGAATAAACCCAACTGGGTCATGATATAGTAATCTTTATTTATTATATTATTGGTATGGTTTTAAAGTATATTTTATTGATTATGCTATTACATTTGTCCCAATTTTTTTCCCTTCATCCCCTCTCTACCCTGTACCACCCCACCCTCCAGCAACCGCCCCCCTGCCCCTTAGTTCATGTCCATGGGTCATACATATAAGTTCTTTGGTTTCTCTATATTTCATGCTATTCTTAACCTATCCATCTATTTTATGCCTACCATGTATGCTTCTTATTCCCTGTACATTTCCCCCCCTTTCTCCCACTTCCCCCTTCCCGCTGATAACCCTCCAGGTGGTGTCCATATCTGTGATTCTGTTCCTATTGTAGTACTTGCTTAGTTTTGGTGGGGGGGTGTTGGTTCAGTTGTTGATAATTGTGAGTTTGTTGTCATTTTACTGTTCATACTTTTGATATTCTTTTTCTTAGATAAGTCCCTTTAACATTTCATATAATAAGGGCTTGGTGATGATGAACTCCTTTAACTTGACCTTATCTGGGAAGCACTATATCTGTCCTTCCATTTGAAATGATAGCTTTGCTGGATAGAGTAATCTTAAGATAAAGATCTGTGCCTTTCATGATCTTGAATACTTCTTCCCAGCCCCTTCTTGCCTGCAAGGTTTCTTTTGAGAAATCAGCTGACAGTCTTATAGGTACTCCTTTGTAGGTAACTGTCTCCTTTTCTCTTGCTGCTTTTTCAGATTCTCTCCTTCTCTTTAGTCTTGGGTAATGGAATTATGATGTGCCTTGGTGAGTGCTCCTTGGGTCCATCTTCTTTGGGATCCAGTTTCCTGGATTTCCCAGAACTAGAAAAATTTTCTATTTCCTCTGCCAGATAGAAGTTCTCCTTCATTATTTGTTCAAATAAGCTTTCAATTTCTTGCTCTTCCTTTTTTCTTTCTGGCACCCCTATGATTCTGATGTTGGAATGTTTAAAGTTGTCCTGGAGGTTCCTAAGCCTCTCCTCATTTTTTTGAATTCTTGTTTCTTCATTTTGTTCTGGATGAATCTGTATTTCTTCCTTCTGTTCCAAATTGTTGATTTGAATCCCATTTTCCTTCCCTTCACTGTTGGTTCCTGTATATTTTGCTTTGTTTCATTTTGTGTAGCCTTCATTTCTTCCTGTATTTTGGGACCAAGCTCAATCACTTCTTTGAGCATCCTGATCACCAGTGTTTTGAACTCAGCATCAGATAGGCTGTCTATCTCCTTACTGCTTACCTCTTTTTCTGTAGTTTTGATCCGTTCTTTCATCTGAGTCTTATTTCTTTGTCTCGGTGCACCTGTTAAGTTGTAAGGCATGGAGCCTTGGGTATTCGCCAATGTGTGGCAATCCACTTTGCTGCACTGTGGAGCTGTCTATCAGGGAGGAGTCAGAGAGGGAACAAGGCAAACTGCTCACTCCGCTCCAGCCCTACTTTCCAAAGAACTCTCCTGTGAGACTGGGAGTCTCTCCCACCTTTTCAACCCCCACAGTATTTTATAGCTAGAAGTTTTGAGTCTTTAGTTTCCAGGTGAGCCAGCCTCTCCTCCCCTGTGTGGTCTGCAGCCTTGCAGTGGGTCCTCTCTGCCCACCCAGCTGCCTATCTCTGTCCCTCCTACTGGTCTGGATGAATGTTTCTTTAACTCGTTGGTTGTTGGAGTTCCATGCAGTCTGCTATTCTGGCAGTTCTGGTTGTTATCCTTGTTTTGGTTGTGCGAGGAAGCAGTTTCTACCTACACCTCCACCTTGGCCAGAACTCCCAATGTTCATTATTATTGGTAGATTTTTGCTTTCTCCTTCATGAGACTGGCTTGTAAACTTGTTTCTCATAATATTTTGTCAGGTTGTGCTAAATTCATAAAATGAATTGGGAAGTACTCTCTCTTCTGTTCTCTAGAAGATCTGGTTAATATTGGTATTATTTTTTCCTTAAAAGGGTGTAAGTTACCATGAAATGACCTGGGCCTATAGTTATCTTTGTAGGAAATTTTTAAATTATGTATTGTTTTAAAAATAGATACAGGACGATTTAAATTTCTTGTTTCTTCTGTGTCAGTTTTGGTAAGTTGTATATAGTTTTTTAATTGTTCCATTCCATGTATTCCATCTTCAAATTTATCCCCATAAAGTTGTTAATAAAGTATTCCTGTGGAGGGAAAAAAGTTTGTAGGATTTGAAGTAATGTCCTCTTTTTTATTTCTGCCAGATTATTTATACCTTCTCTCTTTTTTTCTTGGTCAGTCTTGCCAGGGATTTACAACATTATTCTTATTCTTTTCAAAGATCTAACTTGTGGTTCTTTCAATCCCTTCCATTGTACTTCTTCCCCTATGTCATTAATTTTGCTCTATTTATATTCCTTCCTTCTGCTCTCTTTAGGTTTAATTAACAGTTCTTTTTCTGACTTATTGAAAGGGGTGTTTTTTCTTTTCCAACATTTTATAGAACAGTGATCCTCAACCTTAACTGCATGTTGGAATCAGCTGGGGAGCTGTCAAATGCTTGACCCACCCCTAGTGATTCTGATGTAACTGGTCTGGGATGTGGCTCGAGCATCAAAAGTTCCCCAAGTGCTTCTACTGTGCAGTTAAGCTGGAGAATCACAGATTTAAAGATATACCCTCTACATACAATTTTAACTGCATCCTACATGCTCTTAATATTTTCTTCATTTGTTAGTTCAAGTGATTTTACAATTTCAGTTGTGATTTATAATTAATATAA
This sequence comes from Trachops cirrhosus, assembly GCA_028533065.1. Lineage (NCBI taxonomy): Eukaryota > Metazoa > Chordata > Mammalia > Chiroptera > Phyllostomidae > Trachops > Trachops cirrhosus. Next base: position 70,530,941 of record CM052547.1, read on the forward strand.
ATTTTATTTTTAAAAATATTTTATTTATTTATTTTTTAGAGAGGGGAAGGGAGAGAGAAAGAGAGGGAGAGAAACATCAGTGTGTGGTTGCCTCTTGAGCACCCTCTTCTGGGGACCTGGCCCACAACCCAGGCATGTGCCCTGACTGGAAATCGAAGTGGTGACTCTTTGGTTCGCAGTCCAGTGCTCAGTCCACTGGGCCACACCAGCTAGGGCTAATTAATATAAATTTTAAAACGGGCAAAAGCAATACATAGTTTTAGAAGTCAGGTAAAAAGTTACTTTTGGGGAAGACAGGAGTTGTAATTGATGGAAATATAGGGAGCTTCTAAGATACTAGTAATATTATATCTTTTGTCCTGGGAAGTAGTTACATAAGTATGTGCAATTTATGATCATTCATTGAGCTGGATATTTATGATTGGTGTTTATGTAATTTTATATTATACTTCAATGTAATTTTTTTAGTTTATTTATTTTTAGAGAGAGGGGAAGGGAGGGAGAAAGAGAGGGAGAGAAACATCAATGTGTGGTTGCCTCTCATGTGCCCCCCTTACTGGGACCTGGCCCACAACCCAGGCATGTGCTCTGACTGGGAATTGAACCAGTGACCCTTCAGTTTGCAGGCTGGCACTCAATCCAGTGGCTCAGGGATTGAGCCACACCAGCCAGGGCTCAATATAATTTTTAAAAGTGAAATTTCCTTAGGACTATACAAGGAATGGAAATTTTAATGGCATTAGCCTTCTTATCAGTGATACTGGAAGACAGAAGAGTAGCATAATGCCTTCTAAATTCTCATAGAAAATCATTTCCAACTTAGAATTCTGTATTTGATCCTCAATCAACTGGAGAATAAAATTAAGATTTTTTTCAGACAGGAAGGTCACAGAAATGTTACCTCCCCTGCACCTTTTCTCAGAAACCCCCTGGAGAATGTGCCCCAGTAAAAGGAGGGAGTAAATAGGGAAATGAAGACCCAGATCGGGAAACAGAGATTTCAGTGTAAGACGAAGGCAAAAGAAACTCCCACGGTGACAGCTCTGCTTCAGGCCTCAAGAAGGAGTGCACTTGGGAGCAGGCTGAAGGGTTCTAGGGCAGACATCTCCACGAGAAACTAAAACCAAGAGGGTACCTGCTTGTGTGTGACCAAACTGAGAGATTTCTCAGTTCTGTTCGAGTACAGGATGAATCACAGGTAGCTACACAGAAAACCAAACAACTAAAAAAACGAAATACAGGAAATATGACATTTAAAAGGAGCAAAGAGTGATCGATCACCCATCCAAAAACGGGTAAGTACAATCACAATTCAATTTACCTTTGAATAGGAGTTTTATGGTCATAACGTAAGCAGGGGATGACTGATTTAGCCAGCACTGTGATGGAACTATACTAAGTGAATCAGAGGAAGGGGATTTTATATGTTCTTGTGGTGTAGGGCACTGTTGAATGAGGTAACATAACATAATCAATCCTCATCTTCAGACATCAGAAGATAACTGAACTGAAAAATCAAGAAACAGTGTAAGCCTGGATAAGTAAAAATAGCTAAAACCATTTACACTGGGGAGAAGGGAGGGGTGGGAAAGTGGGGGCGGGCAGGATGCTGCTGCTTTCTCTTATTAGCACTGTAGGACTTGTCTTTTCCAATATGTGTATACAGTATTTTCATTAAAATAAAATTAAACTGAAAAAAAAACTATAATAAAAAATCCAAGGGTTACAAGTCATTTAGCTTTAAAACCGTAATCACCTAAAACATTTCTTGAACAACAGGAAGTATGTATGTAGCACTCACCAGTAATCATTATAAATTGTTGTTTCAACCCCAAATTCTCCCCATATGAAGAGCCAAATTATCTACATTTTAGTATAGGGTACATGAAAAGCTGCCTCAAAAAAGCCAGAACATACAAAGCCCATGTTTTCATTTTACCAGATGAGGCTGAATTTACGCTATTGTTACTGACATGTAACTTTTCAGGAATATAAACACAATTAGTTTGATCTGTTGTGCAAACTCAGGGTATTAATTTACCTTTTATGAGCAGATAATTAATGGAATTAAGTGCCTGAATCAAAAGAACAGATATAGTTCATATGAGTGAAATTACCTGAAGAAAGTCACAAAGAACTGTACCAGGTCCATAAAATTGCTGTGCTGGGAGAAGGCAATCTGCAACAGAAGAACAGGTAGTGTGATTAGGTCGGTTACAGGACAGCACCGCGAACTCAGTCTTCTCGGTGCAACAGTTAAGATGAAAACATACTTTTATTTTAAAGAGATTAATATAACTTTTTTTCACTTGAGGATCAGTGCCGTCTCTCTTTTTTTTTCCTCTCATTTAATTACCAACCCAAAACTAATACAGCAGGTCTTCCAATAATGTTTCATTCAATGTCATTTCCTTATAATGTCAATGAGGTGCCACAGGCACTTAAGTCTTGTTTGTATCAATCAGCCTGTGGTAAAACTGGCTTTGTTACATGTTGTTTTGCTTAAAGTCACGGAACCCATCAATGGCATGGAGTGAGGGACTGTATCCTGGGGCTTCAACGACCTCTTCAGCGCCCCGCTGCTCAGGACGTGCTGTGTGAGTTCTCACGGGCTGACCCCGAACACCTCTCAGACTAACGACAGGCAGGTGAGCTTGCCTGCTACCGCCCTGGGCCTTCATCCAGACAAAACACTCTCCTGGTTTGCTTCAAATTCCTGATCTACGGGGAGGTGGGCAGCCCCTCACCCTGTGCCCCTCATTACTTTCACCTTTATGTGCTCAGTGTATACTCATGTCAAGATAATTTTTTTACCGTATCTCCAATTTTACCATATTGATATCAACTGACAATCAACATAACATCCACTGGAACTTAAATAATTTCACTAGCCCTGTCTGGTGTAGCTCAGTGGATTGAATGCAGGTTGTGAACCAAAGGCTCGCCAGTTCGATTCCCAGTGAGGGCACATGCCTGGGTTGTGGGCCAGGTCCCCAGTGGGGGCCACATGAAAGGCAACCTCACATTGATGTTTCTCTCCCTCTCTTTCTCCCTTCCCCTCTTCTCTAAAAATAAAACATGAGAATATGGATGCTCTTTAAAAATAATAATAATAATAATAATTTCGTTATACAAATCTTTATATCAAGAATATGAAAATCCTAGAGACTTCGGCCAAGATGGAGGCGTAGGTAGATACACTATGCCTCCTCGCACAACCAAGATAGGGACAACAATTTAGAAAAACAATAACAACCAGAACTGACAGAAAATTGAACTGTATAGAAGTCGGACAACCAAGGAGTTAAAATAGACACGTTCATCCAGACCGGTAGGAGGGGTGGAGTCAGGCAGCCGGATGCAGAGGGGTCCCACTGGCCAGCACAAAGAGTGTTGGGACCAGGCACGTAAGACCGCAGCAGGCGGACCCTGGGCGCTCAAGCGGTGGCAGCTGGCAAACCCCAGCCGAGGGGTGGTAACTGGCAGACCCAGAGAGGCAGCGATTGTGAAGCAAGGCACTGCGCCCAACTCAGGGTCCCAGCGCCAGGAAACAGAACCTTGAGGCACTGATTGAAAAGGAAGGTCCCACGGGGTACACAAGCCCACCCACACGGGAATTGGCACCAGAGGGGCCCAGTTTGCTTGGGGAAAGCGGGTAACGGGATGGAGGTCCCACAGAGAGCAGAGCAAGCGCCATTATTCCTTCTCAGATCCCACCCCCACATACGGTGTCACAACTAAGCGAGGTGTTCACCCTGGTGAACACCTAAGGCTCTGCCC
>CM052547.1:70535220-70686381 GCA_028533065.1 Trachops cirrhosus
TCTTCAGTAAACTTACTGTAGCCTTCATTTTTTCATCTAATTTGCGACCAAAATCAACCAATTCTGTGAGCTTCCTGATCACCAGTGCTTTGAACTGTGCATCTGATAGGTTGGCTATCTCTTGGTCGCTTAAAAGGATGGGTTCTGGGGCTTTCAATTCTTCTCCTGTTTGGGCCATCTCTTTGCTGTTTTTTTTTTGGTCTTGTCGAGCTCCTGTAGTGAGGGGCGGGGCCTTAGGTGTTCACCAGGGCGGGGCACCCCAGTCGCTGGGTTGTGACTTGGTATGTGGGGGTGGGGGTCTGAGAAAGAACAATGGCGCTTGCTCTGCTCTCTGTAGGACCCCAGACCCCTCCGCCACTTTCTGCAAGCCAACTGGGCCCCTCTGGCACCAATTCCCGTGTGGGTGGGCCTGTGCACCCCACGGGACCTTCCTCCTCAGTCAGTGCCCCAAAGCTTTATGTCCCGGTGCTGGGACCCTGAGTTGGGCGCAGTGCCTTGCGTCACAATGGCTGCCTCGCTGGGTCTGCCGGTCGCCAACTCCCCGCTGGGGCCCACCAGCCACTGCAGCTTGTGTGCCCAGGGTCCGCCCGCTGCGGTCCTGCGGTCCTGCACACCACCCCGGTTGCTCTGCTCTCCACTCCACGTTCCTCGCCCAGCCGACTCCACCCCTCTTACTGATCTGGATGAACGTGTCTATTTTTAACTCCTTGGGTGTCTGACTTCCATACACTTCAATTCTCTGTCAGTTCTGGTTGTTATTTTGTTTCTATATTGTTGTTGTCCCTATCTTGGTTGTGTGAGGAGGCACGGTGCGTCTACCTATGCTTCCATCTTGGCCGGAAACCACTGTTTGCCTTTTTGATGGTTTTACTTCCTTTTCATATTCCATACGTGAAGTTCTAACAGCACCTCTTCATGCCATAGAATATTATAGGGCACAGAATTTGAAGCTTTGGTATCCTCCCCCTGGTTACCATTTATTATCAGAAATACAAAGATAACATAGGTTCTGTATCCTAGACATGAAGAAACTTACATTCTTTGTTTTTCCTTTGTTTATTACAGTAACGCATCCCAAATAAGAAGGCTCCTTGAGAATATGGCTATAGTCCTTATATAAAGCCTTTTAATAAGACTGGAGAAGGATCATTGTATAAACAGAGTTATTCAGTCTTGAGAAATGAAGAGTCCAGGTTATACATCATAAAGAAGGAGAAGGAAACAGATTCTAGTCTATTCAATTCTGTTTATAGAATTTAATCTCTTAAAACATTAGTATGTTCTCAGTATTCAGACTTAAAAGAAATCCACGATATGCTTTTAATTATTATGTGATGCCAACAAGTTTGGATGCCAACAGCACCTTCTGAGGACTTACCAGGTATCCATATGCCCACTCCTCGGGGCAGCTCCCCAGTGATTCATAAAGCAGGGCCACACCACCTTCACGCCCAATCAGAAATCATAATGAACCTATACAAACTGGCTGCCAATGTGGCTGATATGCAAGACTCACATTACTGTAAAAGCGGCTCTATTCTGTTGAATGTTTATCATCTAAGTCTCCACAGTTACAGAGTTTCCCAGGAAATCAAAAGTCATAATATAAAAATGTTTGTGAATGGATCAAACACTTAGAAAAACATCTAGCCCTGCTTAATACTCTACCCATTGTGTGTCCCATCTAAGAATTGCTGAGTGAAGGGGAGGGCTGATAAAAATGACACAGGGACAACAAGCATGAATTGGGCAGTCCTTACTCACAGACTGCAGGAAAATGCAAAATCAATTTTACAGAAAATCAGAGTTTAGTGAAAGTAGTGTTGGAGAACTGGTCACGTAAAACCCCTGTGAAACAAGACCTGGAGGAATTAGCAATCGATAAGGGATGAAGGATAGAGACGTAAGCCCTTCAAAGCACTCTGAACAGGACTGAGAGAGGATCTTGGGAAAACCGAGGAGGCCCTTGACTACTGTTTTTAAATCATTCTGTGAAGTCAACTGTGTAGAGAAAGACTAATCTTCAGGCACCACTGCACAACTTAAGTCACAATCTCTCTCCTCCTCTTGCTCGATTTTCCTTCAGCCTTTACATGTACATTTATTTATAGTCCTTTTCTTTCACTAGAAAAGAAGATCCATAAGGACAGGAACTTTATTGCTGATTACTGTATCTTAGTGCCTAAAGAGGTGATGGGCATGTAAGAGATGCTTAATAATTACCCGATGAGTAAGTGAACATGATACTGGAAAAACAATGGCCTCACTGCCCCCAGAACGCAGTCAGACACAATTGAGATTTACTTCTACGAACCAGCTCATGGTTGCAACCATAACTTAGATGTTGTTAACTGTAAAATTAAAAGACATCTTTTATACTTTTGAGTTTCATTTTTCAAGATAATATGCCAATCATACTTTTCTGTCATGATTATTATGAAAATGTCAAAATACATTTGTGGACTTTTCTGATACTAAAGGTAATGAGGATTTCTATAATAAAATCTATTTAATACAAAGAAGAAAATCTCATTATAATTCATAAATCAACCCCCCAATGCCATTCTTTCCAAAAAGCAGACATTGCTCTCTACACTCCAGAACATCTAGAATTTATGTCCCTATACATTTCCACCACTGGCTGCTCACTCGATTTCCAGCACTGTGTTTGATTAAGGTGTGCCTGCCTGGGTAAAGGGTGGGGGGTCGGAGGGAGCTCGAATGTGTTAAATAAACTCTAAAAAACAAAACTCAGAAGAAGCCCAGCTAGCCCCAGGACTTGGGGTACGATAAGGAGGACCTGCCCTGCCTAGGCACTAACTGTGTGCGTCAGCCAGACAAGTGTTTTCAGGGGGCTGTACTCCTGCACTTGACCCTTCTGTCCCCAGTGTGTCCTCCCTTCCTCATTCAGGCACCCATCACCCCTGGGAAACGGCTCTCTTCTCTACATTCTCTCAACACTTGATCCACTTCCATTTCAGGGCATGGGATAAACATATTCTACCTGTGTATATAGAGATAACCTGGAAAAGAAGATTCCAGTAATTCTGTCTACAAAGATATAAGTGTATGACTTTTTAATTGTTGTAGGAGAAAGAATGAAAAGGCAATTTCCCACCTCCCACACAAGAACGGATGCATCTTTGTATTCCAAGAACCAGACCAGGGTTCTCAAACTCCTGAGAGCTTGCAACAAAGTCTGAGCCCTGGGCCCTACTCCTACTCCTGTAGCTTTACGCTCCCCACTTGATTCTGGTGTCCAGAGGCTATACATTAGGGAGCTCTGAAATTAGGAATTATTTTTAAAATCTCCTTCCTTGCTCCTTTACCTGAACAATTTCATTAGAGTTCCATGAACTGCACTGAAAAAAATTGACCATTTTTACTTGAAAGGTTTGGCCCCAAAAGAAGTTAACTTGGATCAGAGGATAGTGCTTTGAAACAAAAAGAGAGGCAAGGCCCAACCTTGAAACTGGGAAGTGAGAGGGGAACAGAGAGGATGGGTTAGAGTTTCAAAGTGCTGGGGATATGGGGTGAGTGCATGGTAGCCCTGGGAGGCTCTGGAGCCTCAGTGAGTATTCTGTGTCCAAGCCTGTCACACACGAGAGGGAGAGGGTGAAGCATTCTTGGCTTTGAGGCAGCACCCGCCGGACTCTGAAAAAACCCAAGGTCTGTGTGTACAGGGCAGAATCTCCGTGGGCTGCGCCCACAGCCCCCTGAGGCCAGCAGCTGCATCAGGGCTCAGCTCCCCTTGGTCTGGGGGCCCATCAAGATTACAGCCCCTCTGCTTCTCAAATCTCTCTGAGAGGCCAGGCTCTGCAGGTGCTGAAGATCTTGCATCGAGACCAGAAAGGGCTGAAATGGACATGGCTGCCATCTGGCCTCCTGGCGTCACCATGCCAATCTTGCCACATAGTTCTGGACACTGCAAGGCCAGAAGCCAAGGGAGGCCTGATTCCTTCCGTAAGAACTCAGGCCTCAGTCGTGCGGAGGATGGAAGGTTCTGTGACCACTGGCTGAGCAGCATATTCTAATCTGGCTCTAGTGCTGCCATCTCCTTGAGTTTTGGTGTGACACAAAATAACTTTCTTTAAAAAACAAACAAACAAACAAACAAACAAACAAACTCCAAAGTTCTATATGAAACTCTGTGTTGAGACCACAGGCCCTGGATTGGATCCCAGGTACTGCGCCAGTGTCCAGCACCTGGCCTCACCGCCACCCACCTAATGCTGGTTTTTGCTGGCGCAGAAACTGTATACCCAAGCTCTGGTCAGAGCCTCAAGGCCAGCGAATACCACTGAGCCGCTCATTCCAGCATGCAAACTAGCACTCACCATCTGTCCACTCCCAACCTCCCACCTCAACACTGCTCTGTGCTTTCTTCCCCAAATGCCCTTCTGACCATTCCTTTTCACCATTCTCCAGAATTTCCACTCCATTTTATCATGCTCATTAATAATTTAAAGAACATTAAGAACTACATACACTTGGTTGAAATACCAAGTACCAAAAGGCTAATCATGCAAAGCAATAGCTCCTGCTGTCTTCTCCTCTTCTTAAGACTTCTCTCCAGAAGCCCCCACCCCACCCTTAGTTAGGAGCCATGGCCCCCTGGACGGTAGCTTCCCAGGCTTCACAGCCCATGGAGAGAAGGCCTCCGAGGCACCCCTACTTGGGGTGAAGTCAGTAACTCTTGGGGAAGCTCCCTTTGCCATTTTCACCAGGGTGAGGTATCCGGGGCTAAGGGAGGAGTTTTGCCCTTGACCTTTGATCGTTCTAGAGAATGCCCAACAGTGGCCAATGAACTGGTGACACCCTCCTAGTACAATGCTGTGTGATTCCTCTAAAGTCAACCAAAAGGTCAGCTCTGAGATCGACCCCAGCTGGCCAAGGCTGCAGGCCTAGCTGAGGTACATTCCTGTAGCTCATTTTAGGAGGGTAAATAATATACTTGGACTTTTATTTCTTGTTCTATTACTTGTATTATCTTTCCTTATTTTTTCATTATGACAATTTTTTAACTTTATAAAAAGTAGAGAGAATAGTCTAATGAACACAATGTGTTCATAACCCAAGTTTAATAATTACCAGCTCATGGCCAATCATGTTCCATCCATACTCTATCCACCTTCCCTGAGACATGTCATTTTGAAGCTAATCCCAGACATCCTGTCATTTCATTCTTCAGTGTTTCAATATCCTCTAACTATCCTCTCTGTAAAATTAGGTTGTTTGTGTCCCTGTCCCTTCCTTCCCTTTTCTTCTACCTCTCAATTCTTTTGACAGAATCCCAATCTAAGACAATTCAGTCATCTAACACCACACTGTGTAGGTTGGGATGACAAGTTCTGGGTCGCCAACCTCAGCTGGCTCCTTTGCACAGGTCAGCAATCACTCTGACAACATCAGAAAAAGCTGTCAGCACCTTTAAAGAAGTTACAAAAGAAAGAGTTCTGATATCAAACCTAAAGCTCTCGCAACCTACAACTATGCATCCATCTAGCAGACATTCACGGGGTGTCCACAACTGATTGCCACCGTGCTGACTCTGAGGATACATGAATACAAAACGCCATCCATGCCCTTAAAGACATTTTGTGCAGTGAGAACTAGACAAGTCGATGGCCGTGGAGGCACAGACAAAGAAAGGTAGCTGCCTAAGGGTCATCAGAGAAACCTTCCCCTGAGTGGCTAAACAAGAACACCACCTGTACGCCCAACTCAGGCCTGGCTCCTTCCAATCCAGTCTCCCGCCTGCTGCCAGAAGGGCATTTCAAAAATACTGATCTTTGGCCACTTTTTGACTCAAAGCATTTTTAATGGCTCCCAGTGGTTTTCAGGCTTTCAAGCCCCACAGCCAAAACCTCCAGTCTCTTCATGACGGCCTCTGCCTAGCTCTCCAGCATCTTGCTCACAGGACTGTCACGTTAGTTCTGCTTAAGTCCTGGTAGTTCTTGAAGGTGATCTGACATGCCTTTTACCCACCCAAATACGCTCACTCCCTGACCTCATGCTCCTCAGGACTCAGCTCTGATGTCGCCCCTCCTCACTCAGACTCAGGCGACACAGGGCACTCCACCCTCCCCAGCATCTGACACAGCTCCTCCTATCCATTCACGGCTGCCGCTCTGGGTCAGAAAGTCTACTGAGTGCATGGATGTTCAAGGAGGCCTAGTGGGTCCTGGCTTTGGAGATCACAGGAGACAGGCCTGCTCAAGACAGAGATTTACCCACTCTAGCCACAGAGGTGTTCACAGGTGTTGTGGATGAGACTGTCCAGGGAGCCGTGGTCCAGAGGAAACACGAGGGAACAATGTCATCAAAGAGCTCAGAAGAAACAGCCATGGCCACGGATGAAAAGCAGAAGAGAGGAGACTTTAGAGAAGAAGGAATAATAAACAATGGCCATGATGAAGACCACAAGTTAGTACAAGAACCATGATGCCACCTGATAACAAGGAAAGACTTGTATTTTGTGTAGTTTAGTTTTAGATGTATTTCATGGCTTTATAATTCCTAAAACCCTTAAGCTACAGATATCAAACATCAGGAGGTTTGTATAAATCATCATCATTATTATACAATAACTACAAACATTAAAAGTATATCTGACACTATTCATAATAGTCAAAGAGTAGAAACAACCCAAGCAGCCACAACAGATGAATGGATAAACAAAATGTGGTGTATCCGTGCAATGGAACGCTACTGAATCTTAGAAAGGAATGAAGTACTGAAACATACTAAATATGGATGAACCTTGAAAATACTGTGCGGAGTGAAGAAGCCAGGCTCACAGGCCCACCTATTATGTGATTCAATTTATATGACATGTCCAGAATAGGAAAATCCAGAGACAAAAAGTAGACTGGTGGTTTCCAGGGGTTGGGGAAAGGGAGGAAGGGGAAATGACTGCTAATGGGGGTGGGATTTTTTTTGTATGTGATGAAAATATGCTAAAATTGATGTGGTCAGGTTGTGCAACTCTGTGAATATATTAAAAACCACTAAATTGTGCACTTTAAATGGGTGAATTGTATGATATGTGAATAATATCTCAATAAAACTTTTACTAAAAAAAGGTATATCCGAGTCAACAAAAGTTTCATACATCCTTTCCTCAGTATAGCAATCCTGTTAGCACTCATAAACATAACTCTAAAATTGAAATGAATGCCTGGTTCTCAATACAAATTCTGTGTCGCCTTCACTTGTGAACACTAGCTTCTTACATAGAGCAGCAGATGAAACACCCAGCATGGACAGGACTTTAATATTAGTTCCACATTACAATAACCACCTCTGTTGCACAGCCAGTAACAAGCCAGAATCCTGGCTTCACTACCCACCTCCCCCCTCACACGATGTCTGCCTGTCCATTCTCTGTCTTGAATACCTGCTCTCCCAAACTGTGGTCCTGGCTCAGCCAGCTAAGTGCCTGCTCACTGGGAGAACACCTAGGATCGCCTTCGGAAAGCTGAGTTGAGGGAGGGGTGCTCACCCACAGGAGTGACTGACCAGAAAACAGGCACAACTAGACCCCACCACCCTACTGCACACAGACTCTTTCAGTCTGGGGGGCTGTTTTTTAAAAACTGCACCTACACAGACTTTTATAGTTAGTTTCAAACTCCCTCAGTTAGCAGTTATAGGTTTTGATCTGTTCCTAATTATGGAAAAGAATCCTGGAATCAGTTCAGAGAGAAGGAACTTGAGTTTAGCATTACCATTTTTAAAGCACCAATGTTTACACGAATTTCTGAGTAGAGAATTAGATTTCCTCAGTTATTTTACTTAAAAAAAAATGAGAAAGACAGAAAAGTTATTTTGCCTGCACTGAAAGCCACACTGAAATTCAAGTGAATGGCCTACACGGCGCCATTTAGACATTCCGTGTTCTCTCCATTTTTACTGAATTTGTAGTCTCTACGTGTGCGTGCATGTTGAAGAGCTACCTACATCTAGAAAAGCAGAGGCTCTGAGGAAAACAGAACAAGAAAGAAACATATAGCTCCCGTCGTTGAGAACAAACTGCATCTGCCCAGGAAGACGCAGCCCAGCCCTCCGCCCAGCGCACACCCAGGTTCAGTCCCCAGTGCAGAGAACCGGCGGCGTGTGAAGACACCGAGAACACTCGATGCTGCTGGTCTCGTCACACTGTCTGCACACACCAAAGAGCAAAAGGACACATTTTCAATAGAACTTACCTGCTTTTTCAAGGACAGCTTGGCAAACTAAACGGTGAGCACGCCATCGTTTATTTTCAGAAGTGCTCCTGAATGCCGCTTTCATAAGGGGATCTCATTCATGTGAGCGATCCAGCCCAGGCACAGAGCACCAAAAAATCAGGCAGAAAATCGACATCTCTGATTCTTAAAACTTAAAATTGGTACTTTTAAAAAATAAGTGTGGGGAAGAGATCCCTCTAGAAAGAAATGCTCTAAAACCATTTCAGGGACTTTCAGAGGGTGGAGCAACAGGGCATCGGGAGGGAAAAAACCAGAGCTCCACACTGGCAACCACACGGCTATCTCCAGCACAAAAGCCTGTTTATGTGCACGGAGCCCTCTTTCCAAATGGGAAAAACGTCAGCAGCATTAAGTCAAGATTTTCACTAGGAATCTTAAAAATATTAATTATTTTTCAGCTGTAAGCAACAGAGTTTGAAGTTCAGATGGATTCAGAATATCGCAAGGTATGCCATTATGAAAACAATCTCAACTTTAAATAAGTCAATAAATAATATTTACTAGAGCACAAATCAAGTATTTTACAAATATATATGATCTCTATTTGACAGTGTTAGAAGATGTTACAGATTGAAATTGCACTGACTGGAGCTTACAGTTCAACCCTTTGGGGTCAGACAAGTAACCTAAATCCCTGGCTGGCCCCCAAGATCCCCACTATGTTGGCATGCACACTGTGTATAATCTCTTCCATCACAGAGTGGGTGGGCCTGATCTAATCAGATGCCCTTTCTAAAGGGGATCTAGAGGTCAGAGGAAGTCAGAGAAAGTTGAAACCTCAGTAGATTACATCAGTTTTTGTTGTAAAATTTTTATTTTCAAATGTTACAGAAACAGAATCATGTAGAATGCCAATTTCTAATTTTTCAACCACTCAGCAAAATTTCCTTGGGATTTATGCAACTTGTTGTATCAAGAGTTTGTTTCTTTTCATTGCTGAGTATTATTCCACGACATGTTAGCACAATTTATTTAATCATTCACCTGTTCAATAATACTTGGCTTGTTTTCAATTTGGAGCTACTATGAATGAAGCTGCTAAATACTGCTGTACAGATGTCTGTTTAAACATCAGTTTTCATTTCCCTGGGATAAATGCCCAGGAATGCAATTGCTGGGTTGTACAGTAAGAGCAAGTTTAATTTTGTAAGAAAATACCAAACTGTTTTCCAGAGTGTCTGTACCATTTAACTCTCCCACCAGCACAACATGATCCAATTTCTCTGCAACCTCTCTAGCATTTGGTGTTTGGTGTTATTACTATTTTCAATTTTAGCATTTTGATAGGTGTATAGGAATTATCTCACTGTGGTCTGAATTTTCATTAACTTAACAGCTTTGATCCTAAACAGCTTCTCATGTGGTTATTTGATATATATACATATCTCCTCTTTGGTGAAGTGTTTGTCCATTTTCTACACAAATTACTTATTTTTCAATGTTGCATTCTGAGAATTATTCTTATATTCCAGATACAAGTACTTTGTCGAAACTACGGTTTGCGAATATTTTCTCCTAGTATGTAGACTTTTTATTCATCCCTTTAACAGGGTCTTTCACAGAAGAAAACCTTTTTGTTTTGATGCAGTCCAATTTATTGATATTTCCTTTTATGGGTCATGTTTTTGTTGTCAAGTCTAAAAACCTTTGCCTAGTCTTAAGATGTAAAGATCTTCTCCTATTTTTTCCTAAAAGTTTTATAGCTTTGTTTTCCATTTAAATCTGGGATCCACACTGAATTAATTTTTACATGAGATGTAAGGTTTAGGTTAAAGTTTTTTTTGCCTACAGTTGTCCAATTGTTCTAGTACTATTTGTTGAAAAGGCTACCTTTCCTCCACTGAACTGTCTTTGCGCCAGTGTCAAAAATCAGTCGGACGTATTTACACGGATCTAGTTCAGGCCACTTTATTCTATTCCCTGTCTGTTCTGTTGCATGATCTCTGTCTGTCCCCCACCAATAACCTCAATGCTTTGGATACTCTGGCTAAATAAGAAGCTTTAACACTGCATACAGTGATTCCTCCCACTTCACTCCTTTTTAAAAACTGTTATAGCTATTCTAGAATCTTTACCTTTTCGTACAAATTTTAGAATAAACTTGTTTATATTGGCAAAAAATCTTGAGATTTTTGAAACTATTTTTGGTTGGGGTAAAATATATTTAAGACAAAATTTACCATTTTAACCATTTTTAAGCGTATAAGTCAATACAGTTAGGCAGAGATGCTGCAAAGATTAGATAAAGGACCATGTGAAAAACTTTGTGTTAATACATTTGAAAAATACATGAAATAAAAAATTATCCTAAGTGATTCAAACAGAGAGACAAAATCCAAAATATCCTATAACTATTAAAGAAATTGAATCAGCAGTTTAAAAAAATCCCCACATATAAAACACCAGAATCAAATGATTTTATAAGGGATCTACCAAGTACCGATAGTCTAGGTTCAGATTAATTCTAATCTTTTATAATCTTTTCCAGAAATAAGAAAAATTCCTCAACTTATAATTATTAAAGGTTAGTTTAACCTTGATTTAAAAACCATAACAAGGACAGGAAGGGAAAATTATCAGACATTCTCACTCATGAAATAGATACAATGTTCTAACCCAAATATTATTAAAGTAAGTTTTGCATCCCAGCGATGCTCAAAGTAAGAAAATGACACATCATGCCCAAGTCAGGATTATCCCAGGAATGCAAATGACTTCCTGGGTCTGGGTTGTACAACACGGTGAATCTCGGTGGTGCCATTCACTGGGAAATGAAGCACAGGGTTTGGGACTAAGGTCACCAGAACAGCCCTGTGCTGAGTGCAGAGCTTGTGAATGTCCAGGAAGAGATGTCTAGACAGCAACCAAGAGTACTTACTGGTCTGGAGCTCAAGTATAAGCTGAGCTGGAGCCAGAGCATTGAGAATCTCCAGTATAGAAGTAGTGCCTACAAATGGGATGGAACTATACAAAGAAACTGGGGTGAAAACAGAAGAGAACCAACGTGAATCCAATGTTTAAGGAAGAAGATTCCCTAAAAAGACTGGCCAGAGAATCAGGGACAGAAAGGACCAGCAAGGCAAGACAAACAGTGATTCAAGTCACTCTATGAAGGATAGAGTACCAAGAATTCAGTCACTGGAGTTCATTGAGACAGGGCAGTGTTGGGTGCGCTGAGGGAGGTGCAGACTGTTTTGGGCTGATGTGTGAGTGAATGAATGAATGAATGAATAAGAGAAGATAGAAATAGGAAATGTGGTCAATGCTTATAAGTAGGATGGTGGAGGAGGGAAGCAGACTGTGTGCAAGAGCAAAAGCATAAGCAGATTAGAGAATGAACTTGTAGACCATTTAGAAGGAAAAGAGGGTGGTTAGAAAAAATACAACACCGAGCCTGTCCTCCACATTCTAGAAAGGAAAAGATTGCTCTTTAGCCACAGCTCTGCGGCATGAATATGAAACCACCAGAACTGGAATGCACCCCCATCCTAACTGATCTGTGACCACTTGCGTCACTTGACCATGCTTCTGAAAGGTGGCAGACAGACACAGCCCTTGTCCAGTGGCCAAGCTTCCACGGCTAAAGGCGAATCAGTTCCTGAAAGTCCACCTATCCCTAAATTCCACATTTACTCAAAATGGAGGGGATGAAAGTGAAAAGTGTTAAGGCAAGGCCGCAAGGACACAGTAGCCAATGATTATAAGAAGTACAAAATGGACCATGGGTCTTGGATAAGAGGGAGTCCACTGGTCCCCTGAGAACAGAAAAAATGAGCAAATGAACAACAGCAATGGCTGCAGCAGGTGACATGAATCCTTCGACTTCCCCTCTCAGGTCACACAAATAAAAACCCTGAGATGTGAAGAGGGAACCTGAACTGTATAGGAGGAGCCAGGACGCACACCCATGTCTGTCTGACTGTAAGGCCTAGGTCCTTTAATGTGACCTTATTCTACCTCCTGTTACACACTGTCCCATCCTCCTTTAAACGCTGATAGCAATTTTGGAACCTTTTCATGCGGCACTTTCCACACCCTGGCTTTCACTGGTTATACGTGTGTTTGTTTCCCTTACACCCACCTTCCTCATGTCAGAATTGAAGCTTTTTACGTAGCTCAATTTTTACGTGGCGAGTGCTCAATGAAGAAGTTAGAGTTACAATGATCATATTTGTTACATGCCAACTTGCTTTCAAAATTGCTGGTAACTTTCCTTCGCAAGTGGTTTACACCATCCCCTCTACAATCTCCTCGAGTATTATTCACATGCTCAGCCCTCCTTTGCCATAGATATTACAGAGGCAAAGCAATACTGTACATCTCATCGCAAGTTCCAAATTCGTGAATTTAGTCTCCACTAAAGAGAGTTCACCATGTCTGCAGAAGAGACCAAAAAGCACATCTTACCTGAATTTTGATGGGCCAGGTGAAATTACTAACATAAACAAAGAAAGTGATATTTGGGTGGTTACGAAAATCGAACTTCTCATTAGAGAAGCTATCTTTGTACTCCTTGATGTTGGTTTTCGAAACAACAGGCATCTCTTCTCCAGCTTGGGTTCCAGCTATCAGGAAGAAAAACAGAAAACAGAAGAGCCTTTTTTGGGGGACAGAATCTAGCCTCATTACTGATACGGATAATCACATTTATTAAACACTATGTCCCAGAAACAGCTTTTAAGAACTCAATAGCATTTAACCCCAACAATAACTCTATTATCCTCATTTACAGATTAGGAAAGTGAGGCTCAGAGAAACTAAGCAAGCTGGTTCAGGTCACACAGCTGACAAGAAGTGGAGCTGGGATTTGAAGCTGAGAAGGTTGATATACAAGCCTGTGCCCTTAACTAGAATGCTTTACCAGGAATCTCTGCAACTCCCCTCCACTGAAATGGGCTGCACGTGGCCGTGAAAATACAGATACCACTAGAATCCTATTAACAAGCAATGGCACCTACTGTGCCTACTGCACTTTGACTGCTCTGCATTTCCCCTTATACACTTGTCCGGCAGTGTTCCATATGTCCCCTACCAGGGACACTGATTCTCCCCTCATGTCCTTACTAGCAGTGACCTCAAGTCTCAGCAGTAGCAGGGAGGACAGAACTCTAAGGGTCACTCGGTCCCTTCTGCTGCCAGCTACAGCTGTTTTTAAGGCCCTCCAATCTGGTATAAATGCATGTATTCCCCAAAAGTCTTTCAGCATTCCATATTCTCCCTCTGCTGGGAATTATAGCGTCTACAAAGATGCATGAAATAGATTTTTTCCAAGTCTGAGTTAAATCTGTGACTGGGGCCCAGGTGGTCAGGTCCTCATTGAGACAGTCACCGCAAATCACCACATGCTCAGAAAGGTTGCCTTTCCCAAGACAAATACTCCAATAATGCACACCTTTTCTTAAAAGTCTCTCCTCACTGCGAGTTTCTGAATTTTTTCTGAATTCTGTGCAATCTTTTAAGACATCATAAACATAAAGTGACAGGCAAAGGTACTGATTTTATTTTGTTTCAGTCAAATAAGTTGTGTTCTGATCAAAATCCAAAGCTGTATAATAATAATGAAACATTTAGTGAGAATTTACCATTCTGCAAGCACTATACTGAGTACTTTATTACATCACTTAATTCCCACGACATTCTGCATGGTTAGGTGTTTCTTACACGAGAACCTGGGTCAGAAAGCTTAAGCATTTTGCCTGATAGCAAAGTGCAGTACAGTAAGAGGCAGAATTCAAACCCAGGCCAGTCAAGCTATGTTCTTAATCACTACGTAAGGCCCACCCTTCACTTTTTTAGTAGATTTTCTGCCCTGGCACATTTTCAGTGACCCATAGGTAAGATAAACAGGATAGCAAAAGCTGTGCTCCAGAGTTTCATTTAATTCCCAAAGTATATTTCCCTCTATCTACTGAAATCTTGTTCTACTTTGTTTCCATTTCTTGCATCTACCAGTCCCTTGCCTTTTTCACTTCTGAAGCAGGGATGGGGATGATGACGGCAGAGCCAGAACAGAGCTGCAGCAATGCTGGTGGTGGTGGGAGCGGGGCAGAGATGGTGAGCGTGTACTGAGCCTGACACTATGGGAGGCACCGACGTGTAGCGCCTGATTTAATCTACACAACCTTCTCTTTACGATGAATAGCCCTAAAATCTAGAGAGGAGTTTAGAAATTGCTCAAGGCCTCCCAGCTAATGAGTGGCAAAGGGGGGTTTCAAACCCATCTGTCTGTCTTCAGAGCCCCCTTTCTCAACTCCTACATCATGTTTCTTAATCCATTCAGAAGGTCTTCTCTAGGTAGATTTTTACCTGAGAAGCTGGCGGCCCAGGTGATATTGAGGTTGAAGTTTTTGGAAGCATTGATGAACATGTCCAAATCCCTGTTTTGCTGAGGAGAGGTACAGATAATTAGAAAATTAATTAGAATGGTTTCTAGATTTTAAAGCAGTAATTAAAGTTTACTATTTTTCCTTTTTTTAAAAAAAGATTTATTTATTTTATTTTTAGAGAGAGGGGAAGGGAGGGAGAAAGTAGGGGACAGAAACATCAAATGGCTGACTTTCACATGCCCCCAACTGGGGACCTGCCCCGCAACTCACACATGTGCCCTGACCGTGAATTGCACCAGCGACCTTCTGGTTCACAAGCCCATGCTCAATCCACTGAGCCACAACAGCCAGGGAACCTTTCTTAATTACAAAGCAAATATTTTACTATGTCTTAAGAGAAACTGACATAGAGTTAGCAAAATTTCTAACTAATATAAGAAATATACCCCAAATAAATCTGATTTCTCTTCCATAAAAATATATGAAATTTAATGGTTTATCAAATGCCAACTCCATGAAAAAAATATCTTTAAAAAAAACCAACCCCTCACCAGAGCACAGTGACTTACATCCTGTGACCTACATTAGGAAAACAGCCTCCTAAGGAACCTCGGGGCAGCTATTTGCAAATGCCTGGACAGAAACACACTTGATCAAGTGCCCCACTTTCTGTGTATTTATAAATTCAGCCTAAATACTTCTGAACTAATAGATTCTATGCAGTATAAAGTTCTCCAAAATGGAAATGGATGTTTAAAAAGCATATAAACTTGAAATAAACTAAATAATTTGGTTGTATTCATCATTCATGATTTGAATAATTTTTCTCTCACTAAAAATATTATTTCAAGTGAAAGATCACTAAATGTATTTCATTAGCTTTGAAAAGTTTGTTTACTACTTAGAGCTATAGCAATTTGAAGAGCTAGTTTGATTTTTGATTTTAAAGATTAAAAAGACATTTCAGAATTGTGGTGAGCCAACTGGAGAAGTTCACTGTTGGCATGCTGGATAAATTTTAATACTAATTTTTACTTTTTATTGATGTTTGGTAAATAAATCTTTCTTGGGGTGAAAGGATTATTTCTGCGAATAAATCAATGCAGTAGCCCTGATTGGTGTGGTTCAGTGGGTTGTGCACTGTCCTGCAAAGTGAAAGGCCAGTGGTTCAATTCCCGGTCAGGGCACATGCCTGGGTTGTGGGTTCAGTCCCTAGTCAGGGTGTGTACGAGAGGCAATTGATCGATGTTTCTCTTTCACACCAGTGTTTCTCACACTTTTTCGCCCTTCCTTTACCTCTCTCTAAAAATAAATAAAATTTAAAAAAAAAATAAATCAGATGTTGCGATTTTATATTTTACAATAGATCCAACCCTGTTGCAAGTCTTCATTTTGTAAAGTCATAAAGCACATTAGAAAATTAAGATTCTTAAAGGGTGTTGTTTTGTTGGTTTTAATGGGAAAAAAAACACAACAATGGAAACATTTTCAAAATAGAATCTCCAAAGCAGAAGTTTCCCTCACAGAGCAGGTACCTTCTCACTTGTTGATATAGCCTCACTTTCCTCTTGAAAGGGCAGCTCAAGTGGTTTTTTTCCTTTAATTTGCTGGCAGCATGCCACCTACCAACAATTACTTCTTCCACCAAAAGGATCAATAAATTTGGAATCCCAGTGCTTTTTTAAAAGATAGAACACACACTGGATAACTCTATTAAATATTCTGTCATAAGATAAACAGGGAACCACAGGGAAGTTCTAAGATTTTCATGGTCATTTCAGATCTCGCTAAGAAGTATTACTGAGACTCTACTATGTTTATTTAAAATAAAATTAACAACATCAACTATATCCTGAAAGACTGAGTGAGCACTTCAACCACTTGCTTATGAATAAAGTAGTAAATAAATTTCATGTTTGGTGCTTTTGCTATAACCTTATCCTAAAATCTTTTTTAAAACTTCCACTTTAGACAGCCCCTCGAATGATATGGCTACACAGTTTTTCCACAAAATATTTTCATTTAAAGTACACTGATGAGAAATAAAAAACTAAGGAGGTTCCTAAATAATTTATCATCAAGTTTAGAAAAATCTCATTATGTATTGGAGTGGGTAATGAATGACTCTCTGTTTCACTGAAGAAATTGTGTGGGTGTGTCTCCACGTTCCAGATGCTCCACCTTTGTCATGCTGTGCTGGCTCCTTTCGACCACTACCAAATGCCTCACGGCACGTTGGGGTTCATCATTAACTGCAGTAAATATAAATTCACGTATCAAATAGCTGCCTTAATAATTTCAATTCTTTCTGGCTGGCTGACTTGTGGGACCCAACTAAACCTAAACCTTCGCTGTTTTTACATCCTAACGAGGTCTGCAACTTACTATATGAGAAGTGTCATCTCTGCCACCTCCCTTGCACCACTGCCATTGATTTCAATCACAGTTTCTTTGTGAGTACTTTTAAGCCTCTGGTTTAAATGTGGGCTCTGCCATCTGTTCCTCAGATGGGGGAGTTGCCCGTGCAGTCTCTTCTCCTTGTCTGTATGGGGACATATTGAGCCAATGGGCAAACCAAGTATGTGTGGAGTAGATGTCAGTCTGTGTACCACACACTAGAAAATCCTAACACCGTTCCTGCCTTTTAGGTGGAAAAGAGATAAAATGTAGGTTCTAACATTTCCTTCCTGTACCTTTAAATATCATCAAGAGTGCTCCACTCTGGGACCACTGCAAAGGCAGTGCTGCTAACCATAATGACAAAAACATTCACATAAATTCGAAACAAAGTGAGAAGGCTATGAAATCTTACTTCATCAGGTGTGGCCACAAAATTGATGGCTGTGTAATAGCGGTCATCCTCCTGGGACAGGCTGAAGGTGAACTGATAGTCAATAAGAAGAGTGTCTACGGAAAGAAAGACATATGTATTTAAAATTGAAATAAAACATAACAGGTCTCTAGAAATAGACCTTGATTATCTCACAAACACTGAATGGCCAGGAAAGCACTGCTGGCTCACTTATACCTGGGCGCTGGGGGTTTTTCAAAGGAAATCAAGTCTGCGGACAGTATCATTTTGTTGGGTTAACCCACCAAACCCTCCTTAGATCATGACCCTGGCTGAGATCTTAAGCCCCAATCTACCTCAGCTGCAAATATTAACCGAACATTGATTACATGCTAGGTTGTGCTTAAGGATATAATGCTATAAATGGGGAGTTGTTGGTAATTTTATTTTTAACTGTTTAAGAAACTGCCATATGGTTTTCCAAAGAGACTATATACTATTTTACATTCCCACACAAAATGTATGAAATTTCTCCACAGCACAGTTAAAACTTGGTATTGGCTTTTGTTTTACAATATAATAAATAGTTTATAAATGTACAAGACTACAAAAAAATTCACTGAGGTAGTTTCATGTTTCACGTGGTAATTAACCTCAAAACACAACCAGTTGTCTGGTTTTGTATGGCATCAAAGGGTAATACCCATAAGTATCGGAGATGGTTATTAAAACACTCCCTTTTCCGACTATCTGTCTGGTGAGGCCAGGCTCTTCTCACGCACTTTTACCACAGAGACACCGTAACAGAGGCAGAAGCGGGTGTGAGAATCTGGCTGTCTTCTGGTAAGCCACAGTATTGGCTTTTCACTCCAGTCATTCTAGGGATGAATCTCACTGGGATTTTAACACATAGATCCAAATGTCTAATGTTACCCATTTTTTAATGAGCTTATTAGCCATTCACATATATTCTTCAGTGAAATGTGTATTCAAATCTTGGTCTGTTTTTAATTGCAATTGTCTCCTTATTCAGTTGTAAATGTTTCTCCTATGTTCTGGATATAAGCCCTTCATCAAATATAAGCTTTGCAAACATCTTCTCTAGTTTGTGGCTTGTTGTTTTATTTTTTAATGGTGTTTTATAAAACACAAGCTTTAAATTTTGTAAGTCCCAATAAACAACATTTTCTTTTATGAATTGTGCTTTTGGAATTGTATCGTAGAACTCTTTCCCCTACACAAGGTTGTAAAGTTTTTCTCTTTTCTCCTAGAAAAAAAGAAGTATTTTTACATTGATAAGTTCCAGGTGGACATGAATTTTGAAGGGATTCAATTCAGGAAAGCAAGTATATGGTTATAGTGGACATGCCAAACATTAACTCCTTTTTCTCTGGTTCCATAACCTGGCCTACTATGTGGATTCTCCCACTGGAAGAAAATGCATTTACCCAGAAGGACCTGGTCACTTTGCCAGACTTACCTTTCACTATAAGCTAATCAGTAGAGTTTTATTTTACATATTAGTTCCTAAAGAGGTGATTAATACAAGCCAGTTTCAGAGAGAATGACCTTAACTGTATTTTAAGAATTATTTTTTGGATCTATACCCTAAAACAAGAAACCAATTAATGACAACCAGGTGATAGAAAATGAAATAAGGTTTCAAGAGAACATAAACAAGAAAACCAGAGATGTGTATCTCTGTATTTGTCCTCGATATCTGCTATGCACATATTAACTAACATAAATCACAACCACAAAGAAAGCAATTTAAAATCATATCCATCTATGTATCAGATTTAATAGAATGTGAACACATCAAATAAGGGGACAATTCCATGGGTCACTGCTATATTCCTATAGCACTTACCATTCTCAAACACTGTTAAAGACAGTAATGCAGTTTTACTGAACTACATTGCTTCTAGACAGATAAGAATGACAAAATCACTTACAATAACATGTTCCTTTGAGAGGGTTTCCCTGGTATCGATTTTCTACCTCACATCTAGAGGGGGAAAAATGAAGATTATTTTCTATTGCTCTTTAAAAGAGAATCTATATTCATTTTAAATCAAGTAGGTCCTTAAACATAAACTAAGAGTATAATTACATTCTTCAGTTATTATCCAAATCAGGTGAACTAACAAGACTTTGCACTGACTTTCACTGCTGACTGCCCAGCAGTTCACACCACCAATAACTGATCAACATTTGCCAAAGCACATGAAATAAATCCAAATATAACAAATCTAGATCCTACTTATAATCATGAAAAACATTTTCACTTCTGTGTGAAGGAAATATTCTTCTACAAGTGCGGTTAAAACATTTTTCCACCCTGGCTGGTGTAGCTCAGCGGACTGAGTGCCAGCCTGAGAACCAAAGGGTTGCTGGTTTGATTCCTAGTCAGGGCACATGCCTGGGTTGTAGGCAAGGTCCCTAGCAGGGGCGCGTGAGAAGCAACCACACATTGATGTTTCCCTCTCTCCCTCTCTCTTCCCCTCTCTAAAAATAAATAAAATCTTCAAAAATAAATAAACACTTTTCCTATATTCATTTTTCACTTCTTCCCTATTCTCCCTGGATAAAACGATCCTGTTCTTTAACTGTAAGTGAAAGAAGGCTAAACACAAAGAATCTTTTTTTTTTAAACTTTGGACATGGTCCACCAGCCTGGAGGATAAAAGGTTTTAATAGAAAAGTATTATTAATTCCCTCAAAGGTATCATCTATGAATATCAGCAAAACTGTAACAGAGGCACAGCATAACCCCCACAATCTTTGACAAGGGGGAAGGTTAGAGTAGAAGAGTAGATGGCGCAGTGGTTAGGATACACTGCGTAACAGCGGCAAGTTAATACCTGTGCCTTCCTCAAAGGAAGAGGGCTGACAACCATGGCAAATTGTGTACTTGACCGTGACTGTGAAAATACTCAGGGACTCCTGACATAGTCAGGAGAGTTCATACAGTGCCTGCTCAAGAGGCAGGGGGTGAATGCCCACCCTGGATGTCCCTGTATCACTGGGAACTTTTGCCCTGACTAAAGATGGCATCCGAAAGAAAGTAAAAGATTTAGGGGAACTGGCAAAAATGGTAGACACTAACATATCATAGAATGGGCCGGAAATGAGATCACACAGGAAGTCCTAAGCTGAGCATTTAAATAAGGGCAGGCTAAAAGAGAAGAGAGGTCCACCACGAGGTTTGGAGCATAAGAGAGGAGGTCTGCTGGTGAAGCAGGAGATAGTCAGGAAGGAGGAAACTCTGGAAGAGCCCCAGGGCTAAGATAAAGGACACTGATACAGGACAGAGATCCTGTTCTAAGACCCATGGTTCTCCCTTTCTGGAAAAGCACTGAATCATGGTGAGTCATGAATGCACCTGTGTAGAAGATGCTATATGACTCCTGCTTCATTATAATAGTATTATAATAAATTAACATTGTATGACCCCTTTCCCTGGTGACCAAAGAAAATGAGAGACCACATGCGCAGTAGCTTTAAAATAATATAACTACTTGTACATGTGCAAAAAAAAGTCCGTCAAAACTAGCCAGGAAATATCCGCCTATAAGAATGAAATCCCTCCAGCCCCTGAGGTCAATCTCTACTTGGAGTTGGCCTGCTCTTATAGTCTTCGGATTGTACTATCACTTAATAAATCTGCTCTCTCCCTTTCTGCTATAAACTCTGTGTGTTCGGTTCAATTCTTTATCTGCGGTCACCAAGAACCTGGTTACCTTTGTCCATCTGTGGCACCAGGAGATCTGAAAGTAAGAGAAGAGTCACGTGGTGTGGAGTAAGAGAGAGGTCTGAAAGTCAGAAGTCCAGTGAGTCCCTGGAGCTGGTGGTACGGTGGGTGAGAGGAGAACTGCCCAGCCACCCAGGTTCAAGTCCGCTCAGAGGAGACAGTGGCAGAGCTGACAGAGATGCAGGGGACCTGCCTAACTACCCGGATCCATGAGAGGTTCTCGGAGATGAACTGTGACTGTGGAAAGGAAATGGCTCTGGGAAGGGGGCAGGCTCTGAGAAGTGAGACTGTTTGACTGAAAATTTGCTTGCGAAAGCCATTTGGAATAATGGAGTTGTGGATGATAGTTTTGTATATATGCTGCTCCCAGGTTGTCTGTATTTTTCTGGTTATAGCTTTTTGCATGTATGGGCAGCACAATAAGGGCAGTTCTATGCTGGTCCCTTGGGGAGCCCACTGGGTAGAATTTTGAGGGATGGGTGTATGTACTGCCAGTACCCCATGCCCAAGGAGGTACTGGATTATTAGTGCAATACTGTTTGACCTACGTATGTTTTGGAGTATGGGGAAAGATGGCCCATCGATGGCTCCCTGAGTTATTATGCAATTCACCTACTGATCCCAATTCTGTGTGGAAGGTCAATGCCCATGGTATGGTCTTACTCCCTGAAGCACTAGTGTATCCCATCCTCAAACACCTATAAGAAGGGACCCACTCTGGAAGGGATGTCTTAGTGGACTTCATTTGGCCACATCTGAAAGGCCCTTCTTTGCAAAGGACTGTTCGAAGATCACCCAAGCCTTTCAAATATGTGCCAAAAACAATCCTAAGAGAGCATTGTGCCAACAGAAAAGGAAGTGCAATATAAAGAAAGGTGTCCATTGGATGACTGGCAGGCAGACTTCATACAGATGCCTAAAGCCAGGGGGAATTTCAAATTTTTGTTAGCCTTTGTGGACACTTTTTCTGGATGGGTAGAGGCGTACCCCACCAGAACTGAGAAGGCAACTGTGGTGGAAAACTGTTGCTGAAAGAAATAATTCCTAGGTTTAGACTTCCTCACAGCATTCTAAGTGACAATGGACCATCATTCACTTCAGAAATCTCCTAGAAGGTTGGGCAGGCACTGCAGATACAATGGAAACTGCATGCATCTTGGAGATCTCAATCCACAGGAAAGACTGAGAAAGTGAATCACACAATAAAGACGACCCTGGCAAAAATATGCCAGGAAACACATTTAAAATGTGACCAGGCATTCCCCGTTGCTTTGTTCCAGATTAGGGTGGCACCCAGAAGCAGACTTAAATTGAGCTCTTCTGCAATAGATTAGGGGAGATTGTTCCGAATCTCTGGTTTAGGAATGCCCCCTTCAGATTTGGAGCATGAGGCAAGAATTAAGTAGTATGTGCAACATTTAGGGCAAACACTAACCATTTTGTACAAGTTTGTTCATTGCAGGCTTGCCTACCCACCCGATAAGCCCTTGCATCCATTCTGGCCAGGAGACTAAATCTTTCTAAAGACCTGGAAGACTCAAGGTCCTGAAGAGCAGCTGGCCGAAAATGGGCCGGTCCCTACAATGTCCTGCTGACAACACATTCTTCCTTAAAGCTGATGGGAATCAAGCCCTGGGTCCACCACACATGGATGAACAGGAACTGCTGGAGGACGCAGACCCTGCTGCTGTGGGTGATGCTGGAAGGGAAAGCTGGACCTGCACTCTGGAAGGAGACTTGAAATTTCTCTTCCAGAAAAGGAACTGTCACCCAATACAGGGTAACCATATTTCTTTTACTTTATGCATGTGCTTGGAAAGCTGGGCGACTTTTAGCTGCTAGATACTGAGTTTGAATACTGTCCTTCCCCGTGTGGGAAAGAATAAGGATTGAAGGTGGATGATGGTTAAATGTGAATGAATAAAGGTATATAAAAAGGTTGTGGAATTTTAAAGGTTTCCTTTCCTGAAGAAAAGGAAACCTCAGCTCTTGGGTGTGGTTATTCTCTATTTGCTTGTTTTCTGACCTTATGAGGTCATAGTTTGAACTTTGCTGTTTGGGTACATCAGGTATCCTTTGTCTCTGCTTTTTGGCCAGTGAGACCTCGGACAGGTCACCTGTGAAACCAGTTGGAGAGAATGCCTGTGCTACGTAGGACCTAGGAAGGGTCACATGGTGCCAGGAGAATTCGACCTGGGGCAAGAGACCATGTCTCTGCCAAAAGACCGGGTGGTGGCAGCACGTCTCTGCCAGGAGACCAGAAAAGGAGCTGGTGGGGGGACAGTGCCTCTACCAGTGAGGCTTTGGGCCATGTGGGACCTAGGAAAGGTCGCCTATGTGACCAGTTAGTGGGACCAGTAGGAAATGAGACAAGATTCTAAGGCTAGTTCTAGTCCCCCTTCTTCTTTTGGGACTCTGCCTTTGCTTTGGCTTTTGCTTTGCTTCTGAAAGGAAACGGAAGTTTCCCAGGAAGAGTTAGAATGTCACACCAGTTGGGAAAGTGAAAGAGGAAAAGTATAAGGTGTGGGAATGCAATTTTAGTGAATATCAGAAGGACAAGGATTTCCCTTCACACTTTATATTTTTCTCCCTACCTGATCCCTCTAGATTTCGCATTCTGAAGGAGTGAGTGATGACAAAAGGTCTCTGCATAAAACCAACAAGACGAGTTGCCAATGGTGGTTTTGTCAACTAAGACTGAGCCTGGAACATCATGCTTGCAGGAGGCATGACTAGGCTCAGGATGTTACCAGACAGCGCTGAGGAACTGGGACTGACTTTCAAGGTTAGTGAAAGCCCACGAGAAAAGGCCTGGCACCTTGGTTGGTTGTGCAGTTCGTGGTAGTCTTCCCAGGGAAGGAACAAAGGCTGCCTTCCTGAAAGATGGTAAGGAGGAACCTTTAGGCACAATGGAAGCCTCCGGGACTTGAGAGAGGCAGGTGCTACAGGCAAAGCCAGACGCCAGTTGTGTGGCTTAGCGTCTATGCCCTGAAGGGAGGACTAAAAGGTCAATCTAAAGGTTCCCTGTGTGAGTTCCAGCAAAGCAGACTTGAAAACCATGTGTGATCAACTGCTGCTCTGTTGTATTTATGCAAATGAACAGGGAAAATTAAAAGTGGACTTAATGCAGTCTCTTTGATGACAACGAGGGTGATCTCAAGAAGAAAAATTGTGATTCAAGGAAAATCACAATGCTCAGTGGTGGACATTAGACTAGTTCAGCTAACTGTCTTCAAAGTTTATTTTCATTTGAAAGTTGACACGGGATGTGTGACATCATCAAAGATGCTCAATATACAGGCAAGAAGGATCTGTCATATTGTCGCTGTTAAATGTCATTCCAGCAAAGGCTTTGTAACTGCATGTCTTCCCAAAAGACAGTCCCACAGACTCGGAGACTGGTTTGTGGGTTGTGTGAATTAACATGTGTGTTCTTCCTTCTGTTTCATAGGGCGTAAGCCTATAACCTCACTACCTGAGTGACTGGTTATAATATAGGCCTCACATAAGAAGCCCATCTGCATCACCACCTCCTGAGACTCAAGAGTTCAGCTGGACTAAGTGGCTGGGTTGTGAAGTATGGGGCAGTCTGTGGGCTTCACTTTAAAACTGGTTTCCTTTCCTGCCCTAATGGCTTTTCAGAATGGACCCAAAGTTGTTAAAAAGCGGGGAGTCTTAGAATATTCCCCTCAGCCCAAGCTAAGTATGATGGGCAAAAGGGCTTTGGACAGGGATGTTATACCTTGCACACCTTCCTCCAGAGAAGACACTCTTTTCCCAGTGTGGGACACTGTAGAATTGGTCCCTACCTTTGTCATTTAGAGGCTATGGTTTTAATTGTGCCTTCTAACCATCTTGCCAAATTTGTTGCCTCCAGAATATGACAAAGATGCCAATTTGTCCGGCATTGGACAAGATGCCAACATTTGGACATTGAGAATGCCACTCTCCAGCAACAGGCAATTGACCTGGATTCTGTAAAGTCCTTCACCACGTGTGAAGGCCACCTTCCTCTCCATACTCCCACTGGGTTAGGGATCTCTGGATCCAAAGGTAGGTAAGACTACGACCATGGCCAGCAGGAAGTAGTTCTAGAAGATTGTGAGGTGAGACCTTTGCCCACTACCCTTTGTAAAAGTACAAAGGGTCCAGAGGTCTAGAAGTGGGGATTGTAACAGGATGCAGAACGTATTCCCCATAATTCCTGACTGGGGGAAGGGATGAGTAGATGGTACAGCGTTTACGATACACTGCACAAGAGTGGTAAGTTAACAACTGTGCTCTCCTGAAGGGAAGGGGGCTGCCGCCCAGGGCGAATTATGTACGTGACTGTAAAGACATTCAGGGACTCATGACACAGCTGGGGGAACTCAAATAGCAACTGTGACGCACTGAGTGGATGCCCATCCCAGATGTCCATGTGTTGCTGGGAACTTTTGCCCTGACTAAAGACAGAAGCCAAAAGAACGCGGGAGAACTGGCAAAAATGGCAAACACTAACACATCATAGGAAGGGCTGGATATGAGACCACACATTAAGTTCTGAGCTGAGCATTTAAATGAGGGTGGGCTGAAAAAGAAGAGAAGTCCATCACGAGGTCTGGAGTGTAAGAGAGGAGGTCTGCTGGGAGATCTGACAGGAAGAGAAGAGTCATGTGGTCTGCAGTAAGAGACAGAAGGTCTGAAGTTGGAAGTCCAATGAGTCACTGGAACTGGCACTGCAGTGGGCGGGAGGGACCTGCCCAGCCACCCAGATTCAAGTCTGCTTGGAGCAGATGGTGGCAAAGCAGGCGGAGCTGCTGGGGACCTGCCTAGCCATCGGATTCGTGAAAGATTCTTGGAGCTGAACTGAGACCGGGAACACTGACCTGCAGGCTTCTGCTTTTCTGAAAGATGGTACCTCTGACTGGCGTATTCTGAAACTGACCTGGTTTGTCAAAGGGGGCCAGGACTGTGTGTTTTGGGGTGTTTTTAAAGGGAGCGGGACTTAACAGCAGAAATCTGCCATTATTCTAAATCTGTACAAGGTTTAAATAAACAACCCCTTTCCTTTTCACCAAACCCTTGCACTGGGAGTCATGCTTCTTGGTGGTGGGCAATTGAACTCCAAAGCTGTTCCAGAACAGTACTGGTAGGATTCTGTAACAAAACGATTTAGGCACAGTAGCTATTAACTATGAAAAAAGAAGGAGAAAGCTTAGGTCAAGCACTTTCCCCAGATAAATAACACAGGGATATTGTGTCCTTTTGTCCACGATGATTATCAGCACTTGCTTGTGTCTAAATCTCTTAGAAAGTCTTTCACTGGACCTATACCTCATTTCTTTGCTGTATATCAAAACTGAGGACAGGAATGATTAATTTTGCTCTATTACATTTTTCTGTTTAGAGGAATCTATATTCAAGAATTAATCTTTGACTGGACTTTTCTTCTTATACTTGCTTTAAGGCAGCATGAAACCAGTAAACATACACATTGGTATAAACTAGAAAACATATACAGAATATTTCCCTCCTGAACACATCTACCAAGGCCTCAGTCACTGGTGACATTACTAGTGTTCCATAAGCCAGACAGAGTTTACCAAGGACACATCTGGTTTTATCAGCTCATTATTCTGGTACTATTAAACATTTCTAAGTTTCTTCTGGGGGTACGAGTAAACCTGGAACATGTGTTTTGTGAGGTTTTCTGGTGAGGAAGGCAGGAATATATTAATTGGAGAACCATCTCTCTTCTCTCAACATCTCAGGACACGAAAAATGATTATTGCTAGTCCCACTATTGATAGATGCGGAGACTGAGGTTCAGCAGTTAAGTGATTTACCTCCAGAGGATTCTGCTCAGTGAAGGCACAGCCAGGGCTGAAACCCCACCTCTGCCTGCATCCTCATGGGTGAGCACCTCGGACTCTCTCCTGGAAAATGTCTCATATACTTTGTCAAGGAAAATACTAGAACAGGGAGGGATGTGTTAAAGGCCAAAGAGGCTCACCTCCACTATCAGACAACCAAAATGCCAAATAAAATACCAGCTCTTCCAACTTTATCTTTTGGAAAAGAGTACAATCTCGTGACATGACAAAAATCGAGTAATGGCTGAAGTGAAACGACTAATCCAAGTCAGCAACCCCAGATATGTCAGTGTCACTCAGACATGAAAATATAACTTAAAGAGAGTCATTAAGGAATTGCTTCTAAACTGACAACCTACTCAGTATGGAGGTTGACCAAGCTAGACCTGTCTGAAGTGGGAAGGGTAAAATTCCCAATCAATCAATTCGGGGATCCCTCAGAGCCCATGGCAACAAGGCACAGACCCAGCCAACCGGGCTGTCAGTCACTAAACCCAGGTGTGGCCTGCGGCCGGGGTCACGGAAGGGTGGTACTCACAGCTGGCACTCGTCCCCCTTGACGCCCTTGGTGGTGCAGAAGCACTTGCCCGTGTTGGTATTGCACAGCGCTGCATGCCCATTGCACTTACATGCTGGAAGGAGGAAAAGGAATGTTGGTCACAACTGGCTGAGGAGATTACTACTATCTGAGACTTTTTCTAAAAAAAAAATTCTATCTGATTTGGATTTGATATGAAACACAGATTTTAAAAAAGTATTTAATGGGTGAGATTTCTTTTTCAGTTAATGATTTATCTCAAATAATGTAAAGGAAATGTTAAAAAAAACTAAAGTCAAAAGACAGGAGAAAAGAATGTCACTTCCATTGCCTTCTGAAGCAATCACCATTTTTATCTTTTCAACAGACACTCTGGTTTTCACTATTACAATTCATTCGTTCAGCAAAACATTTATGAAGTGTCTGCAGTGTGCCCCTGCCCCCACGGAGATGTTCTGAGCCATAACTGCCAGAGGGGAGGGCTGGTCCCACTGTGCTCTGCCTCAGCTGAGGTGCCTGCTCCACAATGGTCGTTTTAAATCACAGCAGGGCTCAGAACTGGGGTGGGATTCCAAAGGCAGGTCAGTGTTTCAGAGGCTGTTCGGAACTCACCACCCTTCCTTGCCTACTTAGCCTCCATAAAAACCTACCAGCTCCCTCCTCTGGCCATCAACACCTCTCTCCTTTTTTTTTTTTAATCTGACAAGTATGAGCCATGATAAATTTTATGCTGTAGTTGAAATAAGTGAGTCTTTTTGTTCAATTCCTTTTCACTTTACACTCTGTTTTTCTGCAAATAAATGAAAGGCGTTAGACTGGAGATCAGTATACTTTTAAAATAAATCTTGCAGAGAAAAAAAAGGACCCAAAGAAACCTGTAACACAAAATTAGTAAAGCAGGTAACTGAGTGGATGGACACTCAGAAACATGAACTCTTGGCTCAGTTGAGTATGGAGAAGGGGGTACAGTGTATTAATAAAAAGCAAAGGCCTGCGGTCAGTTTGCTTGGCTTTGAATTCAGTATCCTCCACTTGGCCTCTGCTTAACTTTGGCCAAGCTATTTAACTCCTCTAAGTCTCTGCTTCCTCCTCTGTATGATGGAGATAATGGTAGTACCTATTTCATAGGGCTGTTGTGAGGATGAAATGAGATAGTAAATGAAATACAGTAAGCACTCCACAACTTCTGGCCATGATCATGAGCTTAAGGACCATACAACTCTAAGAGGAAAACATGAAACACGTGGCGCCACTCACGGCATTTTAAAATCATGCTTTCTGTTGTGGACCGGGGCTCTAAAACATAAAGCTGGCTCTAAGTTCTAGAAAACAGTACTCAGGCCCCACAAATGCTACAGAGCAGGATGTAATTTTTCTAGATGGCAGATGCAGGAAGGGGGATGATAAGAACAAGGCACAGAGCCAGCTGACCTTGGCACTTGGAGGCACAAGGCCCAGGAGTTAAAGTCAGACATCCTGGAGAGGGTTCCCAGCATGGCCACCTCTTGCAGTGAGAAGCTGGGCAGGTTCCTCGATCATGGGGACAATAAAAGCCCCTATGTCTCAGGTGGCTGCCAGCACAATGCCTTATATACAATTATCAATAAGGTTAGTACTCTGATTACTATCTAATGGATGAAGTCTATTCACAGGAGTGGGAAAATATTTTTACTGAATGATCTTTTAATCTGAGCAAGAAATTTTATAGAAGAGTGGCAGAAAATGGCATTAGAAGAGTAATGACAATTGCTCACATCTGCTGAGTGATGACTACACGTCATGCACTCCACGACTGCTTTCATTTCAACAACCCCCTTAATGTCCCCACTTTGCTGACGAGGAAACTGAACCCCAGAGAAGTTCAGGGATACACCGCTGGAACACAGCTCGCTCCCGGCTGCTCCGGGACCAGACCTTTCTCAAGATCCATGCTAAGGAGTTTGGAGGTGGAATTTGGGGAGTAGCTAGAGATTTTCTTATTTATTTCCCTGCTCAGAACCTGATGGGTCTTTCCATTGGAAACTAGAAGAAACTGAAAGTCAGTTCACTGGTATTACTGGTTATTTATTAAAAAACATAATTTATATTCTAATGATAAAACGTCCTATTGCTGGCAGGAATCCATCTGACGTGTATGGGGAAACATGAGAGTACCTAAATATTTAAGATATACTAGAAGTGCTGAGGAGTCCAGCTCCTGGTCAAAACCCTAGGTGTGACTTTTTCCAACCACAGGCTTTCCCTGGCAGGCCTTACACAGAAAGCTGTCCTCCCCACACCAGCCTGGAAGGACATCTCTGAGGAGTTGCAGCCAAGGTCTCAGGCCCCCCTGGTTGGCCACTGCTTTCACATATTTGCATCCCTACTTCAG
Organism: Trachops cirrhosus; assembly: GCA_028533065.1. Taxonomy (NCBI): domain Eukaryota; kingdom Metazoa; phylum Chordata; class Mammalia; order Chiroptera; family Phyllostomidae; genus Trachops; species Trachops cirrhosus. The sequence goes on from CM052547.1 coordinate 70,565,108, forward strand.
ACGCTTTCATCCTAGGTCGCTTTATCTGAGGTCTCAGGCAGAGTTCATCTGCAGGCCTCTGCCGAGCTTCCTTGTGAGGGAGGAGGGGGAGGCCTTGAAAATCTTTCCCCACTCTCAGTCCTCAGTGCTCTTCCACTCCCAGCCCTCCCCACTCACCCTCCCTCCTTGCCCAGGGCCCATCAGAGGCATTTGCTCAGCATTCTGTCTGGGCCTCCCTCAACAGGGAGAAGACCAGCCCCCACCTCTGTGCTCCTCCACCTGATGCTCAACCCGTGTGCCATTCCAGGAGGGAACACGAAACAAGGGGAATCAGTGCTTTTCCATTTTAAGTCTCTTTCTGATACTGTCATAGCAAGTGATCAAAAGCTTAATTCTTTCATTTTTGGTTTGTTGCGTTAACTGGCTACTCTGACACTTGGCAGCTCAGCTCACTTTCTCCCAGGCTCAGCTGAGCTTCTGACAAGTATGACTTAAGAAATGCAGTATCCAAAATCAAGTGGTTTTCCTCCTAGATATTCAAGTCAAACAGAAGCACTGTGTTCTGCCTGCGCTGCAGTGAGTAACCCTGATTGATGGATTTGACTTACGCTGACATTTCCCGCCATTGGTCGGATCGCCATAGAAGCCAGATATACAGGTCTCACAGTGCTTGCCCGTGGTCAGGTCCTCACATTTCTCACAGATACTCTGATTGATGCACTTGCTGTGGCCATTGCACTGGCAAGCTGCAAGAAAAAGAATTTCCTTTTTGTCTCATTGTAGAACTGGGTGGAGTAAGTTCCACAAGATTTATTTGCAACTTTCTTATTACCTCTAAACACCAAAATCATCAAAACTGTCTCACTAAAAACTAGTTTGAGAAATAAGTTCAAGACATCCAAAAATAGCTAATGCATGAAAATCAGAAATGTACCATAGCAAGAAGAAAGTCCACAGTCATTAAGACAATAATTTTTGCTCTTCACTGTAAAAATAATATATGATTATGGTAAATTTGAAAAACTTAAGGAAGGTGGGAAAAATCATATATAATTCCAGCACCCGGAGATCACAACATAGTTGTGTTGTGATATTTTCATAGTGTTCACTGTAATATTCAATTTCCATTTCTTTTCAAAAGATTTCATTTATTTACCTTTAGAGAGGGGGAAGAGAGGGAGAAAGAGAGAGAGAAAGAGAGGAAGAAAGAGAGGGAGAGGAACATCGATGTGCCAGAGGTACACTGATCGGTTGCCTCTTGCACGCCATGCCCCCAACTGCAGACGTGGCCATAACCCAGGCCTGTGCCCTTCACTAGGAATTGAACCTGCAACCTCTCGGTTCACCTGCTGGTGCTCAATCCACTGAGCCATACCAGCCTTAATTTTGATTTTTAAACATATCACAATTATTTATTTATCCTCAGAGGGGAAGGGAAGGAGAGAGGGAGAGAAATGTCAATGTATGGTTGCTTCCTGTGCATTCCCTGCTGGGAACTGGCCTGCAACCCAGGCATGTGCCCTGACTGGGAATCGAACCGTGATCTCTTGGTTCACAGGCCCGCGCTTAATCCACTAAGCTACACCAGCCAGGGCTTATCACAATTATTTTACCACATTATTTCATCTACCATAAACAAAACTTTAAATGGCATGATGATTTCCATGAACCATTAACAGTTATTTAACCATTCCCTTACATTCTGATATTTACCATGCTTTCAATTTTTCATGGTTAGGAAAATAACCATCTTTACATATAAACATTTCCATAAGTGGCACTAGTAAGATCCTTGATGCACACAGGCCTTTACTACGGCAAAGGCAATAGGAGCCTGAACTCTCAGGACAGCCCGGCAAAGCTGTGCAGGCCGTGCGCCACAGACTCAAGGAGGGGCATTCACATGACACAGGAGCTGAACCGCAGTGAACAGAATCTGATCATGCAGATCTGCCCCCACCCCCAACTGACATACAACATTGTGTAAGTTTAAGGTGTACAATATGTTCACTTATGTGTCACCAAATGATACCACCACAGCATTAGTTAATGCCTGGATCATATCACATAATCACCATTGTGTGTGTGTGTGTGTGTGTGTGTGTGTGTGTGTGTGTGTGAGAACATTGAAGATTTACTCTTTTAGCAGTTTTTGCAGATTTTTCTTGCTTCATCAGCATGACACAGTTTTTTACCACCTCAGAAACTTTTCATAACCTTGTACCTGTTCTGCTTATCACCTGTTTTCTACCCCATCCCTGTAGGTATTTGAGTTGTTCTATACAGACTGCAGCTGAAAAACTTAGAAATGACTATGTCAGTTATGACTGCACCAAAATTACTTTGCATGTGTGAGATACACATGTTGTTCCTCTGAAGACAGGTAAGTCTCTTCATTGGGCTCTATATGTGGATGCAGAACTCACAGATACGGAGGGCCAACGACAGAGCAAATGGCAGAGCACAACACACACAAAGTACAACACCTAAAATCATTTACACACAACAAATCTGTGTTCTTGCACAATTTAAAAAGACTGAGCAAACACCTCTCTGTTCCTCTTCAAAATCCCACTATAATCACAGAAGAAATGTAAAAACAATGATTAAATCAACAGGAGTACAGGGTAAGAAGGAAAAGTACTATTAGAAATATTTGGAACTTCTGGCCAAGGGAGAGGTGTAGGTAGATACACTCACAACCAAAAGAAGGACAACATCAAATTTAAAACAAAAAATAACCAGAACTGCCAGAAAAACGAACAGTATGGAAGTTGGACGACGAAGGAGTTAAAGAAGAAACATTCATCCAGACCGGCAGGAGGGGCAGAGATGGGCAGCAGGGTGGGTGGAGAGGACACGGGGCAAGGCAGCAGCTGGCAGAGTGGGCAGTCCCACATTTGCATGTGCATAAACCAGGAGGAATGACAATGTGGGCTGCCCTGCCCTAGCGAATACCTAAGACTCTGCCCATTACTAAGTAACAGGTATGCCACACAAAAAAATATGGTCCAATGAAAGAACAGATCAAAGCTCCAGAAAAAATACAACTAAGCGATGAAGAGAGAGACAACCTATCAGATGCACAGTTCAAAACACTGGTAATCAGGATGCTCACAGAAATGGTTGATTATGGTTGCAAACTAGAGGAAAAAGTGAAGGCTACAAAAAGTGAAATAAAGGAAAACATAGAGGGAACCAACAGTGAAAGGAAGGAAACCAGAACTCAAATCAACGGTTTGGATCAGAAGGAAGAAATAAACATTCAACGGGAACAGAATAAAGAAACAAGAATTAAAAAAAACAAGGAGAGGCTTAGAAATGTTTAACCACAACTTTAAGTGTTCCAACATCCGAATCATAGGGGTGACAGAAGGAGAAAAGGAAGAGCAAGAAATTGAAAACTTATTTGAAAACATAATGAAGGACAACTTCCCCAATCTGGCAAAGGAAATAGACTTCCAGAAAGTCCAGGAAGCTCAGAGAATCCCAAAGAAGTTGGATCCAAGAAAGCACACACCAAGGCACATCATAATTACATTACCCAAGATTAAAGATAAGGAGAGAGACTCTTAAAAGCAGCAAGAGAAAAGGAGACAGTTACCTACAAAAGGAGTGCCCATAAGACTATCAGCTGATTTCTCAAAAGAAACCTGACAGGCAAGAAGGGGCTGGAAAGAAGTACTCAAAGTCATGAAAGGCAAGGACCTACATGCAAGATTACTCTATCCAGCAAAGCTATCATTTCAAATGGAAGGACAGATATAGTGTTTCCCAGTAAGGTCAAGTTGAAGGAGTTCATCATCACCAAACCCTTATTATATGAAATGTTAAAGGGACTTATCTAAGAAAAAGAAGATAAAAAATATGAACAGTAAAATGACAACAAACTCACAACTATCAACAACTGAACCTAAAAAAAAAACAAAAATGAAATAAGCAAACAAGTAGAAAAGGAACAGATTCACAGAAATAGAGATCACACGGAGGATTATCAGCAGGGAGGGGGAGGTGGGAAAATGGGGGAAAAGGTACATGGAATAAGAAGCATAAAGGGTAGGTAAAAAATAAGGGGAGGTTAAGAATAGTATGGGAAATGGAGAAGCCAAAGAACTTACATGTATGACCTATGGACACGATCAAAGGTCAGGGAATGCTGGTGGGGGTGGGGGTTACAGGTCAGAGATGAATAAAGGGAAGAAAAAATGGAACAACTATAATAGCACAATCAATAAAACATGTTTAAAATATAAAAAAATAAAAGATTTATTTGGGAGGCTTCTGGTCAAGATGGTGACATAGGCAAATATGGCTTGCCTCTTTGCACAACCACATCAAAATTACAACTAAAATACAGAATCACCATCACTCAGGAATGTCAGAAATCAAGTCGAATGGAAGTCTGACAACTATAGAATTGAAGAAACCACATCCACCCAGACTGGTAGGAGGGGTGCAGAGGAGGAATGGGCTGGTCCCATACCAACATGGATAAAAATTCTGAACGGACAGCTCGGGAATGAGGAGTCCCTGACCCACACAAGGTCCCCCAGACCATGATTCCAGTGCCAGGAAGGTAAGTCCCCACAACTTCTGGCTGTGAAAACCAGAGCAGATTGAATTAGTGGAGGAGGCTGCTGGAGCCCTAAGCAGTTCCTCTTGGGGAAACCACACATGGACTCATCTACTCAGACTCGCTCCCTCTGAGCTCCAGCACCACCGAGGTGGCATCCTATAGGGTTCAGCGGTATACAGGTGTGGTGTCCGCCCTGCCTGGTTTCAGGAGCCGTAACCCCCGTGGCTAAGGCTGAGTGAGAAACCTCCCAGAACTGGGAGGCCTAAGGAGACAAAACTTATTTCCCTGAACATGGGCACTGCCTGCTCTGCTATTCCCTTCAGCTTGGTTGGATAGTCAATGACGGGCAACCATTCTCTGGAAAGAATGGACCTAAGACAGACACGATCACGTGGGAATAAGCCATCAGGGAAGAGACTCAAGGGGCTGTGGAAGTGAGGGAGTGAGCGACATCACCCCTGCTCCCTCGGCTTTGCCAACAGCCTGAGTCCTTGTTCTGGATGTGTGAAATCCAAGTCTCCTGGCTGCCTTTGTCTCCTCCGCCCGACTTAGTGCCTGCGGAAATAGCAGGGGCGGTGAGGCTCAGATTAGAGTTGGAGGACACCTGGGGTGAATTGGACCTGAGGCATAAGATATGTAAAATCCTGTGAGACCTGCTTGCTAGGATGCTCTTAGATGTGTAGGCTCTGGCAGGAAACTAGACTAATCAATCCTGTATCTGTTAGGTGATACCAGCCCCAAAACCCAGCGCGAAACTTTTGAACCCTATGTAAATTATCTACCTGTTTTGATCTTTTCTGATAGACAATGAATCCACATTCTGTATCTGTTCACCTACCCAATACTACCTAATAAAAGCCTATTGAGGCGGCAGCTCGGGGTGCTCGGGGTGCTCTCCTTTGAGAGAGTGGCCAGGCCACTCGGAGGCACTCTCCCCTTGAGAGGGTAGCCATGCCATCCCTATTCCTCCACAGGACTCGGTAGTCCGTGTGTATGTTTCTCTCGTCACTTGCGAGCCATCTACAACGTTTGCGGTCACTGCGGGCCGGTGGACTGCAACATAAAGGGAAAGACTGAAGTGTCTGGCATTGGGGCCAGCAGAGGCTATCGTCCCTATGCTGAGCCCTCCCCCAAGAGAACAGGTAGGCAGGTGCCATATCTGAGACTCCATCAACTGGCTAATGCTGTGTGACCCATCTTTGAGATCCACAGAGGCTCTACTCAACCCAACTTATCCTATCAAACAAGCAACAGCTGGCTTCAGTGAGCCCTAGTGGCAGCCAGATTAGAGTCACAGCTTGACTTCACCTGGGAATCTCCAAGCCTAGCACAGGTAGCAGCCATTTCAGATTGCTTTATACCTCAGGCAGGGTGCCCCAGGCAAAGCAAAGGTGGGGGCTGACTTTGGCTTGCACCACCCAGGAAACCCCAGGGACAATACACCCAGTGGACAGCTACAGACCACATCAGCGCACCACCACCCTGCCCCTGCACAGATGATCCTTCATGGAGGGCAGAGGTTGGTGGTCAGTAGTCACAGCCTGTCCTTGCAGCTGACTGGCCTGGGTAAATCCCTCCCAGTGATCTGCCAACAGCAACCAAGGCTCAACTACAAGAGGAGGATGTACTCAGCCCTCTAGAAGGGTGTACCTCAAATACCCAGCTTGTGTGATAGGGGAGGCTGTGCCACCAGACCCTACAGGACACCTACTACATTAGGTCACACTACCAGACACGGAGTCAGAGCAGCTCTACCTAATACATAGAAACAAACACAGAGAGCCTGCAAAAACAAGGAGACAAAGAAACATGGCCCAAATGAAAGAACAGATCAAAACTCCAGAAAAAGAGCTAAATGAAATGGAGATAAGCAATCTATCAGATGCAGAGTTCAAAAACACTGGTTATAAGGATGCTGAATGAACTTAGAAAGGACCTTAGCAGCATAAAAAAAGACCAAGTCAGAAATGAAGAATACACTAGTTGAAATAAAGAACAATTTACAGGGAAACAACAGTAGAAAAGATGAATCAAAGAATCAAATCAATGACATGGAACATAAGGAAGCAAAACACAACCACACACAAGAAGAAGAAGAAAAAAGAATCCAAAAAATGAGGATAGTATAAAGAGCCTTCGGGACAACTTTAAGAGGTCCAATATTTGCCTCATAGGGGTGCCAGAAGGAGAACAGAAAGAGCAAGAAATTGGAAATCTATCTGAAAAATGAGTGGAAGAAAACCTCCCTAATTGGTAAAGGAAATAGACATGCAAGTCCAGGAAGCACAGAGAATACAAACAAGATGGATGCAAAGAGGCCCACTCCAAGACACATCATAATTAAAAGACCAAAGATTAAAGGTAAAGAGAGACTCTTAAAAGCAAGAGAAAAGAAATTAATCACCTAAAGTTTGCCAGATGGGCAGGGTAGAGGGAGAATGATGGGTGAAGAGGTGAGGGGGTTAAGAAGTACAAATTGGTAGTTACAGAATAGCCATGGGGATGTGAGGTGCAGTATAGGAAATACAGTAACCAAAGAACTTCTATACATGACCCAAGGTCATGAACAATGGTGGGGGGTTGCCTGAGGGAGTGGGGGTTGCTGGGTGAAGGGTGGCAAAGGGGGAAAAATCAGGACAACTGTAATAGCATAATCAATAGGAAAAAAAAGCCCTGGCTGGTGTGGTTCAGTGGATTGACCACCAGCCCTCGAACTGAAAGGTCACTGGTTATATTCCTGACCAGGGCACATGCCTGGGTTGCAGGCCAGGTCCCCAGTCATGGCGGAGCATGTGGGAGGCAACCAATTGGTGTCTCTCACACACTGATGTTTCCCTCTCTCCCTCCCTTCCCCTCTCTCTAAAAGTAAATAAATAAACTCTTAAAAGAAAAAAAAAGCTAGGCCTGAGGTGCCAAGGGAAGGAAATTAAAAAAAAAAAAGGTATTGGGAGATACTTCTAAAGTACTGAGGAATTTCTAGAAATTATAAAGCAGATATGGTCCATCTGGCGAGAAAGAGGAGTTGAGACACTTGTATCCGAATGTAGGAGAAGGAGGGAACTGACAAAGTGACTACATGCACTTTACTAATTGACACCTGGACAATCCAGCAGGGGCTGGGAGCCAGAGCAGACGTTGGAGGAGTGATGGTAGCAGGAAGTACCTCATGATCTGCTCAACGGCTTGCTGAGGCATCTGTCCTGGGCTGCAGTAGGAAAGAACAGTCTGTAAGGTGGGTAAGGGAGGGGAAGTCAGGAGTCTGAAATAAAAGTCAGGGCACTACCCCAGCTATCTTCAGGTTGCTATAATATCCCAGGGTAGGGAGGCACCTGGCACAACCATGAACATGCCAAACGTATCCAATACCTGGTCTGCTGCTCCCTCCTTCTTCCACTGAAGGAGAAATGCAGACCACTCAAAAATAGAGCAGACCAGACCAGAGAGCTCTGTGACTGGCCAGCCAGCCTCTCCCTTAGGACATCATCACACCACACCTTTGCAACAGTTCAGTGTACCCAATAGTGATAATGAATACAAATCAGTCTTGAAAAGTAACCAGAGTAAGAAAATCATCAATGTAAAGGCACCACCTGGGTAAACATGAAGAGCAACTAACCCTGAAGAAAGGGTTGATGCAAGAAACTTAAGAGAATGAAAAATACTAATTTTAGTATTAAAAGAGGCTTGAGAGATTATTGTATCCATAAACCAAGAAAGAATGCTCTGAAAAAACCTCATGACATTTATTCACTTTGCAAAATGAAAAAGGGTAAAACAAAATTAGACACAAAACAAAAAACCAACAGGTTAAAAAGGAGAACACATATGGCCAAAAGGCTACCTTCAAGAAACTATTATGAACTGTATGCCAGAAAAATTTTGATTATTGCCCTGGCCAGGGGCCTCATCTGGCACATCACTCTATACACCAAAACGCTGCAGGTTCAACCCACAGTCAGGGCACACACCTCAGATGCAGGTTTGATGCCCAGCAGGGGCGCATTTGGGAAGCAATCAGTCAGTGTTTCCCTCCCTCTCTCCCCCTTCCTCTCTTTTTAAAATCAATAAACATAGCCTTGGGTGAGGATTTAAAAAACACTGATTATTTAGATGAAATAGACAATTCCTAAAAAAACACAGGTTACTAAAACTGACTCAAGCAGAAACAGAAAATCTGAAAAGACATATAATAAATAAAAAGGTTAAATTAATAATCAAAGATCTTCACACAGAAGTCCAAGCCCAGATGGCTTCACTGATGAATTCTATCAACACTTAAAGATTGCCAATCCTTTGCAAACTCTCATCATGTAGAAAAGGAGGGAATACTTTCCAACTCACTCGATGAAGCCAACAGCAGCCTGATACCAAAGCCAGTCATCACAAGAAAGAAAACTACAGAACAGACCAATATCCCTCATGAATACAGACACAAAATTCCCAACTAGCCAATTAAATCCAGCAACACACTAAAAAGGATAATACAACATGAGCAAATGGCTTTATCCCAGAAATGCAAGGCTGGTTTAATATCCTTAAGTCAATTAACATAATATATAGTATTAATACATGAAAGAACAAAAACAACATAGGTTATCATTACAATAAATACAATAAAGGCATTTAACAAAATTTAGCACTTATCATGAAAAAAACCATCAAAAAGCTAGAAACCGAAGAAAAATTTCTCACCCTGTCAGGGCATATATGAAAAACTTAAAGCCAACATCAAACTTAATGGAGAAAGACTGAATTCTTTCCCCCTAAGCTCAGGAAAAGACAATGATGCTCACTCTCACCACTTTTATTCAACATTATATTGGAGTTTCTAGCCAGGCCAGTAAACTTCAAAAAAGAAATTTTAAAGAGGGTAAAAAGATTGGAAAGAAAAAGTAAACTGTCTTTCTTAGCAGACAACATGACCCTGTATGTAGAAAACCCTAAGAAATACACTAAAAAATGAACTGAAATAATAAATGAGTTCAACAAGGCTTCGTGACAGCAGATCAACATACAAAAATCAACTGCATTTCTATACACTAGCAATGAACAACCAGCAAATGAAATTAAGATCGTAATTTCATTTTAGGAAAATTAAAATACTCTGTACAGTAAATTTAACAAAGTAAGTACAGGATATGTACACTGAAAACTATAAAACACTGCTGGAAGTAAGAACTAAAGAAACCGGAAAACATTCCAGATTCATAAACTGGAAGGCTTAATATTGTTAGATGGCACTACACCCCAAGCTGGTCTGTTGCCTCAGTGAAATCTCTTTTTGTTGATGTTGCCAAAATTGACAAGTTCATCCTAACATTCAGATGGGAATGCCAGAAGCCCAGAATAGCCAGGCAAAGCGATGAATCTGAACCCCTATCTAGACCACATATAAATTAACTCAAAAGTGGATTACGACATGGACAACAGTGTGGTGACTGATGGGGAGGGAGGTATAAGGGGGACAAATGGTAATGAAAAAAATATAATAAAAATAAATTTTAAAAAGTGGATTATGGACCAAAATATACGAGATACATCTATGAAACTTTAAAAGAAAACAGAGTAAATCTCTATGATCTCAGTTTCTTAGGTACAATGCCAATAGCACATGGGATAAAACACATTGGACTTAAAAATTTTAAAATTTTTGCATTTCAAAGGATTCTATCAAGAAAGAAACACACAGAATGAAAGAAAATATTGCAAATCATATATTCAATAAAGGACTTATATCTAGGATTCATAAAAAACTCTCATAGGTTGATAATAAAAAGACAAGTAATGCAATTTAAAAATGGGCAGACTTTGAATAGACATTTTTCTAAATATGACATACAAATGGCCAATAAGATGCTCAACTTCATTAGTCATTAGGGAAATCAAAACCACAGTGAGATACCATTTCTCTTACGCTAGAACAGCTACAATCCAAAAGATGAACACAAGTGTTGATGAGGATGTGAAGAAATCTGAGCCTTTTTACATCTCTAGTGAATGCAAAATGGTGCAGCAACTTATTTACACCTTTTGCCCACTTCTTCTGTCGGGATATCATTTAGCTTCTTCTTTTTCCCCTGGAGGGAGGAGGCTTACATACTCTGCAATCATTGGACATACACACTGCAGATATTTTTCCAAAGTCTGTCTCTTGCCTTTTACTTTTGTTTACAGTGGCCTTTCCCTTACAGAACTCACGGAGAGCCCTGCTGTCAGTGACGCTGTCTGCAAGGATCTTGGAGTTCTCACCCACTCATCTCCTGGAGTCTTTGCACCTGCCTGACCTCTCCCAGCTGTTCTGGAGGCCCATCAGTACATTCCTGAGTACTGAAGGTCTGTATCAAGACCAATTTCTCAGGATTAGTTTCTTAAAGCAGCTTCCCAGCAGGTTCAGGCTTTTAGGCCAACTCATGGTTTATTCCTTCTTTGTTTTAAAAATCTTCATTCAAGAATATGTTTATTGATTTTAGAAAGAGGAAGAGTGGAGGGCAGGAACAAAGGGGAGGGGGAGAAAAAGAGAGAGGGAAAGAGACAGGCAGGCAGACAGACATCAATGTGAGAGAGAGATATGGATCAGTTGCCTCCCGTAGGGATTCAACTAGGGATTGAACTTACAACCTATGTATGTGCTTTGACCAGGTATGAAACCCACACTTTTTTGGAGCACAGGATAACGTTCCAACCAAAAGACACAATATGGTTTATTTTGTTCTTTGGATAAACACAATTATGTAACACAGGTGGCCGCCCCAATTACCAGGTAAATTCACAATGAACTATGAAAGAATGTACAGCAGACCATGCATGCCACCAAATCCTCTCACATGAGGACAAATTATCATACATCTTGAGAACACATACATAATGGATTGTATCTGCCTGGCTGTTTATTTAAAAGGGGGAGATTTCACTTGGTTTTTGCAATCTCATTAGTGGATTGCCTGTGATATGCGTCACGGTCTGCTTAAAGCTTATTCAATAATAAAGCTGTTTTCTTTCTTACTTTTCTACATTTGTGAGAGGAATTTATGGGTTGACTGGAGACCTTATTTTTAACTTTTCTCCTAACAACTGCCGAGATGTATTTTTAAATGAAAAACAAACTGTAGAACTATATGATATGCATAGTATTTTTTTAGTTTTAAAAATACACATTAGTATGTCTAAAAGTATCTATATCAAACTGGTAAAAATTTTTATCTCTCTGAAGAAATGGAGATGAGAAGAGGAATTCCAGTTTTTATTTTATGTACATCTGTAATATTTAGTTTTTTATTATGAAATTATTTCATTACTTTTATAATGAATGTTAACAAAACAACAAACTTGAAATTCTTTGTATTTTCATTAATAGGTACTAAGAATATTTTCCATGTAAAACTATTTCTCCACAAATGATCTGTTATATGTATTTTTAAAGTAAATTCATATAAATAATACAGCTTTCAAGGTTTGTTTTTTAATCCTCACCTGAAGACATGCTTATTGATTTTATAGAGAAGGGAAGGGAAGGAGAGAAACATCGATGTGATAGAGAAACATGAATCGGTTGCCTTTCATATGCACCCCAGCTGGGGACAAAAGCAACAACCTAGGGATGTGCCCTGACTGGGAATTGAACCTACAATCTTGTGGTTTATGGGATGATGCTCCAACCAACTGAGCCACACGGGTCAGGGCTTCCAAGGGTTCATTCGTTGCAAATAGGTAGTGAAACACTTGATTTTGACTATACAAGACATCTTACCGGGGCAATGAATGAAAGACCAGTTGTATCTGCTGTCCTCCAGACACATGCTGGAATTGAGAAGGGGCTGTGGGTAGAAATTTCCTACAGGGGCCTGAGAAGGCATCTTCACTGGTCCTTTATAGGAGCCCTCTATGCATTTTCCTTTGCCAGTATTGCTGGGATCGGTACACCAGCCGCAGCCTGGTTGCTCCAAGCAATGGCCACAGGTACAGTAGCCTGAACAATTTGCAGCTGTTAAAAAAAAAAAGAACAAAAAAAGTTGATTTGAATTCACTGTAGTTAGTAATTACCTCTTCTTTCTTTAACGGACTATTCAACTTCTGTGAGTCAAAATTCCCATTTTATTGTGACTGTTTAAATGATGTAATAAATTTGAAGAGCTCAGTATCTTGCTCTACAATAACAGAGACTCCTCCCTTCTCTTTCAATCTCAGGATGCTGGAGTCTGAAGAGACCTTAGAGGTCACCTGCTGGAAAGCACTTATTATATGAGCAATATGGTACTGAAGTTGAGCAGTTATTTCTGTATGCTGTGACCTATATTACATTTATTTACTTGTGTCACTGTGCACAATGCTATGTAAAGGTTCTCATCAGGCAGTCGATGGACAGACCTGAGCTGACAGTCGAGTCTTGTCCCTGAATTGTTCAGAGGCCGAAAGCACTGTCCCTCGGCAGCAGTTGTCACTCGCACACAGGGCACTAATTAGTTAGTGCCAAGAGCTCACGTTTCACTTACGGGGGCAGCTGCTCATGGTATACCACTCCAAACACTGGCCGTAGGGGAAAGAGGCCACGTAGGCATTGGAGTCCACACACTGCTTCATGTTGCTGCACCACATGCACTCGGAGCTGCCACTGGTGCACTCCCCACACGCCATCCTCAGGGCACAGGGTACCCGGCACTGCTTGCTGCTGTGGTTCGCTGGAAGTCAATCCACAAGAGACACTTAGAGCTATCCCCATGTCAGCTAAGGTCAAAGGCTTATCAGTGTGGGTTGTGACCCACCAGTATGTCATGAAATCAGTTCAGTGGACTATGTTAAGTGAAGGAGAAAACAGAAAACATTAGAGTCACCTTGTACTGTTTAGTCAAGTATATTTACACATTTGGGGGAAAAAGATATTTTTCTTTTCAAAGAGCATAAGGACAGACAGGTAGGAACAAGGTAATCTTTCCATTCAAGTAGGGGTTCTAAAGCTCCTTACAATCTAGGGGACCCACAATGAACTTTAGGGCTTTCACAGTCCACCTGAACATGCAAAATCATATCTTTGCATGTTCTGGAAAAGAAAGACCACAGCATTCATTAAATACACCAGAACACACAGGATCCAAAATGGCTAAAAGCTCCCCTACAGGAAGTTTAGAAATCACACTTTACGATGACTCCTACAGTGCAAAGAATTCTCCTTTACACCTGTGTTCCCTACAATATGGTATCATCCTAAAATGATGGAGTCCAGCCTCCCAAAAGTGCCCAGAAAATTCCACCTGTTACTTGTGAGTTCCTCTGTGGGAGGAGGACGCTTGTCCTGGGCTGGTCTGTGTACTGCAGGTGCTGCCCCCGAGCCTGCCATTAAGAAGCCTAAATATAGCCCAGAGGAGAGATTCAAACCCATGAAGCTGCTCAAAATATTTGTTCCTTCGGGACTCAAGCACAGCTTGGGCACATCAGGCTTGCTTCTATTTTGCTGTAGGACTGCTCTCATCGCTTTTCTCCCCACTGACACAATCTTTCTATCTGCTGTCCCTTTGTCCCCCACTGTCAGTTCTGATCTTTCCTTTGCTTTTACTTGCACTTTTGGTTCTTTCTTCCATAGCACTGCTCTGCCAACACCAAGAAATTTACCTTTTAGAGCAAGTCACAATACTTTTTGAAATCAACAAACCAATCATTCTGATTGTTAATTAGAATATTAGGCTCTTTGACCAGTTAGTTATTTTTGTTTAGGCTTATGGCTCATACTATTCAGAACCAGAGACTATTTCCTTCTGGGTTTTTTTTCTTTTCTGTTTTTAATTTTAATTGTTGTTCAAGTACAGTTTTCTGTCTTTTACTCCCATCCTAGCCCACCCCCCCAGTGCTCCCTACCTCCCTCCCATTTCCACCCCCACTAGTTTTTGTCCATGTGTCCTTTATACTTGTTCCTGTAAACCCTTCCCCTTTTCCCCTGAAATTCCCTCCCCTCTCCCCTCTGGTCATTGTCAGCCTGTTCTCTATTTCAGTGTCTTTGGTTATATTTTGCTTGTTTATTTGTCTTGTTGTTTAGGTTCCTGTTAAAGGGGAGATCATATGGTATTTGTCTTTCACCGCCTGGCTTATTTCACTTAGCATAATGCTTTCCAGCTCCATCCATGCTGTTGCAAAGGGTAGGAGCTCCTTCTTTCTTTCTGCTGCAAAGAATTCCATTGTGTAAATGTACCATAGTCCTTCTGTTTTAAAAACTCTGCTTCATATACTTGAAATCAATTCTCTGTTTTTCATGAATATTTCACACATATCAACACTATGCCTCCTACATTTTCTCTTTCAGTGAACTTCCAAAATGCATAATTCCCCACACACTTACCCTCTCTTTCACAGACACTACCATTGAGTGGGTTGATGCAGGTTGCAGCCTTCAAGCCCCGAGGACTGGGTTCTGACAAGATGCCACAGAATCCGGCGTCACTGGGCTCAGATGGCATCCACTGTATTGTACTATTTGTGAATGAGGTCATATCTTCCCAGCACCAGTAAGACACATTGATCTTCCGAAGCCCAACCCATGGGGTCAAGGTCTGCTTGGTCTATAGGCAAACCAGACACAGCTATGAATATAATCAATGTCTTGACCAAAACAGATGTCTTGACCAGAACAGGTGTCTATTTAAAACAGTAGCTGTTTTAGATAACAATACAGCTACTTAAATGGTTTTAAGTTACTTATCCAGAAAGATACAGGAAAACCTCCCTGTCTGCTGACTCAGCTACTGCACGCTAGGATAGACCATCATTTTTATGTTCCATTTCATGCTTGGCACTTCAATTATCGCCATTTTGCAAAGGACAAAAATACAGCTCAGAGAATATATCAAACATTTCAACAAGATTAATGGGAAAACAATAATTGAGATCCAAAATTTCCACATCCTAAGACAAATGCTATGAAGAGATGGCCACCCCTGAACTTATTTTAAATGTCTATTCACATATGAAGTCATCTTGCCAATATTTCTGAAACACTGGTTATATGTCTATACTCAGAGTCATGAACTAAGCCTGTTTTGGGGCACTGACCAGTTCAGATGATTAGAGATTCCCACCTTCAGCTGGGGGGTACTGCCTGGCGCTGAATTTTATAGGGAATTCTAACAGGACAGTAAACCATAGGGAGTCTCTGACTCCTGCTCACCTGAAATTTTCTTCCAGTTGCATTAAAAAATTCTTTTAAAATAAAAGTACAAAGTTTAGCCTAGAAATGAAAGATATTTCTAATTTTGGCAATTATAAAACAAAATGTGATATATTTCCATTTTTGAAAGAAAAAAGAGTATCTATTAAAAGACCTAAAAGAAATAAATATACCCAAAGTAGTTTTTTTAGTTGCAATGAGTAATATTTATTTTATTTTTAATGTTACTATTTTATAAATTTCCTTTGACATATATATTATTTTTAAGGAAAGAAAATAATTAAAATTAATGCTTTTTAAAAAGTCCTTCAATAACTTCCTTTTGCTTCCATGATAAAACTCGAAGCAATTAGCATTGCAGATAAGGCCTCTCAGGTTTGGCCTCAATTCCTCATAAGACCCAGCTACACACTCCTTCTACCCAGCCTGCAGCTCCTCCCTCAATCTCCTCGTCTTGGGTGTCCAGGTAGCAAAGCACAGAAAGCCCTTCCCTATTCACCTTCGCAATTCACTCCTCTGCCTCTTCAGGGGTTACCTCTTTCTGCCTATCAGCCTGCCTCTGCCCTAAAGGTTAGTTGGGTACTCTTGCTTGTTTTTGCATAAGTCTGGGCTCTCAGTCTCAACTTATAGATTAATTTACAGCTTAACGTAAGACTGTGAATTCCTGTTGTGTAAAGGCAGTCCCAGCTAATTTGACTACCTAGAACCTTCTAGAGCTAGAAAACCTGAGGAAGAGAGAAGAGGGACAAGAAGAGAGAACATCTGTGGCCAGCTGGGATAGCTAAACCCTTCCAATCAGCTATTCTTTGAGGCACATGGAATTGGGAATCACTGGTAATGAGGAAAACCGCAAGCCACCAATTTTCTGAGGGAGTTGACTGCAGGTGAGATAAGCTGACAGCCAAGGACAGAACACTGCAGAGACCCGTATCTAGGGGTCAGGTGGAGAGAAACAAACAACATGAGCAGTCTCCAATGGAGATTACGAACTTGAAAGCTTTCACTGAGGCAGGAGAGTAAGAAGCTAGGAAAATTCCTTGGCAAGTGGAATAGGGAAACTGAGACAGATGGCTGATCAAGCTGGCTGAGCAATTTACAGTCACAGGGAAGGTCACCTCCCTAGAGATAACATCTAGGCCTCTGTTGTATTTCAGCCCCAGGCTCGGAAAAGCAGTGAGACTAGGCCGGCAATGCCAGGACCAGCTGCAATTACTCGCAACTCCCTGCCCTGGCACTGACCCAGCAGTAGAGACCACGACCCTAAACTGGCACACTTGGAAAAGTGATGAATATTCTGCTAACACGTTTTCCTGAGACCTCTAAAATGCCTGCCTGCAAGAGAGAGTTAAAAGTCCTCAGGACAGCTCTGACTGCTGTGGCTCAGTTGGTTGGGTATCATCCTGCAAAGTGAAAGGTCACCAGTCCAATTCCCAGTCAAGGTCCAAGCCCGGGTTGCAGGTATTGTCCCCATCAATGTTTCTCTTCCTGTCTTTCTCCCTTCCGTCACCCCTCCCTCTGAAAATAAATAAAAAATCTTAAAAAGAGAAAAGCCCTCAGGACAAAGGACCCAGGGCACTCTCCCTCTGGGAAGCAGGCCCTCGCTGTTCCCTTCCTCCTCTTCTTCCCCCACAGGGACTCATCTCCTAAACTCTAAGGGACCCCAGGAGACTTGCCACCAGGGGAACAATGAGCAGTGGCAGTTCACCCCTGGCTAACCCCTGAACCCATCCCCAACGCCCCCTTTTCTCTCACTTCCCAGTGAGCTAAAGTGGCCTGGGCTCTCTTGTTACTTCTTCTATGCTAAGGCCTTCCTTGTTTCACTGTCCCCAGCTTTAATAAACATACCCTCATAGTCACCTGGACTCATGTTGTGAAATCTTTCCTGCATGAAGTCAAGAACCCACACACTACCAGCCAGCCCCAGGCAGACCCACTCAGGGCCAGGTCCACTGTCTGGTAACATCAAGATATAGAATATCAAATGTGGTCACAGTGTCCCCTGAGGTAACCAACATTTACAATGTATTACCAATGTTTGAGTGTCTACGCCATACCAAAGTAGCACTGGGAAAGGAAAAGAGATTCACTGGAGAAAAGTAAAATACAGGGCACCTCCTACCAGTTGCAGAATTGCCCTCAAGGGGCCATACAGGGGCCAGAGGTAGCCAGGACCCAGACCGTACTCCCTGTCCTCACCTGAAGAAGGCTGCACCCAAGGAAGTCTACCTATTGCTTTTCCCTGCTTGAAGAGAAGAACATTCCCCTCAACCTGCTCTGTACCAAAGCCAGCACTGTTAAGAGCTTAGTCTTGTGACTACCTACTTATCTGAGGACAGGACCACAGTCTTGGACTTTGGACTCAAAAAGACCAAATGTGATTGCAGAAGGTCAACTACAAGCCACATCAGAGCACTGAGCAGACGGAAAGAGAACCTTTCTGTGCTTAGAAACTCTTGGTAAGGTACCCTCTCCTTCTGGGCTGGCCAGGCCTAAAGAAAGATGCAGACAAATGTGCACGCCTTCGGGTGATGAACATTAAGTCATATTACACACTATAATTATACCTGAAATCTGAGAGACCTGGGTGCCTTAATTCAACCTAGCTAGTGGTAGTGACATTCCCCTCCCTCCACAGCAGAACCGAAAACAGATCTGAAAACATCTACTACTGTCACAAAGACATGTGCACAGGTATGTATGTTACTATTCAATACATGCACAATTATTCAAATACATTTTAACAGACATGACTAATAAAGTTAAAAATTTTAAGATCAGAAAGAAGGTGTTAAAGGAAGAGACTGAGAGGCAGTTCCACAGTCAGGCACAGCACTGCCCCGCCAAGCACATCACATGCCCTCGGCAGACAGTGGGTACTGGAAACTGGGTTCTGAGGGTTTGAACTCACCATGCTCTGCGACGACTGCATTATTCGCAGCTGCGTAACAACAAAGTCCACCTTCTTCTGGTTTGTAAGAGAAGCCAGGAAGGCGTTGTGGTTCCTACAGGACAGTTTAGCGTTGTCATAATTCTCCTTGGCAGTGGTGATTTTCATACAGGAGTTTAAAACCAAATGCCAGCCATTGCCACAGATAGTTTCTTTTGTAAAGGAGGGAGAGAAAGAAAAAGTTTTAGAAACCACACAAAACTACTATGTTACTAATTCAAATTACTGAAAACCTAAATGGTTTGGGGCTCTGAACTGCAGGTACTTATTAGGATGTAGTAAGAGTATCAGACACATTACTAAGGACCAGATACAGAATACAAGAATTCAAAAAATGCTTATCACAGTTATATTTCCTGGATCTCAAAAAACATATCCCGAGGTCAACCCTCCCATGTTTTCGAAGAAAACACTTGTTTGGTGCCAGTGTTGAATTTTAAAAATCTCCTTTTGAAGAACAATTACAAACAAGGCTAAAATTCTAAGAGCAAAAAACTGAATATGCATATTGGAAAGATGTGGTTAAAAACTGCAAGAATGGGAAATGAGTTGGTGAAGGAACGAGTCTACAGTCTTCAAAAGCTACACTGTTTTCACATCAAATGGAAGGTAAAATCAAACGCACAAATTATCCCAAAAATGAGGTGAAAAGATTCTTTTGAAGAAAAAAACCCAAGGCGATACAGCTGTGGCACAGAGAGCAAGCCTGTGATCTGCAATTGGGCGGGCCCTGAACCCACCCAAAGAACCGCAGGAAGCCCTGAATACCTTCTGGAAGAGAGTGAGCAAAGCAACTTTACCAGAACCAAAGTCTCCAGAACCACAATGCCCTGGAGACGCCACCAGCAACATTCATTAGTAGTCGGTGAGGTGAACAAAGGGCACCATGGGTTAGGGACCATTTCAGAGCAGATAAACAGTTGCTCCTCAAAGTGTGACATCAGTGTCACCACTTGTTCCAATGTAGATTCTGGGCCCCACACTAGATGTGTACCAGAATGTGACTTGCAGCAAGATCCCCAGGTATTTTGCTGCACATTAAAGTTTGAGAGGCAATGAGATAAAGAACAAGAAGCCCACTCATGCAAGAGAAACCAAGTACTTCCGAAGGACACTGACAAGGGGCCTCGCAGAGCCCGACTGCGCATGCAGCAGACACTGCGCAGCACCATCGGAACCCCCTTCCTGGATATCTCGGTTCAGCAAATACACCACCGTTTCAGTCACGGCTGGCCGGCCGGCCTCAGACCCCCTAACTCGTCATCCCGAACCTCAGAACTGTCATAAATTAAGGTATCTGGGGCTTGAGATCACCCCAAGAGGTGCTGTGGACACAGGCATCTCGCCTCGTCTCGTCAGAAGGTGCTGACAATCTAATCCCAGTGGTCACAAGGAAGCAGGCTTCAGTAGGTGCCCAGCAGACTGGCTGTGAGGCCGCTGCATTCTATTCCCAGGTTCCCACAGCAGAGCAGGGCAGGCCAACAGAGTGGGCTCAATGCTACAGAGCCAAGCGGTCATTTGATGCTCCACAGCAGACAGTATTTCACGTCACTTCAAAGGATGGTAGGAGCATACTTCAGAACTGTATTTTTGTTTTAAAAAATCACCACCACAACAGTGGAATGGGAGACGAATGGATGAAATGAGCTTGTCCGCTGCTGCTGGGTTTGATCGGGGCTGCACAGTATGGGAGGCATGAGCGCGAAGTCTCTGGACCCACGCACAGCCCAAGGTGCTGCTTGAAAGCCTACCGGGCAGGGCGATGCACTCCTGATTCCGGGGCTCCCACTGGCAGCTCGGGTCCAGGGCGCAGCTCCTGCAGCTGGTCTTCTTATTACAGTGGTACGCTGGATTGTCCTTGGGGCAGTTCTCATACCTGAAGATGGAGACCTAGAGCACAGCGGACAACAGCTTTTCTCATATCCACAGAGAGAACTCACAGAGAGGACAAACAGGATACTAAAAACTGAATTAAAGCAGCAAACTGCAAATACAGAAATAAATGAATAGGATGCATATGACGCTGTGCTGCAGTGAAAACACTTGAGTGAAAGGTTCTGCTCAAGGACATGCCTTTACCCAGCAAGGACACAGGACACTCTTAAATACCATGCCACAACCCACTCATCTGTAAAATGGCAAGGTTGAACGTGATGCTTTTCAAATGCCTCCCAAACAGGCTAAAAGCTTCATATTTGATGGGCTGCTTCACAGACTGACCAAGAATGTCTTACATAAATTGTCAAAAACTAAAAGCTGAGTCATCATCTTTGTTGCCTTATAACCTACATAAACAATTACAAATGGTGAACATTACAGGTAATTATGCTAAGCCAAGATATAACATTAAGACAAGGAGATTTATTTCTGCAACTTGATGTGTAGCAGCCACACTGAATTGCGGAAATAAATCTCAAGTTTTAGTCTCAAGTTTTAAGGTGCTTCTAAAACCTTCCACAGGCAGAGCTCACAAGCCTTACACCAAGGCTCCAGTGTTTAGCCACAGCCATGCCTAGGGAGTGGGGGTCACTCAAAATGCTAGCCCTTCCTTCTAAAACACCACATGTCAACCCTGTGACAAGGACCTTTGTTATATTAGAACGTATAGAACACCCCTTCCCAAAAGAAAATCTGAACTATAATAAAATCCAAATCTACACTGAAGGTTTTACAAATAACTCTGGCCAGTATTTACAACACACGCATTACAGTCTACACATAACCCCGCTCTGGATTGTTCCATCCTCTGAAATCCTTCAAAAGCAGCCCCTGACCTGGCCTTCCGTGCAGCTGTGGTTCCTAGGGACACAATAGTCGTTGCACCAGTGGCAGTCATTGGTGTTGGCTGTGCAGCTGTAACAATCCGTGTGCTGGTCACATCTGTCATGGTCAAGAGCTATGAAGAGAAGAAAAACTCATCAACTGTGACAGTTTCTCCTCAGAAAAGTCACAGGCCATTACAACTGCTGTTGAGCACAATGAGACTCAGGTAAAAAAAAAAAAATGTAACAGTGGTTGGAAAGTAAAACAAGGAGCTCAACTGGTTGGAAAATACATCGGTGAGGTCATGTTAAAATAAAATAGATTTAGAAATCAGTAAACAATCTGAAAAAACAGTTTTGTACCCACTCCCCCTATAAAAGTGCACAGAAAGTGAAAAACAGATGCAAATTTAATTCAACAACAGCAAGATAAGAGTTCTGGTTCTTTAAATACTTTTCTTCCCAAGGGAAAAAACCAACTACCAACAGAATGAACACCAGGAGCTTCCCCAGGAGCCAAACAAAGTAAGGTACGAGACCAAGTCATTCCTCCCAGCTATAAACACAGGGCTAATCTGGGCACAGGAAGAAGGCAGCAAGTACCACAGAACCCCAAAGGAGGCAGTAGGCTGGGCTGCATTTTGTATGCATAGATGTAAATTCAAAGATGTAAGTTTGAGAATTTCTAGGCTACTACACAGACCTGCTGCATCTCCCATTGACCCTAGACAGGTCAAGGTCAGCAACAAAAGAGAAGCTGCACAACCATATTGCCTCATCTGTTGAATCACTCGTGGACATGGCACATGATGAAATCCATGGGTAAGAAAGAGTAGGGCCATCCTCACAAGGACTCCAGCACCCTGCCCCTTGGCTTGTTCATCACCCGCCCTGGTCATCACCCCGAGGACTGAGCCCAAACAGAAGGCAGAGTAAACCAGGGAGGCAACACCTGAGATGAGTTCATATAAAATGGGTTCATAATGAACCACCTAAGCTAAGTGAATATTATATCCTATAAACTTACACATTTAACTTGAACTTTAAAAAATTTGGTTAAGCTCTGGCTGGTGTGGCTCGTGGACTAAGCACTGGCCTGCTGACCAAAAAGCTGCCGGTTTGATTCTCAGTCAGGGCACATGCCCGGGTTGCGGGCCAATTCCCCAAACGGGGGCATGTGAGAGGCAACCAGTCAATGTATTGCTCATGCACTGGTGTTTCTCTCCCTCTTTCTCCCTCCCCCATATCTAAAAGTAAATAAATAAATATTTTTTAAAATTTGGTTTAAAAACAACTATGTCACTGATTTTATCCTTTTTAGGAAACAGGGACTAAACCTTCCAGGTGCTGGTCATCTCAGTTCTCCAGCACTCACCAGCTCACCAATGAACCTAGAAGGTTGCCTGGGTGTCCTCGCTGAGGATTTATGTTCAGTGTGAAAGAGTGAAGAGTGAAAGCTGCCTCTGTCCACCATAACTGTCGTGATAACTGCTGTGCCAGCCCTAATAGTTACGAAGTTCAGTCAACATACTTTAAATTAATTGAAGTGAAAAAATATTCTACAGAGACTTTCTTCTTACTCTTTTTTCTTTTAATTTTTAATTATTGACTTTTAGAGAAAGAGGGAGGGAGAAAGAGAGAGAAACATCAATTTCTTGTTCACTTATTTATGCATTCATTGGTTGCTTCTTGTATGTGCCCTGATTGGGGATCGAACCCGCAACCTTAGAATATTGGGAAGATGCTCTAACCAACTGAGCTACACAGCCAGGGCACATTTTTCTTACTCTTAATGGAATTTCTCACATATTACTTTGCATTGTGCTAAATGTCAGAGCACAAGGGTAAGAAGCTAAGTAGGCAAGAGGAAGAAAGCTTGGAGAGCACAAGAGGTAGTTTTAGAAGCAGGGTTCACTATGCATCCTCAGCAACTGTCTGTCTTGCTATCACTGCTGTGCTGAACTGGAGAAGCTAGAAAAGAATAGTACTTTGCAAAGACAGCAGCAACTTTACCTCCATCCATGAGAGCAATCGACCCCAACACAGCTTTTTTGGTTGGCCCTCTTCTTCTCACCCTTAACGTTAGTACTGCATAAGGCAAAGTGGTAGCCACTAGCCACATGGAGTTTTTAATTTAAATTAATTAAAGTAAAAAACTCAGTTCTTCAGTCACACCAGTCTCATTTCAAGTGCTTTATAGCCACATGTGATTAGGAGCTATCATACTGTGACAGAGCAGATATAAAATATTCGCATCAATACACACAAAAAATCATTGGACTGCATTTCCTCACACAAAATGCAGCCACATTCTGGAGCTGACATACAAAGTCTAGCCTCGCTCAGGAGGTTTTCGTCTCTATGATCTGCAGACAGCTTGCAGGAGCCGCAACGCATGTTCCCACCCATTGCAGAGATGTTTACAAACCAATTTCCCATAAAAGCTTTGTGTAAGTTATTACTGAATACTTTTGGATGATAACATGAACCTAAAAAGTATACATATGCTAAGTGCCTTCATAATTCAGATAAAATGAGATTTCAAGTTAATTATATTTTAAGAAGAGAAAAAAACATACTTCTTTTGGAAAAACATTCTGATTTTAACTTTTCTTCTTGTGCTTCTGTTGCCAGCTCCCAGGAGATACACTGAGATGACCTTGTGTCCCACACACATCGGACGCCAGGCCCTGCTGCTACACAAGCAGCTTCACTCGGGTGTGCTTCACACCGTTCCGAGGTAAGTACCAGGACGTCACTGAGGAGGAGACTGTTGAAACCACCAAATACATACATGGAGCTAAAAGCAAAAAAAACAGGGAGAGCAGTTTAGTGGAAACATAAAAACAAAGTCATGATACACTATTTGCAATCTTCAAACAAATATTACATATCAAAAGTCATGTGAGAAATTATTTTCCAGGGTCTCAAAAAACAATCTTATACCCTTCCTCCCAAATTCTAACATATTATGCTGGTCTTTCCAACCTGGATAATTCCAAGAATACACATACTCTTTACAGAACATATATTAAAAAGTTCTTAGGATAACAAACTGGCTTTTAAACATGATTCCCTGGAATATTTTAGCAGCAGGGTAAGTAAACATATTTTAAAATTAACCACATAGGACTTCTAGTCAAGGTGGAGGCATAGGTAGTAGATACACTTTGCCTCCTCACACAACCAAAAGAAGGACAACGACAATTTAAAAACAAAAAACAACCAGAACTGACAGAAAATCAAACTATATGGAAGTCCGACAACCAAGGAGTTAAAGAAGACACGTTTATCCAGACCGGTAGGAGGAGTGGAGTCGGGCAGTCGGGGTGAAGTGCACTAGCGGCAAGGAGGCAGCTGTGGGACCCAGCGAGGCAGCGGAGTGTGGAACAGACGTGGAAGGCTACAGCTGGCCGGCAAGGCAGCGGCGGACTGGGTGGTCCCACATTCAAGTGCCGATTAACCAGGTGAAACAAAGGGGGAATGGGAACTCCCAGCCTCACAGGAGAGTTTGTTGGAGAGACCCATAGGGTCCTAGAACGTGCACAAACCCACCCACACGGGAATCAGCACCAGAAGGGCCCGATTTGCTTGTGGGAAGCAGGGGAAGTGACTGAAATCCAACAGAGGGCAGAACAAACGCCATTGTTCCCTCTTGGACCCCTGCCCCACATACAGAGTCACAGCCCAGTAAGGCAGGTTACTCCACCCTGGTGAACACCTAAGGTTCCGCCCCTCACTATGTAACAGGAGAGTCAAGACAAAAAAAAATGGCCCAACTGAAAGAACAGATCAAAGCTCCAGAAAAAATACAACTAAGCGATGAAGAGATAGCTAACCTATCAGATGCACAGTTAAAAATGCTAGAAATCAGGATGCTCACAGAATTGGTTGAATTTGGTCACAAATTAGATGAAAAAATGAAGGCTATGCTAAGTGAAATAAAGGAAAATATACAGGGAATCAATAGTGATGGGAAGGAAACTTGGACTCAAATCAACAGTGCAGACCAGAAGGAAGAAAGAAACATCCAATCAGAAAAGAATGAAGCATGCACACGTGCATAAGAAGAAAACATGGGTGAGCTACTCTATCACCTAGAAAGGCTGCGCCACTAGGCCCTACAGGACACCTACTACACAAGGCACTCTACCAAGTCTGGAAGACCCAGCAGCTCTACCTAATACATAGAAACATAGGGAAGCAACCAAGAAGTGGAGACAAAGAAATGGGTCCCAAATGAAAGAAATCTCCAGAAAAAGAACTAAATAAAATGGATGAAAGCAAACTACCAGATAGAGTTCAAAGCAACAGTTATAAGGATGCTCAAGGAACTTAGTGAGAACTTCTACAACTTGAAAAAGGGCATAGGAAACATAACAAACAACCAGTCAGAAATGGAGGATACACTAACTGAAAGGAAGAATAACTTCCAGGGAATCTTCAGATGAAGATGAAGCTGAGAATCAAATTAGTGATTTGGAATATAAGGAAGCAAAAAATACCCAATTGGAATAGCAAAAAGATAAATGATCCCACCCTCCCCCAAATGAACATAATGTAAGAAGCCTCTGGGAAACTTCAAGTGTACCAACATTCTCATCATGGGGTTTCCAGAAAGAGAAGAGAGTTAGAAAGTGAAAACCTTTTTGAAAAAGTGATAGAAAACTTCTCTAACCAGGTGAAGGAAGTAGACATACAAGTCCAGGAAGTGCACAGAATCTTAAACCAAGAAGAACTCAAGGAGACCTACACCAAGACATACCATAATTAAAATGAAGAGAGTTAAAGACAAAGAGATAATGTTAAAAGAAGCAGGAGAAAAGCAGCTACTTAACTATAAGGGAGCTCCCATAAGACTATCAGCTCTGATTTCTCAACAGAAACTTGCAGGCCAGAAGAATGGCAAGAAATATTCAAATTGATAAAAAGCAAGAACCTACAACCAAGCTTACTCTACCAGGCAAAGTTGTCATTCAGTACATACAAGGTCTGTCCAGAAGGTATCCAGCCATGTAATATGAAAATAGAGACCTTTATTGAGATACAAGATACAAGAAACACTGTACACAGGACAATGATGCTTCAGTCCCCTCCAAAATAGTAACCTTGGGACCTCACACAGTTCTCCCAATTGCCATCAGCAGCCCCATCAGATTTTCCTGAATCTCATCACTGGTCTGAAATCTCTTCCCTTTCAAAGTTGACTTTAGTTTTGGAAACAGCCAGAAGTTGCAGGGCACCAAATCTGGGCTATAGGGGGGCTGAGTCACCTGGGTGATTTGATGTTTCACAAAAAAACACTGCACAATGAGGCATAAGCAGGCACATTATCCTGATGAAGCTGCCAATCACCAAATGCCCATAGCTGTGGCCTTCTGAATCATCCAAATAGTTCCATGGAAGAATGTTCAAGCTTAACACAAAATTTGGTGTAGATCCATTGCTCTATTCGCTAAGTCATTTTGAGTGCAATGGCCACACAGTACACATGCTCACTCAACAGCATCTACTTTGCCCCCTGACTAGTATAGTGGAGTCATTATTTTTCATGCATGCACATTCCAGTCCACTCTCCTTGGCTGCCAGGTTACATCAACGTGGCGCAAACTGTTCTCGTTATATTAACAATGGCTGGACGTTTTCCAGACAGACCTCATATAAAGAACTTCCAGACAAGAAAAAGCTAACGGAGTCCATTACCACCAAACCAGTATTATATGAAATGTTAAAGGGTCTTCTTTAAGAAGAAAAAAAAGATAAAAAATATGAACAATAAAATGACAATAAATACACATCAACCAACAAATGAATCTAGTAAAACAAAATAAATAAATAAGCAAAACAGAAACAGACTCACAGGTGTGGAGTACGTTTTGATGGTTGCAAGATGAGAGGGGTGTTGGGGGGATGGGTGAAAAAGGTGAAGGGATTAAGAAGTACAAATTGGTTGTTAAAGTCATAGGGATATAAAGTACAGCATAGGGAATACAGTCAGTAATATTCTAGTAACTATGTATGGTGTCAGATGGGTACAAGATTTATTGGGATGATCATTTAGTAGGTTATAAAATGTCTAATCACTGAGGTATGCACCTCAAACTAATATACTATTATATGTCAACTGTAATTAAAAAATAAAAAATTATTTAAAAAATAATAAATGAGAAAATGAGAAAAAAATTATGAGGCAACTGGGAAATTTGAACACTGAACACTGAGTGATCGTAAATTACTATTCATTTTTTAAAGTGTGATAATTGTATTGTGGTTGTATTTTTTAAAAGTGAAGAAGAAACAGTAATAACAGCAGAAACAAAAATGAGAAAAATTAGTAACATGATTAGGCTGTTTAACAAATCAAAAATCTTTAAAGCACACTGTAAGAAACAGGTGTGGCCTTACAGGAAAGAGCCTTCTCCAAGGGCAGACTGATGAAGAGTTCTGTTAGGCAGGGCCAAGCATTTTTGAGCAATGCAATGCAGACTCCAGACTACCAAAGACTATAAGTTTGTTCTATACAAAGCTTCACAATCTCCCTATCTGTGTTCCCCTAACTTATCCCCAGTCTGACGTGCCCTCTCTCCTTTTTCAAATCTCCTCACCACTCAGACCTAAGTACCACAAACAGCAGCAAATGACAGAGGGCATAAGACAGTAATTGCATATAACTTTCGTGGTCTGACGCATTCAGGCAATATGGAGCATTATATACTCCTGCATGCAAACGGAAAACACATCAACAAACGTGGCACTAAAATTAATTCAAATGAACATCAAATACTTTAAATATATATCAGGAAATTCATACCTACATAATTCTGTGGAAAACTAATAGGCCCTATTAAATAGGATGAGAAAATCCTGCAAATAATACGTAAGTCCAATCTCGCTTCTTCTTATTATACTTCATTTTCATTTTAAACACAAGAGAAAAGGAGCAAGCACTTTCTTTCCCAGTTACCTGTTGTGTAAGACTGCTGAGTGGCCAAATCTGTTGACGTGGTGGAGATCAGGCCTGGGAAGCACTGACCAGCGGTCACAAGCTAGGAGCAAGAAAAACACACTTCAGATGAGCATTTTTTTTTAAAGAAGACTGCAATACATACAACCTCATAAAATACACCTCTTACTTTTTCTTAGTCACACCATCATTTCTGAGGTAAAATGCTGCAGCAGAACAGCAGGGCATGTAAGAAAGGCAGGACCATATGCCAATTCTAATTAGTGAATTATAATTCCTTCTAATTCTAATTAGTGAATGCATCCAACATTCATGGTAACCACTTCACTCACTCTGTTGCCTATCAATTTCACCCACTACAATGTTTTTTTCCAAAGAGTTTATTTATTTATTTTTAGAGAGAGGGGAAGGGAGAAAGAGAGGGAGAGAAACAATGACGTGTGAGAGATACACCCGCTGGTTGCCTCTCACATGCCCCCAACTGGGTACCTGGTCTACAACCCAGGCATGTGCCCTGACTGAGAATCAAATCGGTGACCTTTCAGTTCACAGGCCAGCACTCAATCTACTGAGCCACATCAACCAGGTCTCACTCACTACAATGTTTTTTAAATTAAGCATATTTTATATTTTTCAAAGCTTATGTAAGTAAAACATATGAGTTCCATAATTATTTTCCCCTCTATGCTGACCTGTCCAAATAGTAGCTAAAATAGGAAAATACAGGTGAAAAATTAAAACTAAAAAAAAAAATCAACTTTATCTAATTTTTTAAAACTCCTTTCCTCAGTCCTTTAGATCTACTAATTTTCCTTTCTTGTGATCGATACTATCAACTTCTCTTGCTGGGAAACCACATGCCACTTAACATTCACTACATGCTTCCGAGATACTCAGATATTCACACTCACTAAGCAACTTTCTTCCACTCAATCCAACCTCTATTCAGCCTTGACAACAGCTTTCACTTCCTTCTCCAACCAGCCCAGGCTCTGTGGTCCGCCTTACATGGAGAACAGAGGCTTCCTGCCCACCCACCTTGCTTCCTTCCTTAAAACCAGTGCGGCAAAGACCCCCTCCTCTTATCGCACCTGGCCTTGACCACAGCATTAAAAATGCCCAAGACAGCACTCAACTCACCACTTTCTTCTCACAGATACATTTTTAAAATTAAAATAGTCAATATTCACTGTATACATCTCCCTTACATTATTTTGTAGCCCCCCTGCAACCTGGATTACTCCTCCATATATACAGGGTAATAAATAACCTCTTTGCTGATAAGTCTGAAAGACTCTCCAGGCCTTATTTTAATCCCTCTGTGGCCATGGTTAACATTTCCCTCGCAGGACACCAATTTGCCTTACTTTCCTCTCACACCTCTGACATGCTTTCATAGTTTGCATTCTCTTTCCAACTTCTTTATCCATCTCTCCTCTGACTCTTCGCTCATCCCTGATGACACATGTTCCCTACAGAATTTCACCCCTTACTGGAGATTCCCACTGATCTCTGCGCTGCTCCACCCCATAGTCATCTCCAGCTGAACATGCTCCCCAAATCACTGTACTCACCTTCTCCAAGACCCTGTCCCTGTACTTCCATTTCCAGCCTTAGTAAAAAGTACCATCTACCCTGGCCCACATTAGTTACCTGGGAATCAAGATGCTTTAATCGCTCTCAAAATACACCCCAGACAATCCTCAAGTTCCTGGGAGTTCTCAAACCCATCTATTTCTTTATGATCACTGCCACTTCCACAGCCTTGGTGCAAACCCTCCTCAGAACTTCAGCAAAAGCCTCCTAACTCCCATCTTGCCCCTTGCCAACTACTCACCACAATGCCACAAAGAGCTCTTCCGAAACACATGTACGATTCTTTCACTGCCTATGTAAGGTTCTTCAAAAGGCCAAAACTCCTCAAGATCTGACCCGTCTAACAGCCGCGTGGGTCTCTCGTTCCACTTGAAGTAGCTACCGTGCAGCCGAAACTACTCACAGGCCCCAAGCATGTGGCATGGTCTCTTTTTGCCTCCGCCTGAGAAGTCCGCCTGACTCTGCCTAACTGACTTTCCTGTGTTCCTCAGGACCCAGCCCTTTCCCTAACCATAACCCTTACCCCCATGTGTTAAGGACTATTCATAGGCGCTCTCATACATTCATCTTAGAGCAAGTAATACTCTGAATTGCAATTGTATTGTATGCTCAGTTCTCTGCCTCCCCCACTATGAGGCTAAGGGCTGTAACTTACAGTCCTCAATGGACAAGCTAAGTGGCTAGCACAAAAAATGACCATCCAATGATATAGCAAGAGACTGGCCAGTATTTACTGTGCATGAACAAATACTGCCCTCTTCTGGTTAAATATGTTACCACATGAAATTTTTTAAAAAATGTGAAATCAGATTCTAGAAACCAACTTAATACAATTTTGGTGGTAAACAACTACAAGACACTTCTGTGTAAGATATTGTAACACATCTCAGACCCATTTATCTCAACTCATCCTTAAAAATAACAGTCAACTAATTACACTTACCAATGTCATAAGCCATGAAATCCGAAGAAAAGCACTTGGCGCCATAGCTCATGGACGTGTCGTTGTGCGTGTTTCCTCCAAACACCAGCATGGTCCCACTCACCAACACCGCTGTGTGCAAGTAACGGAAGAACCGGCTGTCCTTAAGAATGGTCCTTTTGAGATTTAAAAACAATAAATACAAGGTTAGTTTTTTATTATACTTATCACCTACTTGCTAATACAAACATAACCATTTTCTTAATTTCACATCCAAATGTGCAAATATTTCTGGATTTTTCCCTATATATAACTTTTTCAATAATAAATAAACATGTAAAAACTTAAAGACCTATGAGAATTTTGACAAAATATATTAAGAGCCTTAAAAATTTATGAGCTCAAGATGACAGTATAGGCAGACATGACTTGCTTCTTTGCACAACCATGTCAAAATTATACTAAAACATAAAAGAACCATCACTCAGAACCATCTGAATCCAAGTTGAATGGCAGTCTGACAACTATGGAATTAAAGAAACCACATCCATCCAGAGTGGTAGGAGGGGCTCAGATGTGGAATGGACTAGTCCCTCACACATGTGTGGTGGACAAAAATTCAGGAGGGATATCTCAGGAGTAAGCATGCCTAGCCCCATATGAGGCCGCCCAAGCCCAGGGTTCCAGTATCCAGAAGATAAGTCCCCACAATTTCTGGCTGCAAAAAATCAGCAAAGATTGAGTCGGTGGAAGAAATTGCTTGGAGCCCCAAGCAGTTTCTCTTAAAAGAACCCACACATGGGCTCACCTACTCAGACTCACTCCCTCTAAGCTCCAGCCCTGGGGTAGCAGCTTGAAAGGCACCAGTGGCACACAGGGAGAAAATGAAGTACCTGGCATCAGGGCAAGCAGAAGCCATGGTTTCTTTTCTAAACCCTCCCCCCACAAAGCTGGCAAGCAGGTGCCGTATCTCAGACTCCATCAACCTGGGTAACACTGTTTGACCCACCTTGGAGATCCCTAGAGACTCCACACCACCCAGTTTACAGGGGCACACAAGCTGCTTTTCCATATGAATGGCTGGTTCTGGCTCATGCTTCACAACTTCCTAAATCCTCTCAAACAAGCAATAGCTGGCCTCAGTGAGCCCCAGGCCCTGCACTAGAAGCAGCCAGCCTTGATTCACAGCTTGGCTTTGCCTGGGAATCCCCAAGCCCAGCACAAGTAACAACTATTTCAGGTTCCTTTATACCTCAGGCAGGGTGGTCCCAGACAAAACAGGTAGGGGCTGACCTTGGCCTTCACCACCCAGAAAACCCCAGGGCCAATGCACCCAGTGGACAGCTACAGACCACACCACCCTGCCCCTGCACAGTTGATCCTCCAAGCAGCGCAGAAGTTGGTGCTAAGTGGTCACAGCCAATCCTTCCAGCTGACTGGCCTGAGTAAATCCCTCCCATTGATCTGCCAACAGCAACCAAGGCTCAACTACAAGAGGAAGTGTACTCAGCCCACACAGAAGGCACACCTCAAGTACCCAGTTTGTGTGATAGGGGAGGCTGTGCCACCAGACCCTATAGGACACCAATTACATTGGGCCACACTATGAAGGCAGAGTCAAAACAGCCCTATCTAATACACAGAAACAAACACAGGGAGGCTACCAAAACAAGGAGACAAAGAAACATGGCCCAAATGAAAGAACAGATCAAACTCCAGAAAAAGAGCTAAACAAAATGAAGATAAAGCAATCTGTCAGATGCAGAATTCAAAACACTGGTTATAAAGATGTTCAGTGAACTCAGTGAGGACCTCAATAGTATAAAAAAGATTGAGTTAGAAACAAAGAATATGCTAATTGAAATAAAGAACAATTTACAGGGAAACAGTAGAGTGGTGAAGCTGAGAATCAAATCAATGATTTGGAACATAAGGAAGCAAAAACCAACCACGTAGAATAACAAGAAGAAAAAAGAAAAAAATGAGGATCATATAAGAAGTCTCTGGGACAACTTCAAGAGGTCCAACATTCACATCATAGGGGTGCCAGAAGGAGAAGACAAAGAGCAAGAAATCGGAAATCTATTTGAAAAACTAATGAAAGAAAACTTCCTAATTTGGTGTAGGAAACAGACATGCAAGTCCAGGAAGCACAGAGAGTCCCAAACAAGATGAATGCAAAGAGGCCCACTCCAAGACACATCATGATTAAAAGACCAAAGGTTCAGGATAGAGAATCTTAAAAGCAGCAAGAGAAAAGAAGTTAGTTACCTACAGAGGAATTCCCATAGACTGTCAGCTGATTTCTCAAAAGAAACTTTGCAGGCTAGAAGGGACTGGCAAAAAATATTCATAGTCATGAAAAGCAGGGACCTACAGCCAAGACTGTTCTACGCAGCAAAGATATAATTTAGAATAGAAGAACAGATAAAGGGCTTCCCAGACAAGTAAAAACTAAAGGAGTTCATCATCATCAAACCATTATTATATGAAATGTTAAAGAGACTTATTTAAGAAAAAGATCAAAACTATGAACAATAAAATGGCAAAAAAATACCTATCTATCAACAATTGAATCTAAAAAAACAAACTAAGCAAACAAGAAGAACAGAGACAGAATCATGGATACAGAGAGTGTTTTGATGGTTGCCAGATGGCAGTCAGGTGTGGGGGAATGGGTGAAGAGGTGAGGGGATTAAGAAGTACAAATAGGTAGGTACAGAATAAACATTGGGATGTAAAGTACCATATAGGAAATGGAGTAGCCAAAGAACTCATATGCATGACCCACGGACATGAACAATGGTGAGAGGATTGCCAGAGGGAGTGGGGGGAGCTGGGTGGAAGGTGGCAAAGGGAGAAAAAATCAAGACAACTGTAATAATGTAATCAATAAAATATAATTTAAAAAATAACTATGACTTTGTAATTGCAGTTTCTGGGCAGAAATCATGTGAAATACAGACAGAAGCTTACATACAACGCTTTGTCAGTAACACAAAAGCGAGAAACCAAAATTTCAAACTGGACAGGCTCAGTACACGTACACAACGAAGTATTACACCACCACTAAAAATAACGGTTTTAATGAAAGGCAGAATATAAAATGAATATCCACGGCACGGTCTCAAGTATGTAGGGAAATAGGAAAAGCAAGAAGAGAAACTATTGCTTTATAGTTACATTATTTCATAACTCAAATTTGCTTTACATTTATTAAAATTAGCATACTTTATATAGACCAATATATAGTTTAGAGTGAGGAGAGCGCTAATCTTTTAGGCACTAAGATGATTCCATGGACGCCAATAACTGACCTCAATGATGACACTTCAGTCATTAGGAAAAGGAAAAATGGATACATTCTACTTTATTACAACAGAGTGTATACTCACAGTAATTTATTCCTTAGGATTCTGAAGAGCTCAATTTTACAGTGGTACAGAATGTATGGAAATTAAAAACCAATTCAAAAAAATACCAAGCATTTTCTAACCAACCTACTACAAAATTACAGAACAATGCAACAAAATAAATACTACCTACTTTATTACCTCTGCTTTTCCCCCAGTTTCTTTGTAACACTGAAGAGAATTATCTGCTAGGTCCGAAGACAAAAATATAGCGCAATATTTTCTCAGCAATTGCCAGAATCCGCGCCTTACAGTGAAAGCGCAAGGGAAAGCACTCACCACATCTGGGTGTCCACATCGTATCTGTAGAGATCATCTGCGAGCCGGTATTTATTGGCACTGAAAGCCTTGTAGCCTCCATGAACATAGAGGGCCCTGGTCTTGTGGTCATAGACACTGCTATGGCCATAGCCCCCTTGGACAAGGGCACCAACAGTATTTAATATACTCCATGTGTTTGTAACTGAAAACAGAAAACAGTTAAAGGCAAATGTTGCAGGCTTCTCCTCTCTAATACTTAAAATTAACAAATAGCTTAGGACAAGAGATGAGATTTCAGGAGAATTGATTCATATAACTTTCTTTTATTGTTCTATTTTTATTATTTTTTAAAGATTTTACCTTTTATTTTTTAGAGAGAAGGGGAGGGAGAGAGGGAAAGAAACAGTCATGTGTGGCTGCCTCTCAAGTGTCCCCAACTGGGGACGTGGCCCGCAACCCAGGCATCTGCCCTGACTGGGAATCGAACCAGTGACCCTTTGGTTCACAGGCCAGAGCTCAACCCACTGAGCCACACCAGCCAGGGCTATCGTTTTATTTTTGCAGGGAGGTCACCTAAAACTAACTAAGTCAGATGGCCAAACTTTTAATTTGTTTAATGTTCTGATGTTCTAACATGCCATGTAGAAAAAGAATTACATTAAATTGAAAAGACACAGAGAACACTTAACTCCTCATGACCTTTACTACCAATATACAGATATACTGTATGCATCTACTTTCTCAAAACATAAATTACAGCTGGTACTCCTACTCCAGAATGAGACACAATAAAATTTAACCAAAGGAAAAATTACATAGTAAGGGGAAATCACACTCCCTTAAACCAATCTCTAGGGGGCTTACCAAATACATTTTTTCTTCAGAATAATTATTGTTTACACTCATTTTTTTATTTATTTAATTTTCAGCCTGTAAAGAATTTAGGGCCATCTTTGTCCCATGCCAAACTGACACTAACATATATACTACACGGCAGTATCAATAATCTGAATTTCACAAGTAATATACCAGTGTTGACTGCATTTCAAGATAAAGTACTGGGTCAAGGTTAGTTTGAATCTTGTTAAAAACTCATAATAAGAAGGGTAAAGTTTTTAAATTTGACATGCAAAAAACTCACTGGAAAAAAATACACCTACCTAAGTCATATTCCTGCACACTGCTGATATAGCCATAGAGGGGACAGTGTCCAAAGATGACCAGCATGACCACTCGGCCGGTGTTCAACGTGACGATGTGTGCCGAGTGCCCCACCACCGCGTACTGCTCCTTCGCTTTAGGGTTCAACAGCACCCATGATTCATTGTGAATATGGAACACTCTCAACTCATTGGTCACATTCCCTGTTGAATCTATTTTTCCTCCATACATGTAAATTTTGTCCTAGGGAGAAAATGTGAAAATTCGAACAATGTCAAAAGGATTAAATCTGAGAACAAAAAAGGAGCAGTTCAAAACTTCAATATCATTCTTAGCTTAAAAAAGTGTTAGTGAAATACACCGTTCAGTGAATTACTAGGAAAAACATGGCAAAAAATGAAATAAAATATAAAATAAAATAAAGTGTGTTCTATATCTCTAACAATTTTCTACTTTTCTTGGACTTCCTCATGCAAGTTCTTTTACAGTAATAAAATGACTTGGAAAAATAAAGTTGAAAAGTTCCCTCATCCTACCATAAACCACAAAAACAAGGAAATGGAAATGATTATTCAGTTATATTACAATGTGGTCATTCTTGGCTAACCTTGCTAATAAATGTAAATGCTAATCTACACCATATTAATTTTTATCCATCTAATACCACAATCATAATATCCCAGTGTAATTTAAACCCATTAAGAATCTGTCCTGTTGTATTTGTTTTAACTTTAACTTCCACTTACACATCAGCTTATTATACATCCCCTGCCCCCACATATAGGAAGTTTTTCCCCAATAAAACTAACACTGCAGTCAAAATCATAGAAACAGAAAGCTGAATGGTGCTTATCGGGGGACGTGGGAGGAAGAAATGAAGAATTTAATGTTTAATGCCATAGAGAGTTGCAGTTTTATAAGATGAAAAGAGTTACAGAGATGGATGGTGGTGATGGTCGCACATTATGAATGTATTTAATATCACTGAATTGTACACTTACAAATGGTGAAGATGGTAAATTTCAAGTGATGTGCATTTGACCACAACCAAAAAGATTAGGGAAAAAAAATCAAACCGTTTTTCAACCACATAATATGATAAAGTCACTACGGAAGAGCTGAGTTTCTAGCTCAGTGCAGGGCGGAGACATTTTACCTGGTGTAATGCTACAGAATGGCCATATCTAACGACCACATCGTTCACAGAACGGTTCAGTGCAAGCCATTCCCTAGAAGCAAGGTCATACCTACAAAACAAACAGATCATATTTTCACCCAAATGCAAAAACAGAGTATCTTGTACTCTTTTATTTGTGACATAATCCAGTTTGGAGATGCTTACTGCATCTGCTATGCATACAGGGAGGTACCTGGGCAAACAAACCTAACACCTGGGCCTACCTGCATATAAGAACTCAGAAAGGGGGCCTGGGCTGCACAGCCCTGAGACGGGAGAGAAGGACATCTACAGGAAATTTCTAATGCTTCCTGAAAACCTCTTCTACACACAGTCTAAATAGCGTGAAGGTTGCGTTATACGCAAGCAACTTAAACTTTTATTATATAACTCATTTTTTATTTAATCATGTAAAATTGAAGACAGGCACTCAAAGGGGAATGGGATAAAAGAAAATTCCTAACTTTCCCTTTCCTTTTTTAAAATTCTCACCTAAAGAAATGCTTATTGATTTAAGAGAGAGAAACGGGGAGAGAGACAGACAGACTTCCATCAGTTTCCTCCCATACACAGCCCAACTAGGGATCAAACCTGCAGCCTAGGTATGTGCCCTGACCAGGGATGGAACTGGCAACCTTTTTGGTATATGGGAAGACGCTTCAACCAAGCAACCCAGTCCCGTCTC
The DNA here is from genome assembly GCA_028533065.1 of Trachops cirrhosus. Classification (NCBI taxonomy): domain Eukaryota; kingdom Metazoa; phylum Chordata; class Mammalia; order Chiroptera; family Phyllostomidae; genus Trachops; species Trachops cirrhosus. Next base: position 70,602,700 of record CM052547.1, read on the forward strand.
TCTCTTTTCTTTATCTAATTAGTTTTAAAAATTTCATATTTCTAGGAAAGCTGTAATATCATTATAGCATTTCAATTATACTATGAATACATTTTATACCAAAAAGAAAAATGCCAAAAAGAAAATCTATACTTTTGCTTTTGCCACTTAATCACATTCACTATCTTAGAATATTCACTTTTAGTTTTTGAGGAGAATATCACTCTACTATTTTCACCCTGGCTGGTGTGGCTCAGTTCGTTGGGCGTCGTCCCACAGAAAGGTTGCTGGTTTGACTCCCGGTCAGGGCAATGCCTGGGTTGCGGGTTCAATGCCTGGGTTGCAAGCCCCTGGTTGGGGCCTGAGTGGAAGGCAAGCGGTCAGTGTTTCTCTCTCACACTGATGTTTCTCTCCCTTTCTCTTTCCCTTCTCCTCTCTATAAAAATAAATAATAAATAAAGTTTAAAAATAAAAAGAATATACTATACTATTTTTATTAAAATCAGAATATTTATTATGAAGGATGTAACCAATGCAAAATATAAAGAGCTAAAATCTTAAAAATGATCTCACATTTTATCACCTAAAAATGATTATCATTAAGTAAACACAATCCCACACATTTTTCTATGCATTTACGCAAACAGAACAGAGCGATACTACCTGTGTATACAAAGGGGATCATGCTCCAGATGGTAAGTTTAATAAATAGTGTCGGTTTTAACTTTTATATAATGTAATTTAAAAAATCAAAGGGAAACCAATGCTATTGTTACACTTTAAATGTGTCCTTACTTTATAAGTTTCCCTGAATAATCGAAGATTTTTTTAATTATACAAACCATTACTATATATAAACAAGAAGAGGCAAGAAAGTTTTATCACAACCTAATATCAAAAAGGAAAACAAATGTCCATCAACATAAAATAGATTAATAAATTTAGAGTAGCTATATAATAGAATTAACACATAGTGAAAAGTAAATATACTCAAGTAACATATTATCAACATAACTCTCAAAACAATATAAAGTTAAAAAGTGAACTACAGAATATTATTTCTATAATGACTAAAAACAGAAACTTCACTAATTCTACTTTATATTCATATATATTTAAAGTGTAAAAATATGTATGTGAACAACTGACACCACAAAATCGGGATACTAATTATCTCTGGGATTCTGGGGGGCATGCAGGGGTCTCATAAATATATTAACAATGTTTTACTTCTTAACCTGGGTGGTAAATACAGTAGTATTCATTATTTTTCCCTCAACTGTTCTTTTTGTCTTAAGTATTATATACATAATCTGAAACCAATTTAACAAAATGGTGACTCTGGAGGGTCGGTGGAGGTGGAAGAGAGTGTATAGGGGATAAATGGTGATGAAAAAATACCATTAAGTAAATAAATAAGTGGTGACATTTCTTAAATATGAAGAGTACTTAATACCACAGCACCTATGATTTTATGTATTGTTTGAATATTCTACATTTTTTAAGTACATGAAAAGTTTGAAGGCTGAATTCACTTTAGTTTTTATGTTATATACAATTTTATTTTGGACAGAATCCACTCACTCCCTGCTTCGAAAGTTGACAACTTTAGCACTTACACTTCCTCCCATTTCTCCTCCCAATCTTTGCCATATAATTTTTACTGTCCAGGTTCGTAACATTCGTGTTCCATTCTATAACTGTAGCTCCATAGTTATTTAGTACTAAGTCTATACTGTAGCTGAATCAACCTCTTTATAGTTCTCTTACCACAACTTCTCTTTCTCAAGTCTTTAACTCTTAATTGGCTGGATTTCACTGTCAAGTAGCCTTTTTCTAGTGGAGTTCACATGTACCACATTTTGCCATGTATAATGCATACTTTTTTGCCCAAATTTTTGAGGGAAAAACAAATATGGTCATTATACATGGGTAGTGCTTGAAATACCTTGTATCCACTCTTGTGGTTTGTAATTATTTGTTACATAAAATTTCTTGTACCATAATATGTCCAAAAATAAATGCTAAAATTCCTTTCTAATACAAAAAACAAGTATCTAAGTATAAATAAATAAATAATTGAATTAAAAAATTAAAGCAAAAGATTTTTTTTCTCTGAAAGTCTGGGCCAAAAACATGGGTGTGCATTATACACACGAAAATGCAGTATTCCCTTCTTTAAATTCTTTCGTGTTTAAGAAGAGTATCTGCTTGCTAGCCTTACAATCGAATGACACCTTGGCTGCTCTATTAAGAGCTCTATTCTTGAGCCATCTTTTCTTTCCTTCAGAAATTTGCAGATACTGCTCCCTTGAACGCTGGTATTAAATGTTGCTATGGAGAAGTCTGAGACAAGAATGATCCCCCCAACCCACTTTTATGTGGTTCGCTTTTCTGCTTAGAAACCTGGAGAAGTCTCAATCATTCTCTTGTCTCTCCCTGGCCCTCTTTCTCCCTCCTTCCCTCCCTCCCTCCCTCCATTTTTTCTCATTACTTTAAAAACACAGTATTATACTTTAGGTTAAAAATAACTTAAAACTACGTAAGAAAATGGTTTTACAGAATTGACTGCATATCACTGCAACAGTTTTGTGGAGCTCTGACTATGAAAGGTGTTTTCTAAGGACTACTGTGGCTTCTGAAAACACATTTACACCTAAGTATTCAAGCCAGAGGCCTGTTTCTGTCAACTTGAAAGAGGGCAAAGAAACGGAAGGAACACAGAAACAAGTCTCCAAATGATTCAATCCATAATTCTTTCAGGGGACATAGAGGGTGTTTCACCTGCATTTTAATGCATTTTGCTCGTTCTTAGTCAAGGACACTTCAGCCCAAGACCTTACTGGAGGCACTAAGGGGCTGGCAGGACCCAATGACTCAGCTAAAATAAACTGCCAAAAGAAACTTACATAATAGGCTCTCCTTTTCAAAACACAGAGAAGTGAATGCAAGACAACTGCATTACTGATGCAATAAAACATGAGAAATTTCAGGGACCAAATAAATGCTCCTTCTTCTGGAGCTGAGTACACAATAACGGAATACTAAACAACTAATTCTAAGACCTGGACAAGCAGATAAACAAACTTGAGGAATTCAGAAACTGGTGTCTTCCATAGAGCTGCCGCCATGCCTCTCACAAACTCTTCCTGGTTGCCTGGTAACACAATGACCACCATGCCACAGGGCACATGCTCCACCACCCACAGTGGCCTGGTATTTGGTCACAGTGTCTGGCCATCCAAGGACCACAACAAGGGCTTTGTAGAGCCTGGGCATGACCCCTGCCAGCATGAGGCACAGAACTACCTGAGGTTTTTCACCCAGTAATTTGTCCTTTATTTTAAAAGTTCAATTATTTGCTCAAAACAGGTCTTATTGCTGAATATAAAGTTTTCCTAAAACATCTTATACTATTTCAATGCTTTTGTTGTTTGTTAGGTTCTTTTCTTCGGTGACAGTATTTATCTTTACATTAGATCTTCTGCGTTCCTTTTTTTTTTTTGACTTTTCTCTATTTTAACCTTTTTATCTGTATTCATTGGAATTATGTCTGTTAAGCTGTAATTCTATTTTTGTTCTAGTTTTTGGTGTACAAAACTTATTTGTATTTCTTTAGGTGTGTAATCTCTGATTTCATCTCGTTCTGTTATTATTTTCTTGTCTTTAACCCTGTTTTTCTGAATCCAAATTCTCACTAAGTTGATCTATAAAACAAAGGAGTTGGAAGGACCCTCCTTCTGCTCTTTCAAGTTACTCTTCCTCTGTGATTGGTTCTTGTCAGCTTTTCCCGCCATTCTTTCTTCCTCTTTGTTTTTTCATCATGGAAAGTGGCATCAGCTACACTTCTTCCATCTTGTTTGTGGTTCGACACTGTTCTCCAGACATTTCATTTGCAAGGTGTGTGTTGATTTCATAGTTCTTCTCCCACTGCATCTAAGACAAGTTTCTCTCTCCATGCTACTAGCATCAGTGCCAGGGCTGGTATTTTATGTTCTGTCCGCTTTCCTGAAGTCTGAGGAAATGCTGGGGTTCAGGTCTTTCAGAATAAACTACACAGACTCTCCTCTCCTCTGAGATTTTAGGTGTCTTACCCCAGTGTTCAAAACACATCCTAAATTAAACAGAAGTCCTGACTTTTGGGCAGAGAGAAAGTCGGCCACTTGATCATTTTCCCCCTTCTTCACCTGATCTTTCCCAGCAACTATTTCTCCTACTCTTCAGTTAAAACACAATGATACCCACTCAGTTTTCCTCCCTCTAGATTTGAGGCTATTGGTGAGCACTTGCAGAATCTCGCCCAGTGGTTTCTGGGGAGGAGAGAAGGGGCTCTGGTCTGTCTTGCTGTTTCCTGTGAGTCTGTTTTAAAGTATTGGATTAGGTGATACTTCTTTCCTTACTTGGTTTCCTTATTTGGTTCCCTTAAATTACTACTTTTTAAAAACTTTTTAGAAAACTCTTTTGCTCAAGGGAAGGAAATTCAGTGATGAAGTTTCAATTCGAAATCTTAACCCACAAGACTAAGGTCAATTGTTTTGCAAGAGGACCCTTGGGTGACGTAAAATGGGAACTGCTTTAGAGTGCAACTTAAAAGTTTTGGGTTAACAGGGTTGTGGAGAAATGAGTGTAAGAACAATTCCTGAAATATATGAATACAGATGATGATACATTTATAATCTGAATTCTAGAATTACTTCTAAAAGGAGTTACTATGTTACTTTTCACCAGTTAGTAAAAATATATTTGAAATTTTATTAATATTTACATGAAATACATAAGGCTATAAAAATCATGTTTTGATCAAGAAGAAAAGAAATGTTATAGTCTATAAAACAAAGGTGGTTCCTGAGGTACACAAAATGAAAGCAATTGGTGACATTAGTATTTCCAGGAACAAGTATTTGTGACCATTGAACAACATGGGCTTGAGCTGTGCAGGCCCACTTCCATGCTGATTCTTTCATTCGACCACAGTTCAACTGACCTGTGCAGTTCAACTGACCAGTGTAGCTCAATACTGCTCAGGGGTTAACTAACTCCAAGGCTGGGAACCCAGGCGTGCAGAGGGTCGACTGTAGTTACATGCAGATTTCTGACAGTGTGGGAGGTCAGCGCCCCTAACCCCCACATTGTTTTCTAGGGTCATCCATAATTCATTGACTCTTCCATTCATTTGATAAACACCTATCTGAGTATGTTCTATGAGCTAAGCCCTGACTTCAGTGAGTAAACAAAGTCCCTAATCTTAGAGAACTTATAGTGGCATAGGCTGAAAATGAGCAAGTACAACAATGGGCACGAACAGAATGAAAAATTATGAATACTGCTCTAAAGAAATGAGAACTGGGAAAATGGACAGGGAAAACCCATCTGAACTGAAAGGTCAAGGAGGAGCTCTCTGTGAGACAGTTAAAACTGTGACCTAAACAGTGACAAGACATCATCCTGAGGTAGAACAGCAGGAATACTGTAGACAGAGGGACTGTGAGCCTGCAGGCCCTTAAAGTCAGTACTCACGTGGTGAATTTTAAGTCAAGAAAGAAGGCTGGTGTGGCAGGACTACAGCAAATAAAGGCAGGAGAGGAACAAGCTGAATCTGGGAGAGTAAGCAGTGGTCAGATCACATGTAGGCCCATTAAGTTCAATGGGAAGCCACTGATGGGTTTTAAGAAGGTAATAAATGATACGATTGACACTTTAAAAAAAAATCATCCCAGCTGCCTGACTGGTGTGGCTCAGTGGGTTAGGTGTCGTCCTGAAAAGTGAATAGTTGCCGATTTGATTCCCGGTCAGGCCACATGTCTGGGTTGTGGTTTGGTCCCCTGTTGCAGACAGTGAGAGAGGCAACTGGCAGAGTTAACAAGCAGGCAGACACTGGGGTGGTGCTCACGATCATTCATAGCCATGCCTCCTGACCTTCAGATCCACATGTAACACCCTCCGTGTGAGTGTGCACTTTTAATCAACGTAATATGGCAAAGACGATGATTTGTCACTTCTCTAACATCCATCCTGCTAGCAGACAGTCTAGAGACTCTCCTTGTGCCCGAAGTAAGCAGCCATTCTGGGGAAGCTCAAGTGACACGGAACTGTAGTGGCTTCTAAGCATTAAGGGCAGCTCCAGTCAACAGTGAGCAAGAAGCACAGCCAGCAGTCCTACAACCACAAGAAAACTGAATTCTGCCAACAACCTGAGTGAGGGTGGAAGCGGACTTTTCACCAGTTGAGCCTCTAGATGAGAACACAGGCCAGGTGACGCCTTGACAGCACAGGACTCAGTTAAGCTCTGCCTAGACTCTAGACGAACAGAAACTATGGGGTGACACATGTATGTTGTTTTAAGCTGCTAAGATTGTGGTAATTTTTACGAAGAGATAACTAATACACATATCAATTTAGGGTGTGGAAAAACAAGAAGTGAAGGATGACTCCAAAATTTTGGGCTTCAGCAAATAGAAGCATGGAGCGGTCACTGACCAAAGGACACTGGGGCAAGAACAGGCTGGGGGAAAGACCAGTCCTGGGCACACTGAGTTTAAGATGCTTGTTAGCCAAAAGATGGAGATGTCAAATAAAGACGTGAACATATGGGTTCTGGTGAAAGGTCCAGGGTGCAGATATAAATTTGGGAGTCATAGCTAAACAACCAAGATATTACATGAGATCACGAAGACAGTGAATATACATTCTCACAGAAGGTGGACCAAAGGCTAAGTCCACGAAGACGTCATCATTCAGAAGTCAGCTAAAAAAAGAACCAGCTAAGGAGGCTGAGAAGGAATAATATCAAGAGATTGTGGTATTCTGGAAGCCAAGTGAAGAAAGTGTTGAAAAAAGGGAGAAGGGAATGGCTGTATCACATGTTGATGAAAGATCAAGTAAGATGAGGTTAAGACTTTAAAATTTAAGATTCAGCTCTTCAGTCACACTAGCCACATTTCATGTGCTCAATAACCACATGTGGCTAGTGACACGACAGTGTAAATATAGAACATTTCCATCATGACCAAACAGAAACTGCCTACTGGACAGCTCCAATGTGCAGAAACAGAAGACGTAATAAATGAGCACAGATGTAGGTAATGGCTCAATGTGGTGGTCGAGGTTTACACAAGTCCTCGTGATAACCTCTGTCTTTCAAAATAGAAACAGGAAGGAAGGCCATCAGCTGAGAAGAGAGGTAGGAGAAAATGTACCGAAGATTTGAAAACTGAAATAAAGTATTTATTTCTGTTCTGATATTTATTATTTCCTTCCTTCTACTGACTTTGGGCTTTGCTCCCCACCCACCCCAGTTCCTTTAAGTGTAAAGTTAGATTATTTTCTTGTTTCCTGAGGTAGGCCTGTAATGCTATGAATTTACCTCTTATGACTGCTTTTGCTGTGTCGCACAGATTTTGGATTTCTGTGTTCTCATTTTCATTCATTTCAAAGGTAACCTGATTTCTCTCTTGATCCCATTGTTAGTCCATTCACTGTTTAGTAGCATGTTATTTAGACTCCGTGACTTCGTGTGTTTTTCAATGTTTTTTCCCCCTGTGGTTGATTTCTAGTTTCAAACCATAATGGTCAGAGAAAATGCTTGAAATGATTTCAATTTTCTTAATTTACTGAGACTTGTTTTGTGTCCTAACATGTGGTCTATCCTAGAAAATGTTTCATGTGCAATTGAAAAGTATGTATATCCTGCTGCTTAGGGGTGAAAAGCTCTGAAGAAATCAATTAAATCCATCTGATCTAGTGTGTCATTTAAGGCCACTGTTTCCTTGCTGACTTTCTGTCTGGAAGATCCATCCACTGATGTCAATGAGGTGTTAAAATTCCCTACTATGACTGTAAAGTCAAACCTCAGTTCTTGAACACCTCCCATCTTGAACAGTTTGGTTCTTGACCAAGTTGTTCATGGAAAAAATGTCTCAGTTGTTGAATAAAACTTCAGTTCTCCACCTAACAAACCACTCGTGCTGATACCTGTATGAACAGTCATGCACCTCTCAGGCGACAAAGGTGACTTGGTTTTTGAAAAAATCGCTTCACAAACAGCCTTCCTGAAAGAATTAAGTCTGAGAACTGATGTTCCACTGTATTACTGTCAAACTCTCCCTTTATGTCCATCAAGATTTGCTTTACATGTTTAGGTGCTCCTGTGTTAGGTGCATAAATGTTCACCAGAGTTACATCCTCTTGTTAGATTGTTCCTTTTATTATCATGTTGTATCCTTCTTTGTTTCTTACTGTAGCCTTTGTTTCAAAGTCTATTTTGTCAGAAGTATTGCTATTCCAGCTTTTTAAAATTTCCATCTGCATGAAATATCTTTTTCCGTTCCTGTGTGAATCTTTTGTTCTGAGGCGGGACTCTTGTAGACAGCGTGTATATGGGTCTTGCTTTCTTATTCATTCAGCTATCCTATGTCTTTTGACTGGAGCATTTAATGCATTTACATTTAAAGGGATTATTGATAGGTACATATTTATTGCCACTTTGTTCTCTTAACTGTTCTTTCTCCATTTTCTTTCTATTTCTTAAAGCAGGCCCTTTAACATTTCTTGTAATGCTAGTTTGGTGGTAACAGACTCCTTTAGCTTTTTCTTGTCTGGGAAGCTCTTTATTTCTTCTTCAGTTTTAAATGATAGCCTTGCTAGGTAAAATTAATCTTGGTTGTAGGTCCTTGCTTTTCATCACTTTGAATATTTCATGCCAAGCCCTTCTGGCCTGAAACGTTTCTGTTGAGATCAGCTGAAGTTTCCTGGGAGCTCCCTTGTAGGTAATTACCTGCTTTTCTCTTGCTGCCTTTAAGATTCTCTCTTTGTCTACAACCTTTGACATTTTAATTATGAGTCTTGGTGTGGGTTCTTTGTGTTCATCTTGTTTGGGACTCTCTGTGCTTCCTGGACTTGTGTGCCTTTTTCCTTCACCAAGTTAGGCAAGTTTTCATTCATTATTTCTTCAAATAGGTTCTCAATTTCTTGTTCTTTCTCCTCTCCTTCTGGTAATATTGTTCTGCTTCATGTTGTCCCAAAGGTCCCTTAAACTATCCTCATTCTTTTTAGTTCTTTTTTCTTTTTGTTGCTCTGATTATGTGTGTTCTCTGTCTTGTCTTCCAAATTGCTGATTTGATCCTCTCCTTCATCCAGACTACTTTTAATTCCTTCCAGTATATTCTTGATGTTGGATATGGTATTCTTCATGTCTGCCTGGTTCTTTTTCATGACTTCTATGTCCCTTTTCATGCAGTTGTAGTTCTTACTAAGTTCCTTGAGCATCCTTATAACCATTACTTTGAATTCTACATCTGATAGATTGCTGGCCTCCATTTCACTTAGCTCTTTTTCTGGAGATTCCTCCTGTTCTTTCATTTGGGGCCTGTTTCTTTGTCTCCTCATTTTGGCTGTCTTTTTGCATTTGTTTCTATGTATCAGACAGATCTGCTATGACTCCCAGTCTTCGTGGGTGGCCTGATGTAGTAGGTATCCTGTGGGACCCAGCAGTGCAATCTCCTTGATCTCCTGATTTGGGTGCCCTAGGAATGTCCCTTGTGTGAGTTATATGGGCTCTTCTATTATAATTGAGTCTTTACTGCTGTTGGCCTGTTCATGCATGGATCAACCCTCAGTCTGGCTGACCTTGAAGTATAATCCTGACCACAGTGTGCAAATTGCTGTGCAGGTGCTGACAAAAAAGAAAAGCAGTCTTGGTGTAGCTTCTTCTGCACTTCCTTACTTGTAAGAGTCCTCTCCAGCTAGTCTTTAGTTAGTTTTTCAGGGTGACTATCCCCCAGTTTAGTTGTATTTCCAGTTTGGTCCTGGCCAAGGTATGTTCAAGATCTACCTAGTCTACTGTAGTCTTGAAAAATCCTAAGGTTGTTTTTTTTTTTTTAATAGTCTACAGGTGTCTGAGGTACTATTCATTTTTTTAAATATTCTATTCTCTCTCTGTTCAGGCTGAGAAATCCCTATTGTTCTGTCTGCAAGTTCACTGATTCTTTTCTTCTGCCCTCTCCCTTCTGCTGTTGAACCTATTCACTGAGATTTTTGTTTTGGTTACTTTTCTTTTTTTCTTCCTTCCTTTTTTAAAAAAAAAAAAAAGATTGTATTTATTTATTTTTAGAGAGGGGAAGGGAGGGAGAAAGAGAGAGAGAGAAACATCAATATGTGGTTGCCTCTCGAGCACCCCCTACTGGGGACCTGGCCCACAACCCAGGCATGTGCCCTGACTGGGAACACAATTGGCAACCCTTTGGTTTGCAGGCCAGCACTCAATCCACTGAGCCACACCAGCCAGGGCTATTTTGGTTATTTTTCAATTCTAAAATTTACCTTTTATTTCTTTATATCTCCTGCGTCTTTGGTGAGACTTTCCATTTTTCATTTGTTTCACGTGTTCTATAATCACTCATTAAACCATAATTCTAGTAACTGTGTCATTTTGGTGTCAGTGTCTCTTGATTGCCTTTTCTCATTCAAGTTTACATTTTTCTGGCTGTTAACATGACAAATGATTTTCAAATGAAATCTGAACATTCTGGGTATCATGACATGAGATGATGGATCTTATGTAAATCTTAGAGCAGGCCTCCCCTGACACTACTCCAGTGGGAAGGGAGAAGGCTGATTCACTACTGCCCTTACTGCAAGATGACAGTAGCAGTCCAGGCTCCCTGCAAAGTCTCCACTGATACCACAAGGGTGGAGTCCTCATAAGTACCTGATGAAAAAGGTCCCAGTTCCTTGACTGGCCTTCCCTAACACCATCCTGCCAGGGGGTTAGAGCACCTCAGCAGGTCTTGGCAAGGGTGGAAATGTAGAGTCTCCCCTCAGACCTTGCTGTCAGGGGTTGGGGTGGAGCCATAGTTCTGTGGTATCTGGCTAGAGTAGAGGGTTACCTTGCTAAGCTGCCACCTTCCTTGTCCTTGGTCTAGATAAAACAGGTTTTTTCTGGGGCTTTTTCAGCACGTGCCTACTGGCATTTCCAGATTGCTAATTTTTTAACATCAAGTCTTGGATACAGGAAACAAAGAAGAAAGCCCTTGGAGCTTACTGGTATGTCATTCCTTGGGTCCAGAGGCTCCTGGCCAGACTGCCTTCTTCTTTCTATCTTTCAGTTTTCTCATGTTCATTTTATAGATAATTTCCAGCATTCTTAACTGTGCTTACCACAAAGAACAGGGAAAAGAGACCTTCACTTCTCTATGAGCTTTATATTTCCTTTTTCTATTTCTAAAGGAGTATCTGTTGTGTTCATTTACTCTGTATTCCTTTCAGGTTTGTCTTCAGTTCTCAAATTATTTTAAAATTCTTTCCTAATGTCTATCACCTATGAATTTTTCTTTTTATGATTATATTACTCTGATGTCTTTTGTCATTTTCTTACTGTATTTTATTTTGCTTTGGAATATTAAGTTATAATTTTCATCAGTTTTATGAACATATTTTTCTACTGTCTTTCAGGTATGAAAAGGTGCAGTCTACTCCTTACTCTCTTTGTTCTTAATAACCTTCTATGAGATCTGACTGTGATATTTTTCTCTTGATCAATTTTAAGTAAAATTACTTTTTCCTGTATTTTTACAGGAAAGGCTTTGTCTGGGATAGTTTTCTAATTTCTCAGCTCTCTAGCTCCCCCTTCCATTGTAGTACAGTGTCCAAATATATGGCAGTTTACTTGTCCAGATCTCATCCCTGTTTCCTTCCTTAACGGTTATTTGAAACTTTGTCTCTATTGCCCTAATCCTGTTCAACTTGAATTCTCTTCCCAGCAGTTTCTTCTCCATGTGGAACTTTCTCCTGTAAAGAGACTTTAGCTGGTTCATTTTGAGAGTTAATAAGGCATAAATTGCTCCAGCCCCTTCAGATCCTACCACAGATCCCCTGAAATTAGTGCATTACTAGAATATGCGAAAATCTCTCCAATTCCAGCTGCTTATTTCAAATAGCTGGCTGGGCTTCCCAGTGAGTCTTCCAGGGGCACTGAACCCTGCTGGTGGACTCGCTGTTCCCCTGCGCTCACTCCCGCACAGATGCTGACACCGCGCAGGTTTTGTAGCTGTCGCTGGTTTAGCCCTCCCCATCTGAGTAGCTCTCACCAGGTTTTGTTATTTGTGACCCGTGTGTGTGTGTGTGTGTGTGTGTGTGTGTGTCTCCTAGTTGTTCAGTGCAATTTAATGACCATCCCGGGAGGTGGGGGTCGAGGGGGGGGTCAGAAACTGTGCCACCACTGTCGTATTTCCAAAACCCCTTAAAGAACAGGTGATAGTTTTTGACAACCTTCATTGCCTAAAAACACTGCCAGCACAACATCAGCGTAAGTGGTGTTAAATTTGTCCCAAAAGTCAATCTCCACAGTTAATTCCACTATGATAGCATATATCTTCCTTTCAAGATGAGGGGCAAGAGACCAGCAAACTGACCTTGAACTCTGGGAAGTATTAGACAATGGCATAATTTCCACTAGTAAACTACACACTCAAACATTTGACCTATAGATAAGTAATTAAATGAAGAGATAAAGTAATCCCTTATTTATATAGAATCTATTATATGTACCTAAGACAAAACAATGAGACAATATCTGGAAAAAATGAACTATTGTTTATTACAATGAATTCACTGTAGCTCCCAATTTCAAAAACTAAGGATATGTCCAAAAAAAAGTCTGGAATACTACTACCAAAACATTAACAGAGATTTTCCACCGGGTAATGGAATTCTTTTCCTTTTGCTTATCTCTACTTTATATATTTTCAAAATGGAAAGCTAAGTCTCTTGCAAAAGCGTTTGAAACAACTTACGCCAGAACCATGCTGTAATCTGAGTGGTTGAACATGTATCCTCCAACGACCCACATGATGTTTCCACTGACCACAGCTTTGTGAGAGGCTCTGGGCAGCTTGGGGTCAGAATATTCCTCCTGAGTCCAAAATGACTGGTTAGCTGGAACAGGAATTGAACACCCAGGACCTAATAAAATGTAATAAATTAGCTTCACAAAATGCAGCTTTTATATTATAGCATTTCAAGTTTAATCTTTTACATGTAACAAATGTCTAAGGAATACTCAGTCTTTCCCCCTTTAGCATCTAGATATCAGACAAATTCCTTCAAGTTGTGCTTTTAATTTACTCAAAGCTAGAGACGAACAATACTCTCTCATAAAATTCAAAATCACATACTTTTTAATGATGAACAGACCTCAAAGAACAAAGGGATTGTTAATTCAAATGAAAAAAACCTTTAGGGCTAAAATGTAAAGACTAGTCCCAGGAGTAATAATACAATCTACCCATTTCCTAGAAAATCAAGAAACTCCACTCTTGGGAGATTTGGCCTTTGTTGCAACATCTGCACAGTGCCAGGTACTCAAATACTTCAATTATTTACCTCCTTGATTTCAGCTAAACCAAACAAATAAAGCATTTAAACAAGCACATTTCCTTTCACAAAAAAAAGTGGTCTGAGAAAGAGATAAATGTATTAAGAAAATCACTAAATCAGTATCACTGTTATCACCCACCCCTTAAAGAATTTGCTAAAGCTTCTTTAATAATTTTTATCTGCAGATAACTCCAGCTGACTACTGTAGAATTTTACTCTATAGTGAAAGTTTCTGAGGAGACACTATCATTGTCAGCTCTTGTCCCACCTCCCAGCTTGGCTCTCTGCTATGTCTTCTTACGGCTAAGACCACGTTGAATGAATTGCAAAGAATATCAAACCCCTCCCCATTCTAAAGAGACCACAACCACACACCTATGAAATTCAAAGATTTCTAAGAAGCTCAATAAAGAAATGTGAAAACCTAAACACTACCTGGCATCTGAGTAACATAAAAGGTGTGGATGCTAGAAATAAAGTCAATTACAAGTTATTAAACTGGAAATATACTGTAAATTCAAAGAACAATGAAAGAAGTTCCTACCCTGCCACTCTGAGAAACAGGAACACCCTCTGGCATCACTGGAGTTGCAGATGCCTCGATGAGGAAAACCGCAGTTATTTACACAGTGGGGAATGTCACATGCTTCACCTGTCCAGTTTTCGGAACATTCGCACTGGACGGTATTGCTGCTATTGCTGATCTTGCATTCTCCTTGGCCTGAGCAATTATTCGGACACATGTCAAAACTATAAAATCAGTGGGAGAAAATTAAATCAAAACAAAGCAACACTTGGAATAATTCAACAGAACTTCCTCCTACAGAAGGTTTAAGAATGTCACTGTCTCTCCATTCCCAAGCCTCGCTGCAGTACTTACCACTCACCCTAAACAGGGACACCCAACACTGCACAGCTAGGGTAAGTAATGAAATTAAACTGAACTTGTTGGATTCTCTTAAGAAGAGACAAGTTTAAAAAATTACAAAGAGAGAAGAGATTCTTGCAAAATGCCCAGGCTTTGCTTCTCAAGTGTGGCAAGACTATCCTATTCCTGGTAGCCCACAAATGATGAGCATTACAAAATTGCCACATGCACGCTTGCAAGTTTGGAGAGGAAAAGGGCAAAACGAACTGCCCACAATAACTAACATCCTGATGGTATATATATCCCTCTGGATAGTTTCTGAAAATTTAAAGAATTTGTTAAAGATTATTGCCCAGATTGGTGTATTTAAAATTCCTTAGTAAGTGTGTCTACTCACTTCAGATGGAAGAAAAGGCCAGTTTAACTTAATACAGGAATTTAACTATAATGTGTCTCATAATAACCTGACTTAAGATAACTATATTGACAGCACTTTGAAAAGACATAAATCAAATTGTAAAAAGGGACAGGATATATGAACTATCAAGATACTTTAGGAGTACAGATTTCTTCTAAGACCTGTAATGAAAACCAAAAAGAAATTTTGTAGCAAAACGTATCAGAATATCAGGAAAGAGTTATAAAAACAAGCTAATTAATGTTCATACTTAAAATTTTGTAAATATTTGTATACAGTATTTTTATCACTTACAGTATAATATGATCATTGAATCTGCCTACTTTTCAAGTCCCAGTAAGTAGAATGAAGTATTTGGTAAGAAAGCTGCATGACATTTCTGTAGGTCTCTAGAAAGCAGGGCCTAATACACATAAGTAAAGCTTCAATAAAGGTCAATTTCATCTTTATTAAGAAAAAGGCCTTGCAAGGCAAAAGTTCATAAAGGGAAAGTCTAAATTTCAGATTGGACTTGTTATACTCAAATAGCCACAACAGTCACACTTCATTTTCATAAAAGGCCTAAAAGAAAAGCAAGGTAAGGCAGTTTCATCCTGTGCTCAAACCTGTGCCTTATACCAAGCGTATGTCGAATATTTTCTTACAGACACACTTATTAACCACATGTGAGAACAGCACATAACCAACACTTAATGTTATTGAAAAACAAAAAGGAGGAGAAAACTCATACAGCCTTTAAACTAAAGGAGGGAAAGTATAATTTCAACTTCCCCTTACACTTCAGCCTCTCCACTCAAATGCCTTTAGGCATAGATTTACTTCAAGCGCCAAAATCAATATTGAGCACTTTTTAGAGCAGTGAATTATATAACATCTCAAAACACAAAAATTATTTTTGTATCTCTAAAATGTAAAAATGGCCAGTAATATATCAAAATGTCTACCTGTTGAAGTAGTAAGAAAATTAGTCTAACTTTCTACATTTAAAATATGACTCAGAGTGAGAAATAAGGTACAGTGCCAATTTGTGTGAAAGTAAAATATAACTATTTGTTTTTTCTTTGTTTAAAAGAAAATTAGAAAACACCTGAGAAGCTGTGGGTGCACGTTCCAAGGGTCCTCTAGCTGCCATTAGCCCCAAGCTAAGATTCAGTGCAACCTGAGGACCCCAGGAAAATGAATGACAGTGTTTTATGTATGTGCTTCTGGGCATTTTTCTGGGATAAAAACCATCATTTTATTTGGCTTTTCATAGAGTCTGGGACCTCTAAAATAGTTTAGCATTCCTTTTAAAGAATACAATAGAGCCTTGGAACCAAGAAGCTAATAAAATTTGCGATAACCTCATCATTCCTTCATTTAACAAATACTAATTCTGGTCTCTAGGAGAGATCAAGGCTTCTCCCTGCACCAGTCAGGGTAAGAAAAACATGCACTCCTGAGGAAGATACTGGCAACAGAGCAAGAAGAGCTCTCCGGGGATGATGGGCAAAGGGCTTCCAATGTCAAGGGGTGCTTGAACTGCCTTCTCTCCTGGGGTGCTCAGTCCCTTGAGTTTCTCTTCTCCCCCAAGGCTGCTACTGTGAGGGGCCATTTAACAGTGAAGGCTGTGCCCTCTAGTCCCTGACCTAGGAACCTACCCAGAATGGGGCCTAAGTGAGCAGCTAGTGCAATGCTACTCAGAATGTGGACCACAGAGACATAGCAGCAGCCAGGAGCTATTCAGAAATACAGATTCTCAGGCCACAGCTCTACTGAACTACAATCTCTAGGTAGATCCCAGGAATGTGCCCTAATAAGCCCTCCAGAAGATCCCTGTGCATGTGAAGTTTGAGAAGCCCTGTCCTAAACCCCCATCTCCCCTTTCTCCCCTCCCCTGCAGGGAAGAAATTCAGAGTGTCCGTTCTTAAAGCCATGACTTTCTAATCTTCCATCCCTACCAGGCCCTGGACTCCAACCTCCCCAGCTAGGGCGACCTGGGGCCTCCTCTGCTTACACAACCCTCTGTCAGCTTCCTCTTTCTTGAGACTTTCTTCTCTGGGCTTGTGTGACAACAAAGCCCACTGGCATTCCTCTGCCCCTTAACTGCCTCTACTGTTCCTCTCTTCACTGTGCACACGCACCATAGGCCAGTCAGACACTGTCCACGTCCCAGCGATTCCCAGATGACGTCTCATATGCACCCAGCCAAACCCATCAGCCTCTCCCCTCAAGCCAGCCTGCCTGTGTCACTAAAAATCATCTTGCCAGTACTGTGATAAGCTGCCCAGGCTGCCAAGTCACACACCCTGGGCGCCTGAAAGACTGAATCACCGTACTAATCAAGATAGAGAAGGCTTTAAATCAGTCTGAATAAATACTGAGATCATGAGAAAATGGGCAGGAAAAGAACCCAACATAAAAGTTACATACGGAGGTGACTGCCTACGCCAGGAGCTGGCAAACTTATTTTGTAAAAGGCCAAATAGCACTGTAGGCTTTGAGGGCCACAGAAGCTCTTATCACACACCACTCACTTATGACATTTTATGAATTTAACTACTAATGAAAAGAAACACTTTTTTTTTTAGAGTTTGAAGTGAAAGTGAATTTATCAGTGAAGCAGTGAAACAGAGAATGGGCTACTCCACAGACGGAGCAGCCCCCCTTTACTGAAATCTTCTTCCTTTATTGAGGTGCATCTAATTGGGGGCAGGGGACAGTATTCCTTAAAAGGAAAAAAGAAAAGACAGAAGTGAGCCTCTCTCCTCCCATCACAACAAATTCCAAAAGCTGCTGAAGTCTGGCTGTCTACGTTTCCTTTGTAACCTCAACTAAGTTCTCACCAGTGGTCCAACCACTGAGTACATGAAAATTACTAGTATTTGTTAAATCATACTTAGCAAAACTCCCCGATTTTTATTTTATTTTAATCTATTTTAGCAAGAAAATGCCCCTCTCTTCCAGGAGAAGCTCAAACGCAGCAAGATCTGGGTTGAAACTGTGGCCCCAGGACTTTGACAATATACTTTACTGTTTCCCACTAGTTTCCTCAATTACAAAACGAGTAGAAAAACAGTGCCCATATTTCAGTTTTTTAAAAAAAACTTTCAATGAGAAAATACATTCAAACTGCTTCGTACAATGCCTGGCACACTGTAAGCCCTCAATGTATGTTAGTGACTATTACTGTTAAAACAAAGTATACAGCCTTTTGAATAAAACCACAAATATTAAACATAAATATCTTACTTGTAAGTGATATTAAATCCAGTCAAATTATAAGCAGCATCACTAAAAAAGTGCAGCAGGGCATAACCTGATGTGGCAACCACCTCAGGGACAGTCTCGTTGCTGTCTCTTTCAGGAACGATGAGGCCACTGAAATGGAAACACATTTCTTATGATGGGAAACAATCGCAGACACATCACACGGTGGCAAACACAAGTTCAGAGCTGGGATTCATCCTTATGATTTAAAAAGCCACTTCCAGGAAGAGGGGAGCTTCCTGTGATAAGTGCATGCTACTACCCTATCAGTTCTGGGTCCTCTGAGGAACAGATCTGAGTCCTTTGCTAGGCTCTTCTTTATTCTGCGTTTTCTTTCTATTAAGATTTGAAGTTAATGGCCCTATTCTTTTTTTAATAAAAATTTTGATATTGCTTCTATGAAAAATTGAGTAAACCTTCAATAATTACAGAAAGTAACAAACTTTGTTAAACATATATTAGTGAAAGACATGAAAAGTAAAAATACAAGTAAGTAGGCTTGGTAAACAAACACCCATGATCCCAACACTATTAGCATTCTGATGTATTCTCTTTGTCTAATTGACACCAGATTACATCTGATATTCCATTTCACCAGTAATACACCATAAGCATCTCCCATGCCACTAAAAGTTCCTTCAGAACCTTCCTTGTCTCGCTCAGACTCAAGCATACAGAAATACTTGCTGGGTGCCTGGAGAGGGAAAGAAGTACCAAGTCAAAGGGTCTAAATGATGCCTGTAAGGTTCCTGACCCATAATACCAACCTGCTTTCCAGAAGAGACGTGCTGACTTGAAATCCCATCAATAAGGAATGAAAGGGTCCATCCCACCTTACTCAGCCAACAAGTAAGGTTACCAGTCCCATTTCAGCTTCACTTTAATAAGTGAAAAGTGATTTTTAAATTTTGATCCTCAGTTTCTTTCATACTCATGATGTAAATCATTTTTCCCATGTTTACTTGCCTTCTGCATACTTCCATATGCTCACATCTTCTGCCCAATTATTGAGATACTATCACCAACACCAACACCTCACTCGGTAAAAAGCCTAAATCCTTCCAGGCCCTATGCAGTCTGCTCCACACACACAGGACACCACCCAAGAACAAACACCTCATCCATTATTCTCTTCCCTTCACCCACTTGACCCCTGGCACACTGGCCTCTTTGCTCTCCCAGAGCACGAAGCACCAGGTGAACTCCCACCTCATAGCCTGTAACAATCTTAAATGCTCATTCACTGTGATGTAGCAATTCTATTTATTTGTAAAAGAAACACTTGCTTGAGTGCACAAAGACAAATGCACCAGAATCCTCACTACCACACCTTTTAGAATGTCAACAGGTTGAAAACCACCTACCTATCTATATACACTCATCCACAGAGAGTTGACTGAATGAATCATTACATCTCTGTAGGTCTGCAGGACTAACAAGGAGCCTCATCAAGGCATTCTGATAAGTGGGGGCGGGGGCAGCTGCAAAACAACAGGCCTAGTATATGTGTACATTTATGTATTTATTTAAGTTCACATGGAAATGACTGGAAGAATATATAAGCAGGGTATGGGGGGACAAGATTTTCATTCAATGAGAGTTTTCTTTTTTTAAGATTTTTATTTATTTATTTTTAGAGAAAGGGGAAGAAAGGGGAGAAACATCAATCTGTGGTTGCCCCTTGCACGCCCCCTACTGGGGACCTAGCCTGCAACCCAGGTGTGTGCCCTGACTGGGAATTGAACTGGCAACCCTTTGGTTGGCAGGCCAGCACTCAATCCACTGAGCCACACCAGCCAGGGCTCAATGAAAGTTTTTAATATAAAGACAGAATGCTAGGAACCCGAGGACACAGAAGGTGCTCCAGAGGTTACAAAACAGTGAAGAATTTTCTACTATGTATTCAAACTAACAAATATTTACTATTTACTACAGTTTATATTTGTCCCACTTACATATGAGGCACCTAGGAAGGTACCAAGAATACAACAGTGAAGAAGTTCCTGCCCTCAGGGAGTTCACCTTCTAAAAACAACAAATAGGCCTAGACACAGCTCCTCCCCTCCTGCACCAGGTGTGTATACATGATGCCGGAGAGAAACGCTATGAAGGGAAATAGAACAAAGTAAAAGGACAAAAGGTGCTACTTTAGACAGAGCAGACAGGGAAGGCCTCTTGGAAGAGGTACATTTGATCAGAAACTAAAAAAAGGTTTCAACCATCATCCATCAGTTTTATACATCCGAACCCCTTGAAATGCTGAAGGAGCAGGTACTTACAAGTGCAGGGCCACCTAGAAATGGGTTTGTCAAAAGCAATTTTCCCATGAGAAACTGGCACAGAGAAGGGCGGGGAACTTCTGCCACACGTGGGAGACCCTGCACTGTGTTATCCTAGCACGAGCTTCAGGATCAGAGATATGACCTCCAATCTTTGCTCCACATGCCTGGGCATGTCACCGACATCCCTGAGCCTCAGTTTCCTCAAATGCACAGTGAGAGAAATCCTACCTACCTCACAGTGATGCAGTGAGAATCAAGCTGTTAAAACACGTGAAGTGCATAAGCAGTGCCCCACACTAGGTGCTCAATAAGTGATAGCTAATGGTACTTATTTTTTATGTGTGGTGGGGACACTTCAGCGTGTAGGACGAATGGCAGAATGGGTGTAGGGAGAACGCATGACAGTCACACAAGGGATGGGAGGGCCATCTGCACTGGACAACCACGATACTAGAGAAGGAACCAGCATCCCAACTGCCAGAGGAACTTAGGCATTTGCCTCTTTTCACTTCAAAAACTTGAAATTGTGACACCTCTGGAATGTGCTGCTTTCTCCTAGTATAAAAATAAAACAACTACTTTACGACAAAAATAAACTTCTACAGAGTAAATGAACACGAACACAGCCTCTACCCACTGTGGAAGGCAACGGAAAGTGTGTGGGTGAGAAAGTCACACTGCGGGCGTGCCATTCAACTTCTCCCTGAGCTGCCTTGCACCTCCCTATCCCCTGCCCTGAGTAGACAGATAGATGCAGACGCAGCTTAGGCCACAGCCTGCTGTTCAACTTGAGCAAACCAAGAACTGTCTGCCCCGGGTTTCTTCATAATCTTATATTTTAAACAGAGTTTTTAATTGTTTAGAACCACTTTTGAAAATCACTTAACTAAAATATTTTAATTCACCATAACTGTCCCAGACAGACATGGGCTCTCTGAATACACCTACGACACCTACGACACAACCTGTCTTTACCAACTACTCCACAGGTGGCAAACCCAAGACCCTCAGCCAGAATCCGGCCTTCCACCCTGTTTTATCCGGCCGGCACCTTGTTTCTAACCAGCGGCAGCGCCGACCCCCTTGCCCCTAGTTACGGAGTAGTTACATTTATACAGTCCTAAAATTACATTCAGCCCTTTGAAGGCAACCATGAGGCTGCTGTAGCCCCCAGTGAAAATGAGTCTGACACCCCTGAACTACATTACATAAGTGTACTAGTACTCCTTTTTTGACACACCTGTCTCCTTGCAAAACTATATGCTCCTCACCCTGACCAGTGTGGCTCAGTTGGTTGGGCACTGTCCCGCAAAGAGAAAAGTCATCAGTCTGATTCCTGGTCAAGGCACATGCCTGTGTTGCAGTTTTGGTCCCCAGTTGGGGCATGTAGGAGAGGCAACTGATTGATGTTTCTCTCCCTCTCTTTCTCCTTCCCCTCCCCTCTCTCTGAAAATAAATAAACAAAAATTTTTCACTACTTTTCTAACTGTGCCATGGTCTGACCACAGTTTCAGTTGGGTGCTGGACAGACTGACTGACTCCCACTTTCACAAGGCCTCTTCTAACAGCTCTTCACTTCAGTCTAAAAAACTGCCTGGCCTCAGCAACATTTGACTTTCGTAAAAAAAAAATCTCTAAAAGCAATAATGTTCTTTTGAAGAATGCTCTCAGAGAGTAAAACTGCTTCATCACCACTACCACCTCTGCGTCTCCCTAGCAACAGGTCCTAGCAGAATGGCTGCTCTGCAATGGTGCTTCATTTGTGCACGTGTTGGAGCGAGCGTACCGCCAAATCACAGTGTTGCAGACTTGGAAGAGACTTGTTCCAGCGGCTCTCAAAGTTGTCTAGTAGTGGAATTGTGTTTATTAAACACAATTTTATTCAGAACTTCAATATATATAAAAGATAAATGTGATCAACCAGTTTGAAGTCAAATTTACCTTCATAGTTTGCAATATACTCCCCCAAAAAACACAATGCAACACCTCCATTTTAGGTTTTTGATGCTGAAATCTAGAGCACTTAAATGACCTGTTCAAATGCACACGGAGACTGGAGCAGAACTCAGATGAAAACTCCACATCTTCTGAATCCTGTGGGATTCTTCCTTCCTTTACCAGCTGAACAATCTGTCTCCAGGCTCCCTCCACTCTGGTCCCCCAGGACATCACCACTGGCTTGTTCCTCCAGTCAAGTCCTCCTGACTCAACAGCACCCCTTGGCTCCTCATCTTGTGACAAGGCCTTTTGGGCTAAACAGTGGTTTCCAACTTGTCCTGCACACCTGTGCTTTTGAGGTTTTGTGTTTCAAGTAATTTCATTTTTAAAACATATCTTTCGCCACTATAATTTCCGAAAAGTCATGCTCAAATATTATGCCATAGGTTAAACTTGAACACAATCAATGGATTCATTCGTACTATCGTTAACCAACTTTATTTTGTAGAAACCTAAAATTTCTCCTGATACCTGTACATATACTTTGGCTTCTCTCTAAAGTCGTTAATTAAACAATGGCAGCCTTCTGCTTGTTTTGTTGTTGCTGCTGATTCACATGTCTGTTCATCAAATACCCAGTCCAGGGAACACGGGGCTGATGATGTACACCTGCTTGGCGGAAGTTCGCACAGCTAATGGCAAGCTCACTCAAAGTGCCCAGTACATAATAGGGACTCCATTAATTTGGATTAACAAACTCAGTATCAAGTGAACCCCCAACAACTACTATTACAATAACATCATACTATGGGTAGTTTTGGGGTTTATGCTCAAGTTTGGTGTGCCTCTTGCTATAATGTAAGGTATGCTTCAAACTCTCAAATAAAGATATGCATGGCTCAGCACTCAGCAAATGACATTCTAATGCTTTGCATGGCCTAGACATCCTGCTGTTTGGCTTCGCAAGTGCATCTTTGAAACTGGTTCTTAATTCAAAAATATGTAAGAGAGATTTCTAAGCCACAGGGAGGGAAGAAATACAAGGACATTAGTCCCCTGGTGTCCTGTGCCCTTGGGCAACTCGTGTACTATTTACTGTTACTTCCTCACCCATGAGATTAGGCTCATGTGAGGAATATGAAAATATTTGTTGAATTGATTACTATTTAAAGTCAAGGAAATAAAATATTTGAGGGAAAACTATCTAGAAAGTGAGCTGCAGATGAAAAACTGACAACTATGGCTCTCTAAGGAGATGTGTATTTTAGAGAAATATTATTTTGTAAATCTTCTATCAAGTAAAAGGAAGAAAAATAAGATGGATTTGAATGTCCATGTAGTCAAAAGATGACAACACAGCCACGTATTGTTAATAAAAACTAAAATGCCAAAAACAATGCAGAGCATATATATGTGGTATTAAGCTATTTTCTTTAACTACTAACATAGAATATACTTATTGAAAACAAAATCACAATACATAATTGGCATATTCCTCATTTTCCTCAGATAACCACTATTCATTTTCTGCATATTCTTCCCAAAATTTCCCCTCACTCATATTAATGCATATACATAAACATACACAGACATCTCTGTATCTGAATTCAACAAATCCCTCCTGAAGGCCTATGTAATGGGGAACACAAGGATTAAGATGAACGTAATCCCTGATTTAATTTTTTCACAGAAATATCATTATTCAGTATATTACTCACAAAACAATTTTAAAATGTAAACTTCACCACCACCATGAGAGGCAGATGAACGACGCTACTACCATGACTGTACTGACCAGGAAGCTAAAAAGGGAGGTCAAGCACTCTGCCCATAAAACTTACCGAGTCGCTACAGGAAACCAAGTCAGGCCTCCAGAACTAGTACTCTTTCCATGAAATAATGTGTCAAGGCATAATAAAGGTGAGTCAGTAAGAATGCAATCTAGGAGATATACGGTTGAATTCAGAAACCGTATGATTAACTACTTATATGAGTGAGCTTACCTAAAGGCAGCAATTAGTGGTGCATAAATTGAGTCCCCGTCATATACATATAAATGGTCCCAACTACACTCTGTAGCAAAATGACTGAAGCGAAGTCTCATTATTTTATTTGGCCTGAAAAAAAAAGTAATTTATAATAATCATAACTATCAAACATTTGAAAAAATATATAGCTAGATTTTTAAAGAATTTACGAAGAAATTAATAGTGAACAGTATTCATTTGTCAAAGATTTACTTAGTGTTTACATATACGCAAGAGACCACTAACCATGCAATGATAAACAAAATAGATATGGTTTATGCCTCTTCAGGCCTTACAGTCTATACTGGGGCAATTCATTAACAGCCTCTGAACCAATCCATTAGCCCTTCCATTTGTGCACTTCCTTATTCAACTGAGGATTCCATACTACACCATTTCACAAACACAGCTGCCAATTCTCTACACTCACCTGCCCTTCTGACTTTTCAGAGAACTACCTGGCAAAAGAACTGCCTGGTCTAGAGGAAAACAGTTGCCTGCTTTGCCTTAGACTGAATCCAAAGAAAACTAAGCCATGCCAGAAAAAAGTCACACCATTGACAAGGCTAGTTCCGGTCACTGCTCACCAACTTCAAACGGCCCTTCAATTCTGCCAGCAGTCCTACAACTAACTCTCTCGCTCCATAACTGTTACTCTCAATTACTATTTCAACCCATTCGGTCCCACCTCCCTGCTTTTGAAAATCACCCCAGAATCTTTCAAATTCCCATTCTCCAAACATACATCTACCTTCTCTTCCTTCTATCTCTCAAATATTCACCATCTCCCTCTGTTCTGGAACTTCCACGTCCACATTTAAATCTCCTTAAGTATCACATATTTTACCAAAAAACCCACAAAACATTAAAAGCTTCAGATCCCAACTCTCCTTCTAGCTATTACCCCTCCTATCCCTTTCTCCTCTAGAATGAACCTCGACAGAAGACTTTGCTTTCTCCATTTCCTCTTATCCCACTCACCACTTCATTCTCCAACCTGGCTTCAGCTCAAACACTCCAGCCACAAAGCTCTTGGAATTAGCAACACCATTTAGTTCCCGCTGATGCCTAATTATATGTCTCCAGCCTAACTTTTCCTCTACCTCACACTTATTTGTCTAACTAACTTCTCTAAGCAAACAACTAAATAAATACACAAACAAGTTAACTCAGATGGTGATGACTACTGTGAAGAAATTAAAGGAAATATGATATGGTAGTACAACAGGCGGCAGGGAAATACCCCAGAAGCTTTGGAGGAGAGTAGAATGACAAGTGATAAGCCACGTGAAAGGCTTGAAAACACTGTTTTAGACAGAGGACAGAGCACCATCGTAAAGTCTGGGGAAGGAAGAAGTTATGACTTGATGTATTGGAGCAATACGAAGAAAATCAGCATGCCTCAAACAGCAAATTAGGGAACCAGGTGAAATGAGAGGTGTGAGGTAGGTAAGGGGCAAAAGTGAAAATCAAAAGGCCAATTTCAAGGCTATTACAGGGGTCCAGGAAGGTACGGATGGTGGTTCTTAAATAATTGTAGAGATCAATGTGAAAAGGAGAATATAACTGGATTTGGGGATATTCTAGAGGGAAACCGGCCAGAACTTACTAATAGACTGAATGTGAAGATAAGAGGAAGGAGAAATTATTTACTGGTTAGGCTGAGGAGGAGCAACCACTGAGATCGCATGCAGAGCAACAGCGGAGGAGGACACCAGACGGGAGTGAACTGATAGAAACGGAAAGGGCAGGCAACAGACCACGAGTTCTCAGAGTAATGTCCACAGACCGCCAGGGGCCCTGAGACCCTTATAGGGGGCCCAACAGGTCATGACTGTTCACAACAATTAATACTAAGCTATCATGTGCCTTATCGCCATGTTGGCATTTACTAATGGTACAAAAGCAACGGTGGGTGAAGCAACAAACTGTACCAGTAATCACTGTTATTTTTCACCACCAGTCCTTCATAGAAAAAAGAAAAAAATGACAATTTCATTTAAGGATCTGTATTAGATGGTAAGAATTACTAATTTTATTAATAGTGCACATCGTTTTAATATTCTGCATGACAAGACAGGAAGTATGCATAAAGCATTTCTGCTGCCTAACAAAGTACAATGGTCTCAAGGAAAATCACTTTTGCAATTGTTTGAGTTGTGAGCTGAACTTGTTGCTTTTCTTTTAGAACACCATTTATCATTTTTACTTGAAAGAACAACTGAAAAATTATGGTTTTTCAGACCTGGATATATGGTAGATATTTTCTTAAAAATGAACAAAGTAAGCCTGTCACTTCAAAGAAAACCACTGGCAGTATTTGTTACCAAAGATAAAACAGAAGTTTTAAGCAATAATTAGAGCTCTGGAAAACTGAGATCTGCCAACCAAATACAACTTTCCAGTATTTAAAACTTCTGATGAGACTGATGGTGATACTAACTAATGTGATTTTTTAAATTGATTTTAGAGAGAGAAGGGAGAGAGGGGGAGGGTTGGAGAGATGGAGGGAAGGGGAATGGGAAGGGGAAGAGGGAGAGAGAGGGAGAAAGAAACACCTATTTTTGTTGCTCCACTTATTTATGCATTCATTGGTTGATTCTTCTATGTGCCCCGAGTGGGGACTGAACCTGTAAACCTTGGAGTATTGGGATGACACTCTAACCAACTGAGCTACCTGGCCACAGCCCAATGTGATATTTTTTTATATTATATAATGAAATACATCAACATTTGGGAGATCTGCATAATTCAGTGAACCAATATTTTCCAAATGTCCCACATATCATGTTACAAAAACAATGCACCTTTAAGCAGGTTAAAGATCTATTCAAAGTACAAGAAAATAAATTGATTTTAATGTAACAAATTCCAAAAGTTCATTCACATTGTTTCTGATTCCATACTACAATTTACTTTTAAGAAATTACCACTTGTCGAGTTTTGGTATAGTGCCAAAGACCATCCACAATTATTTAAAAGGGCTATGATAACCCCTTCCCTTTTCCTTCTACACATTAAGTGAAACCTAATTTTCTTCACATACTTCTACCAGTAACATATGGTAACAAAGTGAATGCAGAAGAAAATATGACAATCCAACTGACTTCTATAAATTCAGAGATTTATAAAAATGTAAAGCAATGTCATTCTTTTCACTAACCATTTTTTAAGTACAGGGTGTCTTTTTTCATAAAATATGTCATTTGTGCTAACACATGGGTTTATTATTGTTGTTTTTAAAGTAAACTAAATATTTCTTAGTTTTAATTTTAATATGGTAAACACACAAAAAATTATTTGGAATTCTATAAATTTAACAGTGTAACGGGGTCCTTAGACAAAAGAGCCTGAGAGACATCGCTTGGCCAGCGTGCTGAAGGCCAGAAAAAGCAGCAGCAGCGGCAGGGCCACGGGAGCCCGGGGAGGAGGAGTCTGGGCAACAGTGACTATTCCGACTCCCCCCCCACAATAAAAACAGATACTCAGAAAAACGACACAATGTTATAATTGCCTAATGCTTTAATAAACCATTTAAAATACTCAACAGGTTTTTAGTTAGCACAATTGAAAATACACAAATTTCTGGTGTGTATAATTCATCTGCAGCTTTAAATCAACAAAATTTTTTTGTTAAATAACAATGAAATTTAGAAAAATAAAATCAAATTTACTTATAAACTAAGAAATTACCAAACAAGAAAATATTTTAAGTACTTTATGCTACAGACTGTTCATTTTACTTATAGGAAAAGTAATGCCACACTGAGCTCTGTCCTGAAAAAAACTAAATCAGCCATTACTACTTACGGTCCTTCAATGAGCCACGTGCACTTTGTTTTGTATTTATAATTTCCAGGTCCATCTGTTATAAACCCAGAAGATCCAGTTAATCTGTAATTTAAAAAAAAATCCATTACAATTTTATATATCAATAATATCTTTCTTCTCAATACAATCCAACTTAAGCACAATGAGTACACTAATGCATACTATTGATATATAACCAGAAGAAAATAATTGGACAGTTATACTCAGATTACACAAATATAGATGAGACAAATACATACACTTAAGGAGACAAATATACTAAAACTAACACAAATGAACAAAAGACATATCTAAATCTTTCCAGATAAGATGGGAAAACTGTACTTTGTACCATAAAAATGGATGCAAGAACTTACTTATAAATATGAGTTGGTTTTCAAAAATAAGGTCACACAGTAACA
This sequence comes from Trachops cirrhosus, assembly GCA_028533065.1. Classification (NCBI taxonomy): domain Eukaryota; kingdom Metazoa; phylum Chordata; class Mammalia; order Chiroptera; family Phyllostomidae; genus Trachops; species Trachops cirrhosus. Next base: position 70,631,064 of record CM052547.1, read on the forward strand.
GTTACAAGTGTTTAATACAATAGCACTATAAACAGCATAACTGTGATGGGCAAGCCTATCAGATGCCGCAGCACACAAGAGATCCATCACAGCCGCTGAGGCTGCTGCTCCTGAAGTGGCGATCCCTAACCCTGCATGGACAGTGTGCATCAGCGCCTGTCTTCCCACGCTCATGCCGAGCCTGAGGTTCAGCAGTGTGTTGAGGTCTTTCCATTAAGACAAGCATATCCTAGTATTTCATTAATGTTTTCCCTGGTACTAGCGCTAATGTTTGAACCTTCTCAACTGTTCTATTCATTTGCATTTCCTCCTTTGTGAATTTAGATTCTATATTCTTTGACCACTTTGGGACCAAGTTGCCTTTTCAAATTAATGTTTAGAAGCTCTTTTCATGTTAAGGAGCTCCAATCAGTATGTTAAATGTACTATAAATTTATCTCTCAGTTTACTTTTTTCTTTATACTTTGTGTCTGGTATATTTTGTTATACAGAAATTTTTATTATTTAAGAAGGATGTTGTTTCTTTCCTCAATGCTGTTTCCAGGTCATTTTTCCTCCCCCTTCCATCAACAGCAGCTCTCTGAAACACACGCTGTCTTCTGGATGAGCCTCCCTCACTTGCTTAGACACCTGCTGAGATCTCAGTTACTTCCCCTCACCCACTGAAGACAGCAGCAACAAGTTCACTGCCTTCCACTTAACTACGGCAACATCCAAGATGTTCCATCCAAAACCCAGACTCTCTACTTCTTAATTTCATCATTAACAATCTTTCCTCCACCCCATTTTAGTTACTCATTCCTCCAGGTCTGGTCATTACCAGCACTACCACCAAAATCTTCATTTTAGGTGTCCTATGCTCCTATACTGACTGCCATGTCTTATCTCAGCGGTTCGTTTAGCCTTCTTCCTCCTTCCCAGTGAGTCAACTGCCCCATGAGGACCTCCAACCCACTAACCTAGCACTTCTCCATGCTCATCCCCCGACATCCACACATTTCACTCTCCCACTTCCCTAGTTAAGAAAATCCCATGGTCTCTCACAATTAACATGCCCTGAAAATCCCTTGACTTCTTCGCCCTTCTCTCCCTCTGCTCTACTTAACTGATACAAAAGTCTCTGTGTCTCACTCCCCAACATCTATTCCACCCCTAAAATGTCAGTCTGAGCCAATCATGGTTTCCTGTGTTCTCTGCCAATAGTTAATTAGAAATGTGTGTCAGTTAAGATTAGGTTCTAATGCAACTGACAGAAAAACCTACACAGTAATGGCTTAACTGGGATATAAAGTCCAAAGATAAGCAATCCAGAGCACTTCCATGATCATCAAGAACCTAATATTTGGGGATTAAGGGTGGGAGGCGGGCGTGGGTAGAGCAGGGGCAAGTGTTGGTGGGAAAATGGAAACAACTGTATTCGAACATCAGTAAAAAGAATAAAAAAGAACCTAATATTCTTCTATCCTGTTGCTCTGTCATCCTCTACAGGTAGTTTCCACCTCATAACCCAAGACAGCTGCTCAAACTCCAGCTGTCTTTCCCACATTCTACCCAGCAGGAACAGGTATATATCCCCTCCAAGTCGAACTTGACAATTCAATCTAACCATTATCCAAAAGTTAGACAAATCTAAATACAGAGGCTGAGAAATAAAGCCATTACCACAGATGACCATGTATCCAATGAAAACCAGGACTTTCTTTACTACAGAGGTAGAGAAAAACTATGAAGGGTCATTATTAGTCTTTGTTACAACATGTAATCTCATACTTAAATGTAGGGGAAGCTGATCAAGGACTTCTGGGAAATATTTTCTGATTTAAAGGACAGCGTGGTAGACAGAGATGTGCCACTTAGATCTCCCTGTCCAGGAAGGACCTGCTCCAGCTGCAGCAGGCAGGGTGGTCATCAGACGGCCTCAGCTGTCAGTTCCCTCAGGAGCTGCCTGCAAGGCAGCCCCCACCAGAGCAGGCGTAAAGGCTGGGGCATTTCGATCCAATGTGACAAGCAATCCCTGCTCCAGAGCTCCCCTTGCTCAGGCCTGCATTAAAGCTCTTCTTCTTTTGCCCAGTTCTGCTTCCAACCCCTTCCTCTCACAGCTGTGTTAACCAACTTGTACCCAAAATTCCATCTCAGCAAACGCTTCCAAGAAACCCTACCTACGACTGACATCCAGAGATAATATTCTTCTTCTCCCTCTGGACTTTGCTGCAGTTGGATTTTATAGCTGGAAGTACTGCAGCCTGAACACAAAGCCAACCCCAAGAACGACAAATCAAAGGAAGGCAAAGGTCCCTGAAGAGCAACACCAACCAACCAAAGAGACCACCCCAGTTTTATGGGTAATTAAATTTCCCACTGGTTACTGTTAGAGAGCGAGGAGAGCAAGAACAAACACGGGTGTGCACTTCCTTCATTCTTTGTGTTAGGCTCTCCTACCTCAAAGATTTTACGGCTTCCTATTATGCTTGTTTTGCTCCTAAGAATTTCTGTGGACTTCACATGGCCGTGTTCAGATATTTGCAAATAAGCATCACTTTTAGAAAAAGAAATAGGTTATTTGTATTTCAAATGTTTACTTAGTATCACTAAACATGTGCATTTACATAATTTCACAGGTAATGAATAGATGTAATCACAGGATTTTTTTTTTTTTGTCAACTAAAGAACATTCTTCTCAGGTACACTCACCTACCTCCAGCCAAGATAAACATTTAACCACTAACAAGCATTCTTAAATATTTTTCTTCATACTCCCAAGACCATGAAATTCATCCTTTTTCATGAAGCATAATATTCCAACCTATGAGATAATCATTTTTGTTTTTGCCTTTCTCCTACTAACATTCATTGTGTTTTCAGTTGGTTGGCATTCTGCACACTGCTGCAATAAATACCCCTATACATGTGGCTTCACTTGCGCTTCTATTTCTAGGAACAGACTCTTAGGAGGAGGTGACTGGGCCAGAAGGAATATGAATTGTAATTGTTAACTAGGCTGCCAAATGTATTTTCCAAAAGGCTGTAACAATTCACATTTGCACCTGCAATATGTGAAAATATTCTATTCTCCACATCCCCTCTGTATTAGGTGTTGTTTCTATTAAATTTTACCAGTTTTTAATTTGAAATCCCCTGTGTTCTTGTGAATGAGCAACAAGTGGTTACTGGAAATTTAGAAAGGTTTGAAAGGGGAAGGCCAGGAATATCAACCTACAATTTCAGGTCAAGTTTTACAGTACCTTTAGACACACCACTTGTTTTACATGTTTCACTGGTTCTCATTCTTCTGTTTCTCTCTTTTTGCCTTCCTGTGGGGTTGCTTGAACATTTTTTAAGATTCTATTTATTTATATTGTTTTTATATTTTATATAGTTTCCTTGGTGGCCACACTAGGTATTAGACAGTACATATGTGACTTATAATTACTGGTAATGACATTTTACCACTTTGAGTGGAATGTGGAAACTTCACTTCCATTTAGATGCTTTATTTTCCCTATTTTAAATATCATTTTTAGCATCAGATGGCTTTGTATTTTTTGATTCAATCAACATATCTGCTAAATCTCAGGAGGAAAAAGATTCTATTATTGTATATAACCATATTTCTACTTTCTCCATCATGCCTTCTTTCCTGGTGCTCTAAGATGCATTCCTTTATCATTTCTTATCTGTTAAAGAGCTTCTATTAGCCATTCTTTAAGGGCAGGCCTGCTAGCAACAAATTCTTTCAGTTTTCCATCATTTGAGAGTGTTTTTATTTCCTTTTAATTCCTGAGGGACAGTTTTTGCTAGATACAGAATTCCTTTTATTTCAGCATTTGAAAAATGTGCCACTTCCTCTGATCTCTTGGCTTCAGATAAGACCTCTGTTGTTAGCATTGGGGTTTCCTATAGGTAAAATAACTTTTATTTGCCTTTAGTTTCAGGGCTCTGTTTTGTTCCACTGACCTATTTGTTTATTCACTCACCACTACCACATTGTCCTGATTACCTGTAGCTTTACAGTTAAGTCTTGAAGTCGGGTAGTGCCAGTCTTCTAACTTTGTTCTTCACCTTCAATCTCTGCTGGCTATTCTGGGTTTTGCCTCTTCATACAGTCTTTAGAATCAGTTTGTCGATATCGACAAAACAACTTGCTGGAATTATGATTGGGATTGTGTTTAATTTATAGATCAAAGTGGGGTATCTTGACAATAATGAGTTTTCCTATCCATGAACAGGAAATATCTCTTCATTTATTTAGTTCTTTAATTTTGGTCATCAGTTTTGTAGCTTTCCTCATATCGATTTTGTATATATTTTGTCAGACCTATACCTAAGTATTTCATTTTGGGGGCTGCTAATATAAATGGTAATGCATTTTTAATTTCAAATTCCACTTCTTCATTGCTTGTATATCTGAAAGCAACTGACTTCTATATATTAACCTTGCATCTGTGCCTTTCAATTTCCGTTTGTAGGTTTCTTTTGCCAAATTTGGTAAATTTTCAGCCATGATTTCTTTCAAATACTCTTTCAATACCACCCAATTTTTCCTTTCCTTCTGGGACTCCAATTAAATGAATGTTAGATCTTTTGATCCTCAGATCTTTTTTTTTTTTTCTATTCTGTTTTCTGTTGTTTATATTGGGTAAATTCTATTGTTCTGTTCTCAAGTTTCCTGATTCTATCCTCTGTTATTACCACTCTACTATTAAACCCATTTAGTGAGTTTGTTACTGTGTTTTTCAATTTTAAAATTTCCGTTTGGTCCTTTGTAATTTCATTACTATTATAGTTCTAAATAATTTTATTTGATTCTCTGTTGAGGTTTTGTATTTTTATTTAAGATAATTTTTAATTGATTGTGAAGCATTTTTGTGATACTAGCTATAAAACTTGTCAGAAAATTCCAACATCTGATTCTTTTCGTGTTGGTGTCTGCTGATTGCTTTTTCTCTGATTCAGGTTGTGGTTTCCTTTGTTACTGGCATGACAAGTGATTTTCTACATCTTGAACATTTTTCTACTATGTTAGAAGTCACTAACATAGAGTCTTATTTCAGGTTTTTTTTATTTTAACAGGTAGTCACCCTGTTTAGTTTTAACATGTGGGTTTTGGCCTACTTTTCTGGTCTATTATTGTAATGGCAGGTTAATTTTCAGAGCCTCTGTGGTATAATTTGGCTTGCTTTGTTTATCTGGGTGTCACTGGGCTCCCACTGGTCCCTGCTGGTGCTGCTTGAGGGAGTGAAAGAAGTTTCCCCAAGCCAGGATGCCAAGAATGTCTTGGCCAGAAAGGGGCGTGAGAGCCCAAGGTTGCCCCCACCCCAGCTTCCACAGTGTCTCAGAGTGTGAAAGGCCAAGTCTTGAGCCCACAGGGACAATGGAGGCTTCCCAGAAGGTGTCACTTACTATAGTTGGGTCCCTCTTGCCAGTTCCACCCACCTGCCCCTGGGTCTCTGGGTAGCTTCTCTGAGAAGAATCTCAGGCCCACATGGCCAAAGACACTTTCCTGGATAGGACATCTGTAGCTATGTCCTTTTTGCAGGGGAGAAGGAGAGTGCTTCGTCCCGGCACACACTCAGTGGGGCTCCCTGTTGATCACCCTTGACGATGTTGACAGGCTTGCACAATGTTTTCAGGGGGACTCCCATTTGATTCAGGGGAGGCATGAGACCACCTGGATGCTAGGTAGGAAGGTCAGAAACTACTGGTCTAGGTGGCCTTCTTCTGTTCAGTGCAGGTATGTAAGATGTCCCATGACTATGCTGTCCCTCCAGTCCCATGATCCCAAACCAGCTTACCTTCTTCTTACAGCCTTTCACAGTTCACCTCTGGCTATCTTCTGCATCAGTCCCAGGGCTTACAGTTAGACTTAGCAGGGAAAAATGGGTGTATGCAATCTCATCTGCACTGGAAGTCTCCCTGTGAGTCTATTTCAATTACCTGTTTTCTCTCTAAATTTTAGTCAATTTTTTTATTTTTACACATCTGGTTATTTTGTTGAATGCAGACTAAGTTTTATAAATATTATGTTATAAATATAATATATAACACATATAGTTGATACAAACATATATATTACCACTGAATATAGAAAAACTATGCAACTTGAATCAATTGTTGATGGTTGTCTTCCTCGAGAGAAGATTTACACTTGCTTCTAGCGTGCAAGTAAATCTCCTTAATCCAAACAAGGATTAAGGTGATCTGAAGGCTAGGCTTCAGCCTTTATGAGAGTTGATCTATTCTGAGTTCACCCTTAAGCACAGGGTGTAACCTGTCCTTTAGGGCTCCCAACGAAAAGCCTGGGATGTTTTCCAGTGCTCCTTCCTTTGTAGGTCCTGAACTCCAATTAGACCCCCAACTCAACATGATTACCAAAAACTCTGCTCAGAATCTCAGCTTCTTTGCCACAATTTTCTGCTCAACCTCTTAGCTGCATATTTCAAACCTAGCAATCACTCCATGAGAAAAGTTATACCAAAAGTTGATCTTACACCCTGAGCTTTTCTTCTCTCCAAAATGTTGGTTTCTCAAGTCATTGCTGTTTGCCTTGCTCAGTGTCCAAAGACTCCCAAAAGATTTTTTAAAAAAAACTTCCCAGTTTTCTACTTGTTTTCAGCTGAACTATTGGCTTAGAAAAAGCTATTCTACCATTGATAGAAACAGAAATTTCCCCAGCAGTTTGTTTTGTAATATGAAATATTAGTGAGAACTATTATTTAGAGAACAGAGTCAGGCACCAGAAGTGCTTAATGCTACCTAGGTTGGTTTCTAGAATTTTCCAGTAGAGAGAACTAGGAAACACACTTTGAAAAAAGAAAATACATACTGAGTTCACATGTACATTTCCAACTCAAAGTTAGGATCCCAATCTCTCTGATTCTACCTCTTTACCACACCAAAATCTAAAGCCCCAAGCTAATGTAATTATCCACTTTCTTTACCTTACACACCTCCAGAATAGTAACACCAATATTACTTATCAACTCTGAGATTAGTAATTTTAGTAAAAAACAGTATATTGTATCTTTGTGAGTTCTTTGTCTTTGGTGATATATTCCACTAGAAACAGTCAGTCAAATTGCTATGTTCAAAGTCACGTGAAATACTCTCTCCGTGCTTCAATTTCAAACTTGATCATTTAGGTTCACGTATTTAATTTTGTTTTTGATTTTTAAGGATTGCCTTCTTCTCTCGTTTTACTGTTGTTTTATAACATGATAAAGCATGACTCTAAAGCCTGATCCACAAGACAAAGTATTTAAGAAGTCTAGGTTCCATCCCTGTTTTGTCCACCTCATTCCCTTCCTCTTCTCCTTAGAGGAACAATTTTTATATTAGTTTTGGGGTCTATGCATATGCACAACAGTGTGTGTGTGTGTGTGTGTGTGTGTGTTCACAGATCCCTTTCTTTGACAAATGGTAGCATACAATACCACTGTTCTGCTCCTTTTTTCTTTTAACCATATATTTTCGAGATGACCACACAACATACAATGTCTGGCAGAAGTAAGGCCTGCTTGAGTGTGGTTGGTAGGGTAATAATGTGAGTGTAATAATTTATAGTTTTAATTTGAACATTTCACCTAAAATGTCATACGGTGTGCTTGAGTGAGATATTGTTATGTTACAGAATTATATGCTTATGATTTTATAATAAAATATTTTGTAATAAAAAGGGGTGTGATTTGTGCTGGACCCTGTGGAGTCCTAGTTCCTTTTTACAGCTACTTCATTTACAATACTCCATTGTATGGACATACTATATTTTATTTAACCAGTCCTCGATGCTCTGAGCCTAGACTAACTTGCTACTGAATTTGTTTTTATAATTTAATTTCACATAAAAATTCAAACAGTCTCACTGTGGTGGGCAGAAAAATAAACTTGCAGGTATTCTGTCTGGCCTTTGCTGTCACAGCTTTAAGCAAAGAAGTTAACTACATAATCAAGAAACAAAGTACACTCACAAAGCCCCCACACAAACCACTGGTAAAGGGTTCTCAAGTGGAGTACACATCAATACCACCCACAGAGCTTTAAAAAACACAAATGACAAATAATGGAGCCTCAATACAAACTACTTTCTGTGGAACCCAGCATTGCACTGGGATCTTTAAAAGCTCCTCAAATGATTCTAATACATACTTCAAATTAAGAACAAATCTTCCATGAACAATCTTAGAACTCTCTAAGTATTAAAGTAAGTGGCTAAATTTTTGGCAAAAATTCTAAAAATAATTCCAAAGTTTTACCTTTAGTCAGAAAAGTTTAATTCTTATTCCTTAAAATCAAAATATAATGAAAAAAGTTCATGAAAATGTATTCATACTAATAAGCCCTAAAATGTAACCTATTAAGCATTTGTCCTATTTTTTAAAAATAATATATCTATAACTATTATAAATAATATAACATTACAAATGAGTGTTGTGCACTTTAATGTTTAGGATGTCCTACTATACCCATCCATGATGATAATTAAATAAACAAAAAATGCACTTCCTCATATTAAAAAAAATAATAAATCATCTACCTTCAAAGACTCAATAAAAGGGACAATTCCTTTGCTCAACTGGAGCTGTCCTGGATCCAGTTCTCCATGATCCCCCTACGTAATCTCATCCGCACTTCTGGCTTCATCTACCATCCATATGCTGCTACCTGCCCAAGCTATATTTCCAACACAAAGCTAGACTCAGATTTCCTATGTCATAAGTTTAAGTCATTAATTAAATCCCCTTCTTTACCTCTCGCTTTTTTTCACCATTTTGTCATCATCCACTCTATCTTTCAAAATTTATGAACTCTTCCTTTGCCTCACCCATTCATTCAGCCTATAAAACCACTCATTTTCTCCCTTCTATCCTCAATGCCAATGCCAATGCCAATGCCCTGGTTCAAATTCTCCTCATCGAAGCTTGGTCTCCTGTAACAATTCAGCCCAGCTGCCTGATCTGGCCAGTTCTCTACAGACCCAACTGTCACCTTCCTCAAAACCTGCTTGGAAACCCTTGCCTTAACACTGCACTTAAGGTCCATCGCAATCCAACCCCAACTCACCCCTCCTGAGCCATCTCCAGCCACTGCTCCCCAGACTGAGCAGCCCATGCTGCAGCAGAACTGAATGTCAGTCTCCTCCCTCAACTCACCTGCCCGCAAGTCCCCACGCCTTTGCACATGCTGACTTCTCTGTCTAAACTACCTCGTCTTCACCCCTCCCTCTTGTTTACTTACTGAGTACGTAAACTCCTAACCACACTTTTGCATTTTGTTTCAAATGTCTTTGGAAAGCTGGGAACTGTGTCCAGTGTTTTTTACATTGAGCTGAGTACTGCCTTCCTTGTTCAGACTCATCATATGGTCTGATTATCACTGACATAGAGGAATTATCTCTGCCCATTAGACTATCAAGACTTTTTCAATGATATATTGCATTTACTTCTTTTTCTCCACTGCCTAAAACATCACAGATGTCAACATAATGATTGTTGCCTAATAAAGTTCCGGCAAAGTTTCACAGCAATAAAAAAATTTAAGCTCTTAGTATGAACAAAATTTATTACAAAGAAAGTCCAGGATAAATTCCTACAGTGTATCTATGACAGTCTGGAGAGAAGAGCATTTCAGAAGCTAAAGAACTGGAGGTGGAATCCTTGTTCAAAACACTGAATCTATCTGAACACTGAATCTATCACCTCAGAAGAAGAGGTGCCCTGTGAATGCCTAGTTTGGTTCAAGAACCAGGGGAGTGCAATAATTTATGTAAAGCATCCCCTTAAACAGCCATATGACTGCTTGTATTACATTTTTCTAAACAGCAATGAAAACTCAGAGCATAAAAGGGCAATACAACAGCAAAAACTGGGAGTTCCAGAACCAACAAAACTCAACCCTGAAAAGAAACCGGAAGCCAGAAAGTATGGCTCTGACACAAGCTACAGTTGGCTCCGCCCTGTGTGTCCCCTGTCTCTGCTACGTTTCTAGACACATCCCTAGCAAATAAGTTAATATTAACCTCATGGGGGAATATCTCTTCCCATCAACTACCATCCACCTGAAGTGATAAAACAGCTCCATTCTCCCAGGCTTAAAAGGTGTAACCTTTGTTAGCTTCTTCCTCCATTTTATTTCCTTTACCAAATGCATGACCAATTTATGATGGAATTACCATCAAAGGCTTCCTTCAATTCATGCCTTCATCTCCATTCCCACTGCTACAGCTACGCTCTACCTCAAGTCCAAACAGTTCATAGAAGCCTTACACAGCTTACAGCCAGACTCCGGCTACTGTCACAGCTTCCAGGAACTGCCCACAAAGTGAACTAAGCATCCTACATCCAGAACAACATTCTTAAAGGACCTATGTCACTGTGTTACTACCCTTGTCAAGTGTTTACAATGACTCTGCACAGACTATGGAATGAAGTTCTGACTCCTGATGATGACATTCTGACTACTAAGAATGCCGATCCTCCCTGTCACCCTGGTAAGCCAGTTCCCATCACTGTTCCCCGACCGCTCCATGCCCATTCTCATCTCCACTGTGCTTTTATTCATACCATGTTCCCCATCTCTTCCTGGAAAGCAAATACAGCCACCCACACACATTTTCCCCTATCTAGAATATGCTTTTGATCTTTCTTGTGTATCCAATAACCAGAATCTCTCCCAAGGCCCTGAATAGTAGACCAAAGAAAGCACAAAATAGGACTACATTAAACCAAAGACCAACCCTTTGGCACCCAACTCCTTGTAACTACACTCCTTTCAAAAAGTCCATATAAGTATACAGTAATGCAAAGACAGAAGCAGCAATTAGTAAGGATAAAGAAACTTAAGGAAACTGACATTTCACTCCAACTCCTGCTAGCCATCTAATACCTTGTATTTGTGTACACCACCTTGAACTTTTCAGAATTTTTTTATGGTTATTTAAGAATAGAAAGACATGCACGATCTGGCTCCTACCTATAGAAGGAGGGGGGAAAAAGAACAGCAGCCAATTCTTAGCTAAATTTTAGTGGTTAAATAGTTGGCATTTGATGAGTTTTGAGGTAAGGAAAAAAGAGTATGTACGAAAAACACCCTGGTCTTTGGCCTGTGCTGAGGAAACTGGGAACTGAACAGGCTTGGGGTAAAAAGCAAGGGTTCCATTTCAGTGTTCAAAGTCCTGGGACTAAGAAAAACACCTGAATACGAGGTGTAGACATGGAAAAGGGCTAGGTGCAGATACACAGAGTATCCTGGGTTACTCTGAATTTTAGAGGCCAGAAAATCTGCAAATGGGCAAACAGTCAAGTATGGGGAAAAAATAGACAAGAAAAAGAAAAACAAAGTATACAGATCAGAAGTCAACTGTCAAAATTTATGGGCAGCATGATTATGAACACACACACACAAAAAACAGGAAAATCCATATCAACACAAAAATTTAGGAAGATTCCCTAGATAGATTCAATATATGAGAAAATAAATTTTGCCTTTGAAACTCTGCCATCACAATGACGTTAAGACTCAGCTAGTCTCTGGTTCAAGGAGGATGAGACAGTTGTAATACCCCATCCCCTGGAGTGAGACCCACCGAACTCCAGCCTAGACCCACATGGGTAAGTTCAGAAGAGATGAGCTGAGCTGCCCAGACAACCACAGACACTCGTGAGCTAAATATTATTTAATGTTATAATGACAATACTAATAAAAATGATAACAAAATATTCCATTGCTAGGGTGGTGGCAAGAGCTGTGGAAGGGGGCTAAAGAGGAAGGAAAGTGGGGGACATCTGTAATAGTCAACAATAAAAATTTTTTTAAATAAAAACAAATTCCATTTCTATGCACTATACTAATCAATTAGGTTATAGTCATAGGAAAAAATTATGTATGTAGGGGTAAATCCAATAAAAGTATTTCAGACCATTTTGAAAAAAGTTGTAAGAATTTACTTAAAGACATTTAAAAAAACCTAAGTAAATGGAAATACAAAGCATGTCTGGATGGGAAGACTCTACATCACAAAGATGACAAACTTCCCCAGGCGCATCTCAGTACCAAAATTCCAAACAAAATAACAACAAGGGTCCTAGCCGGTGTGGCTCAGTTGGTTGGAGCATTGTGCTATGGACCAAAAGATCGTGGGTTAGATTCCCAGTCAGGGTAAATACTCAGGTTGCAGGTTCGATCCCCAGTCAGGACACTTACAAGAAGGCAACCAATTGATGTTTCTCATATGTCAGTGTTCCCCTCTCTCTTCCTCTCTGCCTCCCCCTCCTCTTGAAAGCAATGAAAAACTGTCCTCAGGTGAGGATAAAAAAATAAACTCAACAAGATTTTTATTGAAATTAGAGAAGCAAAGGGCTAAAAACAACTAAGACAAATTTGATGTCTTACATGACCAAGGTGTATTTGAAATGTATAAGGGGAAAAACATATTATTCTATAAATGGGAATGGGACAACTGCTTAATAAATAGAAATAATTAAATTAGATAATTACAAAAAAACTACACATAAAAATAAATTACAGGTAAACAAAAGATCAAAATGTAAAAAAGCAAAAATTTTGAATATTGAGGAAGAAAAGTATGTTTATATCAGTATAGGAAGGAAATTTTTAAATATAACACAAAAAGCACAAGCAATAAAGAAAGAGTGATAAAACTGACTACATTAAAATTAGAAATTTAGAACTTCTGGACAAGATGGAGGTGTACATAGATACACTGTACCTCCTTGTACAACCAAAAGAACAACCACAAATTTAAAAACAAAAAATAACCAGAACTGCCAGAAAATCCAACTGTGGATTCTGACAACCAAGGAGTTAAATAAGAAACATTCATCCAGACTGGTAGGAGGGATGGAGATGGCCAGCTGGGGCAGAGAGGGCGGAAGCAAGGTTGTAGGTACAGGACCAGGAGGGCAAGAGGGCAGCTGGTGGACCAGGGCAGGCAAGGAGGTGGCTGGAGGACCAGGTGGTCCACATTTGTGCGCAGATAAGCTGGGAGGAACAGCAGGGGAGCAAGGCACAGGGTGCAACACAGGGATCCAGCGAGGGGAAACAAGGCCTCAAAACCTGTGACTGAAAAGACCTGTGGGTGCTACAGTGGTGGGAGAAACTTCCAGCCTCACAGGAGAGTTCGTTGGAGAGACCACAGGGTTCTAGAACATACACAAATCCATCCTCCTGGGAATCAGCACCAGAAGGGCCCAGTTTGCTTGTGGGTAGTGAGGGAAGTGACTGAAAGCCAGCAGAGAGCCAAGCAAGTAGCACTGTTCCCTCTTGGACCCCTCCGCCACATACAGCACTACAATGCAGAGATGTGGTTGCCCCGCCCTAGTGAACATCTAAGGCTCTGCCCCTTACAATGTAACAGCTGTGCCCAGACAAAGACATATGACCCAAAAGAAAGAAGAGATCAAAGCTTCAAAAATAAAACTAGGCAATGAAGTGATAGCCAACTTATCAGATGCAGAGCTCAAAACACTGGTGCTCAGGATGCTCACAGAAATGGTTGAGTATGGTCGGAAAATAGAGGAAGAAATGAAGGGTATGCACAGTTAAATCAAGGAAAATGTACAGGGAACGAACTGTGACAGAAAGGAAACCGGAACTCAAACAATTTGGAATAGAAGGAAGATATAAACATTCAACAGGAACAGAATGAAGAAATAAGAATTCAAAAAAATGAGAAGATGCTTAGGAACCTCCAGGACAATTTTAAACATTACAACATCTGAATCCTAGGGGTGCCAGAAGGAGAAGAGGAAGAGCAAGAATTTAAAACTTATCTGAACAAATAATGAAGGAGAACTTCCCTAATCTGGCAAAGAAAATAGACTTCCAGGAAGGCCAGGAAGCTGAGAGAGTCCCAAAGAAGTTGGACCCAAAGAAGCACACACCAAGGCACATCATAATTACATTACCCAAGATTAAAGATAAGAAGAGAATCTGAAAATCCGCAAAAAAAAAAGGGGACAGTTACCTAAAAAGGAGTTCCCAGAATACTATCAGCCAATTTCTCAAAAGGAACCTTACAGGCAAGAAGGGGCTAGAAAGAAGTATTTCAAGTCAGGAAAGGCAAGGACCTACATCCAACATTACTCTACCCAGCAAAGCTATCATTTAGAATGGAAGGGCAGATAAAGTGCTTCCCAGACAAGGTCAAGTTAAAGGAGTTCATCATCACCAAGCCCTTATTATATGAAATTTTAAAGGGACTTATCTAAGAAAAAGAAGAAGATCAAAAATATGAACAGCAGAATGACAACAAACTCACAACTATGAACTGAACCTAGAAAACAAAAACAAAAACAAAAACGAACTAAACAAATAGCTAGACGAGGAACAGAATCACAGAAATGGAGATCATTTGGAGAGTTATCAGTGGGAAGAGTTGGGGGGAGAATGGGTGAAAAGGTACAGGGAATAAGAAGCAGAAAAGGTGGGTACAAAATAGACAGGGGGAGGTTAAGGATAGTATGGGAAATGGAAAAGCCAAAGGACTTGTATGTAAGACCCATGGACATGAACTAAGGTGGGGGAATGCTGGTGGAAGGCAGTGCAGAGCAGAGGGGAATAAAAGGGAGAAAAAAATGGGACAACTCCAATAGCATAATCAATAAAACATATTTTAAACGAAACTAGAATAGAGGAGATTAGAAAAAAAGGTTATATGGTTTTAGGGAAAATAACAGAGAGGCTACATTCCCTCCTAATCATGTGTCTGGTAGGACATTAAAGTGACATGTCTTATCAATGCAAGCTTCACCCTGATCAGTGGGTGAAGGTAAGTGTGTGCCAGGTTTCTCCTCTGTACCATTACTATTCTCCCCTTTCCATATTCTAATATTTTGATAAGAGTCACTAAATCCAGGCTATACTCAAGGGGAGCACTGAAGAGAATTAAGCTCCATATCCTGGAGGATAGAGTATCTACTTATATTGTCCAGAATTCTTCTGTAAGATTTGCCCCTTCTCATCCTTTACTTATTTATCCAATCATTTATAGGTACAATTTTTAAACTGTGAAATAAATGAAGTTTTAAAAGCCATTCACTAGATCACTGTTGCCTATACAATCCCAGGATTAATCCAGTATATACAAAGAATGCCTATAAATCTATACAAGAGGACAAACAACCTAATAGACAAATGAGCAAAGGCAAGAAAAAAGCAATTCAAATAAATGTAACATACAAAGCAGTGGACAGAATTCATAATCCAGGAAAAAATATATGGGTGAATTAGAATAAAAATTAAAATTTAAGCTAACACAAAAAAGACCATACACATGTCTTTTTTTTTTTAATGAATGAGAATGGTACCAAACTACTATGGAATTTGCATTCTACTCAATAAAATTTTTTTAAAGATTATAGTTACTTATTTTTAGAGAGAGAGGAAAGGAGGGAGACAAAAAGCGAGAGAAACATCGATGTAAGAAAGCACACTGATGGGTTGCCTCTCACATGTGCCCCCACCTGGGACCAAACCTGTAACCCAGGCATGTGCTCTGACCAGAACTGAACCACCAACCTTTTGACTTCATGGGACAACACCCAACCAACCAACCAAGCCACACCAGTCAGGGCCTGCTCAATAAATTTTTAAAAGTAATATAATGGGTCTTTTTCAGTAACTCTATACTATTCCAGAAATGATATCCTTTGCAACTACATAAATCATTTTTAATGGTATAAATTAACTGCATGTCAATCTAAAAGTATGCAAGGAAGTAAACAGAATTTTTAAATTATTTTGGAGGTGCTGGTTCAAAAGTTTAAAAATCACTATCTAGAGGAAAATCATACACGTGTGCACAAGGAGATATGAAAAGTGTTAATGGTAGCACTGTGTGTAACAGCACAAGTTGGAAAAATCTCAATGCCCAACAGGACAATGAACGAGTAACTGGTATTCTGTAATGAACACAGCTAGAGTCAACTAGAACTACATTTATGAACGCGAATATCAAAAATACTTAACAATTTGTTGTTTTCAGGTAAGAAAAGCATGTTTACTTTTTGTAAAGTATGAAAAACATGACCCTGTTTTTGGAAGCAGGACTGTTGTGTGGGTGTGGGTGTGGGTCTGCAGCAGAAGTAGGAGCATGCGTGCAAGCGGAAGGCCACGCATCGGCTTCAGCGCACCAGCCACCTCTGGGGAGCGAGTAACAGCGCTAGGAAGGGGTGCCAGAGAACGTGGTTGGTTTCTGTAATATGTTATGTTTCATAAGTTATATTAATATTATTATGGAGTAATAATATTACTATGAAGGAAATTCAGCAAGGCTGGGTTGTAGGTACAAAGATATTTGTTTTATTATTCTTTGTACTTCTTCCATTGGCTTGAAATATTTCATAGTAAAAGGAAGTTAAAATCAGCCCAGAGAGACTGAACCAGCACAGAACATAAGGTTACTTCAAAAAAGCACCCAGTTACTTGGTCAGGGTTGTTCATTGTTGCTCAGCCAGTAGTTCAAATAATGTTCCAATTAAAAGAGAAGCATAAGACATGATATTTAAATACAAGTTATGGAAGGGCATAAAATTAATCAGTACCTACAAATATGCCTCAAGATCCATTTGCCAAACCTTCTGATCAAAATCCTCATACAGCATTGCAAGACATCTTTTTCACTTCCAAAACCAATGTTAAAAGATGGAAATTAAGTAACAATTATAGCCAGTTTGGCCTTTTCAATTTTGAAAAAAAACATTCACACAAGAAACATGCTATTTGTGGAGAAATGCCTACAAATGGCTGAAAACTACTATTATTTTATCACTTAGAAAAAAAATATCAAAAAATTCTAAGAATTTTTAAAGCGCAAAAGCACGAAATACCAATTGTTAGGAGAGGAAAGTAGTCTATTTCTATAGTACAAAGCAGAGTCAAATTTGATCTCTATTTTAATATGCATTTGATCCCAAAATTAAATGCCATTTTTGTTTGTGTATAAATCATGCTTTTCCTTACACACTAATTTAAAATACATTAAACATGCAGCACATGTTAAACAGGGAAAAGGTCAAATTTTTTATATTGTGAGTATCATTATGAATTATATTTAAAATGTACGTTATAATCTTTAAGAAATTACTTTTTATTTTATTTAAACGCATTTATCAAAACCAGGATACATTTTTTAAGGTTATCTTTTAATTCCTAAGAGAGTCTAGTACAGTACACCTGTTTCTGATAGGATCTGTGAATCAAAAATATCGGAAACTCTGGTGAAGAGAGGTGACCCGTGTGTGTCAACAGCATCTGATAAAACTTCCGCCCTTAATGGTTGTAAGTTTATTAATAAATAAATTTAAAATTCTTAATTAGAATGCAGAAAGGACCAAGAGGAATTAATTTAAAAATTAATGTTAATGTTAAATTCTAAAAGAATACATTCAGCGATGGCAAATTCAACCGTCACTAAAATTAACTTCTGCAATTTAAAGGTAGATTCTGGATGAGTAAACATGTAAACAAACAGCCAGAGTTAAAGTTCACTCCAAATGTAACTTGAAAAAACAGAAAACTTAAAGAATTAAAAAGGGAAAGGACAAAAATCAAAGCAGGGCCTCAAGTGCTAAAAGAAAAGTAGTTAAAGGGATATGACATCAATAAAACAAGGAGAAGGGAAAAAAGCAAGGCAAATATAAGAAAGCCACCCTCAGGAGAAAACATCAGAAAAAGACTAAAAGACTAAAAGACTAAAAGGGCTAGTTTGAAAGAACAGGGTAAAAAGCAAAAATGGAAAGAAGTAACAAAATAAAAGGCTTAGATTAGTATATAATAGAGAGGAATGTTGCTTTTGCCACAATGCCTTTGGGAAATCAGAGAAAATGGTGAAGAATGTAAGAGGAAAACAAATTTCATAATAAGTTAGTGGCTGACAAATTTTCAGATACAATTACTCTGAAAAGTACAACTATAGTTTCATTTCAGTTTTAGAAACAAGACTTTGTGAAAGTGAAAAACCAGTATAACTTCATACTGTTCAACCACAGTTCCAGGTAAATACTTCTACATTTAATTCTTGAGATAAAGATAACCTACAAATGTATTAAATCAGTTAGTCATATTTAGAAAAAACTGTTTAGATCATAAACATACTCTGCTTTTCTTTTACATATTTTTCTGTTGTCTATATCATAGTAAATAAAAAAATATTTGCCTATCTTAGGAACCTCTTGCAGAGGTAAAGTTTAAATGTCAGATATCCGCTTTCAAATATATCGTAACTTTTGCAATTAAGACATTCATGCTCAATTTTCCTTTTTACTCAACACCCATATTTTTACCTTTTCATATAAGTAAATTCTATCTTCAAGGAGTCAGCCAAAAACATTAAATGTCAATTATATAAATGTTCTATATAAAGTTTGTACCCAATAGAGCATAATTTTACTCAATAAACACATATTTGTTTGCTTCCTCCCATAATCCTCTCTATTCCCCCATCACAACATTAAGGGATGAATAACTGCAATTCAGTGACTTGGCTCTACCAGACTGACACTCAACACTGGACAGTCCCCACTGTAGTAACCTCAAAGAGCCAGTATTCCACCTAGCAGGCCCCTCACAACTCCGTGTAATGACTGAGTGAATTCTTGATGAACTGGGTCCCACACTTTATTACTTGATACAATAGTATCCAGACCATTCCCAATTTTCATCATCAACACTTGGTATTCACCAAATGAATGGCAGGTTCTAAGAATACCCAGCGATGTTACTGTTCTCACTTGCCCAGCACTGGCCCACTTTCTAGTAACATTACATTTGCTTTCCTTTCTCCTTTGTCCCCCTTTCTCAGTTCATGCCATCTAATGGAGCTAGACCTCATCGCCCATCCCAGAACAGGTACTCAGCTCAGGAGGATGCTGAGCCAGTTCGATTTAGCTTCTGGAGGCACTACATGAAGACAGCCTTCCTGAGAGTGAGGCTAGTAAAGAACAGAGCAAACGAAGACATGGTGGAGGGATGGACACCAATGGGTCCCCTGGACCCAGTCATGCACGAAGCCACAATATCCTCCTGACTTTTCTGTCACACAAACCAGTAACCCTCTCCCATCTTTTTCTCTTAGGCTTGTATGAGTTGGGTGTCTGTCACTAAAAGAATTTTGATAGAAATCATATCCAAAACAACTTACAGACAGAGTAACAATTAATGAGCCCTCAAATGTGAAACTGGCAAAACAGGGCCAGCTGGGGCACAGGGCAGTAAGAACAGTCTCATCTCAGGCTGGTAGCTGGCAATCCCAGTTAAGTAGTAACAAAGAAATAAGCTAAAACTATTGCCTATGGTACCTTGGGGCTCAGATCATATGCCCATCAAAATTGGAAGACTGGGAGACTTTGTAGAAAAATATCAGGAATTTAGTCCACGTTATCAATGCCAAGAGCATAGGGCCCACACTCCTTGGTGTGGAATAAAAAGACTTTCATGATCTGGCCCTACACCCCTCTGTATGTTAGGAATTATTCCATATTGTAAAGGACAGAAAATCTAATACTAACTGGCATAAGAAATGTAGTATCACCCTGGCTGGTGTGGCTCAGTGGATTGAGCACCAGCCTGTGAATCGAAAGGTGGCTGGTTCAATTCCCAGTCAGGGCATGTGCCTGGGTTGCAGGCTGGGTCCCCAGTGGCATGTGAGAGGCAATCAATGTATCTCTTACATGTTTCTCTCCCTCTCTTTCTCACTCCCTTCCCTTCTCTCTGAAAGTAAATAAATAAAACTTAAAAGAAAGAAAGAAATGTGGTACCTCACAAAACTGAAAAGTACAACAGCTTCAGGCAAGGCTTGATCCAGAGATTCAGAAAGTCATCAGGTCTCCAGCTCCATTTCTCTGCCATCCTCCCTCCTTTAGGAGCTGCTCTGACCTCAGGTGGGCTTCTGCTACAACAGAAATGCTACAAGCTATAACAGTTCTAGGTTTTATAACCTCACTACACAGAACACAGATGACAAAGCATCTGTTTCATAAACGCCCACAGAGAACAGAGGCCTCCGGCAAGTTCTGAGATTCATTCTGAGTCAGCTTAGGTCACATGCCTACCTCAAACCAATCACTGCAGCCAAAGACTGGAATGACCTGATGACAGCCTAGGTCAAGGATGCATCCTGAAGCTGGAGGTTGTTAGGAAGGGCAGAGGGAAGGCCATTATCACCTTCCAATGCATCCCTCACAAGTTATACTCTAACAACCACCTATGTTCAATGCTCTAAGTGTTGTGGTTTCAATTGTGAACCCCAAAAAGATATTGTGAAGTCCTAACCCCCAGTACCTGTGTATAGACTTTATGTGGAAACAGGGTCTTTGCAGATGTACTCAAGTTAAGATGTACTTAAGTTATACATCCAACATGACTGGTGTCCTTATAAGAAAAGAATAGTCACACAGGAAGAGTGTCATGTAAGATTGAAGTGATGGAGGCAGAGGCTGAAATGATGCACCTACAAGCCAAGGAATGCCCAGAATTGCTGGCAATCCCAGAAACTAAGAAAAAGGCAAGGAACAGATTCTCCCTCAGAGTCCTCGGAGAGAGTGTGGCCCCTCCAACACCTTCATTTCAGACTTCGGACCTCCAGAACTATTAGAGAGTACATTTCTGTTGTGTTAAGCACCCCCAGTGTGTGGCACTTTGTTACCACAAACGTAGGAAACTGACACACGGAGTGCGAGTGACAGTCCATGGTTCTCTGTCTTTGCACAACGGAAAGCCCTTCTCCCGCACTGTCATGACTCACTGTTCACAGCAGACTCCTCACATCTGCCAAAATGCTTTCCCCTCTGTGGCGCTTTCCACCAGAGCCCTCAAAAGGTTAGTCTCTCCACCTCATATTGATCCAGCACCACATATTGCCTGTATTTTTACTATTAAATTCTACTGCCTGCACACGCAGCTGTGTTTTCAGAATTATGAGCTCTGTGCTGGGAAAGCAGGGCCTGATTCTTACCCACCTTCATATCCTCAAGGTATGCACTGTACCTAATACATAATAATCATTCATTCAGAAGCGCTCTATGAGTTGAATGGGTTGATAACTCATCTCAAAAGAAGATAACAGGTATGATTTTGGAGAATTTGCTATTACAGATTATAGAGAATTAAAGATGAGGTAGAGTTGAAGGGGTAGAATCTAGGTAAGTAGAGAAGAATGTGGAAGCAGGGAGGAGGAAGGGTGCTAAATTTAGCAAATACACAAAAAAACTGTAAGGCAGAAGGATTTGGTTAGGGAAAAAGAACGTGCATAAGGCAGAGGGAGCCTTCAGCTGACAGTCATTTCACAGGTAGTAAGAGAAGGGAAAAAAGGTGTCTGAGCAAGATAGTGACACGTTTTCAGGGATTATATGACAAAATGTGGAATGGACTCTGGAGGTGCAAGATACCAGTCAGGGTGCAACAGAGGCAGGTTGGCAATGAGGTAAAGCACCAGGTAAACTAGAATGGCAGCAGGAGAAATGGAGAGGAACAAACTTCTAAGACTTTAGAAAAGAGAGACTAAACAGAAAGAGCAATGGGCTACTCCTAAACTTTGACCTTTGGTTAGCTAAAGCCAGATTTGCTACTGAAATAAGGAAGTACAAAATACTATTTTTCAATCCAGGTAAGAAGTTTGGTCTTAGACATGGCTCATTCTGACATAACAGTATAACATCCCAGTAAAGAAGCCCAGCAAAGAATGGAAAATAAGACAGTGAAGTTTAGGAGAAACAGAAGGACAAAAGACATATGGCAGTCAAACAGGCAAAAATGACCTTTTTTTTGGGGGGGGGGCAGTTTTATAACTGTATTTGACAATCAGTAGTTACTTCTCAACCACATTAACTATTTGTAGATTTTTGAAAGTGGCAACAGGTACATAGGTAACCAATGTATAGAGCGTTTTTGGTGAATCTTCAACCTCATTACATTTTCTAGAAAATTGCACCTGGATATGGTAAGAGACTTCCTTATTTCTGTGGCCCAAACAGCTTAGTTGAGCCTGGTGTCAGTGTGTACATGTAAAGTTCCCGTCTCCTTCACGGCAAATTTCTGGATCTCTTCAAGAGCCAGAAGAGCATGCTTCTTGAAACCCACTCCATGGATGTCCTTATTGATCGTGTATTCTCTGGTCCCTACCTCCTTAATGGCAGAACGGCCCTTCTTCTCAGCACCCTTCTTTGCAAGAGCCACCTAGGTTGGAAATGGAGCTCCAAGTGTTCCTCAGAGGATTTAGGTCAGCCCTTCCAAAAACATTCATAACGGGTGACTGGACTCAGACAAAATGAGAGGCCAAATGGTACCATGGAAAGCGTGGATTTGGGAATTAGACAAGGCCCGAGCTCAAACCACAATTGTTCAGAAGTTGTGTGACCTTGAGCAAGTAATTTAACATCTCCCAGGTTGAGTCTACCCACCTACGAAATAGGAATACCTTCACTCTAAGGATTAAAAAGGGTAATTCCTAAAAGACACTTGACACAACACTTGGTAAAATTGGAATCAATGCTAGGAAAATGGTGGCAGCTGTTGCTATAACTACTACTACTGGTACTGCATATGCTGGGCACAAAACGGATGTTCTGTAAATGCTTACTTATCTTTTTCTTCTGTAGAAGGTAACTCAACATCATGGGTAACTATCAAGCCCCAATTCAATAAGTTATTTTATTCTATTCTCCCAAAAGTTTTGTATAACAGAAACTTAAAAGAATTAAATACATATTAATTTCATAAAAGCTTAATATCTTTTATTCTCTAATTTGATGGGATATATTTATCCTCCAAAGAAAAATTTCAATGGTGACGTCACAAGTTGAAAAAGAGATCACTGAATTATGAAGATTCACATAAAAACTAATGAAAGCATTAGTGCTTTAGAAATCATCCACCAAAGATTGCAGTATTTTTATTACAATGGCACCATTAACTCTGTCCTCTGCAATTAATCATTTTTGTAGTATCTACCATTTGGGGAAAAAACAAGTGATTTTCTAACTACAACCACACAAAAATCCAAATTTATACAACACCCTCAGACTTATCCTGAAAATTAAGTGGCACAGTGGGTATGAAAATGCCTGACAGGTCCCGGCATAGAGTATGCACTCAGTGACAACTCTAGTGAAATCTAATCCTCGTATTACCCTACAGTCCTTTTAATTAATAAAAGAGACCTTATAACAGCAATTATAACACAGGATTTATGGAACTAAAATGCAATAAAAAACACACCGACTTGATACCAGTCCAAACCAGAAAGGCGTTCATTTTAATGTCTCTTTGTTTAATAACAAGGTTATTAATGTGAGAGAGTAACCATTGATTGGTTGCCTGCCATACACGTCTGGACCAGGACTGTACATCTGGATACATACAATCCAGTTTGTACCCAGATTATGTGCCCTGACTGGGTATTGAACCCACAACCTTTCTGTTACAGGATGACGCTCCAACCAACTGAGCCACACTGGCCAGGGTTAAAATTTTAATTCAAGTTTTTTTAAAAAGTCAGAGACATAAGTTTCTCTTCCTTTAATTTTTAAAACGCAAATTCCAGAAGCCTACAAAATATAATGGAATTATCAGGACTAGAGTCAAAGGAAAGGACAAGGACACCAGCTCAAAGCAGCTCAAATAGTATCCTCAAAAACCAGGGGAGCTCCTTCACGCAAATGTGACACCATCTGAGACAGCCAGTGTCAGGTCTGCCTGTTCCCATAACGAGCGATTCTTCTCCAATCCTCCGAACCCTCTGTGTGAACACTCAGACCTGCTCTCGCTCCCTGGCAATCTCCTTCATATCTAGCTAACACCAGGGCCGACACCTGTCCTGCCAGGTGGATACCCTGAAGGCACCCCAACCTCCGTGTGTGCAAAATTAAACGTCTCAGATCCGTTCCTTCTGTGTCCCTGTGTGTCTTAATGATATCACTGTCTTTTCAATCGCCCAAGATAGAATCTAGTTTTCTTTCCCTCACCATCCCCCTCTCTTCCCAAAAGCAAACCAGTTTCAAAAACAGATGTGTCACTTACCTCTACAATACCACTTAGGACCTACCCCATATCCTATCTCTAGTTCTTGTTACTGCTGTCCTGACCCACACCAACAGTTCCAACCTAGCTGTCTACCATCTCTCATGCTGTAAGTGAATCCACCCACTCTGAATATTCCAGACAGACTGATCCTGCTATGCATGTCCCTCCTCACTCTATGGTCCCTCACTACCTACCATGGCATGCCAGATTTTCAGAACTTGGAAGAACTTTCCTCTGACCCAACCATCCATTCACTTGATCTTGGAAGCTCCTCAAATTCAAAACACTCTAGCCTAACCCTCAAGGCCATTCCTGCTCTGGCTCCAAACAAAAAGCCTGTAATGTCGTGCAAACAAGAGGAACTATGCCAATCCACTGCTCACAGGCTAAAAGTCAAAAATTTCAACCCATCGAAAAGGGATCCATGTGGCTTGGCACCTGCCTATCGCTCTGGTCTTGCCATGCTCCCCTTTGCTCTCTCTGCCTCAGCCACCTCGCCTTCTACCCAGTCTGCTACAATCCCTCTCATCCCCCAGCCTCTGTATATGCTATAGAGCATATACACAGAGAGATGCTAAGGGCATCTTTCCCCTCAGATCTCAACTCAAAAGTCACTAAACTTACCACAGCAAACTAAGCCAAGTCTTCTGTCCCCTGCTCTTCACTTCCAAGTCCTTCAGCAAAATCATACTAAGTTGATTATTGCATGTCTCACCTGCAAGCTAGAATGTAAGCTCCACAAAAGCAGGACTGTGTCTGTCTTGTATCTCACAACCTAACCCAGAATAGCCCTCAACAAATGTGTAGATTATATTCATTCATAAGTCGGAACACCCAAGTTACAAGGGCAGCCCACAACACACCGGTCATGAAATTACTTGCTTCCTTCGTAACAATAAGGAGCTCATCTCCTCCACATTCTCTGAGTTCCCTTGAAAATCTGACAATACATGAGTCTACAATTCTACCGTTACAAACTTCTCTCTCACAACTCTTCTATATACCCTGCCACCAGCAAAATACGTTCCTTTCTGGTCTCCACACTTTTGTCTGCATCCTTCTTTCCATCTGGAATTTTTTTCCCAGTTGCACACATCCAAATCCTACTTAGTCTCAAATGCTCAAATCGAATGTTACCTCCTCCTCAAAGTTTTCCTTGCATTCTCCAGCTAGTCACAACCTCTGTACCCCTAAATTCCCGCAGGTTCTGCCATGCCTCATTCAAGTTGCAGATCAAATACACTTTAAATGAGAGGCTTCTCCTAAAATTACCCACCAGTTATCATTCTCTATCAGACGATTCTGTTTTCCTTTCTTGAAAGCATTCAGCATTACCTGAAATTATCTTGTTAATTTCTTTCAGTTATATTTTTATGTGTTAATTCCCTGTCTCCCAAATAGAATGTCAAGATCCATGAACACGGGGACCCTGTCTCTCTTTTTCTTCTTATTTCCTCACTCCTCCACATCTGAGATTGAAAGTATTTGATAAATATCTGCCAAAGGCAGACAATTAGGGTTATTTGTGTATATACCTTTCTCTTGCTATACTCCAAATTCTTTGTGGACTAGGCCAAAGTCTAGCTAATCTATTTGTGCATATAATCTGGAAATCCTTGCACAACTAAAGCAAATAATAGATAACTACGAATTAATTAATGAGTGATCTCTCTATGAGGTACTGCCCTGAACCAGGCCAACTCAGAACTTGGTATTCCCCAGAAATCAGGGCAAACAGGAACCTCCTCCTATGCCCTCTCCACGACAAACCTGGTCCAATCTGCGGCCTCCGGAGAGCTTCAAAGGGCGAGTTCTCTCACTTTCCTTTAGCCAACAACCATTGATTCTTCTATCTCTAATATCTCACTATCTTACTCTTTCCTGTCTGTCTCCAGCCAACAAATCACTGCCAACACCCTGTTTTTTTTTTCAGACTACCCCACATATCCAATCAGCAGGGGAACTCATGAGGCCCTGGGGAACAAGGGAATGTTAAAACCAAGTGTTTAAGTAAGACTGGCTCTCCTTTTCACCTTTTCTTTCATACTTCGTTTATCCAAAAGAGGCCCAGTTTCAGAGACTGGCTTCGATACACTTTGGGACCCTACGCTTTCTTCCCTTGTAGCCAGCCGCACCTAAACCCCTTTGGGGTACCGCAACCCTTGCCTCGAACCTTTCATGTTCCAGTTCAGGAAGACCCCAGGCCACAGACGAAGATCTCCGGGTAAGCACACGGTCCTCAAACACCGTGGGGCCCCACCTCCCCACTTTCTGTCTGGCACCCGCCTCTGGCCTGAAGCTGTCTCGAGCACCCCTTAACCCCAACCTCTGGCTGGGTCCGTCCTTCCAACACCACCTTGCACTCACCTGAAGCGGCCCCCGCAGTGCTGGCACTGCTCGCCCACCCAGCCGGTGGGGCAGACGCACTGGCCGGTGCCAGGGTTGCAGCGGCCGCCGTTGACACAGGGCCGGTCACATTCCTTAGCCTCGGCTGCGGCTGAGCCCGATACTACTGCCGCTGCCGCCGCGGCCTCGGCAGCCCAGGGAAGCAGCAGCAAAGGAGGGAGCAGCAGCAGCAGCAGCTGCGGGAGGCGCAGCCCGGCCCCCAGTCCCGGCCTCCCAGCCCCAGGGACGTCCCAGTCCCGGGGCCGCTGGCAGTTCCTGCCCGAGGGCCCTGTCGTCGCTGCTGTCCTCCCCCTCAGCTTCGCCTCAGTCGCCGCCGCCGCCCCCGCCGCCACCATCTTCCCGGGGCTGAGACCGAGCCCCCCGAACACATACACACACACCGCACGGCCGGCTCCTCTTCGCCTGGCCGTGCGAGGCGGGGCCGGGCAGACGGTGGCTCGGGCGGTCAATCCTCGGGGCGGGGCCAGAGCTGCGCGGCAGGCTGGGCGGAGCGTGCGAGCGTGCGTGGCGGGCGGGGGCGGGCCGCTGGCAATCGGCACCCGAGATCTCGAAGTCAGATCGCTGAGGCTGCGTCTGGGCTTCCGCGAGCCGCCCCTCCTTCCCACCCACTCGCCCACGGGTTCCCGGTACCGAGGCCCCCTGGCGGGCTGGTGTTTGCTCTTGTTTGCTCTTCGCCCAGCAAGGCGGTGGCGGGGGTAGCAGTCCTGAAGCGCGCTCTTCCCGTTGGCTGCCTGGGAGCTGACCACTCTGCAAGCAGAGCGGGTCGTGTGGAGCGCTCCCCTCTGGGATACGCTGGCGCCCATCACCGCTCTGCCCCAACTTTAGTGGCCGGGTAATAAGGGTCAAGGAGGCTGCGTCGTGGTGTGGTGCTAGGTGCTGCATTCCAGCCTCTGCTTTCTCCTCTGTAGAATAGGGATAACGAGATAACGCGAATGTTAAGAACCTAGCGCTTAAACTGCTCAGTAAATGCTTAATAGGCTAATGAATACACAGGCCAGCCTCCCTTGATTCAGGCTGATCCAGTAGCAGATCACTCGCCCCACACACGTTTAATTCCGTGGAGAAAGTTTGGGGTTATCTCGTTCCCCCCTATTTGCCCTCCAGTCATCTCTGAAGATGGGGCAGGATAAAACTAGGGATTGGATCACCCTCAGCCCTCCCAAGTCTGCCTGTAGAGCCCTTCTTGTCAGGCAGTTTATTATTTACATGGTCCCCAATAAAACATGCTTATAACCTTGTGTGATCCTTGACCCTGGACCTGTACTGGACCTATGTGTCGACTTAACCAACAGAAGAATGTGACAGAAGTGACAATGTGCCAGTTCCAGAGCTGAGCTTTAGGAGTGCTTGGCAATCTTGATTTTGAGTTGTTGATAATCCTGAGCTGATCCCCCACTTCCATCTTGCTGTGGAGAGACCACATACAGAGATGACACTGAGGAAAAGTAGGGGCCCAGTTATCACCAAAAACTTAGGTCAGACACTGGAACCTGGTGGACCCCATCCCAGCTGAGGGACCAGTCACTGAGGGAAGTAGACAACTGAGTTGTTCCAGCCAGCTGGGCTATTCCTCATAACCTAGAACAGACACAAGTCTTTCCTCCTGTGCCTTACCCAAAATCCTAAGAAATGATAAAATGGCAGCTGTTTTCAAGCCACTATATTTTAGAGAGGTTTGTTTCTTGGCCATAGATAACTGGAGTATTGTCTGGCATAAGCCTTGTGCTGTGAAAATATTCTTGGAACTTCCAGTCAAGATGGTGGCATAGGCAGACATGGCTCACCTCGTCACACAACCACATCAAAATTACAACTAAAACATAGAATAACCATCACTCAGAACCGTCAAGAATCAAGTGAATGAAAGTCTAACAACTATGGAATTAAAAACACCATATCCATCCAGATTGGCAGGAGGGGTGCAGACATGGAACAGGCTGGTCCCTTAACCACATGTGGTGGATAAAAATTTGGGAGGGATATCTCTAGAGTGAGGAGTTCCAGGCCCACACCAGCCCCACCCACCCCAGTCCAGGGTTCCAGTGCCAGGAAGCTAAGTCCCCACAAATTCTGGCTGCAAAAGTCAGTGGGGATTGAATGGATGGAAGAAACTTCTAACGCCCAAAGAAATTCCTCTTAATGAACCCACACATGGACTCATCTACTTAGATTCACTCCCTGTGAGCTCCAGCACTGGGGTAGCAACTTGAAAGGCCCCGGTGGCATACGGGGAGAAATGGACTTGTCTGGCATCAAGGCAAGCAAAGGCCATGGTCCCTTTTCTAAACCCTCTCCCAACAGAGTTAGCAAGCAGGCGCCATATCTCAGACTCCATCAACCTGGCTGACACTGTTTGACTTGCCTTGGAGATCCCCAGAGACTCCATCCCACCCAACTTATGAGCCCACCCAAGCTGTTTTTTCATATGAATGGCTGGTCTTGGCTCATACAGCAAAACTTCCTAAATCCTCTCAAACAAGTAAGAGCTGGCTTCAGTGAGCCTCACAGCCTGCACTAGCAACAGCCAGCCTAAATTCACTGCTTGGTTTCGACTGGAAATCTCCAAGCCCAAAGTAAGTAGCAGCCATCTCAGATTGCTTTATAGCTCAGGCAGGTGGCCCTGGGCAAAACACAGGTTGGGGCTGAACTTGGCCTGCACCACCTGGGAAACCCCAAGGCCAGTGCACCCAATGGACTGCTACAGACCACGTTGGAGTACCACCACCCTACCCCTACATAGCTGTTCATCCACGGAGGGCGGAGGTTGGTGGTCAGTGGTCTGGGATGAACAACTGAGGAGTGAGACAGACTACAACAGCCAATCCTTGCAGCTGACTGGCCTGGGTAAATCCCTTCCATTGATCTGCCAACAGCAACCAAGGCTCAACTGCAAGAGGAGGTACTCAGCCCACACAAAGGGTACATCTCGAGTATTCACTTTGGGTAATAGGGGAGGCTGTGCCACTGGACCCTAAAGGACACTTACTGCATTAGGCCACATTACCAAGACACAGAATCAAGGAGCTCTACCTAGTACATAGAAATAAACACAGGGAGGCTGCACAAACAAGGAGACAAAGAAACATGGACCAAATGAAAGAACAGATCAAAACTCTAGAAAAAGAACTAAAGGAAATGGAGATAAGCAATCTATAGGAGGCAGAGTTCAAAACACTGGTTATAAAGATGCTCAAGGAACTTAGTGAGTACCTCAACAGCATAAAAAAGAAAGGATACACTAATTGAAATAAAGAATAATTTACAGGGAAACCACAGTAGAGTGGATGAAGCTGAGAATCAAATCAATGATATGGAACATAAGGAAGCAAAAAAACAACCAATCAGAACAAGAAGAAAAAAGAATCCAAAAAAATGAGGATAGTATAACCAGCCTCTGGGACAACTTCAAGACTTCCACAGTTCACATCATAGGGGTGCCAGAAGGAGAAGAGAAAGAGCAAGATATGGGAAATCTGTTTGAAAACATAATGAAAGAAAACTTCCCTAAATTGGTGAAGGAAATAGTCATCCAAGTCCAGGAAGCACAGAGTGTCCCAAACAAGATGGATGCAAAGAGGCTCAAGACACATCATAATTAAAATGCTAATGATTAAAGATAAAGAGACAATTTTAAAAGCAGCAAGAGAAAAGCAGTTAGTTACCTACAGCAAAGAAGTTCCCATAAGACTGTCAGCTGATTTCTCAAAAGAAACTTTCCAGGCTAGGAGGGACTGGCAATAAATATTCAAAGTGATGAAAAGCAGGGACCTACAACCTAGATTACTCTATCCAGCAAAGCTGTCATTTAGAATGGAAGGGCAGATAAAGCGCTTCCCAGACAAGAAAAAACTAAAGGAGTTCATTATCACTAAGACATTATTAGATGAAATGTTAAAGGGACTTATTTAAGAAGAAAATCAAAAATATGAACAATAAAATGACAAAAGATACAAATCTTTCAACAGTTGAATCTAAAAAACAAAGTAAGAAAACAACAGAGACAGAATTTGGATACAGAGAGTGTTTTGATGGTTGCCAGATAGGAGGTGGGTGTGGGGGAATGGGTGAAGAGGTGAGGGAATTAAGAAGTACAAATAGGTAGATACAGAATGGCCATGGGGATGTAAAGTATGATATAGGAAATGGAGTAGCCATAGAACTTACACATATGACCCATGGATATGAACAATGGTGGAAGGATTGCCTGGGGAGTGGGGGATGCTGGGTAGAGGGAAGGCAAAGGGAGAAAAATCAGAACAAGTGTAAAAGCATAATCAATAAAATATAATAAAAAATAAATAGTAGAAATCTTCTTATGACAGCTATCTCAGAGTCCCTCTGCAACAAAGGAAGCCCCTTATATACCTGTGAAGCTTCTCAGCTTTACTTTCGAGCACAGAATTCTAAGATTCTAGGATAAACCCTTATACCACAGGTGGCAAACACAAGGTCCATGGACCAAATCCGACCCTCTACCTTGTTTTATCCAGTTCAGCATCTTGTTTCTACCTGGTGGCAGTGCTGAACTCCTTGCTCCTAGTTAAGAAGTAGTTACATTTATACAGTACTAAAATTACATTTGGCCCTTTGAAGGCAACCTCAAGTCTGATGCGGCCCCTGGTGAAAATGAGTTTGACACCCCTGCCTTACACTCATACCCAAGTCTAACCTTCCTCTCTCTGCATCCCCTCTAAGCCCAGTAAAGCTGAACTTCACTACAGCCTCACCAACAGCTCAACACCCATAAATCCCTTCTATTTCTACCTGAAACCTATTGTTTGCCTTAGGCCCTATCACTGGCATTCTGGTTTGCAAGTTGTTTTTTTTCTGCAGTGTCCTACATGGGGATGTGTAAGACCAGGTAGGAAAATAGAAGACCTGGCCCCACCCTCTGTCAAGGCCCCAGTGAGATGGGAGAGGCTGACATGGAGTCATGCCCTGGCTTTAGGAGACACTGCTCCTCCTACTCCTGTAGTCCAGAAGTGGAATCAGGCTTTGCCTTCACTCCCCACAGAAAAACTGAACCCAGACTGTGAAGTTTCACATTATTTTACCAAACACTAATGGATAACAGGAAAGAGTTTGTACCTACAGAAGAGCAATACAGCTACCCTAGAACCTTGATGAGGCAAACATTCTCTTGTTCTTTTTCCTTGACCCTTCAAACATGTTCAGATTATCTTGTCTTTAAAAAACAAACAAAATCTAGCCCTGACTGGTGTGGCTCAGTTGGTTGGGCATTGTTCCACAAACGAAAGGTCACCAGTTTGATCCCCAGTCAGGGCACATGGGTTGGTTGTGGGCCAGGTCCCCAGTAGGGGGTGCACAAGAGGCAACCACACATTTGTGTTTCTCTCCCTCTCTTCTCTCTCCTTTCCCCTCTCTAAAAATAAAAAAATAAAATCTTTTAATTTTTTTGTAAAAATAGAAAATAACAAATGGAAAGAATATGGAGAAACTGGAACCATTGTACACTGCTAGTGGAATGTAAAATGGTACAGCCACTATAGAAAACAGTTTGGTAGCTCCTCAAAACATTAATAAAAGAATTGCTGTATGATCCAGAAATACCACTTATGGTTATATAGATCCAAAATAATTGAAAGCAGGATCTAGAAGAGATATTTGTACATCCACGCTCACTGCAATATTATACACAATAGTGGAAGTAACCCAGATGTCTATCAACAAATGAATGTATAAACAAAATATGGTACATATTCAGACTTTAGAAAGACAGAAGTTCTGACACATACTACAACATAGATGAATCTTGAGAACATTATGCTAAGTGAAAGGAGTTGATCACGAGAAGATAAATAATGTTGATCTACTTATCTGAGGTACCTAAAGTAGTCAAGTTCATAGAAACAAACTAGAATGGTAGTTGCCAGGGACTGGGGGGAGGAGAAAATGGGCAGTGGTGGTTTCATGGGAAGAGAGGTTCACTCCTGCAAGATGAAAAGTTCTGGAGATCAATTGTACAACAATATTAATATATTTAACATAAGTGAAATGTACACTGAAAGTGGTTAAGATGGTAAATTTTATGTTATTTTTACCATAGTTAAACATTTTTAAATTATGTTTAAAAAATCCAGCAGCAACTAATTAGGTAAACTTTTTTTTAACTCTCTGCTGAAGTACAACGTACATACAGGGAAGTAAAGAGATCATACATTTGCAGCTCAATGATTTTCATAGTGAGCATAGTCATATCACCAGGTCCAGTGCCAAGGAAGAGAACATTACAGGGTCCCTCTCACCCCCTCCCAGTTACTTCCTCCGCAGGAGAACCACCCTCCTGGCTTCTTACACTATATGTTCGTTTTGCCTGTTTTTTACTTTATATAAATGGATTACTACCTTAGGGACTCTTTTGTGTCTGGCTTCTTTCACTCAGCATTACATTGGTGAGATCTAGCCATGTTATATATTGGTGCTCATTCATTGTCATTACTATATTCCATATATATATAAAAATATATATACTACAATATGACAATTTATTTCTCTATCCTACTGCTGATGGACATTTGGGCAGTTTCAGTTTGAGGCTACGATGAATAAAGATGATCTGAACCGTCTAAGATTACAGCTCTCTTGGTGAACATACGTACACATTTCTGTGGGGTATATACCAGAGGTATGCTGACAAACACTTACCAACCAGCTCACTGGGGCAGGGGGCAGGGGGAGTCCTCACGTGTGGCGTTTTTTTATTTCTATGGTGTAAATAGTCCCACTACGACCTATTTCAACCTACTGACTTGATGTCACTGAATGAAGAATTGGGAAGAAGTGCACAGAATCTGCTGTCACAAGCCAGTGGGAACCTGCTCCAGCACTGTGTGTGCCTGGAAGGTCTACCGAGAAACAGATGCTAAAACAGAATTAGACACATAAGAGACTTATTAAGGGAATGTCTGTGAAGGATAAAGGGGAAGGAAGCAGAAAAGGGCAGGGAAAGGATTCAGACTGGAATAAAAATTGACAGCTGTGAAGAAAAGAGGGAGGAAAGACTGGTTAAGAAGAGTCTCAGGCTACAGTATAGCTCCAAGACAGGCTTGTTTGTTCAAGCCAGTGAGGAGGGTGGGAACCAGAGTTGCCAGTTGGGGTAACCCTTCATCTCACAGGAATGAGCCTGTGTTAGCACAAAGGTGGTGGCAGAGCCACAGGGACAGCAGGTCATCTGCCAGTCAATTCCACTCCCCCCAGCAAGAGACCCGAGTGGTGCATTTTCATGGCTGCTGTACTTGGCAATGTTGCTTTGTGCCCCCTCCCTGGAAATGAGTGGGATGGCTTCTCAGTCAGTGTCCTCTCTAGACGTCTTCCCTTTCACAAATTAGACGCACAGCCCTGGCTTGGCTGACTTGTTTGGAAGCTGGACTAGCAACTTTAGACTGAATAAGCTCCAGGTTTCTTGGGTAATTCACTGGAAAATAAAGATTGATTCAGGGAGAAAACACTGGATTTCCTCCTACTTAGGTCAGATAAGTATTCTAATTATTCAATTTAAAAAATAGGAGTGGATGATACTATATCCTCTCTCTCTCTCTCTCTCTCTCAATCTAACTGATGATTTTGTACATTACTGCTTATATAAGAAAAATAAAGTTAGTCTGAAATAGAAGCTGGAAAAGACCTTATAATCCAAGTTACAGTTAGCTATTGAACTAAAAGCAATATGGTACTTTTTAAAAAATGTCCACAAATTCCTTGATATACACTTTAAAAGTTGGAGTTTAATTCCCCTATCTAAAATGCCAGACTTATTATTCACTTTCTTTTTATTATTCACTTTTAACAAATAGAGTGTGATAGAATTATGCCACATGACCTCTGTGGCTAGGTCGTACAAAGGATAACATGTGTGTGTGTGAGTCCCCTCCATCCCTTTTCACTTGTTTTGGAGGAAGCCAGCCATCATGTAATGAGGACATCCCAGCAGCCTGTGGAGAAGCCCAAGCAGGGAGAAACTGAGGTCTCCCACTAAGAGCCAGCACAAACTTGCCAGATGTGTGAGCCATTTTGGAAGTGGATCCTTTAGCCTCAGTCAGGTCTTCAGATGATGGTGGCTCCGGCCAACATCTTGACTGTGATCTCATGAAAGACTTTGAGCCAGAATTGCCTAGTAAAGCTGCCCTTGAATTTCTGACTCCAAGAAACTGTGAGGATAATATACTGTTGTTCCAAGTCATTACATTTGGGGGTAATTTGTCTCACGGCAAAAGATAACTGATAAAGACAATAAGAGTTTGGAAGTCCACCTACATGCACCCAACACCATGACAGAAGATATACTGAGACAATATAGAAAACCCATAGAAAATGTCCATTTCCTCCTTTCCTGCCTTGGCTCATAGAGAAGCCATCTCTTCCTCAAGCTAACTTCCATCAAAGCCTGCTGGCCAGAATCACCACCTCTATTTCTAGTGCTTGCTTGAAGGCCTGACACAGATGGCTTCAAGTGTTGTGATCGAGGCTTCTGAGGCCTGCACAGAAGTCCCCATCTCATGTTGCTGCCGGGCCGCTGGCACCAACTCCATTATCTGAGAAGTCACTGGCAGCGGTGCAGCATTCATTATGGCAAAGTGGTTCTGTACTGTGACTAGGGAGGGAGCCCCAAGGTGGGGGATGGTTGTAGGTAACCCTGTGTGCAGAACTGGCTGACGAAAACCCTGGGCTGTGACTAGAGGGAGGTGTGGCCCAGATTGCAGTGTTTACCAAGTTAAACAGGCTGAAGCCAGATCAGCATATCAAAAATGGCTCAAGGCACAAAGAGCATTTAGCTATGAACCCCAGCAAGTCAGGGCCAAGAGTATTAATTATGGACAAAGTTCATTAATTAAGAACAGAAAAAAAGCAAACCTTCAGGAAGTCCATGAATCAGAGTCCTGAGCTTGGGACAGCTTTGAAGTTCCTGTCTGTTGCCAGTGGTCTTGCCCTCACCCTCAAGGCTGGCGTGAAGCCATCAGGCCCCTTCTCCCCCGTGCATTTTGAGGGAGGTCACAGATCATTTTCATGTGGAAAGTTCCCACAGAGTTGCCAGGGCTCAGGCTCTGTTTTACTGGCAAGGAAGCTTCAACAATTTTATATTAGTTTAGGTACCACCAGAGCAAAACCCTGAGGCAAGGATTCAAGATAAGGATTCAAGGATTCCCAGGAAGCCGGTAGGAAGTGGGGAAGTGAGACCTGGAAGGGAAGGAAAGTCCACACATGGTATTTATCAAGCTAGTGTGAGCAATTAGAGCTTAATTCCACAGATGAAATTCTGAGGAATGGTGTAGGACACACGTCTTACAGGCAAATGGGCTGGCGTATGCAGGGGTGTTTGTATACTAAACCCAGTCAGCCACTGTTGATGGTTGCTAGGAGAGCGAGTGTTAGTTACTGTGGGGACCAATACAGACATGCGGATACTGGCTGATCAGTCTTTTGCTTATTGGTCATCGAGGTGTTCCCTTCTGTGAATTGTGCATTCATAGTCTTTGACCATTTTTCTGTTGCATTGTTTAACCTTTTCTTATTAATATGTAGGAGTTACTTATGTATTCATATGCTAACTTTTCTTCATTATATCTGTGGAAAATATTTTCCAAATTGTGGTTCATCTTTTCACTTTCTTTATGGTATAATTCAATCAATTGTTCCTATTTTTAATGCAAGTGAACTTAACAATCTTTTCTTTATAGTCTGTGCCTTTTGTGTCTTGTTCAAGAAATTCTTTCCTACCTTGAGGTGACAAAGATGACAATTTACTAGGCACCTTTGCTTTATTACAGATAGTCTTTAATCATTTATGCAATGACGCAACATAGGAATTCAATATGTAATTTTTATCAAGGAAAACATCAAACATAAAAAATAGAATAGTACGATGAACCCAACACCCAGCTTCAACAATTATTAACTTATTTTGGTTAACTATTGCTGCATAACAAATTAATTTAACTTTGCAAATTAAAACAGTAATAATACTTGTTATCTCTCACAGTTTCTGTAGGTCAGGATTTCTGGAGTGACTTAACTGTCTCCGGCTCTGTCATGAGGCTGCAGTCAGCTGCAGCCTTACTTAACAGGGGCTAGAGGATCTGTTCCAAGGTGACACTCACCTACGGCTGGTAAGAAGTTGGCAGGAGGCATCTGTTTCTCGCCACATGGACCTTTCCATAGTGCTGCTGGAGTGCCCTCACGGCATGGCGGCTGGCTTCCCCCAGAACGAATGATCCAAAAAATAATGAGGTGGAAGTTTCCATGACTTTTATGATGTAGCCTTGGGAGGCACACAAGATCATTTCCACTGCTTTGTATTCATTAGAAACAAGTCACCACATCCCTGTAGTGAGGGAAATTAGGCTCTGCCTTTTGAAGAGAAGAATGTCCGAGTTAGTGAACGTTTTAAAAATCAGCTCACAACTCATGGGTAATTTCTTTTCAGCTATGTTTCCATTCACTCTTCCTTACCAAATGGGTTATTTTGAAGAAAGTTGCAAACATCATGTTATTTCATGTGTAAGTACTTCGGTGTGAACTTCTAAAAGATGGGCCCTGAAGAAATTTCATAACCACTACACCATTATCACACAAAAAGTTAACAATATAACAATCCTTAATATCCTGTCAGCATTCAAACTTCCCTAATTCATTCTCTCTCTCTCTCTCTCTCTCTCTCTCTCTCTCTCTCTCTCTCTCTCACACACACACACACACACACACCTTTACATCTCTGTGCATACCTCCAGATCCTCTTGGGCTCACCTGTCTCTTACTTCAGCCATTGATCGTTGCCACACAGGATCCAGTCAGCTTCAGCTTCACACAAGCGTAGCCTGCCACCTTCTCAGGGATTCTGTTAAATGCTACAGTGTAAGACACTGTGGAAATCTGCTTGGCACCCAAGCATGCACAACCCAGGAGCGCCAGGGACTTAACATTCTTTGAAGCAAACTTTGACCAATACAACAGAGATTGAGACACAATGGACAATTGCTTTTGTTATGGAGTCCAGGGGCTAAAAGCTCGGGGTGTTCTACTCGAGTACTAGACGTGGTTGTCAGGTAGTTTTATTTACTTGCAGCCACAAAAGGCGACAATCAATTCATATTCAAAGCTTTGTCTTCCCAAAGGGAGGCTTAGCCATTACTTACACATACTCTTTGGTTAATTGATTTCTTCTTTGCAGTTGGCTACATTTATCAGGTTGGGTTCCTGTCAAGTTTATTCTGTTCAAAGATGTGCCTGCAAAATACTGTGCTACATTTTAACATTTATAAGAATGGTTTTTATTTATTTATATATTTATTTATTTATTTTAATCCTTACCTGAGGACATGCTTATTGATTTTAGAGAGAGAAAGATGGAGGTAGAGAGACACAGACAAAGAGACATCCATCAGCTGCCTCCTGTATGCACCTTGACCGGTGATAGAACTTGCTACTAGGTATGTGCCCTGACTGGGACTCAAAGTTTCAACCTTTTCACTGTATGGGATGAGGCTCCAACCAACTGAACCACCTGGCTATGGCAAGAATAGCATTTAGTAAGAACCACCTAGACCTTGAGATCCTTATCCTATCTAATACTTTCCCTTTCATCCCCAGATCAACAGTCCTAAGACATAGTACATGCAGCTTCTCGGAAGGTCTACAGCATTAAGGAATCACCCCTAGGGGTGGTCAACTTGGTCACACTTCCTTGTGTTGGCTTTTCCTGCTTTGCTGTTTAACTTACTGTCCCTCAGTCCTGCTCCTTGAGATTATACTCCTCAATAGTCTTGGCAGATAGTTTTTTTTTTTTTAATCAGGTTATGCTATCTGTGGGACCTAGGCTAAGGCACAGCAGATTCCAAACAGCACTACTTTGCATGTGATTGATTTTTAGGTGTCTCTGATCTATAGGTTCCATGTCTTCCCACTTCTTTTCCCTTGCAATTAATTGGTTATCATAATAAATTATGTTGTTTCTTCTGAGGAGTTTATGACCTTCTAGATTTCCCTGATTTCTCTTGCTATAGTGCTGTTTTACTTGCTATCTCTTCCCTATATTTCCAAAATGGTAGTCAGATCTGGAATCTTCATCAGATTGAGCTTTAAATTTTTGGCAAGAATACTTTATGGATGGCATTATATACTTCTTATTGCATCACAGCAGGAGATGCAATGTCTGCTGGTCTCGTTTTGTGATTTTAAGACTGATAAGTAAGTCCAGGGGAAGTCATTCCAACACATCCATTATCAACTCTCCACCAGTCTCTCAGCTAATGATTTTAGCAGCCAAAGATAATCGTGCCCTAGAACTATACTCTCCAGTACAAAAGCAATTAGCCACAATATGGCTCTTTAAATTTAATGCAAATTGAATAAAATTAAAAATTTAAATCCTTAGTCATGCTAGCCACATTTTAAGTGCTCAATAGCTAGTAGCTTCTGTACTGGACAATGCAAATATAGAATGTTTTCATCATCACAGAAAGTTATATTAGACAGAGCTAGACCAGACCATTATTTTATTTCATTCTAATATTCATAATTTCTAGTATTTCATCTTAAATCTATCATCCTTTATACATTTATTAGCTGTAATTGATCAATAAAGAATAATATTCCCCCATCAACTATTTAGTTATCCTGAGGTGTAGTTTATATAGTAAAAGCTGTGAAAGTGCTAATTTGCCTTTATTTACCAGTATTCAGAATAATGAGATGATTCCCTAGCATCCTCTAAAGTGGATTAAAGCTTTCTTTATTGTTTTGAATCATTATGAATTGATGAATAATGTAGTTGATGTCTTTCAGTTCATTGTAGTTACCATTCTTTTTTTTTTAAGATTTTATTTATTTTTAGAGAGAGGGGAAGGGAAGAAGAAAGAGAGGGAGACAAACACCAATCCACGTGCAAGAGAAACACTGATCGGTTGCCTCTCGCACGCCCCCTACTTTGGACCTGGCCTGAAACCTAGGGAGTATGCCCTGACCAGGGGTCAAACCAGCGACCTTTTGGTTAGCAGGACAACATCCAACCCATTGAGCCACATCAGTCAGAGCAGTTACCATTCTTTTTGATGCTCAATTTTCCCATATGACAGATTAGTTTCTGTTATAATATTTTATAGTTTTTTCATTTCTAACACAAGATGTATCAGGCTTTCTTGGTGCATTTTCTGCCCCAGACTTGGAATCAGACATTTCTTCAAATGGCCTTGGTTCCTTTTAAAGAAAAGTGAGATAACACACTCCTAGTGATTTGGTTGTTTGTTTTTTTAAGTATACAGAGCTAGAAAATAATCTCTTTTGTTTTGTTTTGTTCTTTAAAGGAAATACATACCTTCAAACTGATATTCCAAATTCAAATTTAGTACTACAAAGTTTTGCTTAACTTCTTTGATGTTTATATCTCTTTTCTCCTGGACTGAGATTCTTGATTCCTAAGGATATCAACACAAGTACTCATTTTCTTTGTCTTTTAATACCTATAACAATTTCTCATTCAGCTGTGCCCATAATGCATTCATTGATTGTTATATATTTTGAATATTATCCCTTGTCCTATGACCTTCAAATTCTGTGAATTAATTTTTTTCTCTGCCTGCATTTCCTCATTTAAGGGAATTGCTATTCTCCTGCCATCCATGATTTAGTGAACTTGTCAGGCAAGGAACTTGGCCTCCCCTTCTGTAAGACTGGAAAATATTCCCAGGCCATGAGGGAATTAACACCCATGGGTGAACTTTGGCTAGTGCAAGTAAGAGGCAGAAAGGAACCAGCAAATAATCTTTCTCTTTCACCCCTCAGTGGACTATTCTGTGACTGGTGGGTGTGCATAACTTTTTAGGAAGACTCCTGTGTAACTAAGCAACCAGGGATGTTTTCTTGAAACTGCAGTGAGCCCAGTAATCTTGAATTTGCTTTGCTCCTTCCCCTGTCTCTAACTTTTGTTGCTCTGGACTATACCTCCCATTAAGACCCTCTTGCTCTGTTCTCTAATCCAGGCGAAGACAATTTCCCAGGATCTTCTTCAGAAGGGT
This sequence comes from Trachops cirrhosus, assembly GCA_028533065.1. Classification (NCBI taxonomy): domain Eukaryota; kingdom Metazoa; phylum Chordata; class Mammalia; order Chiroptera; family Phyllostomidae; genus Trachops; species Trachops cirrhosus. The sequence continues at coordinate 70,671,527 of CM052547.1, forward strand.
AAAGAGCAGTGCTGTGAATTTATGCTTTTAATAGCCACTCCAAGTGAGTCTTACTATCAGACAAGCCTAGCTGAGACTACCTTAAAACAGCCTCCAGCCTCAGGTCTCACATCAGCAGGAAATAAACTACTAAAGCTGTACAGAATTCAGAAGGGAATCCATCCCAGAAGCACCTTAGATGTGGCCATTTGAGGACAATGAGCAAGGGGGATCCACACAGAGAGCAGCCCAGGGGCAGCCAGATGGCTGATCAAGGAACATTACTGCCAAAGCAAAAAGCACTGGGCGCTCCTATATTGCAGCGAGGTAATGTGTGCTATGAACTGGAGATATTTTCTCTCTCTCTCTCCTATTCCAAGTATGAGGTTTTATTGCATGAATTTTTCTATCCCTCCTCCAACAGTTGGATGTTTTGTTTTGTTTTTCTTGAGTGTTATTTATGTTGTTGGACCATGGGGAGCCACATCTGGACTTAAATTAGAAGAATGCAGCTAGCTAGCTTACAGATGAAGGAAATCACCGCCCACACTCGCCACACACACACACACACACACACACACCCTCACCCCCCCTCCACACACACACCCTCCTGCAGCTGACATGGCAGACCTGAGCTATTTCCGTTTGGGGCAGGGATGTTTTATTTTGGGTGCCCCTACAAGCATATCCTGAGACAAAGAATAGACTACGAGCAGTTTATTTGGGAAGTAAAGGAAAATGCGAGTAGGAAAGTATAGTGAGATAGGGAACATAAGGCAACAAATATACAGTTTATGATTAAGCCTGTTACCATTGTATACAATTGGAGCTTAATCCCATGGGAAGCTCAGAGCCAAAACATGCACTATAGTGTTATTCCACTATAAGGAGTGAGGGAGGTAGAGTGTTCATACATCAACTCCTATTAGTCATTGGTTGAGAGCAGCTCCCAGCGGGGGGAAACATCAATAGCCCTCTTCACTTCTGGTCTGCTGTGTGGGTGACAAAGTAGGGAACAATCAGAGAAAGCCCTTATGCAAAGCACACGTTCTGGCAGCTGGAAGTCAGACCAGTATGCACTAAAATGGCAATGGCAAAGGATTTGGGGTAAGGCAATAACAGCATCCACTGAGAAGTGAAAGGGTTTCTCTTCAATTGTGAGCTAGCTGTATGGACTAGCATGGGGGCATTTTTAAACTTGTACTCATGTGTGTGTGTGCTGGACAGTCAAAGAAGTGAAATGCAGACAATATCTGATTCTGCTTTTCAGAATTGCCCTTTTCCCATTCCATGTGATTGTGGTGGGAGTGTGCACTCAAAAGGCCCATCTCCCCTGTTACAAGGCATACAAATGACCCAAACAGGCCAATCATGCTAATTCATTGTAGTAGACACTGTTGGAGCCACAGTTAGATCTCCTATACTGGCCAGCACCTGCCCCCTGCCCCTCTGGGGGCATTCCATACTGAAAGGTAAGGAAATACAAAAGATAGCTCCCTTGTGTGACGAGGTAGCGGCTGGGGAGATAATTCTGCAGTGCAGTTTATGCTTCAGGGCTCCCTAAGGTATCAGGCTAAACTTTGACTGCAGCTGGGCCTTCACCTTTGCCTAGTTTCTTCCACAGACCTATCCTGGTTCCTTCATTCCCTTACAGGTTTTCCTGAGAGCGAGCCTTTATTAATCAAGTGCAGCTGAATCCCTGTCTCAGGCTCTGCTTCTAGGATGCCCACCCTAAGACCCGTTTAGTGGGACACAATGATGGATCGGCCCAGGGGGAGATATATGGCCCTGGCGTAGCTAGAGCTTTGGGGGCATTGATATGGATTCTGGGATAAAACAGACCTGTCTCTTTCTAAGGTTATGGGCTACATGTAAAAATATTTTAGTAGATATATGTTTACTTCCTAACATATATTTCACTCTACTTCTGGTAACAGTATGCTCCTTTCCCTTATTCTTGGCTCCTCAACTTGGGTAGAGCTTCTCTGAATCCATAGGTAGGCATTTAATCACACTGACCAATCACATACCCATGACCACAAAGATTGTTTAGGGTGGTCATGTGACCCAGTCAGAGCCATTGAAATATGAGATCATTAAAAGAGAAAAAAGTCTTTTTAAAGTTTTTTTTTTAATTTCATTGTCGTTCAAGTACAGTTGTCTGCATTTTTCCCCCACCATTTCCCCGCCACCCCAGCCATCCCCACCTCCCTCCCCTGATCCAACCCCACCTTGGTTTTGTCCATGTGTCCTTTATAGTTGTTCCTGAAAACCCTTCCCCCATTGTCCCCATTATCCCCTCCCACCTCCCCTCTGGTTACTGTCAGTTTGTTCTTAATTTCAATGTCTGTTGTTGTATTTCGCTTGCTTGTTTGTTTTGTTGATAAGGTTCCACTTAAAGATGAGATCATATGGTATTTGTCTTTTACCACCTGGCTTATTTCACTTAGCATAATGCTCTCCAGTTCCACCCATGCTGTCGCAAAGGGTAGGAGCTCCTTCTTTCTTTCTGCTGCGTAGTATTCCATCGCGTAAATGTACCATAGTTTTTTGATCCATTCATTTACTGATGGACACTTAAGTTGCTTCCAGCACTTGGCTACTGTAAATTGTGCTACTATGAACATTGGGGCTCATAGGTTCTTCTGAATTGGTGTTTCAGGGTTCTTATGATATAATCCCAGCGGTGGAATTGCCAGGTCAAAAGGTAGTTCCATTTTTAGTTTTCTGAGGAAACTCCATACTGTTTTCCGCAGTGGCTACACCAGTCTGCGTTCCCAACAACAGTGTACTAGGGTTCCTTTTTCTCCACATCTTCTCCAACACTTGTTGTTTGTTGAAAAAAACAAACTCTTTTTGCCCCCTGGACTAGGAGCATCAAGAATAAGGGGCCATCATGAGGAACCTGAATATAAAGCCAACACAACAAAAGATAGGATACTACGGGGGGTGTAAAATGAGTCCTACCCAGTTGACATGTGTGGAGCTCCTGGTCCCAGCACCACTCAGACACCCCTCTCTTACATTACAGAGGCTAATGAGTTCTCTCTCTCTCTCTCTCTCTCTTTTTGTTTAAGCCAGTTTGTGTTGGGTTTTATAACACTTACAACTCAAACAGTTATGACAGTTGAAATGATGGCAAGCCTATAGATGCTGCCCTGTGAAGAGACCCTGGGTGACAGTGAAACCTATTCACAAGAAAGAAAGAAAGAATTAGAACTGAGGGATGGCGAGAGGGAAGCAGAGCAGGGGACTGCTATGGGCAATGTTCAAGGACCAGGAGCACCTTTCAGTTCTCAATTATTTGAACTAACAAATTCCCTTCTGTTGCTTAAAGGAGTAAGCAGTAAGCTTTATCACTTTCAAAGGAAAGAGTTCTGACTTACACACAATGCCCTTTTTTCAGTTTTCCTTTGAGTCATTTTATTTTTTTCTTATTGAGTTGAAGGCAATCTTTATATTCTCTGAACATTGACCCTTTTTGTCCATTGTTTGCTGTAAATGACTTATTCTACCACTTCTATTTCCCTTTGCTTGTGCTATTTCTCAGTGTCAAACAGGCTTGGATTTTATGGGGTCTAAGTCAGCAAGTTTGGATTATTAGATATTGTTCTTTTAGTAGAAAGTGATGAAAACCCAACACAATCTAGTTTAAGTTAAAATACAATACATTAGCTAACAAAATTTGGAGTTCTAGAGACATTTGGTCGTAAGGTGCTACTAGAATCAACTCCAACTTTGTCATTAGGACCATTTCTCTCTCAGTCTACCGGTTCTCTGGGCTTCTTTCCCATTGAAGTTCTCATCCTCTCTTTTGAAACAGCCCATGTTCTTATACTTTATAGTTCCAAAGGGAAAAGGCTCTTCTGATGATTGGGCATAGGAATCCCAGGAGATCCTGATGGCCATTATGAGCACGCCAGCAGATATGCATTATATATCTATTCCTATGTCTCATTGCTGTATCAGTCATTTCAAATTACTCAGAATGTGCTCCACGCCGATTGAAGAAGTTTTGTTATGAAGGATGGAAGAAGGGAAAACCTGGTAAGCAGTTGATAGCTACCATACTCATCTCTGTCTTTAATGTTTAGTTTATGAAAACCTTTATCTCCCCAAATTATATTTGTATGTATTTATACATACATATATGTACACATATTTATTTATATATATTTTTAATCCTCTTGTATTTTTTCTTTAAAAATTTGCACTTTCACTTCAGAGTTATACTTCATCTACAATGTATTTTTATTTATGGCATGAAGTAGAAATCTAACAATATTTTTCCCATATATGAAACCTATTGCCTTAAAAACATTTATTAAATAATCTTTTTCCTACAGCTGGAAATGCCATATTCATTACAAACTAAATTCCACATTTATGTGGTTCTGTTCTGTGACTATGGATTGCTCCATTTATCTGGTCTTCTATTCTTGCAACAATTCCATGTTTTTCAAATAACAGTTAATTTTACTGGGAAGCTCTGCTTTTTCCTTTGTTCTAAACTTCTAACAAGCATGGTTTTGACTGTGATTCTCTTTGATCCTATCTTTATTAATCTGATTTTGTCAATTTTTTTATTTATTCAGTAATTAAAAATTTTTTAATATATTTTATTGATTGTGCAATTACAGTTGTCCCATTTCCCCTCCCTTTATTCCCCTCACCCTGCACCCCCCCACCCACATTCTTCCCTCTTAATTCATGTCCATGTGTCATACATATAAGTTCTTTGGCTTCTCCATTTTCTATACTATTCTTAACCTCCCCCTGTCTGTTTTCTACTACCATTTATGCTACTTATTCTCTGTACCTTTTCCCCATTCTCCCCACTCCCCCTCCCTACTGATAACCCTCCAAGTGATCTCCATTTCTCTGATTCTGTTCCTGTTCTAGTTGTTTGCTTAGTTTTTGTTTTTGTGTTTTTGTTTTTCTAAGTTCAGTTGTTGATAGATGTGACTTTGTTCTCATTTTATTGTTCATATATTTTATCTTCTTTTGCTTAGATAATTCCCTTTAACATTTCATACAGTAAGGGCTTGGTGATGATGAACTCCTTTAACTTGACCTCCTCTGGGAAGCACTTTATCTGCCCTCCCATTCTAAATGAAAGCTTTGCTGGATAGATTAATCTTGGATGTAGGTCCTTGCCTTTCATGACTTTGAATACTTCTTTCCAGCCCCTTCTTGCCTGCAAAGTTTCTTTTGAGAAATCAGTTGATAGTCTAATGGGAACTCCTTTGTAGATAACTCCTTTTCTCTTGCTGCTTTTAGGGTTCTTTCTTTATCTTTAATCTTGGGTAATTTAGTGATGATAATGTGCCTTGGTGTGTTCCTCTTTGGGTCCAACTTCTTTGGGACTCTCTGAACTTCCTGGACTTCCTGGAAGTCTATTTCCATGGCCAGATTGGGGAAGTTCTTCATTATTTTTTGAAATAAGTTTTCAGTTCCTTGCTGTTGTTCTTCTCCTTCTGGCACCCCTATGATTTGGACGTTGGAACATTTAAAGTTGTCCTGTAGGTTCCTAAGCCTCTCCTCATTTTTTTAAATTCATTTCTTCATTCTGTTCTGGTTGAATGTTTATTTCTTCTTTTTGGTACAAACCGTTGTTTTGAGTCCGGTTTCCTTCCTGTCACTGCTGGTTCCCTGTGTATTTTCCTTTATTTAACTTTTCACAGCCTTCACTTTTTCCTCTATTTTGTGACTATATTCAACCATTTCTGTGAACATCCTCATTACCAGTGTTTTGAACTGTGCCTCTGATAGGTTGGCTATGTCTTCATCGCTTAGTCATTTTTTTTTGGAGCTTTCATCTATTTCTTCATTCATGACGTATTTTTTTTGTCTCAGTGCACCTGTTATGTTATAAGGGGTGGAGCCTTAGGTGTTCACCAGGGCAGAGAAACACAGGTCGCTGTGTCATGGTGCTGTATGTGGGGGAGGGGTCCGAGAGGGAATAGTGCCGTTTACTCAGCTCTCGACCCACTTTCAATTATTTCCTCCACTATAAACAAGCAAAATGGGCCCTTCTGGTGCTGGTTCCCAGGTGGGTGTTTTTGTGTAAGTTCTAGGACCCTGTGGTTCTCTCCAACAAACTCTCCTGTGAGACTGGGAGTTTCTCCCACTGCCGCAATCCCCACAGGTTTTTTCAGTCAGGGGTCTTGAGGCTTTATTTCCTGGCACTGGAACCCTGGGTTGCGCCCTGTGCCTCACTCCCTAGTTGTTCCTCCTGGTTTATCTGCCTGCAAATGTGGGACCACCCACTCCACCAGCTCCTACCCACCCCAGTCCTCCAGCAGCTGCCTTACTGTGAGTCCTCTCCACCCCAGCTGCCTGCCTCCATCCCTCCTACCAGTCTGGGTGAATATTTCTTCTTTAACTTCTTGGGTATCGGACTTCCATACAGTTTGATTTTCTGGCAGTTCTGGTTGTTTTTTGTTTTTGAATTTGTTGTTGTCCTTCTTTTGGTTGTGCAAAGAGGCAAAGTGTATCTACCTACACCTCCATCTTGGCTGGAAGTCCTGATAATTAAACATTTTATTTCAAATTGTTAGTTTTTAACAAAGCAACAAATTGAAAATGACTTAAAATCTTATTTCTTAGATGTAAAATTTTCTCTGGTCTCTCTAAGAATAGTAATTACAGTACATTTTTACAATTTTGTTTCTGCTTCTTGTAATTGCCTTTGTTTCATGTTCCTTCTTTTGCTGATTAGGTCTCTGATTTTCATGTTAGCATCTTTCCACATTAGGTAACTTTTGGCCCTCTATTGATATGCATATGAACTGGAAGTTATATTTGAAAGGGAGTGTATTGATTGGGGCCTCATAGTAATGGGCAAGTACCTGGAAGTTTCATTGGCAGACTCCTCCAAATGCCAATTCCTGTAGGTATTTTTCTCTGGGCTGACCACTTTCTCAAGAGAAGTCTCCTCCTGTCATCTGCTTGGTGGGAGGGAGTGTTGTGTGTGAGTGGAAGGAAGAGTGGATAGGGGTGGTATCTGCCTGGCTCAGAGTGCAAATAATGCCAGGGTTTCCATTCAGAATGCAAACTTCATTCAATTTCCCAGGGTCTGCCTCTCCCTCAACTGTGCCAGGTCTCCCTAAGTTGAGAACTTTGAAGTCCAACCTTTTCAGATGATGAACTAGTTTTCTGTCCTGGTAGAGGAGGGCCATGGTTTTCAACTATATCTTCCATTTCCAGAACCAACCCTCACTTCTGTCTTCTGAGATATGTGGTATTTCCAGTCTCTGAGCCTTTCTAAGGTGCTGAAGCACAACTTGGTTTTCCTCTTATCAATTCACCCCCAACTACTTAGCAGAAGTGAGGAAACTGCTAGCAATGTTAGAGCAAAATTCCGAAACCAAAGGACTGTGAGCAGTAGTCAAAATTTTATTTAACTCATCAAAGAAGGAACCATCAGGTAGACCACACACATACACAAAAGCTGGTTTGCTAGTGTTTGTAAAACAGAGAAGTGTGTGTATGTACAGAGTTAGAGCTAATGAAAGGAATTCCAAAGATGAATTGCTAGGTAAGAATCAAGACTGGTTAACTTTCTGCAGGGCAATAAAATCCTTGTGTTTAACCACATGACCAGGCCATAAAACCATAGAACCTGCTGGTTTCTAAAGTTATACTATAACTATGTAGGACCATAAAACTTTTGTTTCTTCAATAGCTGTGTCTCAGTTAGATACACTCTGACCATGGAATTACATTCCCCAGGACACAAGCTTCTATTTTCATCCAAACAGGGTTTGAGAAGATGTTTCCTTGAGATATCAGGAATCAAGCATAATTTTGCTTTTTTTCCAAGTGTGGAATCACTTTCTCTTTCTCCCTTATGCCAGGTAATAACATCTAAGATATTACTGACATCAGCCCTAGCTGGTGTGGCTCAGGGGATTGACCTGCAAACCAAAGGGTTGTACGTTTGATTCCCAATCTAGAGTACACACCTGGTTGCGGGCCACATCCCCAGTAGGGGGCGTGCGAGAGGCAATCACACATTGATGTTTCTCTCCCTCTCTCTCTCCCTTACCCTTTCTAAAAATAAATAAAAGCTTTAAAGAAAATAAAAAAATAAAATATTACTGACATCACTAACTCAGTGTTACCCCAGTGTCTGTTATTTTTTTCCTCGTGGCTTTTATATTTTTGTCCTAATTTACTGTATTCTAGTAAGATTTGGAGAGGAATTCAGCATTAATGCATAAGCTCAGTTACCCTTTTTTAAAAAAGATTTAGTTATTTATTTTTAGAGAGAGAGGAAGGGAAAGAGAAAGAGAGGGAGAGAAACATCAAGGTTGTTGCCTCTTGCATTCCCCGCACTGGGGACCTGGCCTGCAACCCAGGCACATGCCCTGACTGGGAGTCAAACAGGTGACCCTTTGGTTCGAAGGCCAGCAGTCAATCAACTGAGCCACACCAGCCGGGGATCAATTACTCATTTTTGACCACACATTTCTTTCCGCTATCTTCCAGGACTTTCCTAAAATGCCTGGCTTGTTGGTTGTTCAGTCTCCTGATTTTGTTACAGACATTCATTTCTCTCTTTCATGTCTTTTCTGGATTTCATTGGGAGTTTTCAGCAGGAATGACACAGTGCATGCTTTTCACCATCTTGAACCAGTCCTTTTGCTGATGATATCAATGTTTGATTCCAAATATCAATCTCACCTTTGGGGATGGAAGCAAATGCTTCCAGTTAGATAAATATTGCTGTAACTTGGCAAAAAAGCAAGAATTAGTAGGTATTTTTTTTCCAAATCTCTCTACTTCTTACTACTTCCTCTCCACCACTATAAGACAGATACCCCTAAGATGGTCCTTTGAAAGGGCTTCACCTATGCTTTTCAAACTTAATTGGATTTAAGTAGCACTATTATAAATGTAGAACCCCAGACTCCACCCCCAGAAGATGAAGAAGGTGACTTGGAATCTGGATTTTAAAGAGGACCCCATGTCAAATCTGAGACAATTCCAGCCTCAAATAGATGATGCAGGGATGGACTATAATATGTTGGATAAAAAGGAACTCATTAATTTATATTGATATTAACACAAAACATTTTAAGGGAGAGAGAGAATAAAGTTTTTCATAGGAAAATGCCAATTAGTCAATGTAAAAAGATGATACAAATGGAAAAATCATCATTTTACAAACATCCTAGTAATAATGGATTCAAATGGGACTCATTAATAGAAGGTAAAACCATTGCAAAGAAAGGAGTTGGGAAAAAATATATTCAAAAGATCTGAAAGTATCACCCTAAGAATATTTAGTAATTACAGAGAGGAAAGATACCTCTACCGTGGAGAGATCTGGTGGTCACCATCTTGACTAAGGGATTACGCTTCGCATAATTGCTGATGTGACAAGCTGACTGATGTGATGCACTGAGATGAGCACTCTATCACTTCATATTTCTACCAAAATTCTGAGCAGAGACTTATTTTTTAGAAAATGAGATGAAATCAGGGTCCTATACATTATGATATAATAGTGATTTTCAACATAATGGCTCATTTAATGGACATGATCAATACTTTGAACTTTCAGATCCCTTCTTCCACAGACTCCCTTACATTCTGGAAATGAGCAGGGAACACTCTTGGGTAGTCCTCTCAGAATCTGCCATTCTCTCTCTGTAAATGTCACCATTCAAGCTTCTGTTGTGGGAAAACAATGGGTATTGTCTCTTCGCTTCTGTTCCTTATATCTTTGTGAAACGTATCTGATGCTAAGGCTGAAACTGCTGAAATATATCTTGAGCCACTTTCCTACATGATAGTCTTTTTTTTAGTTCCTTTTCTTTATTTTTTAAAGTATTTCTTATTGATTATGCTATTACAGTTTTCCCAATTTCCCCCTTTATCCCCTCTTTGCCCTGACCCCCAACCCTCCAGCATTCCCCCTCCTTAGTTCATGTCCATGGGTTGTACATATAAGTTCTTTGAGTTCTGTTTCCTATACCATTTTTTATCTCTCCCCATCTATTTTATGCTTACTAATTATGCTTTTTCTTCCCTGTACCTTCCCCCCATTCCTCTTCCCCCTCCCCACTGAAATCCAACTATGTGATGTCCATTTCTCTGATTCTGTTCCTGTTCTAGTTGTTTGCTTAGTTTTTATTTTCATTGTTTTTTCTTTTAGGTTCATTTGTTGATAGTTGTGACTTTGTTGTCATTTTATTGTTCATACATTTTATCTTCTTTTTCTTAGATAAGTCCCTTTAACATTTTATATAATAAGGGCTTGGTGATGATGAACTCCTTTAACTTGACCTTATCTGGGAAGCACTTTATCTGCCCTCCCATTCTAAATGAAAACTTTGCTGGATAGAGTAATCTTGGATGTAGGTCCTCCTTGCCTTTCATGACTTTTAATACTTCTTTCCAGCCCCTTCTTGCCTGCAAAGTTTCTTTTGAGAAATCAGTTGATAGTCTAATGGGAACTCCTTTGTAGATAACTCTTTCCTTTCCTCTTGTTGCTTTTAGGATTCTCTTTATCTTTAATCTTGGGTAACTTAGTGATGATGTGCCTTGTTGTGTTCCTCTTTGGGTCCAACTTCTTTGGGACTCTCTGAGCTTCCTGGACTTCCTGGAAGTCTATTTCCTTCGCCAGTTTGGGGAAGTTTTCCTTCATTATTTTTTGAAATAAGTTTTCAATTTCTTGCTGTTGTTGTTCTCCTTCTGGCACCCCTATAATTCAGATATTGGAATGTTTTGAGTTGTCCCAGAGATTCGTAAGACTTTCTTCACTTTTTTTAATTCTTGTTTCTTCATTCTGTTCCTGATGGATGTTTATTTTTCCCTCTTGTTCCAAATTGTTGCTCTGAGTCCTGGTTTCCTTCCTATCACTGTTGGTTCCCTGAATATTTTGCTTTATTTCATTTTGGGTATCTTTTTTTTTTTTTTTCATTTTTCGACCAAGCTCAATCAGTTCTGTGAGTATTTTGATTACCAGGGCTTTAAATTCTCCATCGGATAGGTTGGTTATCTCCTCATTGCTTAGCTCTCTTTCTGAAGTTTTGTTCTGCTCTTTCATTTGGGCCATATTTCTTTTTCTTGGCACACCGGTCTAGTTGTTCTGGTTGATTTTTCTTTAATTCTTGGTTGTCAGAGTTCCATGCAGTTTGATTTTCTATCTCTTCTGGCTGTTTATTGATTTCAGATTGGTTGTTATCCTACTTTTGGTTGTTCGAGGAAGCGAAGGGTTTCTGTCTATGCCTCCATTTTGACCGAAACTCCTCTTAGATGATAGTCGTAAAGGGACAACGTTAGACTCCCAGAATCTCACTAAGATTTTACAGGACAACCACACAGTTTCTCCTCTTAGCCCCTCCCTCCCTAGAACTAAGAAATGTGTGCATGGGGGCTTGCCAGGAGACAGTGGCACATTCACCACTGTCTTGTCAGACTCACTCTCTGAGCAGAGGCTTCTCATTCCACTCATCCACCCAGTCATCCAACTCGCTGGACCTTTCTCATCAGCCCACTTGACTCCTTACAGTATTATAACAAGAAAGTGTTCTACAAGACGACCCAGACACTTGTGGATGAAATGGCTGCCAAAGCAGAAGAGGGGGAGGTGAGAGATTCAGGGAGCAGCAGCTTCCTTAATCCCCTCTTCTCTTTGTTTCTCCAGCAGGAACTCCCCTTGTTTCCCTATGACCTTGAGAAACAGGCCCTCCTACAAAGCCTTGTTCCCCTTAGTCATCCAAACTGTACCCTTCTTTTCTTGTTTGCACTAATGATAACAAATAGGCACATTGTTCCTCATCTTTAATTTTTCCTTTAATGATGAATTTTGAAGGTGCTTGTTTATCAGTACCTGCAGATTCCTCATTCTTTTTTTCTGGCTGCATAATATTTTATTGTATGAGTGTACTATCATTTATTTAGCCTGTCTACTATTAATGGACATTTAGATTATTTTCACTTTTATTGGTATTATTAACAAGATGACAATTGGTATTACCATGAATACCTTTTGACTCAGTGAGAATTACATTTGGCTGAAGATAAAAGAAAATTTAATTTAAAAGTTTAATCAAATGAAGTATATATATTTTTTTCACAGAAAGGCCTCAGAGGAAGGAATTCCAGGACAAGGACAGTTGATGGATACCATTTTCAGGGAGCCTGGCTCTACACACTTTGCCTTCCTGTGTGTGTGTGTGTGTGTGTGTGTGTGTGTGCGCGCGCGCGCGTGCACACATGTGCATGGGCTTCATCCTCATACTCATAAAATGGCTTGAGCTCCTCCAGACCTTGCTTCTGCATCGCAGGCCAGGAAAAAAGATAAAGGACAAAGAGCCAGAAGACATGTTCATGGGTTGTAGGAGACCGTTATGCATGGCATGGGCCCAGCTCCCACTCAGAGATGCACAGGACCCACACCCACGGATAGGTTCTCCCGTGGGGAATCAGGTCTGAAATGTGCCTAGGCTGCTTTGAGTCTTGCTCTTGCTAAAAATCTCCCTCACCCTGAATTGAAGACATTTACTGCAAAGTAACTTCCTAAAATCCATGCTAAACCTTCCAAGGATGAGTGTAACAGGTTCAACCACTTTTTGCCTTTTCATTTGCAAATATCCTTCTTCTGTGATGTGATTAGTGGCACCCTCTCCTTTGTTTTCTGTAAAAGGTAACCACCTAAATTGAACCTGTGCATAGTGAATGAGGACCATCAGGTAATGGTCCTGATGACCAAGAAACCCAAAAAAGGTCGGTCACGGCAAGGGCCAAGGCTTTTGCTCCCCTTGAAAGAAAAGCCACGCTGTCCCTTTTCCTCCACTGGACTCCATAGTCCATGTGAATGTCTCATCTCATCTATAATGACATGGACACTGCGGGCCAGTATCTGCTTCAATGGGTGCTGTGCTTTGACTTTTCTTTGAAGTTCAACCAGTGTCTTTGGCTTATATTTAATTGGTCAGAACTGTGCCATGTGGTTATCCTGGCTTCAAGATGATAGGTTTTTATTGAGCTTATTGTCACCATTGACAAGATCAAATTCTTTTTTGTAAAGGAAGAAAAGAAAAATGGATATTGGTAGACAATTAGCAGTGCTTGCCACATACTTAAACACATATAATGTCACACACATATTTTAAAAAATCTGTAGGATAAATTTCTAGAAGTGGAAATTTCTGGGTCAAAAGACATGTCTTTGTGTATGTTTGTGATTTTGTTAGATATTGTCAAATTGTCCTGCATAGAAGTTATACCAATTTCCACATTACCAGCAAATGTAAGAATGTGTATTATTTTAACTTGGTTAATCTTAGTGAAAATTAAACTTTAATCTGCATTTTTATTGTGAAGAGTGTAGACTATGTATAACTGGTTTGGTTTCTCTGGAGAAACCTGACTCATACAGCTGTTATATTGCAAGCATTCTTGTGTAGCTCACTAAACTCTGTGTTTTTAAAATTTATCCTTATTAATTTAATTACTGTATAGTATAACTTTGAATGAATATTCCATATTTGATTTATATTTTACATTTGATCCCTTATTGATAGATATTAAATAGCTCTTCCAACATTTTACTGTTACAAAAATGTGCCATAAACATTTTTGGACTTACTTCACCTGTTCCCATATGAAAGAGTTTCTTTGAAAGTGGAATTGCTGGATATAGGACATATAAGCATCTTTTACTTTACTGGATATTACTGAATTGCTGTCCCAAGTGGTTATATCAGTTTACCCTCCCACCAGAAGTACATGAGAATTCCCATTTTTCCCATACCCTGACAGCACTCAATAATAGCAAGCTCTTAAATATTTTTTTCCAAATTAATGGGTGTGATGCTATCTCTTATTTTCATTTTCTTTTCCTTCTTTACTAATGATGTTGACAGTATTTATTGAGTTTCTTCATCTTTGAATTATCCATTCTAATTCTTTGGGCATTTTTATGTTGGGTTGTTTGCAATTTTTATTGCTTTATAGGATTCTTTGATAATCTGTCAGTAATACTTATTGCAAATATCTTCTCCTCGGGGTGTGTCTTGCCTTTGAAAAATGTTCTGTTGAGAAATAATCCCCATACTTTAATATTCACCCATTTATAGTGTATAGTTCACTGGGTTTTTGTTATAGTCACAGAACTATGCACCCATCACCACCATCTAACATTAGAGCATGCTCATCATCTCAAAAAGAAATCCTGTATTTATTAGTTGTCACTCTCTATTGCCCCTCTCCTCCAAACCTCTGGCAACTACCAATTTACTTTCTTTCTCTGTACGTTTGCTTATTTTAGACCTTTCATAAAAATGGAATCATGCAATCTACAGTCTTCTGCAATGCCTTCTTTCACTTAGTATAATGCTTTCAAGTTTTAGCCATGTTATAGCACAGACGGTTAGCTTGGTTATGCTACGCATTTTTGTACACGTGTTTTGAATTTTTATTTGGTCAGATATATCAGTCTTTAGATTTCTGGTTTTTCTATCTCATTTAAGAAATCCATCCCTTTCCCTGATTTAAAAAAATGTTCTCTGATAACTTCAAATTTCATATTTTTAAAATATTTTATTTATTTTTAGAGAGAGGGGAAGGGAGGGAGAAAGAGAGGGAAAGAAACATCCATGTGTGGTTGCCCCTCACTTGGCCCCCACTAGGTACCTGGCCCACAACCCAGGCCTATGCCCTGACTGGGAAACGAACCGGCAACCCTTTTGTTTGCAGCCCATGCTCAATCCACTGAGCTACACCAGCCAGGGCCCAATCTTTATTTTTTTTTATATTTAAATTATCCACTTTTTGTTTTACATACTATGTTACATAGAGATTTAATCTTTTTCTTTTTTAAATATATTTTATTGATTATGCTATTAAAGTTGTCCCAT
>CM052547.1:70693541-70734997 GCA_028533065.1 Trachops cirrhosus
CAAACAACTAGAACAGGAACAGAACCACGGAAATGGAGATCACATGGAGGGTTAGCAACAGGGGAGTGGGAGGAGGAGAGAGGGGGAAAAGGTACAGAGAATAAGTAGCATAGATTGTAGGTAGAAAATAGACAGGGGGAGGGCAAGAATAGTATGGGAAATGTAGAAGCTAAAGAACTTATGACACATGGACATGAACTAAAGGGGGGGAATGTGGGTGAGAGAGGGTGTTCGGGGGGGAACGAACGGGGGATAATAGTACAACTGTAATAGCATAATCAATAAAATATATTTTTAAAAAAAAGAAATCAGGAAAAAAAGATGTCTTGGAGGTTCCTAAGCGTCTCCTCATTTTTTTTTTTCATTCTTATTTCTTCATTCTTTTCTATGTGGTTGTTTCTTTCTTCCTTCTGGTTCACTCCATTGATGTGAGACCCAGCTTTCATTCCATCACTATTGGTTCCCTGTGCATTTTTCTTCATTTCACTTATTGTAGCCTTCATTTTTTCATCTAATTTGTGACCAAAATCAACCAATTCTGTGAGCTTCCTGATCACCAGTGCTTTGAACTGTGCATCTGATAAGTTGGCTATCTCTTGGTCGCTTAAAAGGATGGGTTCTGGGGCTTTCATTTGTTCTTCTGTTTGGGCCATCTCTTTTTTTTGGTCTGGTTGCACGTGTTATGTATGAGGGGTGGAGCCTTAGGTGTTAACCAGGGCGGGGCACCCTAGTCACTGGGTTGTGACGCTATATGTGGGGACGGGGTCCGAGAGGGAACAATGGTGCTTGCTCTACTCTCTGCCAATTTTAGTCCCTTCCTCCACTTCCCCCAAGCAAACTGGGCCTTTCTGGTTTTGATTCCCATTTGGGTGGGCTTGTGCACCCAGTGGGTCTTTCTAACGACCTCTCCTGTTGTTATAGGGTTCAACCAAGAGGGGGGCCCCAGATAGGGATTTGGAATGGGGCACAGAACTCGAGGTGTCCAGGAAATATTAGGATGCCCTAACCGCTGTCCCCAATGGTGTACGCTGGGGACAAATGGAGCAGGGCCATTAAGAGCTATTGTGCAACAGCTTTGCAACTAACTTCTGGTGTGGTCATTTAACATATCTATAACCTTTAACTGGTTGCATAGATATATTAAATAGCTGTGGCCATGCTCTGAGCCAGAGGAATGGAAGTAACTTCCCCCTCAAAACCTAACGGGGGGGTGGGGGGGAGGGCAGGTCCCCTGAGTTACAGCGCCTGAGTGAAAGCTTGGCGATGAGTGGCTTCAGGACATGGGGTTACACGGCAAGTGTAGCCGATTGTGGGAGGAGTCAGAAATGGGGCTGCAGAGGAAAATTGGCATGAGGATTTAAACCGATTCGTGGCAGCCATTGTGGGGAGAATCATACAGGTTTGCCAGAGTGCAGACCCCTTTGCAGCTTTGCCAGGGAGAACCATGTGGCTTGGGCAGAGTGAGGACCCCTGCAGCTTTAGAAGGGGGAACCACCACCTGGCTTTAGCAGAGATCCCAGTGACACAGCTGATGGTGCCGGAAACCAAGGGAGGCCTACCAGCCAAGATGGATTGCTGGGAAGAACCGGAGGCTGCCTGAGCCATGAACTTCTATTTCTTTTCCTGAGATACGGTACCCCAGACTGGGCAAAGGGACAAGGAAGGACTGTGTGTGTGTTTGTGGGCGTTTTAAGGGACTTTGGGATTTTGGTGAAGACATTAGTTCACTACTTTAAGTTTGTATAGCATTAAATAAACATTTCTTTTCCTTTTCACGAATCTCTGGCTTTGAGAGATGTCTTTCCTATAAGGTGGTGGACATAATGAACCTGGGGGGCTCCTTTCGGTAATAGTATATTCCCCTTTGGCCCCCCTTGGCCCCCCGTGTTCAATAACACTGTGAGGCTGGGAGTCTTTCCCCGAGCCTCAACCCCCACAGGTGCTTTCAATCAGTGCCCCGAGGCTCTATTTCCTGGCGCTGGGATCCTAGGTTGCACGCCATGCCTTGCTTCACAATCGCTGCCTCACTGTGTCTGCCGGTTGCCACCCCTCAGCCGGGGTTTGCCTGCCACCGCCGCTTGCGCACCTAGGTTCTGCCCGCTGCGGTCTTACGTGCCTGGTCCCAGTGCTTTTTGTGCCATGAGACCCCTCTCCACCCGGCTGCCCGTCGCCGCCCCTCCTACCAGTCTGGATGAACGAGTCTAGTTTAACTCCTTGGTTGTCTAACTTCCATACAGTTCAATTTTCTGTCAGTTCTGGTTGTTATTCTGTTTCTAAATTGTTGTTGTCCCTATCTTGGTTGTGCGAGGAGGCACAGCGCATCTACCTATGCCTCCATCTTGGCTGGAAGTCTGCCAATAACTTTTTAAAATGTGGTTGGTCCACTGACAAAAAGAACATTGTCATCGATATTTATTCCTTTCTACTTCAAACCTACATGTGATGATTCCACTTGTTCCCATGCTAGAAGAGTCTTAGCAATATCAATGTAAAAGAATCAATAAAATTCTTCATGAGATGAGGTCCACTCCAAAAGGGAGTCATGACAAGGGCTGTAAAGATCACCCTCTTCAAGTCAGAATTTTATTTTCATGTTCATAGGTACTGGTTCTATTAAGAACAGCCTTAATACTTAAAGGAATAAATTTTTTCCATTAAAGCATTCATCAGTTCCCTTCAGCAATGGACTTGCTTCAATAAACACTGTTTTCTTTCAGTTTTCATAACCCTATTCTAAAGAGATCATTGTAAACTATGAACAAAAAATAAATAGGGTATCCCTTAATGGATTATTTTTAAAAATTAATAAGAATTTTGGAGGCCTTTTCTTTAGAAGTAAAGTATGATTTCAGTGCTTCCATTAAATTGAGGATTCTCTCAACTCCATTTGTCAAACAGAGTTCATAGGTTTTTGAAGGCAAAAGAAATGAAGAATACTGAATGCCTATGAAATCATAAAAATCCCGTAATTGGTCATTTGAACAGTATAAATGCTGGCATAAGAGAATAATCTCAAGACAATTATACCCAAATCAGTAGGAAGGACATCAGATGCTATCTGAGCAGCACTATGCAGAATGCGAGCAGGATAGCCAATAGCTTCCATAGAATCATTCATGCTTTATTGCCACTTTGAATAAATAATGTCTGCATCGTATGCAAACATCTACCAACATTTACATTTGTATTATTTCCACCAAAAGAGTACAGTTTTCCTCATTAACTCCTAACTCCGTAAGAAAGTCTCTGCAAAAAATTGTTCGTTTCTGAAGTCTCTCTCATCTGGAAGAGATTTTATTCAAAATAGTCTTACAAGTGAGCCTTTTTACAAAAAGAGTAATTTATAAGCAAAGGAAACATTTTTTTTTGCATTGTAATTACTTGCATCCATGATGATGCCAAACAAAGATGAGCCATTTAGAGATTTGATAATCACTGCAACAGTAAATGGAGTTATTATGTTTTTAATTATTGCAGTAATTTTGTCCTGGAATTTGGAATTTTGCTTGCAATTTTGGAATTATAAAATACTCCTGGTGGCAGTACATTCAAAGAATCATCTGAGCTGAAAGGCTGATAACAATATACAGTGTGGGCGGCCATTACAGTTTCTGCTGTGATTATTTTATCTTCATCTAAATTCCCTAAATTAAAATTTTGTTTTATTGTTTACTTTGATACAAATTCAGGAAACCACATATCTCTTATTCTTAGCTCTTACTATATGCTGGCTTAATCTGACTTTCTGCCATTTTCAATACCAAACAAACACTTGCGTACTGCACAAAGATCTTCAGAAGGACTTGTTTCTCCTTGAATAAATGTCCAGTATTCAGAAAATTCATCATAAAATTCATGCTTTCATTTTTGCATTTTGGGATTCAAATGAAAAAGAGGTCACAATCTTCAACAAGGGTGCCAAGACAATTCAATGGGAAAAAAAATAGTCTGTTCAAGAAATGGTGCTGAGACAACTGGATAGCCACATGCGAAGGAGTGAAGTTGGACTCTTACATCAAATATGAAATTTGACTGAAAATGGATCAAATACCTAAAAGTAACAGCTAAAATTATTAAACTTTTAGAGAAAATGTAGAGGAAAATGCTCACGACCTTCATTTAGGCAATGTTTTCTTAAATAAGACACTAAAAGCACAAGCAACTATAGAAAAAATGGATAAATGGGATATGATCAAAATGACAAATGTGCTTCAAAGGACACAGGATCAGGAATGTGAAAAGGCCACTCACAGAACTGTGACTGGCTTGGCTTATTTGCTTGGGTGTCATCCAGCAAGGTGAAAGGTCACCTGGCAGGGGTTGCAGTTTCGGTCCTGCTCCAGGCAAGTAACAGATGCAACAGATGGATGTTTCTCTCCCCCCCTTTCTCCCTCCACCCCCTCTCTAAAAATAAATAAATAAAATCTTAAAAAAAAAGCAACCTACAGAATGAAAGAAAATTTTTGCAAATCCTATATCTGATAAGAGACTTGTAACTAGCATATATAAAAACTATTACAATAAAAAGACAACACAATAAAAATGGGCAATAGATCTGAGCAGACATTTACCCAAAAGGCTATACAAATGGCTAATAAGCATATGAAGATATGCTCAACATCATTAACTATCAGGGAAATGCAAACCAAAACCACAATGATGGTAGTAAGAATATGATGTTTTATATGCAGATCCCAAATTCTAATTTACACCTGAAACTTACATGTTATAAACCAATGTTATCTCAATAAAAATAAAATCTAAATAAAACATATAAACAAACCAAAAATACATGGAGATGCTACTCACACCCATTAGGGCGCCTATAATAAAAAAGATGGATAATCAGGATTGCCAAGAACATGGAGAAATTGACACTTGAATGTGTTGCTGGTGGGAATGTAAATGGTGCTGCCACTTTGAGAAACAGGTTGGAAGTTCCTCAAAAGTTTAAACACAGAGTTACCATGTGACCCAATCGTTTTACTTCTAGGTTATATACCTAAGATAATTGAAAACATATTTCCACACAAAAACTTGCATGAGAATGCTCATAGCAGCATTAGCTAAAAAACATAGTAAAAAAGTGGAAACCCAAGTGTTCATCAACCAACAAATGGATAAGAAAGATGTGATATATCCATGCAATGGAATATTATTCAATCATAAAAAATGAAATTCTGGTGTGTGCTACTACATGGATGACATTTGTAAAAATTATGCTAAATGAAATGTCAGTCACAAATGACCACAAATCATATGATTCTGTTTAGATGAAGTGTTCAGAATAAGCAAATCCATATGTAAAGAGAAAAATGAGTGGTTGCCCAAGGCTGGGATGGTTGGGGAGGAATGGGGGAATGACTGTTACAAGGCACAGGGTTTCTTGTTGGGGCGATGAAAGCGTTCTAAAATTGTTTTCGGTAGTGATTACACTATTTCATGAACATACCCATAGAAGTGTTTTAAAAAAAAAGGTAATAGCAACCATAACAAGAATTGAAAAGGATGTCTTTGATAAATCTCATGGCTGAAACATTGCATTTGTCACAAGTCCAAACTCATAAATAACAGCAAGAATTGAATCTTGAAAGGGTTGCAAACTTCAAACTTGCGCGGGCAGGGGGTGGGAATGTTGAACTCAGTATCTAACACAAAAGTAAAGACGAATTTCTCGTCAGTCAGCAAAGGAAAGCTGTACTTGTAAGGCACAGTCTCCCTAAACAAAGCCAGGACTCATCTTACAGGTTTCAGGAAGCCTAGCGTTCAAGGATTGACAGTTTCAGAAACGAGAGTCTCCAGCGATTGACGGACTTGCAGCTCTATTAGTGTGGTCACTGTTGTAAGGCAACTAAGGACCAGCTAACTTTCAGAAGCCTGGTCCCTGGAGTGAGGCACTTGCTGATTGGCTATGGTCTAGAAGCTTGGAGCTGTCAATGATTGGTTAACTTTCAGAAGCTTGGGACTGTAATTGATTTACTACCTTTCAGAAGCATGGTTACCGTAGTGAAGCTGTTGTTGACTGGCTGATTTTCATAAGTAGCCACTGGAGTGAGGCTGTCGCTGATTGGATGATTTTCAGAGTCTGTGGACTGATGCGAAGTTATCTCTATCTTCTTCACGACTTTAAACTTGAGCCAAAAGTCTTTTCCTTCCTTGGATATGAAAAATAAGTACTTTGAATTTCTAGTCCCTTCTTTTGGTCTTCCTTCAGTTAAGCCTGCTGGAGACACCATAGGATTGCCCAGATCTCTTACTTGTGGAGGTAGGATTTTCAGCTAGTATTCCAGTTTAAGTGATTTAAGCGCCAATTACCTTGGTGGAAAAATATCTTTAATATTTTATAATTGATTACAAAAAGATTAATACAGGAAATTTAAGGCATCCTGACAAAGTCAATACATGGCGCAGGACAAAATCATTAAATACACCCTGTTGTACAGAACTCCTGGCGACCCAGTCAATGACGTATTTCCCTCGTTTTACACACGAAAAGACCGAGAATCGGTGGGATTACGGCCTTGCGGTTGAAAACAGGTCAAGCCAAGATCTGAACAGAAATGGGCCGAGATCTTCTGGGAGGATCTTATGAACCTCTAATGCCTGTGTCTGGAACACAACTAGGCACGTATTGCTAACCGGAGGTCGGCTTTATGTTTAAAGGGAGGACGTGCAAATGATTAGCGGCAGGTTTGAAAACAGTAGCGAGGCACAGCCTGGGAGACTGTGGGAAGCAAGCAAGGCACTAAGGTACTATCGCTGTTACCGCTGTAGCAGTTACCGGCTGTCGCAGAGGAAGGCTTTGCTGGAGGTTGAAGCCGACTCAACGGGGCGGGGCGGAGCGAGGCCCCACCTCCGGGCGCATTCGTGTGCGTGGATGGGGGCGCCACAAAGATTCCCACCCCAAGGTCTGGGGCCTGAGGACAGGGCAGAGTGACGGCTCAGTAGCCCTCTCTCTCCCTGGATACCGGTGATCCCCGTGTGCAGCCGAAACATCTCCCAGCTTAAGGAGGCCGTGGCCCTGTGTCAGTGCGAGGACCCCCTTCCCAGCTAGTCGCCACGCCCCCACCCCAGCTCTTTGCCCACATCGGACTCCGCCCCCGCCTCCGACGTGCTCCAGCGCGCTGCGCCCCCCGCCCACCCGGCACGCCCAGCCGCCCCGCCTGGCCACAGAGGCCCAGGAGCTGCCCTGCGGGCCTGTACGACCCTCGCAGGGGCACGGTTCTCCTGCGTCACCCGCCGTCCGCCGCCATGGATGTGTATCCTCCGCATCGGCTGGGGTTGCCCCGCGCGTGGTCCCCCAGCGGCTCTGGCCGTGGGTCGCCCTCTGTCAGGTACATGGGACCGAGGCTGCAGACGGGTGGCCGGGCCCGGGATTGCGGGTTGTTGGGGGTCTGGTGACGCCTCCTGGTACAGGGCGTGGCGGGGCATGGCTTCCAAGCGGATGGTTTTTCCTTAAACGGCTCCCTGAGGAACGTTTCCCCAGGAATGGCACCCTGTGTAGAGGCTCTCACAACGGCTCCCTTGTGAAGGACCCCCTACTGTGAAATCACCACCCCATAGAACGTTTCCCCCAGCAAGGATTTCCCTGTAGAGAATCTCCATAGTGCTTTCTCTATGGGTAGGTCGCTTGCCTGCCCATAGATTACTGCCCCTAGAAACCGCTAGAAAGACACTCCCCATAATAGCTCCTCTGTACAGAACCCCTCAATGTCTTTCCCTAGAAACACCTTACCTCTAATGACCCCTGTCGTAGGTCTCTTCTAGAGCCTTTACCTTTAACAGAGGCTTCGTTAAAGAGTACCCGGCTCTAGATTCCTACATGCACACAAAACACTGACAGCATCTTCCCTATTGCGCATTTTCTCACCTCCCGCTGCTCCAGCCTACATTGCAAAGCTCCCTCACTCCACAATGCGGGGGGGTCATTAGGGGCGCAGGTGGGGAAAACTAACTAGATGGATAGGAAAAAGAGGCCTAGGAGCCCCGAAAACAGCGGACCCCATGCCCCTAAGCCTAGAGACAGAACTCCCGGGTGCCTCAGTACGGGGAGGGTCCCCACCCCCTTTCCATAAAGGAAGATCCGTTTTTTTTCGATTTCTGTTCCTTGTGCCTTTGGGGCTGACCTTGGTAGTCTGAGCATTGTTTGTGATGGAGCTGGTCTGGGACCGCCTGCGGAATGTGAAGGTTGGAATGATGGAGGGGTTTGGCAGAGATCATTGAGAGGGAGGGAGGGAGGAGGAGAGAGAGAAGGAAGTGGGCTTTGGTACTGCTAAACTGCCATTAACCCAGAACAGGATTTTTGTTTGTTTGTTTGTTTTTTTCTCTATTTTAGCCACTTAGGAAAGCAAATATGGTATTGTTACCTTGAAAGGAGTTGTGAACTTAGATGTTAGAACTGCTTTTCCTATATCCTTGTTTTGGAGATTAAGGCGTTGTATTGTTAACTGTCTGCTCACTGATCTGGGCTTTGTTGTTATTGTTGTTGTTGTTGTTATTTAAACTAAACCAAATTCGAGCAGAGCAAGAACTAAATCTTAAAAATCCTGTTCTCTTCCTGGCATTCCTTCCCCAACCCCAGCAACTAATGCATGTTTGTTGAGTGAATAAAGGATGGAGAAGATAAGGCTAGATTCCCATGGTTACATTTGGGAGTCCTTATTTGCTTTTAATTTGGCAGGTTGCATTGTTTGAACGTCTTCTCTGCCCTTCAGTGGAATTCCTGGTGGACTTAACAGTTCCCAAGTGTTTAGCTGCTTATGATAACCATCTCCAATGCATCCTAACATCCTAACATTTCTGGCAGCAAGTTTCACTGTTTGAAAGTATTTGAACGTTACATAGAATGAAACTGCTCAGAATACTTTAGAACTTGGAGCAGCCATCTGTTAAATCCAGGCTCTGTGTAGACTTGGGGTTCATCTCAGGTCATTTTGAGCTTAGGAATCTTGAGTCTTTGAGACTTTTATGGAAAAAAAAGTGTTCCAGTAAAATCCATCTCTAAAATAACTGCTGCTTTCCCTGTTTCTAAAAAATAGCAGTGTGTGAAGCTTTTTTCAAAGTAGTGTTTTTATGTTAAAAAGGTAAATGTTGGTTAGCCTTATTAATCAAACTCTGAATTGTCTACCAAGTGGTTTGAGTGAAGCTTGTTAGTCTTCAGAAAATTATTAGGCTTCAAGGGGTAATGCAAGGTACACCAAGACCTGTCTGTCTGTTTTGTACCTATGGTAAAAGAAATTTGGTTCAGGCTCCCCTCCTTTCCCCACCTCTACACAACTGAACATGCTGTTCTTACCCATTCAAGCCTTTCCCTGACTTTGACATTGAACATTTTTAGCAAGTTTGGGCTCAGCATTTTCCTGTTACCTATACCTGACTTCTTTGCTGCACTCTGATTCCTGAGTGATGAAAGAGGCAGGCCTAACTGGTGAAGTTACATTCCTAAAGACCCAGAGATAGTGCTTTGCAAGTGTGTGGTTTAGCAGTGGTGTTTATTTTCACAGATGAGGAATAGAGATCAGGAATTAAAATCTTGTTGCTTAGAACTAGAAGCTTCTTTTTAAGGATATGGTAGTCATTAGTGCTCTCCATCAAATATTTTTGGTTTCTGTCTCCTGGGCATGTAGTACAATTGTACTTGATTGTCCCCTTGAAGTTGGGTTAGGTATGGCCTTGTGAGTTGCTTTAGGTCAGAGTAGTGTGTGCAGGAATGATGTATATACCTTCTGGTATGTAATTTACCACTCTCTCCCTCTGTTTTGGTGACTGTTGATGCTTCAGATGATGGCTAGTCCATCCTTCTGGGACCCAGAACAAGCTTCCAGGCGACTTGTGTTTAACATGTAGAGTAGGCAAGAAGTAAACCTTTGTTGTTTCAAGCCACTGAGATTTTGGAGTTACTACCATGTCACTATCTTGACTAGTACTAAGGAACCAGTGGAAATAGCCAAAATATGCTTTCCTACTTCAAAATCTTTTTCTGCAGAGGGATCTGTTCCTACTCAGTATTTGTTTAATTTCACTGCCTGTTTATACAAACAATCCAACATTCACTGTGCTAGGTGTTGTGGATTCAAACAAATAAGGCAGGCCCCTACCCTCAAAGAGCTCCTTAATAAGTGGAAAGAGACAGAAGCAATAAAAATTGTAATACAGAGTGGTGATAAATAAGTACTGAGGAAGAAATAGGGCTGAAGGAACAATAGTGTAAGAGGGCACAGTCGAGTTGGGGCTCAGCTCTTAGAAGAATGGAGTTGCCATTTACTGATTTGGGAATACTAGAAGAAGACCAGGTTTGTGGAGAAAAGAGAGTTCAGTTTTGGCCTTCTTCATTTTGAGTTGCCTAATGGATACCCAAGTGGAGATATTGGATAAGAGTTGGATATATAAGTCCGGAGTTCAGGAGGAAGATTGGGACTGGACATACCACTGCTGATGACTCCCAATTTTTGATTCAAAGCTGTGAGGCTAGGTCTATTTAATCTCTATGCAGAGAGTAAATGTAGATAGAGAAGAGGACCAACATCGAAGCCCTGGGTGTCCCCTGTAGAAAAGACAAGTGTAGTGATGTCGTCCAGCTTTGGAGGGAAAACAGTTTCCACACTGTGGCATAGCAGAAGATTCAAGGACAGTTATGGGAAGCCAAGTGATAAGTACTGTTGATGAACTGATGAGGACTGAGAATAGACAGATTTGGTAATGTGGAGGTCATTGGTAGACTATGGTAAGAACACTTTTGGTGCAGTGGGTTAAAGAGACAATAGGAGGGGAATTGATGACTCACAGTATAGATAGTCATAGTGATTTTTTTTCAAGGATTGCTAAGAGGGAAAGCAGAGTAATAGGGCTATGGCTGGAAGGGCATGGGTGTTAGAGTCCTTCTTGTTTTTAGGTGGGTTGTAATTATAGCATGCTTGTAAGTTGATGGGTTACAGAGAGGCAAACTGATGATTAAGGAGAGAGAAGGGACAGTTGCAGGGGTGAATTCCTTGAATGGGTGAGAGAGAATGGGGTCTAGGACATAAATGGATATGTTGACCTCAGGCTGGATTAGCGCATGGGCAATTCATCATAGGGACACAAATGCTGGTGCAGTGGTGGTTTTGTGGTAGAAGTAAGTGGAAGTTCTCTTTTGATTACGTCTATGCTTTCAGCTAAAGAAGAAGGAAGTCTGTCAGCTAAAAATGAAGAGTGAGGGAGGTGCTGGAAGTTTGAGGAGAAAGAAGATGCAGCATTCATACAGGAGAGTGGGGGGAAATGAGCTGATAAGGAAATATTTTAGGATTGCCAGGCAGCACCAAAAGTACCCATTTGGTGTTTATTGTCATAAATTTAAGATGAAACTCAGCATGGTTGTATGCATTTCCTTCAGCTGTGTTGAGGTCTTTGGGTGTGGACTCTATGGGAGGGAGTAGCTGAGGGGTAGGATAGCGGACCTCCTTCGAAGACAGGAGTAAAGGAACTGAGATGTAAGGAGAGTGGAAAGAATATCTGTGCATATTGAGATTATCATGTATCACGGTGGGAATGGTAACAGCAAAAGAGACAATGATCCAGAATCCAGAATCTCTAGGGTGTGTTGAGAACCAAATGACCCAGAGATTTGTAGATGTCTAATGTCTGTACCAAGGAGGGATAGTGGGTAGTTATTGATGGCATAAAGAAATCATGCAAAATAAAATTTCTCAAAACCAAAGGATACGAGTTTCCAAATTAAACATACTCCCCAAGAATCCAGCACATTAAATTTTTAATTTAAAAATAGCCATGCCAAGGCGCATCATCATGAAAATTTTAAGTACTATAAAGACAACAGAATATCTACAAATCACATAGATAGGGTCAAGAATTATAGGATTGTTTGGAAACTATAAGATAATGGAGCAAGCAGTGCCTTCTGAAGGGAAATGGATTCCCACCCAGAATTCTGGATTCAGCCGAACTCTCAGGCAGGCTTGAGGGAAGGATAAAGACATTTCACACATGTAGACTCTCAAAGTTTGGCCTTCCAAGGAAGCTTTATTGAGAAGCCATTGGAGGATGTGCTCTAGCAAAACAATCTGTTAAGGGTTTCCTGTGCAGGAGCTCCTCTGTTCCATGTACAAGTCGGATTTCTTACTTGTTAAGGGACTCATAAGGAAGGACCTTCTTTGCTACCCCTGGAAATTACCAGAGGGATGGGACCATTTCTATTGCCATTTCCCACAGTGCTTGCCCTCGTGCTTAGGTTAGTGTCTGGCATATAGTCAGCACTCACTAAATATTACTTATTGAAGGGATAGAGAATAATTACATGTGAAGCTATGGGCTGTGTTAAACTTCATGGATGTTCAGAGAGTATAGAATCACAGTTGTGAGCTAAATGATGAGAAGATGCTTCACAATAGTGACATTCTGCAGAGATGACGTAAGTAAAGCCTCACCGAGGCAGGTTATCTCTTCAGGGGAGGTTTATTGACCAGTTACCAATGCCCATGTTTCTCTTGGGTTTTTGTCGCTGCAATACAGATGGTCCTTGCCTTAAGAAAACTCAAGATGCAAAACAAGACTATGACCTTGTATGTCTGAAAATGTGAAGTTTCACCTCCAGTGTACTTGCTCGGATGCTGGCCAGGGAGGCTTGGTGTGGTGCCTAGAGAAGGAAAAAATGATTGCTGAGCTAAGCTTTTATGGCCTTGTTTCTGGACCAGGGGTCTAAGTATCTGCCTTTTCACTTGTGAGGGCAAGTAATTGTGGATGCTTTCTGAATGAAGACTTTGAAACGGACTTTACAAAGAGCAGATTGTGTGGGGAAATGCTAAGAAAGCTGGAGAAGAGGAAGAAAATGGAAAATAAGATGCTACACTAGAATATAGTGAACAGACTTCCAGATAACATCTTCCATTTATGGTGAGTAGCACTTTCTGAAGCTCTTGAATTTAGTTTGTAGAGTGTCTTGTGTACCCCAATTTGTGAAATATGTGTAAGCATGAATTGCAGTTGGGTACAAGTTTTAACCATTTTAGATGAGGTGGCCTATCAGTTAGGCCGCTACATTTGGCAGCTGGTAAAAGACACTTAGCAATATTGACTTCACTTTGGGGTGTATTCTCTCTTGCAAATATGTCTAGAGGAGGGCAGGCTAGTTCTGGCATAGTCATTAGGGAACCAGGCCTCTTCTGTGTATGGATGTTGCTATCTGGAGCTTTTGAATTCCGTTTCTCTCGAGCTTCATGGTCACTAAATGGCTGTAGGCCCTCCAGCTGTGCTATCTTGTTGACAGGACAGGTGAGAGAAGGAAAGATAAAGGACAGCTCACAGGTGAGTCAGTTCCTTTCTTTCAGAGAGCTTCTTAGGAACTGCCCACCTAATGGCTTCTGCATGACTCATTGGTCAGCGCTAGAACTAGTGAGAGTTTAGCAAGTTGTTTGAAAAGTGTAATGGACTCAAGATGACAATCAAAATGGGAACAAAAACTATAAAATACCAACTAATCAACCTAATAAGGAAAGTGGAAGACCTCTCTAAATAAAAATTTAACCCTGGCTGGTGTGGCTCAATGGATTGAGCACTGACCTGCCATCAAAGGGTCGCGGTCTGACTCCAGTCCAGGGCACATGATGGGGTTGCAGCCCAGATCCCCAGTAGGGGGCGTGGGAGAGGCAACCACACATTGATGTTTCTCTCCCTCTCTTTTTCCTCTCCCTTCCCCTATTTATTTATTTATTTATTTAAAATAAATTTATTTATTAAAAATAAATAAATAAAACATTTTTAAAAATTAACAAATAAATAAAAATAAAAATTTAAAACTGGACAGATGGATATAAAACAGAGAGGAATGAATGGAGAGATACATCATATTACTGAGTGGGGTGCTTAGTATTGTCCATACTTAATATGATCACAAAACAAAATCTCAATAGGAATTTTTATGGATCTTAACAAGCTGATTCTACACTTCATCCTTAAAAAAATATATTCAATAAAAGCCATGGGATCTTTGAAACAGTGATAAGAAGGACTTACCCTAGCAGATATTAAAAATAATCCAAATACTAGAAAGTTCAAGAGATAACATACTTCAAAGCTCTGATTATTTTTAAGTGTACTGTTTCTGTGAGAATAGATATATGGATCAATTAAAGATAGAAAAGATCCAGCTATTTAACATATGCTAAAAGGGGCATTCAGGCCCTGGGTGGTGTAGCTCCGTGGATTGAGCACCTGCCTGTGAATTGAAAGGTCACTAGTTTGATTCCCAGTCAGGGCACATGCCGGAGTTGGGGGCCTGGTCCTAGTAGGGGGCCTGTGAGAGGCAATTGATTGGTGTATCTCTCACACATTGATGTTTCTCTCTCTCTTTCTCCTTCCCTTCCTCTGGCTATAAAAGTAAATAAAATCTTTTAAAAAAGAGGGGAGCATTCCATATCAGAGTATTAAATGGATCAATATATGGTCTTTGGACAGTCATATTTTGGGGGGAAAATATAGTTAGATTTTTGTTTCACAAAGGTAAAAAGCAAATTCCAAAGGAGCAAAGAGCTAAGTGATTAAAATACACACATGTGATTAATGAAATATTGGCAGTTTTCAAAAAGAGTTTATTTATTTTTAGAGAAAAGTGAAGGGAGGGAGAAAGAGAGGGAGAGAAACATTGATTGGTTGCCTCTCATACATGCCCTGACTGGGGACTGAACCCCCAACCCAGGCATGTGCCCTGACCGGAGAGTTTACCTGGCGACCTTTCGCTTTGCCAAACAATGCCCAACCAACTGAGCCACACATTCAGGGCATTGGTATTCTATTATTATACTTTTATAATACTAAGTGTGAAAGACACAATAGGAAGACATAACCCCCCCCAAGCTTAAGTGTAAAATTAAAACAGCCTTAACTATATAAAACCTAAACTTCTGCCTGAAAAAGATATCATAACATAGTCTGAAGTTTGAAGCAAATATTCGCAACATATAGCCAAAACAACTTTTAAAATGTGATAGAATATGCAGATTACTCAGGGACAAAACCAAATAAATGATCAAGCAGAAAATGAGCAAAGAACATGAATATTCATTCACAGAAAAATATAGATGATTAATAAACATTTGACAACCTCCCCAGTGATTAGGGAGAATATAATTTATAACAGCAAAAATTCTAACCACTAGATTGCCATTAATTGAAGAGTAATAACACGGTTTAGAAAGTTGTGGGGAATAGGTGCTCTGAGAAATTGTAGAGGAATGTTTCGAGAAAACCATTTGGCAAGATCTATCAAAATTTAAAATGCAGGTACCTCTTAACCTGCCATTTTTAAGTCTTTAGCTTCCAGAAACTTTTTGTACTTGTGCCTGAGATAATTGTATAAGGTTGCCCACTGAAGCAGTTTGCTATTGCAAAGTAATACAATTCCAAATGTTCAGTCCTACTAGCTGGTAAGTAAAAACAAAAGAAGCCCTGACCATTGTGGCTTAGTTGGTTGGGCATCATCCTACAAGGTGAAGGTCTCAGGCTCAATTTCTGGTCAGGACACATTCCTGGGTTTCAGGCCCCTTCCAGGGCCCAGTCAGGGTGTGTATTTGAGAGGCAACCTATTGGATGCTTCTCTCTCACGCTGATGTTTCACTCCCTCTCTCTCTCCCTCCCTTCCCCTCTCTCTAAAAATAAATAAAATCTTTATTAAAAAAAAAAACAAAAGAATACAGTACAGTAGTAAGCAGTTCATCACTAAACCATTATTATGTGAAATGTTAAAAGGACTTATTTAAGAAAAAGAGATCAAAACTATGAAAATAAAATGGCAACAAATACGTATCTATCAACATTTAAGTCTAAAAAACAAACTAAGCAAACAAGAAGGACAGAGACAGAGTCATGGATACAGAGAGTGTTTTTGATGGTTCCCAGATGGAAGGGGGTGTGGGGAAATGGGTGAAGAGGTGAGGGGATTAAGAAGTACAAATAGGTGGTCACAGAATAGCCGTGGGACTGTAACGTACAGTACAGGAAATGAAGTAGCCAAAGAACTTACACACAGGACCCCTGGACATGAACAATGGGGGGAGGGACTGCCTGAGGGAATGGGGGATGCTGGGTGGAGGGGGGCAAAGGGGAAAAAATTGGGACAACTGTGATAGCATAATCAATAAAATATAATTAAAAAATACAGTACAGTAGTTTTTAAAATGAGGTTAAGTTCTAAGCACTAACTTGGAAAGGTCTTAAGGTAGGTGAAAAGGGCATGTTTCAGAACAGTTGCATACTTCACGATTATGATTTTATATAAAAACAACCCCCCAAAAAAGAAACTCACACTAACTATATATTTTGCTGAGAGTTACACCAAATTGTTCACAGCACTTTTCTATGATAAGATGAAATCACATTGGTATGAAAATTCCAAACACAGAGCATACATATAAGGAGAATACATTTGTGTTTTAATTATTTAGTTTTGAAAGTCAAAAGGTTAGCATAAAATTATGAAGGAAAATCAGGCAAACATAAAATTTTCAATTTGAAATACAAACAAGAAAATAAACTTGGCTGTGTATACAGTAATTGCTATAAAAACAGTGAGCAGCAAATTGTTACATTATAAATCAGAAGATGGGAAGACGGAGATGATGGTTCAGAGTGTAAATATATCGTCTCTGTGACTGACTTCATTGCTAGGAAATCAGTGAGGTGCGGTGTATCAGAAAGAAAAGGCTGGGAGTCAGGGTACCTGGTCGCTCAGGTTCTGGTGCTGTTAATCTTTACTCAGCCTTGTGATCTTGGGCAAAGTGCTGCTTTTTAGTTTTGGTTTCTTCATCTTGTGAAGTGCCTGCATCCTGAATCTGAATTCAAGGAAAGTTAGAAGTAAAGAATAGTATACAAGCAGCGTATTTAACATAAACCGCATTATTGTGTCTGCTGAGTCTACTGGTATGCTGACGGAGGAACTTTGTAAAGTCATGGGCGACCAGAGGCCATCTGCCCAGGATGTGCCAGCTGCGCTCAGGTAGACCTGGGAGTCGCAGGCAGTGCTATTGCTGGGTGGGCTCGGTGTGTGTGTGAAAGTTTCTATTAAAAAAAAAGTCTGGATGAGTACACAATGGTGACCTCTGAGAGTGAGGAACAATGACAACTTTAGTTTTATTTGTATTTTTTTCATCAAAAATTATAACAAATTAATCTTTTATATGCATAGTTGAAAAATGCACTAATGTAGGTTAAAGCAAATGTGCCATGATGTTAATGGTGGTTAATTCTGGGTGATGGGAATATGGGTGATTGTAGTTTTCTTCATATGTACTTACCAGGTCTTTTTTAAAGTAGGCAAATATTTCAGTAAGTGACAAGTTTAATGGTTCAGTGACAAATAATAGACTATGTCTGGTTAAAAATTAAATTCGGGAAGCAAGAAAATGTACAGAGGAAAAGGAGAACTGAATTTAGCTTTATCCATTGGTCAAGAAAGTAAGAAATACCAGAGTAAAACATTTTATGTGCTTCCACTGTATTTGGCCAGGATACTTGTCGAAAAGAAACTCTTTTTGTTTCTGTGCTCAGTGTTGTCTTGGCTTTCCACAGCAGAAGTGGAGGAGCCGCTTGTTTCCTGGTCACAAGATCTATTTATGTTTTGTCCCTGGCTTCTTGTAAGTTTGAAAACCAGAGCTCTTGGTAACCTTGGCAGTCAGACAGCCTCCTGTCCAGATGGGTTGGGAAGTGGGCCAAAGGACCAATTTGATGAAATATTGCTAGTGTAGAGAATGATTGCAAAGTCAGTCTTGTGTCAGACTGAAAAAGTGGGGAGGAGCAGATAACCGTTTCCCAGGGAAAGGAGTTTTCTCCCTTTGACATTGACCACCTTGCGGTGTTTGTTCTGCTGCTTCTAAAACCCTGAGTCACTCCGCATGTTCCACTTCCCTCCAGCCCCAGGTTTTTTATTATGAAAATGTTCAGACAATACAGAAAAAGGTAAAAGAATAGTACAATGAATGCTTGTTACACCCACCTCTTAGATTCAACAATTTTTGACATTTTGCCAAGTATGTGTTATTTTTATTCTTTTCTTTTCCTCACTCTTCTTTTCTCTAAAACCTTTTTCAATTGAGTT
Organism: Trachops cirrhosus; assembly: GCA_028533065.1. Taxonomy (NCBI): domain Eukaryota; kingdom Metazoa; phylum Chordata; class Mammalia; order Chiroptera; family Phyllostomidae; genus Trachops; species Trachops cirrhosus. Next base: position 70,711,624 of record CM052547.1, read on the forward strand.
GCACTTCATTCCTAAGTAATTCCTCAGGCATCTGCAAAGAAAAAGTATATTGTACTATCATAATATCATCTCACCTAAGAAAGTTAACAGTAATTACTTAATATCATCAAGTGCCCAGTCCATATTCAAATGTTCCCAGATGTCTCGTGGATGCTTCCCTGTTTTTTTTTTTAAATCATATTACATTTCATGCCTTGCATTTACATTAAAAGAGTTCTCCTTCTTGTTCTTTTTGTTTTATATGACATTGACTTTTTATAACTTAAAAAAGTGTTTTAATTGTGATAACATACACAGAAAACTTGCCGTTTTAGCCATTTTTAAGTGTACGGTTTAATGGCATTAATTAAGCACACTCACATTGCTGCACTGGAGTCACCGCTGTCCCTCCACAGAACTCCTCATCCTACGAAACCGAAACTCTGTACCTGTAAAGAACAACTCCCCATTTCTTCCCTCCATCCCTGACAACTACCATTCTACTTTCTGTCTCTATGAACTCGACTGTTCTAAGAACCTCATAAAAATGGAATCACACAATATCTGTCCTTCTGTGACTGTTACTTCACATACTGTAGTGTCCTCAAGATTCACCCATAGTTTAGCCTGTGTCAGAGCTTCCATCCTTTTAAAGATGGAATCGTATTCCATTGTGGGTACCATGTACCCCACCGTTACTGTATCTGCGGAAGGACACTTGCATTGCTGCGTGAACGTGGGCGTACAAACATCTCCTTGAGTCCTTCCGTTGAATTCTTTTTGGATATATACTCAAAGTGGAATTGCTGCGTCGTATGGTAATTCTATTTTTCATTTTTTGAGGAACCTCCATACTGTTTCTCACAGGGGCTGCCCTGTTTTACATTCCCACCAACAGTCCTCAAGACTTTCCATTTCTCCCCATCCTCGCTAATACCTATTTTCTCTTTCAGGGTTTTCTCTCTTTTTTTTATAGTAGCCATCTTAATTTTTGTGGGAGTAGTATCTCTTTTAGGTTTTGATTTTCATTCCTGTAATGATTAGTGATGTTGAGCATGTTTTCATATGCTTAGGCCATTACAATATCTTCTTTGGAGAAATAACCTATTCAATTTTGAATAGGTTTTTTGTTTTTGTTGAGTTTTAGGACTTCTTTATATATTCTGGATATTAGCCACTTATTAGATATATTATTTGCAAATATTTCTTCCCATTCTGTGGGTTGCCTTTTCATTCTGTTAATTGTGTCTTTTGATGAACATAAGTTTTTAATTTTGATGAAGTCTGATTTACATATTTTTCTTTTGTTGTCTGTGTTTTTGATGTCATAGCCAGGAATTATTGCCAAATCTAATGTCATGAAGCTTTTCACATATGTTTTCTTGTAAAAGTTTTATGGTTTTAGGTTTATATTTAGGACTTTATTCTCTTTTAAATTAAACTTTGTTTATGGAGTAAGGTAAGGGTACAAATGCATTCTTTTGCATATGGAAATACATATTTTGAAAAAACTGTTCTTTCTCAATGAATGGTCTCAGTCCCCTTGTCAAAAATCACCAGTACCGCACGGCTTTGATCACTGTGGCTTGGTAGTAACTTTTGAAATCAGGGAGTATGTCCTCCAGCTTTGTCCTTTTTAATACTGTTTTGGCTATTCTGGGTTCCTTGAGATTTCATGTGAATTTTAGGATGGATTTTTTGATTTCTGCAAAAACATGGTTGGGATTTTGATAGGGATTGCTTAAGAGTATTAAGTATTCCTATTCATGAACACAGATGTATTTCTGTTACTGCTATCTTTAATTGCTTTCAGAAATGTATTAATGACCTAGTTTCTCTGAATCCTCACCAGCATTTGGTGTTGTCATTGTTTGTTATTTTAACTTTTCTAATAGATATGAGGTAATATTCTATTTTCAATTTGCATTTCCCTAACGGATAATGATATTGAACATGTTTTCATGTCCCATTTCTAAATCATCTTTGAAGAAATGTTTCTTCATGCTTTTTGCCCATTTTCTAATTGGATTATTTTTTCCTGTTGAGTTTTGAGAGTTCTTAAATTATGTGTTCTCCTTTGTCAGATAGGTGATTTGCAAATATGCTCTCCCTATTTGTAGCTTGTCTTTTTATTCTCAGTAGGGTTGTTCACAAAGCAAAGTTTAAAAATTTGACAAAGTCTAATTTATTTTATTTTTCTCTTATGGATTGTATTTTTGGTATCAAGTCTAAGAATTTCATCAAATCCTAATTCCTAAATATTTCCTTCTAAAAATTCTACACTTTTACATTAAAAACATTTAAATGTATGATCTATCTTGAATTAATTTTTGTGTAAGATGTTAGGTTTAGGTTGAAGTTCATGTTTTTGTCTGTGGATATCCATTTGCTCCAGCACCATTTATTGAAAAGACTGTCCTCCTTTCATTGAATTGCTTTTGAACCTTTGTTGACAATTAGTTGTCTATATTTGTGTGGGTCTGTTTATGGCTACTCTGTACTGTTTTGTTGATCTGTGTGTCTGGCTGTCAGCCAGTACCCCTCAGTCTTGATTACTTTAGCTGTGTAAGTCCTGACATCAGGTAGAATGATTCCTCCCACTTTGTCCTTTTTTATTTTCAAAATTGTTTTAGCTATTCTAGTTCCTTTGCCTTTTCACATAAGTTTTAGAGTAATCTTGTCTATAGCTACAAAAAAAATCTTGCTAGAGTTTTGAGAGGATTTGTGTTATACCTGTACATCAATTGGGGGAGAGTGGGCATCTTTGCTGTGTTTTATTTTCCAATCCATGGGCATAATTCTCCATTTACTTAAATATTTTTGTATTTAATTTATTAGTGTTTTGTGTATGTCTTATGCATGTTCTGTTAGATTTTATATTTAAATTATATTGAACTTTTAATTTTTATTTTCCTGTGTTCATTGCTTTTATATAGAAATGTAATTGGTTTTTTTGTGTTGGTCTTATGAACTTGTTTTTTGTAAATTCTGTGAGATTATCTACTTCATTTTCAATCTGTGTGCCCTTTATTGTCTTGCCTTATTGCATTGTCTAGAACTTACAGTATTCTGTTAAATAGGGTGGTGAAAGCAGACATCCTTTCTTGTTTCTCATTTTAAAGGAAAAACTTGTAGTCTCACCATTAAGTATAATCCCAAGCTTTACTTTGAAAGTTTTTGTAAAACTTTATCATAAAATCGAGGAAACTTATCTATTCCTAGTTTTCTGAATGTTTTTGTTGTGAATGGGTATTAAATTTTATCAAATGATTTTTCTGTTTCAGTTATATGGTTGTGTGGGTTTTTTTTTTCTTCTTTAGCCTGCCAGTATGATGGATTACATGATTGATTTACACATATGAACCATCTTGCCTCCCTGGGATAAACCCCCTCTTGTTCATGGTGTATATATAAGTCCTCACTTAATATCAATGATAGGTCCTTGGAAACTGTGACTTTATGGAAGACAGTGTATAACAAAACTAATTTTACCATAGGCTAATTGATAGAAACAAGTGTTAAGTTCCTTTGGTATATTTGTGGTCACAAGAACATCACCAAACTCGTAAATAAAGACTCAAAACAAACATTGAAATAAATATGAGCTATAGATACATTTAAGAAAGATTAATAAAAACAAGTAAGGTAATTATTTTCCAATCCACTCATTCCAGTCCAGAGTTGCAGGTGACTGGAACCTCTCCCGGCAGCTCAGGGCACAATGCAGGGACTATCCCTGGACAGGACACCCTTCCATTACAGGGTGTACTCACCCACACCCCCACACCCACGCTCACTCACACCGGGGCAGTTTAGACACACTAATTTACCTAATGTGCACATCTTTGGGGTGTGGGAGGAACCAGAGTACCTGGAAAAAACCCATGCAGACATGAGAGAACATGCAAACTCCATACAGACAGTGGCCCTGGCTGGAAATTGATTTTTTTTCTCATCAATGTTATAACGTTATTCAGGGACCTACTGTAATTTTTTGTATGTTTTTGAGTTCTGTTTGCTAATGTTTTATTAAGGGTTTTTACATCTGTGTTCATGATAGATATTGGTCTTTTGGTTGTTTGGCTTTTTTTTTTTTTTGGTACTGTCTTTGACTGGTTTTGGTATTAGATGAAAGATTGTAAACATCTTGAGGGAAGACAGTGATGATGATCACTAAGTCATGGAGTGGATGACTGGGGGTGTGGCAGTATCGGGAAGAATCCAGGGGAGACAAGGAATCCAGGGAAGGGAAATAGCGTTGTTGTCTGGAAATATTGTCGTGTGAGTGCCTGTAGGGCAGTGTACCAGAGCAGATTCAGTGAGGGCAGGGGATGCAGTCTGAATGTCAAGGGTGGAACAGCTAGTGTAGTTGGGTTACAGAGAATCGTAGTTGATATTGGTGTGGTAGGGCTGGAAATACATTGACTGTAGGGAAAAAATTAGTTGTAGGAGTGCTAGGAATTGAATAGTGGAGGTAGATCCTGGACCTGGAGGTGACCGGAGGAGACCCAGTAGAGAGATCAGTCTTGAGCAGGAAATTGAGCCTCTCTCTTGGGCTGCTGGGGAGGAGAAAGGGTTGGTATGGAGAGTGTGGGGTCCTTAGAAGTAATGTGAATGTCTGGGAATGCTTCCCCTTGTGCTTTGTTTAGGAGGAGGGGGATATTCCTGAGGCCAAAGGAATAATGGAACCAAAATGAGAGCAAGTACCCTGTGCTGACGTCTCTCTGGGCAGAGTTCTGATGGCAAGTCAGAGCTTTGTGTAGGTCCTTAGACCAGTTTTTTTTTTTTTTTTGGTTTGTATCTGTTTGTTCTTTTTGTTTTTGTTTTTGACAGACTGGTGAGGACCACAGTTAGGGCAAATCAGTGTGGAAACTCTTCAGTCATCCTCAAAAATGAGAAGTCATTGGAGGTCTTTTCTGCCCAGCCGCTGAGTCCATTTTGTCCAGCATTGACCATGAAAGGGCCTTTGGCTCCACCCTATGCTGAGCCAGAGAGCCACTGACCATCCAGTTTGTAATCGGCAGCTCATACTCTCCTGAACAATTCTGCATAGTCACTTCTGGAAAATAGGAGAAGGGAACACTTCCCGATTCATTTGGTGGTTCTGATACCAAAACCAGACAAGGACCAGTTTCCATCCCTGGCAGTCATTCCTCCTCCTGCCTTCACATGCTGGCTCTCAGGGGGCTGATTTCTGTTCTTGTCGCAGCTGCAGCCGCCTCCGCCAGGTTCAGAGCATCCTGACCCAGAGCAGCAAGTCTCGACCCGACGGGATCCTCTGCATCCTGGGTGAGTGTTTTTAACAAGATGGGACTCAGGGCTGGGGCACCTTGGCTTCAGTTCACAGGAAGATATTGATGATAGTATCATTGTGAGGTAAGCTGTGGGTTAATGCCCCCTGCTCTTGTTCCCCTGAAATTGGTTGCTGTTTCAATGAAGTGTGTGAGATATCAGTAAGACAGGGAGCTCATACCACAGAGCTGGCACTTTGTGCATATTACCTCATTTCTCCTCACATATTACAAGGGAGCAGTGCATATAATTTAAAAATTAAGGCAATACATGAGTAATAATAAACAGAACTACCTAACCATCCCAGATTCCCAGTCCCACTCCCCAGAGATAACATTGTCCACTGTATCTTTTTTTTTGTTAATGCAAATGGGAACATTTTATGCATATTGCTGTTATCCTAATTTTTAAAATTTTCACTTGATCATATTATCTTAGAATTTTTTAAATATCAAATTGACTACTAAATTAGTAGTAGTACCAACCTTTGGTGTCTCTGGGCCACACTGGAAGAACAGTTGTCTTGGCCCACACATTAAATACACAAACACTAATGAAAACTGATAGCAAAAAAAAAAAGGTTTTAAGTAAATTTACAATTTTGTGTTGGGTCACGTTCATAGCCATCCTGGGCCGCATGCAGCCGGAGGGCCCCAGGTGAACGCCCCTGGACTACTTAGATATAGAATACTACAGTGTTGCAGAAATTAATGTGTTTGAGCCTGGGCATAAAGGTGGAGGTAAAAAGTTAATAAAACTTCAGGACAGAACTTTATGTGAAGGGGAAGCAAGATATCAGTGAGGGGACTTGTATATTCTTAAACAGCTTCTGAGGTTTAGCGGATTCTTCTTTCTGGGTAATTAGAATTGTCATAACAACTTATTGTTGGTTGATTGGCTGAGTCTAGCTTTCTAACCCATGGAATACCCTTCAGAGCAACTCTGACTCCACTCACCTCCACTGAACATTTGTCATTTCATTATTATGGTGTAGGAAAGGTTCTAACTGATCTTCTGCCAACCTTCTGAAAACAGCTTGCTGCCACAATAATTGACATGTCGTGAACTGCACATATTTAAAGTTGCAGTGTGATAGGTTTTGACATGTGTGTGAAACTGCCACCACAATCAAGCTAGAGCACCTCTCCATTATCTCCGTGTTTCCTTGTGCCTCTTTGTAGGTTCTCCATTCTGCCCCTCCCCACCCCCAAACAGCTGGTGATATGCCTCCTGTCACTGCGCATTGGTGTGCATTTCCCTGAGTTATGTAAATGGGATCATACAGTATGTACTCTTTTTACCTGACCTCTTTCACTTAGCTTATTTATTTTGAGATTCATCCATATGTAGCATGCATCATGTAGTCATTCATTCTTTTGTATTGGTGATTAGTATTTATTGTATATATATACCAGTTTGTTTACCCTTTCAGCTGTTGCTGGATATTGGGTTTCTATTGTTTGCCTGTTACGGATAAAACTGCTATAAACATTTTATACAGAGTGGTTGTACCATTTTATATTCTTTCCAGCAGGTCATGAGAGTTCCACTTCTTTTATCCCCTCACCAACACTTGGCATGGTCAGTCTTTTTTTTAAAACAGTTTTAGGGCAATTTTGGTTTAGTTTATAATCCACTGCTCCTTGAAATTGTTCCAGCTTTAGCCATTTGGAGCTCTGCCAATTACAAGACAGCACAGAGTTCCCACGTACCCCTCACCAAATTTTGCAAATTATTAGCATCTTAAATTAATATGGTACATTTGTCACAATTAATGAATCGATGTTAACACATATTCATACTTTCTTCACATTTCCTTAGTTTTTACATAAAGTTCTTTTCTGTTCCAGGATCCCACCCAAGATACCACGTTGAATTAGTTGCCATGTCTTCTCAGGCTCGTATAGGCTGTGACAGTTTCTCAGACTTTCCTTATTGTTGACCTTGACAGTTTTCAGCAGTGCTAGTGAAGTATTTTGTAGCATGTTGCTCTATTGGGGTTCTTACATTTCCTGTGATTAGATTGGCATTAGCAGTTTTGGGGTGAAAGACCAGTAAAGTAATATGCCATTTTCATCATGTGATATCAAGGACACACACTATCAGCATGACTTTTCACTGTTTATAGTGACCTTGATCAGCTGGCTAAGATAGTGTTTCAGGTTCCGCACTGTGAAATGTTCTCCCCACCTGTCCTTTCATACTGTCCTCTTTGGAAGGAAGTCACTATGCAGCCCACTCTTTAAGGAGTCAGAAGTTATGCTCTTTCACCTCAAGGACGGGAGGATCTACCTAAATTATATGAAATTCTTCTGCATAAGAGATTTGTCTTCTCTTTTATTTATTTTTTTAAAGATTTTATTTATTTATTTTTAGAGAGGGGAAGGGAGGGTGGGAGAGAGGGGAGAAACATCCATGTGTGATTGCCTCTCGTGCTCCCCCTACTGGGGACCTGGCCTATAACCCAGGCATGTATGTGCCCTGACTGGGAATCAAACCAGCAACCCTTTGGTTTGCAAGCTGGCGCTCAATCCACTGAGCGACAGCAGCCAGGGCACCTTACTTTTATTTACTTATTCAATTATTTGTATCAGTATGGACTTATTGGTATTTATTTTAAAATTTGAGTTAAAAATCTAGTACTACATCATTTATATAGGGTAGGGGGAAAGTAGGTTTACAGTTGTGAGTATGCAAAACAGTTTCTTCGTGTATCATTATTTATTATTGTATTATTTTCCACAGGAACAACTGCAAACCTACTTTTGCCCCCACCCTGTACTTTGAGTTATAATCCCTTACTACTTCAAATTGTTTCAGCTTTAGCCATTTGGAGCTCTTTTAATTGGCTCCTATGTCTGTGTTCCTCCCTTTGATATACCCCTATCAAAGTTTTTTTGTTTGTTTATTTAGTATTTTTGTACATTCTGGAACTATAAGATGTTCCAGCCTTATTGTGCATATTTCCTGTCCTGGTCCTAAAATCAGCCATTTCTCTGAGGAGCTCTGGTTTCTTTAATGGAGAATAGGATTAGAAACCAAGATCTGGACACTGAGTGTGCTTATTGCTGCAGGGGTGTCATTGTTACTGGGCCACATCAGCTGACAGAGTAGGGACATATGCGTGTGTACATTAATTGGTGTGTATACACACACATCTGTAAATGTTATAAGTGCATTTGTATCTATATTAAGTTAAACATGAATTCATATTAATGCCTTCAGCTCTAACCCATTGCCAGATGGATCATTCCAGCCTCCTCCTCTTGTCTATCTATAAACTCCCATTCCACCAGTGAGAAACAAGGCACCTGCCATCTACCATCCATTTACTTGTTTAATTCCAGTGTACATGTGTAATAGCGTCAGATTTGTTACCCATAATGCCTCTGTGGGAATCAGCTTGATCAACTAGAGCACAGTGCTTACATATAGTTTCTTTTGCCTTTAATTTTACATAGTCACTTTAGTGTTAGCAATGTATGTGGCAATGTATGTAGCTGGAACCCTTAGAAGAGGACAGACTGAGACTAGGCCTGCCCTTTCAACCTTAGGCATTATGTAGGCCATTCCTGCTTTTGATTCTTTTTCCCCCCTCCCTTCACTGAAGGGTTGCAGGGAAAAGAACAGGGCTGTGCTGCTTTGATCTCGGCTGAGAAGGGAGGCCTCCCGTATCGGAAGTCTCCTGACCCAGGCAGTCCCTAGGCCCCTCTGGTCTGAATGACCGTTACTTTTCGCTTTTCACTGGTCTGATGTCCACTGGCAGTCCTTTTCCCCAGGCTCCAGCCATATTTCTATTCTTGGAGCTCTTCCCGCCTCCTTCCTCTTAGTCTCACATGGACAGCTGCCCCTGCAGATCCGTCTTGCCCAGAGCTGTAGATACCCAGGAACCAGGTAGTACATGTGTCTGTGGCATTGAAAGGCCATAGTGAAGGCAGTGTTATTTCACTGCCTTTTTATTTATCTCTGACTCAGCCCCTCGGGACCTTGAACTTCATGAGGGCCGTCTGTAGGCCCAGCACACACTCCAGCATCCCGCACAGATAGTGTTTGTGAAGTGATAGGTGTGTGTTGTTCCAGTCACTTGTCCTCTTCTTGTTTCAAACCACCTCGATCCTCCTTTATTTGACCCCACGTGTTTTGGTAAGGGTCTTTTTGAGAAGTGAATATTTTCCTGACACCAATTCCCATTCCAACTGAAAATATTCCAAAACCTTTAACCAGCCATGATAGGACTTGAATTAATAGTTTCTGGTTTCTTCTGTCCTCAATAATTGCTTTTTGGCAATTAACAGTTTCAGTTACCTGTGCTGTTTGACTGTCTCTTGAATCCGAGCAAGGGTGCTTGGTACTGAGGCCTGCTTCTTTCACAGAGAGTGACTTAGTGTGGTTTCTGGTACCGAACTGGCCTAAGCTGTCGCCTCTTACTTAACGTCAGGGTTTTGCTGAGCAGGGCAAGCTCTTGGGGCTCATTTGCTCCCCACAGTGGAGCACAGCTAATCAGAGCCTTCTTTGCCTTGCAGGAATCGATAGCAGGTACAATGAAGGCTGCAGAGAGCTGGCCAATTATCTTCTCTTTGGTTTGTACAATCAGAATGTCGGTGATTTTGAGAAAACGGGGTTTTCTGAAGAAGTTCTAGATGGTAAGTGCATTTTGGTAAACTCCATGTGAAAGAGTAATGGGTGGTTTATTTCATCAGATCTTTATTTCATAGTCTTCTTATGAAAAAGTATGATCAAATTTAAAATAGCCTGGAGCCCCAACAAATTTTTATTTTTTTTATTAATAAAAAACAACATTTCTTCTTTGCTGATATATCAAGTAATATGCTCTTGTAAGTTACCTGCTGGATAAGAGACTAGCAACAAGTAGTTTTCAGAATGGTTTGTTGGGTAAATCAGCTTTAGAGGAAAACTTAAACATCAGTGTTTGGCTTTGTATCTTCTCTGACAAGGTACTAGTTTTCCTCTGAATAGCCTGCTGCCTCTACATGCTGGGAGGGTTCAGATTATGTGCATTGTCCTGCAAAGCCACTTTCAGCTGTGGGTCAGGGATGAGCCTGCAGGATATTCCTACAAGGAAGACTTCATGTGGATCTTCAGTTTAGGAACAAAGGCTCTTTGTCCTGCTCTGTCTTTGGGAATTGTTTCCTGTGTGACTTTAATTCATGACGATGCCCATGACTACAATGAGGGCTTTCTGCTTACATTCCCTTTTCCTCAGCTCTGAGACACTCACCCTGTGTTGATGCTGCTGTGGCTGATGCCCAGGAGCTATCTCTGATATCACATACTTAGCATCAGGACTTGTCTGCCAGACGGGTCAGGAGACACAGGAATAGACAAATCAAATTGGACAAGAGACAGAAAGCTCTTGTGAAGCAGCTGGGGGACGCTTGAAAGGAAACATCTGATGTTGATACAATCTTGCTGTGTATATCTAGTACAGTGGCTCTCAGCTGGGGTTAGCTTTAGCCCCTAGGGGATATTTGCCAATAGTTGAAGACATTTTTGATTGTCACAACTGGGCAGAGTGGGTAGAGGCCAGGGATGCTGCTCAACATCCTACAAGGCACCGGACAGCACCCCCAAACAAAGAGTTATCTGGTCCAAACTGTCAGTAGTGCCGAGGTTGGGAAACTCTGGCCTAGTGTGTGTGAAAGTTCTTCTGTAGTAAAGTCCTTAATACTGTCTATCCTTAGGGATTGAGTAAAGATTTCTTTCTTACTCAGAAATGAAGAAAGAGGCTGAAATGATTCCTTTCATTAAATTTTTTTCAGTTTGAATTTAGTTTCAGATTTTGATCCTAAAAAATGTTTCTGTACACTGTACAGCATCTCCTGGTTTGGAAAGAATTCATCTTGGCACCTCATTTAGAAAGTTATAAAGACAGGTGCTTGTACTGGCCACACATTTCACAGCAGCCAAGGTTGATAAGGACGTTATGGTACTGAAATTGAGGAAATAGCTTAAATCCTCAAAGGAGTGTTTTTTTGTTTTGTTTTGTTTTTTGCTGATCTTGTCTATCCTGTCACCTGGCACAATGGGTGCTTATACAATGAGCATTTTCTTCAAAATTAGTAACTTCATATTTTAAATTCAAGTAGTTGGAAAGCTGAGGTCAGCAGGTTTATGCTCCTACATTTCAGTCTCTAATTATATGAAAGGAAAAGAGGCCAACATGAAGGAATCATTTTTAAAAGAAACTTTTAAAGTAGTTGACATCTTTATCCAGTTCTCTTACGCTTGCTGCTTTTACCTATTAAACATTGCACCCTATTAAACATTCTTCATCGTGATGACATCAGTCCTAAGAAATCCTGAGATTTCTTAATTAGGTTTAGTAGCTATCACCATATTTCTTTCATTGAATTCTTTGCAGTGTGTTACACGTTAGAATATGTGCTACACAGGAAGCCACAGGCTCTCCAAGTGACATCAAACTCTTCACCGCTCAGCAGGCGGTCCACCTGTGATTCAGGGCAGTGCTCTTTCAGAGGGCCTGGGCGAGGAAAACCAGCAGAGGAGAGGGGCCCCTTTCCCTCCCCCTGCCACCTTTTGACTCCAGGACTAGCCTGAGAGTCAGCGGTGAAGCTGCTCCATACTGTGCTCCCGAGAACACCTTGGGTCTGACCAGGTGTGCAGCTCAAAGTGGCTTACAAGGTCACCATCATGGAGCTTTATTTCAAGATGCCACCAGCTGTGTGGTCAACTGTGGTCAGCTTTCATTGGGCTTATGTTTTTGTACATTACGGTCCGTCACAGTGTATTAACGTGTTGGCATTGCCCTAACACTGCTGCCTCAGCCACCTCCTCCAGCAGCTTCCCTGGAGTCATCTCGTTCTTGGCTCTGCCTTCGGAGGAGCCGTGGAAAGGAGCCTCTGCTTTTCTTCCGGAAGTATGACTGCTCTTGTGCTCAGTATTCAGACTGCGTTAATAGTCCTGCCCTGTTCCATGGTTCTTCTTTTAGTTTATCTAAGTTTATTTGCATTCTTGGGATTGTTTTATTTCACTACTCATAGATGGTTAATCCCTATATTTGTGAGTTGCTGATCTATTTATGGAAGCCCTGTCCACCTGCCTGTACTTCCTCCCTCCCGACCTTTCCTGTGTACAGAGTTCACCCCTGTACACAGTCACCCTTTCCGGAGCCAGCAGTGTCCCTTGAGTCAGACGAGCCAGCAGCCAACAGCTTCAGACACTGACGCCTGTAAGAGAACTAGTCACTGGCTGTATTCGGTGCCGTTTTCCGGCCTCACTTGCTTTAGACTATGGAGTTTCCATTTCGAATTCACCTCTGCAGTGAAGTGCAGAGCAGAGTTTTGTCCCGCAGATTCCACTGTGCTGCACTTTGCAAAACACTCCGAAGGTTCTTTTTACCTCTCCTGTGCCTGCAGTGCCATCACTAGAGGGCCCCAGTGGTGGGAGCAGCACATGGGGACAAGGAAATGCTTGCTCTCCACACTTGAGTGTTCTTCAGTCATTTTGAAGCACATGGCTGAAAGAAAGAATTTTCAGTTTAGAGTTTTGTTACATTGTCTTTGAAGTAGTTTTAATGGTTTTACTAACTATGTGGGCAAAAGATGTCTAAAGAAAATGCTTTTGACAGTCTTGTGTTTTAATTTTGGTTTCCTTACAGATGTAATTATACTGATTAAATCAGATAGTGTCCATCTGTACTGTAATCCTGTGAACTATCGCTATCTCTCACCCTGTGTGGCGCATTGGAGGAATCTGCATTTCCACTGCATGACCGAAAATGAGGTGAGGAGACAGGATACAACAGGCACTTGGAGACACTCTAAGAATATTCTCCCAGAAAAGTGGGGATCTGGAATAGGAGTCCCCTAAAAACATCAAATTGCAGAATGCGGTTACACCAAAAAGTTATTTAAGTGGAATATTCATATTTCATTATGCGGCTACCTTTTAGATAAATTGTATGCCTGAAGGAGACAGAAGGGACTCTTCAAACTGGAACCTAGTATAGGCTTGTGAACATGCCTTCCTGTCCTGCTTTGTCACCAGCCTGCACACACTGTCTTGGGGGACTAGTGCCTATGCACCACCCCAGGAGAACTGGATAAGCTTTGTGACATTTCCGTGTTTGGATTTCTTGGTATCTGTTTCTGTTTCCTTTGAGCTATTTCAAGGATTTGGCTGGCAATCAAGTTGGGATTTGAGATTTAGGATTTCATGGAAAATGTGACCTGATGTGGGTCAAGAACCTTTCTTTCCATGTGAGCATTTGTGGGATTTTTGAGGACAAGTTTTCTTTCTCTCTCTCCCCCGCCCCCCCCCCCTCTCTCTCTCTCTCTCTCTCGCATTTAGGTGTGTGGTCCATTTTGAGTTGATTTGTGTGTGGTATGAGGTAAGGGAATGAGAGTGTTTCTGACCAGCAAACAAAGTGTTGGCATTGGAAACACCCTCCTGGGTGCAGTCTTTTATAAATGTTTTTTGAGGCAATTCTGACGAAATGCAGGGAAAACATGGGAGTTTTGCATGATGTCTTGCCAGAGCCTGTTTTCCTTTCATTTTCCCTTTTTAGTATGAAGATGAGGAAGCTGCAGAAGAATTTAAAATTGCCAGCTTTGTGGACATGGTTCGAGACTGTAGCAGAATTGGCATTCCTTATAGCTCCCAAGGTGAGTGAGCGGCATGAGCCATTTTAACGTTGCTGGGATGGTGTGTGAATCACATGCCCCTCTTCTCCTTTCACTGGAGGCATTCAGCTGGGAAACCCACTGATCTGTTTTCACCGAGTCAGAGGCCGAGTCAGAGGCCGAAGCAGAAAGGAATTTGGGAACTTTCCTATGCCCCTTGTATTCATAACCAGAGTTTCTGCAGCAACAAAGCAGGCCACCTACAGTCAGCTAGAAGAACTGATAAGGCATTTACCACTGTTGCCATCTCGTCTGTATCCCCCAGTGTGGGTGGGGTGTAGATGTGAGGCCTCTTGCTAATAAGAAATAGTAATTGGGTAGCTGTTAAAAATATGCTGACAGTAATGCTAAAAAATTATGGGTAACAATATAGGGAAAAAATCAACAAGTTTAACAGGGTTAACATCTTATTTGAAAAAAAAATCTTTGCACATTGAAGATGCTGTTATAAGACAGGAAAATTTTTGATTTGGCAATTTTCTCTTAAAGAAGTTGTTTGGATATGTTTCTTAAGGGAGAGGAGCCAAGTTTGGGTCTGTTAATAATTATATCCACTAACTGATGCAAGTCAGATGTAATAGGCCACTATTTATTTATTTATTTATTTATTCATTTATTTATTTACAAAACCAGAATGGGAAAATATACTATAGAGAAACCTGAATTTATGTAACTTGTTTATGGTTTGAGTTTTCCTCAGCTTTCACTTTTATTTCTAGTGTTAATATATAATCATTTTATCCATTTTGATTTTATTTTGCTAGATGAGGCTGTGCTGAGAAAAGATGCCTGTCTTTTAGACATTAGATCAGGTTTAGACGGTTACATCCAGGTGGTATCTGATACATGTTGTTGTATTTGATTCCTCTAGGTCACTTGCAGATATTTGATATGTTTGTAGTGGAGAAGTGGCCAATTGTACAGGCCTTTGCACTTGAGGGCATTGGAGGGGATGGATTTTTTACCATGAAATATGAGGTAGGTATAAAAAGCAGTATGCTTGGTGTGCATCATTATAATACTCTGAAAAGCTGTCAGTGATCTCTCGAAGGCATGGAGCAAGTTTAAACACCATTAAGGCCCTGGCCGGTGTAGCTCAGTGGATTGAGCACAGGCTGCGAACCAAAGGGTCGCCGGTTCAATTCCCAGCCAGGGCACATGCCTGGGTTGTGGGCCAGGTCCCCAGTGGGGGCCATGTGAGAGGCAACCACACATTGATGTTTCTCTCCCTCTCTTTCTCCCTCCCTTCCCCTCTCTCTCTTAAAAAAAAAGATTATTAAGTATAGAATAAGAGGGACCTTTGGAAGCAAGGCCCAGGGCTAATTCCCACCCTCCTGAGAAGTAGCAGTGTCCCTAGTAAATGAATGGAGGTTTGCCTGGCAGACTCTGTAATGTGGAGGAGCATAGGTTGTAGGGAGGTGCTGAAGAGAAGCATACCACTGAACTCCACTTTTCCTGCTCCAAAACCACAGTGTTCTTACATTGACTACTGGTCACAGAGCATCAGCAGGCTGTGGGACCTGCCCCTGAGGGGAGGTTATGCTCTCCAATTTAGAAGAGTAGGAGCTGGAATGGAGAGACAGGCCACAGGAGATAGAGACAGTTTAACATTTTCAGTCATAATGATAATACTTATTGTTAATTATATAAACTGGGCATTTATTAGAGTGCCTTCTATATGTCAGGCACTGTCCTAAGCACTTTATATGAATTGACTTTTAATTTTTACAATAACTCTCTGAAATGGTTACTATTGTAATGCATATTTTACAAAGAGGCCAAATGAACTTTCCAAAGTCACAGAGCCAGTAGCCAATAAGCGGTGGCAGCGCTGGGGTCCAGTCCAGAGAGTCCGGCTACAGTGCCTGTGCTCCTGATGCCTGTCCTGCTGCCACATGAGCATTGGAGAGCGATGCACTAGGAGGCTGCGTGATTCATGCAGCCTGGATGAGGCAGCCCTCCGGCTCCTGCCTTAAGGTACATCACACCATGAAGTCATAACCAGAAGGAATAGATCCCCTTCCAAAAAACCTTCACAAGGCAGTGTAGATCTTTGCTGTGGGATGGTGGTTTTAGAGGGTAGGATGTGCAATGAGGAGGAAACAGCACCCATCATATAGTAAGAGCAGGGGAGGTGGGACAGGAGGGGCAGGGAAGGTAGAAAAGGATCTCAAGATCCCTTTCTGACATCCTGTTCTTCTCTGTAGCTGCTAATTCTCATTCTCTCAAATATTTTCCTTTGTTTCCGCCTCATTCCCCACTACAAACCCCCACTTTCAGTTCTCTCCCTTATTACCCTATCCATCCTAGTCTTTTAGGGTATGGAGCAGTTTGGCTTACTGATCAGCCCTGTCATTCTTTTCTCTAGTCCACTCTGGTTCACCTATCAAAGGCCTGATAGAAAGGTTCTTACCTCCTTGGAAGACTAAGAGAAGGAACACAGCTATTTATAATTTTATTTTTTTAACTTCTATTGTATTGCATGGCCATACCCAGAAGAAAGTTATTAATTCAAAGGATGTTTTGTCCCTGATGTAGTAGATACCAGAATGAGAAAGCAAGCCCAAACCCACATAGCATTTACTTGGTACTCGGGCTAGGCCAAACTGAGTTATGGATATAGAGAACTCTTCCTGGGAAGCGGTTCAGGGAAGTTCCTCTACTATAGCTTTCCCTGCCTCCAGCTTCTTTCTTCTTATTCTCCAGCTGCTGGAACTGTGACCTGGTAATATAAATTTGCATCAACTAGCTCCCCAAGGGGAGGATCCTAATAGCGAACTTCTGAGTAATGAGAGTAACCATTTACCTTTTTTATGGGCAAACATGAGACCTTTGTAGTGAAAGGTAGAAGAAGACTTATGAAAAGATTCAATAAATATAAGAAAGAGACCATAGCATATCAGATGCTTCGACAGATCAGCATGCTTTTTAAACAGATTTCTCTAGGAAATAAAATAAAAATTGAGAAAAATACCTTTTTTATGTCTTTAAAGTATAGAGTTTGTATAAAGAGAAATGAGATATGGTAGGTAGGGCAAGCAAATTAAAAAGGGAGATGGATGACATACAGGGAAAGATTGTAATAAGTCTCAAAATTCATTAATACAGTTAAAATTTAAATTTAAAAAGAAATCAAATCCAGGAACTCATACAAAAATCTAATCAGTTGATACACTTGAAAAGCTGTTTCAGAATACAGAGTAAGGGGCTGAATAGATTAAATCAGTGAGAAGGAGGAAGATAAAATGGGGGATAAAGAGTGGAAATTGGTGGTATTGAAAATGAAGAGATTAGTTGAAAGTTGTTATGTAATAGTCTGTGCCTCCCCCTCACTCACACTGTTCCCCAAGTGACAGACAGCCAGGCATTCACCACCTGTCACCTCCACCCTCAGGAAACCAAGGAACAGAGGTGAGGAGCAGGGGTTCTCTAAAGAAATTGAAAAACAAGACAAAAAAATAGAACTCATTGGCTAGTATAGCTTTTGTTGCCTCAGAGTAAAGCCCTGTACATTTTGACATTTAGAATATAACTGGGTAGGGATCCTGGAGTAACAGCCTCCTGACTGTCTGCTTTCCTCTTAAAAAACTTCCTGGTAGTTGGCAAATTCTGTAGAAAGCATAAAGCTTCCCATCAGCCTTTCCATTTGAAAATACAAGTAGGCTGCCAAAGATCATGAGACATTTGATTAAATACCTGTAACTTAAAAAAGAAAAAGTCATGATTAAAAAATGAAGGACTGATTGGATAAGACCCAAAGGTAATTTAACACATACAAGAAGACTTAAAACACGAATCCTTCATTGGATGCCCAGAATAATGTAAGATTTTTGGCAACCATAGAACAGGTGTTATGTTGTGATAAATGAATGTAAGGAAAATAGCTCTGGAAAATTATAATCGATAGAATCAATAGAGGAGTTGGAAGGTAAAGCTAGGGAAATCTATACAAATGTAGAATAATAAAATCAAGGAGGTAGAAAATATGAGGAAGAATTAAGACACGGATGACTGATCCGTGAAGTCCAATATCCAGCCAAGTGTAAGTTCCGGAAAGCTAGAACAGAGATGCCAGCAGAGAGGAAACATGTTTAAAAAGAACAACACATCTTTCCAGTGATAAAGAGAAAGCAATGCTTTTGAATGGGAGGAAAAAACTTAGATCTATCTCTGCCATTTTTGAACATTAAAGATGAATGAATGCCATAAAATGCTTCCAGTGAGAAAAAAATAAATCACCTACAATAAGAAACAGGAACTGGATCCTCCTTCCCCAAACAAAACCAACAGCAACAACAACAATAACAAAACGTCCACTGAGCAAACTATGAGGAGCAGTAGTTTCAAAACACTAGATGTGCGGCAATGAGGATAATGATTCCCTGGAGGATAGAAGTGAACAGCATGAGCCCTACGATTGCCCTATGATTGCCCTTTGATTGCCCTAGCTTACTTACTCTGAGAAAATTTCCAGGCCATGTAACCAGAGGAAGGGGGTACCCAGGTGGATCCCAGTGTACTTCCTGAGTTGAGAGTCTGGTGAGACCATGGAAGCTAGAGTAATAAAGAACAAAGTACTGCCCAGAGACAGAACTTCAAGATCTACCAAGATTCCCCTGCCTCCCACCCATTCCAGATATTCAACAGATTATTGATCACTGCATCCACGCCTGAGGTAACTACCAAAGGTGTGGTGGGTGGGGACTAGGAAAGTGTTCAAGAACAGTGCCTGATGCATGCTGAGACCTGGGAGTGCCTAGTCCCCCCTGTTAGACTGAACACTGAACCCGTAATTCACAGGGCACTGGGTAGGGTCCTCAGGAGGGTTTTACCTTGGTAATGGTAAAATTAGCCCTAGATGGAGCACCACTGTAGACCCTCTGAAAAAACAAAACAAAACAAAAGACCTGAAAGGATCAGCCTGTTTGCAGGTAACTTAAATGCATCACAGAAGTAAGCTCAAGAATATTTACAGGAATACAAAAATACCTAGCACCCAACAAGGTAAAATTCACAATGTCTGGCATCCAAAGATTGTCAGGTTTACAAAGAAGCAGGAAAACGTGACTGATAACGAGGGACTCAGTCAGTGAAAATTGACCTGGAACTAACAGAAATATTAGACATTGCAGACAGGGACATTAAAACAGTTATTCCAGCTTTATTTCATATGTTCAAAAAGCCAAAGGAAAGATTGAACATGTTAAACAAAGACAGGAAAAAAATTAAAAAGACCCAAATTGAAGTTTAGGATTGATTTTTGTTTTAATTAAACAAGTGAAAAAAATGGAGCTGTTGGTAGCTCTAGGAAAAACAAAATTTGTTCATGAAAGCAAATGGTACTATTAGTATGTACTTGGTCTGCAATAAATATATATGGTGTTAATATAAATAGTAATTACAAGTACAACCAAAAATCACAGTATAGTATTAGATGATGTTAGTGTGTGTGTGTCTGTGTGTATAGAGAAAAGTGTGGGAATGGTTATGGTTGTAGAAGAGCTCTTTGCCATAAGCCAGTATTTAATTTCTAAATTGGTAAGTCAGAAAGCAGTGATATGTTATAACAAAATATGGAGGTAACTACCAGAAGAAAATGTTAAAAGACTTGTAAGTGGTTGCCCCTGAGAAGTGAGAATAGTGGATTTTTGTGAAAGTTGGGAGTAGGGGAATAAATTCTTATTACAAGACTTTAGTACTGTGTGATATTTTTTTAAAAATCATGAGCATGTATTATTTTCATTAAAATTTTATTTTAAAGGCAAAAAAGTATATCTGTGTATGTGTATGTGCATGTGTATGTATGTAGATAAATATTTATATGCCCATCATTGAAGATATTTAAAAATGTACTAAAGTTTCTGAAAAGATAGTTTCCTTGAATGGGATAGCATTTATTAATGTGTATAGGTTCTATTGTAATTGATAAAAATTTCATTATTCTGATGACTGACTTCTCAACAAAGTGGTCATTTCTGGACATCAAAAATAATTCCTGCTGCCCTGATGTATTGACTCTGTCATTCTGCTTTTTGCCCTTGTGTTGCAGCTGCAGGACGTGAGTTTGAATCTATGGAATGTCTACAGTAAGATGGATCCTGTGTCTCTGGAGAGTTTGCTTTCAGAAGTAAGAAGCCAAACTTTATTTTACTTACAAATACTGCAACTACCTCACTTATCTACATAGTGTATGTAACTTGAAGAAATGCAGGATATATTTAGGTTACTGTAGTCAAAAAATTGAGCCATTTCTTCTCTGATTATTGTCTTGAACTCCGTGAAGGTAGAAGGGGACCTGGAAAAGTGATACTACCTCTTCCACAATGAGGAAACCTCACCTGAGGTGAGACCAAGGCCGCCGGCCTGGTCCAAGGTTTAGGCTTTCATCTAAAGACATTCTTTCTGCTGGGCTGGAAAAACAATACAGAGGGTGTCTTTTTGCACTCATTCTCTGCTGTGGAAATATTAAAAAAAAGTTGGGGTGCGGCTTAAAGGAATCAAGGATTAAAGAATGGCTTAGCAAACTTTTTCTGTATAAGACTAAATAGTAATGTTTTAAGTTTTGTGTGCCCTGAGAGCGGCCGCAGACAATGCTTAAAAAAGTGGGTGTGGCTGTGTCACAAGGAAATTTTATTATAAAAATACGTGGCCTGCCCACAGGCCATAACTTGCCAACTCCTGGATTAGAGAGTCAGGCATAAATTTTTCATCTGAACTTTGAAGGATATATTTAGGTTGGGAAGAGAAACTTGCAGTGACGGAGCAACAAACAAACAAAAACTAAGAAATAGTACACTGGTTAAACAGCTCACTAGTGTCTCTTAGTGGTCATGGATAGAGATGCGTGGAAATAGAACAGCTTGTAGCTTTTAAATGAAATTAGCTGTAATATCAAGGCCCCTGCAAAATGAAAACTACACACCAGTCTCACTTACAAACATTAATGCCTGAATTTTAAGTAAAACATTAGCAAACAAAACCTAATATCATGTTAAATGAAACTTCCTAAATAAAATGCCATTAGTTGAAAAAAAAAAAAGAAAGAGAGAAAGAGAAAAGTAGCTTAGGAGTTTCTGAAAGTATCTGAGACCCATGTCCCCCTGGCATGCAGTGCCTTCGATGTGTAGGTCACACGTGGAGGCGAGACATAGTGTTGTAGTTTTGAGAACATCTTGAGCATCTCTGGAGTCAGTGCAGAGTGACCACTGAGGAGAACATTTTTAATTGCGACATCTTCAGTTGCAACAGTGACAACCACCATGGGCGGAATATTAAGCCCTTTCTTGGCTTTCTAACTTCCTGTGAGCTCGGTATTCTTAGGTGGTATCATGAAAAAGTGGAAGGAAGCTCTTTTTGCATCTAACAGTGTACTTCTTGTCTATCCATAAGAGTGAAGGTTCAGAGCCCGATTTAATTTTATTTAGAAATAATAAAGTAAGATGATAATGTCTTGGACCAAAATGTGGCTGAGCACATTTGTACCCACTACATTACAGAGCACTCTTAGAAATCAGTAAGAAAAACACAACAATGAGAACTAGGTGACAGCAGGGATTGGCTATTTACAAAATGAGAAATAAAAATGACCTTAGTTTTCCACTCCCAATTAGGGAGATGGAAAGTCAAAAGAAATTATTGCTGTCACCCTAACAACCAAAAACAGTCTGAATACACAACAAAATAATAGTTTAAAAATAAAACCATTACAGAGATGAAGATGCTAAGAAAGCTAAAAGAACTCAGTTCCAGAAAATGTAGGGCCCTTCATAGAATGCTTATCTAATTTCTGGTGGAGCAGCAGAAGGAAGAGGAATCCACCGTATTCAGGAATAAGTAGAAATCAGCTGACCTTTAAAAGAGCTATGTGGGGTGAGTCAGCACCTACTCATCGACTGTATCCCATAGGCCTTTACAAGGGCTAAGGGTAGTCATCAAAGGCTAGGAGCCAGGCAGGAAAGCTGAAAACCATCCCCCCTAAGGCACTTAACATTCAGCTATCACCTGGATTAGAGCAAAAAAACAACCCTTTGGAGGCATTGCAGGTATTTACAAAGCATAAGTAGCTGCCCTCTTAAGGCAGGGGGTAAAGCAGGAAGAAAGAGAAGGATCCCCTTATATAGAGCCGAGGGGACTGGAGAGCTAAGAGAACTCCTTAGCATCAAAAAAAACTGGTAGCCAGCTTGTAAAGCAGGGATAGATAGTCCATGATTCACAAAGCTTGTGGCTCAGCTGTAAAGCAGAGATTTCCAGAATCTGGCCAGTGCTCTGAGCAAAGTCTCTACTGAAGGTCATACCTACCCTCAAATTCTTTTAATTTAGTGATAAACCAAATCAAACTACAAATGCAGTAAGATCCAGATCCAGGTCAATTATTATATCAATTTGCTTAGATCCTTATGGTATTGGGCTAACAAAAGAAAGGGTGTGCCCTTTCCTAGAGGTAAAATAGTATTTACTTCAGTTTTTACTGTACTTTTACGCCAAATATGTGACATATGATTGAAAAATTATAAAGCATGGGCTTCCGGCCAAGATGGAGGCATAGGTAGACGCACTGTGCCTCCTCGCACAACCAAGATAGGGACAACAACAATATAGAAACAAAATAACAACCAGAACTGACAGAAAATTGAAGTTTATGGAAGTCGGACAACCAAGGACTTAAAAATAGACACTTTCATCCAGACCGGTAGGAAGGGCGGAGTCCGGCTGGGTGAGGGACACAGAGCGGAGAGCTGAGCACACAGGGCGGCGCGCAAGTCTGCAGCAGGCGGACCCTGGGCGCAGAATCAGCAGTGGCTGGTGGGCCCCAGCCAGGGGGTGGTGACTGGCAGACCTAGCAGACCCTGGGCACACAAGCAGCGGTGGCTGGTGGGCCCCGGCCAGGGGGTGGCGACCAGCAGACCCAGCAAGGCGGACATTGTGAAGCAAGGCACTGTGCCCAACTCAGGGTCCCAGCACCGGGAAATACAGCTTTCGGTCACTGACTGAAAAGGAAGGTCCCACGGGGTGCACAGGCCCACCCACACCGGAATTGGTGCCAGAGGGCCCCGGTCGGCTTGCAGAAAGTGGCGGAAGGGTCTGGGGTCCTGCAGAGGGTGGAGTGGACGCCATTGTTCCTTCTCGGACCCTGTCCCCACATACAGCATCACAACCCTGCGACTGGGGTGCCCCGCCCAGGTGAACTCCTAAGGCCCCGCCCCTCACTACAGGAGCTCAACAAGTACAACAAACAAAACAAAACAAAACAAAAAACAGCAAAAAGATGGCTCAAACAGAAGAAGAATGGAAAGCCCCAGAACCCATCCTTTTAAGCAACGAAGAGATAGCCAACCTATCAGATGCACAGTTCAAAGCACTGGTTATCAAGATACTCACAGAATTGGCTGATTTTGGTCACAAACTAGCTGAAAAAATGCAGGCTACAGTAAATTTAATGA
>CM052547.1:70735497-70760202 GCA_028533065.1 Trachops cirrhosus
CTTATTTGAACAAATAATAAAGGAGAACTTCCCCAATCTGGCAAAGGAAATAGACTTCCAGGAAGTCCAGGAAGCTCAGAGAGTCCCAAAGAAGTTGGATCCAAGGAGGAACACACCAAGGCATATCATAATTATATTAGCCAAGGTAAAAATGAAAGAGTGAATCCTAGAAGCAGCAAGAGATAAGGGGATAGTAACCTACAAAGTAGTTCCCATCAGATTGTCAGCTGATTTCTCAAAAGAGACCTTACAGGCAAGAAGGGGCTGGAAAGAAGTATTCCAAGTCATGAAAGACAAGGACCTATATCCAAGATTGCTCAATCCAGCAAAGCTTTCCTTTAGAATGGAAGGGCAGATCAAGTGCTTCGCAGATAAGGTCAAGTGAAAGGAGTTCATCATCACCAAGCTCTTATTTTATGAAATGTTAAAGGGACCTATCTAAGAAAAAGAAGGTTAAAAACATGTACAGTAAAACTACAGCAAACTCACAATTATTAACAACCACACCTGAAACAAAAACCAGAAGAAACTAAGCAAACAACTAGAACAGGAACAGAACCACAGATATGGAGATCACATGGAGGGTTAGCAACAGGGGAGTGGGAGGAAGAGAGACAGGGGAAAGGTACAGAGAATAAGTAGCATGGATGGTAGATAGAAAATAGACAGGGGGAGGGTAAGAATAGTATGGGAAATGTAGAAGCTAAAGAACTTAGGACACATGGACATGAACTAAAGGGGGGGAATGTGGGTGGGAGAGGGTGTTCAGGGTGGAGGAGAATGAAGGGGGGATAATAGGACAACTGTAATAGCATAATCAATAAAATACATTTTTAAAAAAAGCAAGAGGAAAGGAGAGAGTTACCTGCAAAGGAGTTCCCATAAGACTGTCAGCTGGTTTCTCAAAAGCAACCTTACAGGCAAGAAGGGGCTGGAAAGAAGTATTCCAAGTCAGGAAAGGCAAGAACCTATCTCCAAGATTACTCTATTCAGCAAAGCTTTCATTTAGAATGGAAGGGCAGATAAAGTGCTTCCCACACAAGGTCAAGTTAAAGGAGTTCATCATCGCCAAGCCCTTATTATGTGAAATGTTAAAGGGACTTGTCTAAGAAATAGAAATAGAAGGTCAAAAACTATGAACAGTAAAATGACAACAAATTCACAACTATCGACAACTTAACCTAAAAAAAAAAAAACTAAGTGAACAACTAGAACAGGAACGTAATCAGAGGAATGGAGATCACATGGAGGGTTTTCATTGGGAAGGAGGAAGGGAAGAAGGGGGAAAGGTACAGGGAATAAGAAGCATAATTAACAGGCATAAAATAGACGGGGAGAAGTTAAAAATGGTATAGGAAACAATGAAGTCAAAGAAGTTATATGTACAACCCATGGACATGAACTAAGGAGGGGGAATGCTGGAGGGTTGAGGGGTGCGGGGCGGAGGGGGGATAAAGGGGATAATTGGGAAACTGTAATAGCATAATCAATAAAGTATACTTTTAAAAATGGAAAAAATGCCAAAGAATATGGAAGAAAAGACAACATGCACGAAGAGATGAGGAATTTCATCAGAGACCTGAAAACTATAAATAGAAACACATGGAAAAGCTAGAAATTGAAAATACTATATAAGAAATGAAGAGTGTATTACATTGATTTAGTAGCAGACTAGACAGCAATGAAGAAAAGTTTGGTGAACTTGAAGATAAGTGAACAGAAAGTTTCTAAACTGAAGGACGAAGAGAAAGCAAGGGGAGTGGAAAAGAGCATCCAGTATCTGTCAAACAATGTCAAATGATCTAACATAGCGTATATGGAGTCCCAGAAAGAGAGTAGAGAGAAAATAGGGCAGGGAATTTGAGTTGATAATGCCCAAGAACTTTCCAAATTGGT
Organism: Trachops cirrhosus; assembly: GCA_028533065.1. Taxonomy (NCBI): domain Eukaryota; kingdom Metazoa; phylum Chordata; class Mammalia; order Chiroptera; family Phyllostomidae; genus Trachops; species Trachops cirrhosus. Next base: position 70,737,394 of record CM052547.1, read on the forward strand.
GGAATACTTCAATTCACAGATCCAAGAAGCTCAGTGAACCACAAGTAGGATAAAGTAAACATGTATAAAAATGACTTAAGAATCTGTTCGTGGATCTCTTGTGGTGACTCTACAAATGTTAATAAAATACAAGTCCAACAACCAAAAGGAATTAAATGCAATTCCAGTCATTACTGTGTCTTTAAAAATTACTTACAAGGGAGCCTGCTCATACTTATATTATTTCTTAAAACTGTGTTTTCTTCTCCCTTCTCTTGCTTCATAGCCTTCAAACTTCTCTAAAACCCCTTGTTTTCTACACCATCAAAATACTTTTTCTGTTCATACGTGTTTTTCCTTTGCCAAGACCTGTAATCTTACAGCCAGAATTGACATCTAGGCTTTGATTCTTGTTGGCCAGTCGCTGTTGGCAGCCCTTCGATGGCCAGAGAACCTACAGCTCCAGCTCCATGCCTCTTTGTCGGGTGGCACGGAGCCAGAATACAGTCTCCTCTGAGATTTGATTTAGAAACACATTCAAAACATGTTTAGTGAGAAAAGTAAAAAAGCAGAGTATATTTTCATCTTTGTAAAACATTTTGTGTTTCTGTGTCTTAGAAATTTCAAGTGATAGTCCTAGTGGTCTTTTTATTACATTACTTATTTTCATTTTCTCATTATTACTGCATTATGTAATTCTTTAAAAAATAATTTTAAATATTGAAATTGAGCTTCCGTTCCCCTCTGAGCACCCAAGAGCTGCCGCTGCCAATGCCAGCCTAGGGCTGAGTTCTGTCTGAAGTTCGGCATCCTTCCCCACTGGCCACGAGCCAGGGCATACTGAGTGTTTCTTGGGGTTTTCAGACCTTTGCTGCTTATCTGACCTTGATATCTATCTGGGCCTGTCTTCTGGATTTGACCTGGAGGAGTCGGAGCAGATAGACTTTCCCTTCTTCATCATGAGATTCAACTGACCCGTTCCACGTACACACGCAGTATCCATTTCCACAAATGCACTGTTAGTGCTGGGGAAAATTAGAGAATAGTGTGTCTGGTGGAAAGCACACAGGCTCTGGGTGTCTCTTACCAAGATATATTTCCTCTTTTGCTGCTGGATAGTGTTGCATCCTCAGACAGGTCAGTTTACTGTTCAGTGCTTCAGTCCCCTGTCTGTAGAGTGATCTATAAAGTGGGCATTGGGAAGAATATCAGAAAGAACATATATGTATATGAACCACATATAATGCTAATTATTTGGATGTGAGGAAGAATATATATATGGATTATATATATATGTATATATAGGAAGAATACATACACACACATATATAGGAAGAATGCATACACACACACACATATAGGAAGAATACATATCCTATATATATATACACACACACACACACATATATAGGAAGAATATAACATCCATATATATACACATATATATGTGTATATATATGAATGTTAGGACGAATATGTGTGTGTGTATTAACCATATATAATTCTAGTTATTTTTAGTATGAAAATGTATTGCATCTTCCATTTTAGTCATAGCATGGAGCTGAAAGTAGTATTAAACAGTTCATTCTACCTTATTCTGTAATTAGTACTGACACATCCATCTCCCTCAGGGAAGTTTTAAAGTTTTCTGGCAGCAAAGCGCCTGTCTTCTTCTCTGTGTCCCCAAAGTGCACAACGTTTTTCATGTAGAACGTAGTCAGAGAACGGCTACTGCTCAATTCCATAACTGCGTCTATGATAGACCCCACCAAGACGGGTATTGCCTGGTAGGCCATTGAAATGGAAACATACCTTTGAGCTTGTTTCTAAGTATAATTGAAAAAATAAAGTGTATTCTGTATTAATAGCTATATTGGTTCTTTTTGTTTTCTGAGATTTACAAAGTGAAGCATTCTGGTATTATCCAAGGGATTGGACAGAGCCGAGTGAGAAAAGCACAGACCCACACTAGGTTGGACAGCCTCAGATATGGCTTCCCTGAGGCCAGTGATGTGTATTATGGGTGTCAGAGAGCAGACAAATGTCACAATGTCAAGGGAGAGGCTCAGATGTTCTCAGCCAACTTGGGTTGGCTGACAGGCAGGCATTTGAGGGTCTGAGAGGTTAATTTCCTTGTGAGGTTACACAGCCAGGAAGAGGTAGAGCAAGGGTGCCAGCACAGGTATTTCTGAATCTAAACATACTTTCAGTGCTGAGTTGTAGTGGCGGCCAGCTGGAAATGGGAGGTGTACCTGGTACCAGAAGAGTTGAACATTGAAGGTCTGTGGTTAATTAGAATGTTGGCAGAGTGGCGAGTGTACTTCTCTCCAGAGTCCAGGAAGCCATGTGGGAGTAATCTAGTGCCAAGTGGAAAGACAGCCCTAGACCTAGGATCAGGGCCACTGATTAGACCTGATAGTAGTGGGTCTGGATCTTAAACCAGAAGGTCTGGTTAAGTAGGTCAGGGCACAGGCATGGTATGGCAAGACAGTCTGTCCCAGGCAATTGTAGATTGCTATATATTTGTATATATAAAATACTTATATAAAAGAAGGATGAAAGACTATTTTCCAAAATGTTATAATGTCCTTTATTTTCTGAGTTTTCTGTAATGATTGTAAGTTGTGTTTTTGTTTTTAAAGACTTTATTCAAATAACAAAGACTCAGAAAACAACATAAAACTAATATATAACCTAATAATTGTTATAAAGTAAAGCAACAGAAATGTACTAGCTACCCCAGAAGCTGTCCATCACCTCCTTTCTCTTACCCTAAGAATAACGTCATGAATTCTTTTTTCCTTCATAATCTAACTTTAAATTATATTTTATTGATTATGCTATTACAGTTGTCCCAGTTATCCCCCTTTGACCCCATCCACCCAGCAATCCCCACTCTCTCAGTCAGTCCCCACACCATTGCTCATGTCCATGGGTCATGCATATAAGTTCTTTGGCTACTCCATTTCCTATACTGTACTTTACATCCCCATGGCTATTCTGTAACTTCCTATTTGTACTTCTTAAGCCCCTCACCTCTTCACATTCCCCCACACTCCCCTCCTGTCTGGCAACCATTAAACCACTCTCTGTATCCATGATTCTGTTACCATTTTTGTTTGCTTAGTTTGTTTTTTAGATTCAATTGTTGATAAATTTGTATTTATTGCCATTTTATTGTTCATAGTTTTGATCTACTTTTTCTTAAATAAGTCCCTCTAACATTTCATATAATAATGGTTTGGTGATGGTGAACTCCTTATTTTTTTTCTTGTCTGGGAAGCTTTTTATCTGCCCTTTGATTCTAAATGTTATCTTTGCTGGGTAGAGCAATCTTGGCTGTAGGATCCTGCTTTTCATGACTTTGAATATTTCTTGCCAATCCCTTCTAGCCTGCAAAGTTTCTTTTGAGAAGTCAGCTGACAGTCTTATAGCAATTCCTCTGTCAGTAACTAACTTCTTTTCTCTTGCTGCTTTTAAGATTCTCTCTTTATCTTTAACCTTTGGCATTTTAATTATGATGTGCCTTGGAGTGGGCCTCTTTGCATCCATCTTGTTTAGGATTCTCTGTGCTTCCCGGACTTGCAAGTCTGTTTCCTTCATCAAATAAGGGAAGTTTTCTTTCATTATTTTTTCATATAGATTTCCAATTTCTCTTCTCTTTCTGGCACCCCTATGATGCAAATGTTGGAATGCTTGAAGTTGCCCCAGAGGCTGCTTACTTATTTTCCTGTTTTTGGATTCTTTTTTCTTCCTATTCTCATTGCTTTTTTTTTTTTCTTCCTTATGTTCCACATCATTGATTTGATTCTTGGCTTCATCCACTGTACTGTTGTTTCCCTGTAAATTGTTCTTCATTTCAATTAGTGTATCCTTCATTTCTGACAATATTTTTTATGCTGTTGAGGTACTCACTAAGTTCCTTGAGCATCCTTATAACCAGTGTTTTAAACTCTACATCTGATAGATTGAATTTTGTTTAGTTCTTTTTCTGGAGTTTTGTTCCATTATTTCATTTGGGCCATATTTCTTTGTCTATTCACTTTGGCAGCCTCCATATGTTTGTTTCTATGTATTAGGTAGAGGTGCTATGACTCCGTGTCTTGGTAGCCTAATGTAGTAGGTGTCCTGTAGAGTCCATTGGTACAGCTTTCCCTATCATCCAAGCTGGGAACTCGAGGAGTGCCCTTTGTGTGGGCTGAGCACAATCTCCTCTTGTAGTTGAGCCTTGGTTGCTATTGACAGGTCAATGGGAGGTATTTACCCAGGCCAGTCAGCTGCAAGGATGGGCTGTGACTACTGACCACTAACCTCTGCCATCCATGGAGGATCAGCTTTGCAGGGGCAGGGTAGTGGTGCTCCATTGTGGTCTGTAGCTGTCTAGTGGGTTTTCAGGCTCTGGGATTTCCCAGGTCATGCAGGCCAAGGTCAGCCCCCACCTGTGTTCTCCCTGAGACCACAGTGCCTGTTCTATAGAGCAATCTGAGATGGCTGCTACTTGTGCTGGGCTTGGAGATTCCCAGGTGAAACCAAACCACGAATCTAGACTGGTTGCTGTGTAGTGCCGTGCCTGGGGCCACTTAGCAAGAGGTAAGGGGTTTGGGGCTCACTGAGGTTGGTTGTTGCTTGTTTGAAAGGATTTAGGAAGTTGTCAAGCATGAGCCAAGACCAACCATTCATATAAAAAAGCCACTTTTAACAGCTGGATGTTGGGTAGTACAGAGTCTCAGAGGATTGATTTCCAGGGTAGGTCAAACAGTGTTAGCCAAGTTGATGGAGTCTCAGCTATGTCACCACCTGCCAGCTCTGTGGCCCTGTGGGGGGAGGGCTCAGAAAAGAGACAGTGGTCTCTGTCTTCCTTTCTGTCTGGGAGAAAGCTGTCCCCCAGCTCTTACCCTGAAGCCTGACACTGCAGTTCCTACCTGTATGTCACTGGTTCCCTTCAAGTTGCTACACAGGTGCTAGAGCTCAGAGGGAGCGAGTCTGAGTAAGTCCATGTGTGGGTTCTTTAAGAGAAACTGCTTGGGACTCCAGAATTTTCTCCCATCAACTCAATCCCCACTGGTTTTTGCAGTCAGAAGTTATAGCGACTTATCTTCCTGACATTGGAACCTTGGGTTGGGGGCCTGATGTGTGGCTGTGGTCTTCCCTCCCAACATATCCCTCCTGAGTTTTTAGCCACCACATGTGCTTGTGGGACCAGCCCTTTCTGCATCTCCACCCCTTTTACCTGTCTGGATGGATGTGGTTTCTTTAACTCTGTAGTTGTCAGACTTCTTTTCAACTCAAATTTCTGATGGTTCTGAGTGATGGTTGTTCTATAATTTAGTTGTAATTTTGATATGGTTGTGCAGGGAGGTGAGCTGTGTTTACCTATGCTGCTATCTTGACCAGAAGTCTGTTTACACTGTCATGAATTCTATGGTAATTACCTTCTTACTTTTCTTTGCATTTTTATCATTCACATGTGCTTCCATAAACATAGTTTAATTTTAGCCTTGCCTTGGAGTGTATTTTAGGTTTCTTTTAATCTGTAGGGTTCCCTTCCATCTCTGTTTCTCCCCACAGCTCTATTTGTTGAAGAAACCAGATCATTTGTCTTGTAGCCGTCCTCAGTGGGATTTTGTTGATTGCTTTCCTGTGATGTAATTTAACATTTTCCCTTGTCTTCTGCATTTCATGATTATTTCATGAAACTGAACTGATAATTCAGTTTCGAGGTTTAATCAATTTCAGACCTGGAATTAGTCATTTCTCTAGTAAGTTTTGATTTCTGTGAGTAGCAAATGGTGTTTTGGCACCACAATCTAGATGGTAGGAATTCTTATTGCTTCTGGTTTGGTCACTGTTTTTAGATATCTTCAGTGGACAAAGCTAGGAAACATCTTTCTTTCTCTCCTCTTCCCTCTCTCTTTCTCTCCCCTCCTCACTCTCTCCCTCCCTCCTTTCCTTCCTTCCTTCTGTCTCCCTTCCCTACTTCCTCCCTTCCACCTCCCTTCCTTTCCTCCCCACTTCCGTCTCCCTTCCCTTCCTCCTCACTCTCCCTCTCCCTGTATGCATGTGTATATATACATACCTGATTTTTTATCCTACATTATATATAAAACATACAGAAAACAATATCAGAACTGTTTTTTCACCTCCATGATTACTGAAAATAACTTTAGATACATGTATGTAATCTATATGCAATATACATATGTGTGTATACATAAATATACACACACATATATGTAAATAAAATATAGATCATTTGGGCAGCAAATAGTAAAGCCAATTGAGAATGCTGTTCACACTAAGTATACCTATGCAATGATCCCTTGTGCTTTATTTCTAGGGTCAGAAGTACAGTTAGTATGTAGCTAATACAGAGTCCACAGGTCTTGATGATTCCCTGAGATCCTGTCCCACCACCAACTTGCAAGCCACCCAGTCTGCTTCCAGTGGCTTTTCCATACGAATGGCCTTTCTTGACTCATGCTTCAGATTCTTCTAAAAATTCTCAAATAAGCAGCATCTGGCATCAGCATGTCCCATGCCTTCCACTAAATGGCCCCAGGCCCGGCATTAACAGCAGCCAGCTTTTGTTCATAGCTTGGTCCTCTTCTGGGCACTTCCAAGCCTAGCACAACTAGCAGCTATCTGCAGATCACTTTGTAGCTCATGCTGCGTGGTCCTAGGTAGAACCCAAGTGAAAGCTGACCTTGTCCTGCACTTCCCAGGAGGCCCCAGGGGCAGCAAACTTGGTAGACAGTTTCAGACCATATTGATGCACCATCCCAACCATCTCCACAAGTAACACACTCAAGGGTCATACTCAGGAAGCACCAGAGCCCTGTTGAAGTAAGTCCTGCCCTGTGGGGTTTCCCCTGCACAGCTGATTCTCCACAGTAGCCACAGCCAATCATTGCAGCTGATAGCCCTGGAAGTAAATACCTCTCGCTAATGTGCCAACAGCAATCAAGGCTCAACTACAACAGGAGTGTGTACACGGCCCTCATGGGGGCAGTGAGCAGAGATGCACCTAGAGCACCCAGCTTGGATCAACCGGGAGTCTGTGCCATTGGACCACACAGGACACCTACTACATGAGGCCCCTCTACCAAGCCCAGGAGACATAGCATCTCTACCTAATACACAGAAACACAGGGAGGCTCCCAAAATGAGACAAAGAAGCATGTGCCAGATGAAAGAACAGAACAAAACTCCAGAAAAAGAAGTAAACAAAATAGAGACAAGCAATCTATTGGATGGAGAGTACAAAACACTAGCTATAAGTATGTTTAATAAAAGGATGTTTAATTCTCCTCAGAATAGTCATGAGGAGAAGAGTAGGTGAGCTTAGAGAGAACTTCAACAGCATAAAAAAGGACATAGAAACCATAAAAAAAGAACCAATCAGAAATGAAGGAAGCACTAAGTGAAATGAATAATTTACATGGAATCAACAGTAGAGTAGATGAAAATGAGAAACAAAACAGTGATAAGGAATATAAGGAAGCAAAAACCACCCAATCAGAACAGCAAAAGAAAAAAGAACGCCTCAAAATGAGGATAGTGTAAGAAGCCTCTGGGACAACATCAAGCATATCAACATTTGCATCATAGGGGTGCTGGAAGGAGAAGAGAAAGCAAGAAATTGAAAACCTATTTGAGAAAATGACAAAAAAAACTTACCTAACCTGGTGAAGGAAATAGAAATCAAGTCCAGGAAGCCCAGAGAGCCCCAAACAAGATGAACCTGAAGAGGGTCAACTCCAAAACACATCGTAATTAAAGTGCACAAGGTTAAAGACAAAGAATTTAAAAATAGCAAAAGAAAAGCAGTTACCTAAGAGGGCACTCCTATAAGACTGTCAGCTGATTTCTCAACAGAAACTTTGCAGGCAGAACAGAAGGGCAAGAAATATTCAAAGTGATGAAAAGCAAGGACCTATAACCACAATTATTCTACTCAGCAAAGCTATCATTTAGAATCAAAGGACATATGAAGAGCTTCCCAGACAAAAAAAGCTAAAGGACTTCATCACCACAAAACCAGTATTATATGAAATGTTAAAGAGTCTTCTTTAAGAAGAAAAAGTAATAAAAGATTAAAAATATGAACAATAAAATGGCAATAAGTACATATCTATCAACAATTGAATCTAAAGAACAAAATAAATGAAGAAGCAGAACAGAAATAGACTCATAGATAAAGAACATTTTGACAGTTGCCAAATGGGAAGCAGGTTGGGGATCTGGGTGAAAAAGGTGAAGGGATTAAAAAGTACAAATTGGTAATTACAGAATAGTCATGAGGATGTAAAGTTCAGCATAGGAAATATAATCAATAATGTTCTAATAACTGTGTATGGTGTCAGATGGGTACGAGATTTATCAGGTTGATCACTTAAAGTAAGTTATATAGTATCTAATCACTGGTGTGTAAAACTAATATAATATTGTATGGCAACTGTAACTCATAAATAAAAATGATTTAAAAAAATGTTGAGGTAACAGAAACTTCACATGAACCTAGAATTACAATGTAAAATCACCTACTTCTGGATTTGTTAAATTCTAAAATGAAATCATGTATTATTTCCCCAATTCACATCCCACAATAACTATATTTAAAGCATATATGTATATATACATAAATGTGTATATCTGTATGCACATACTTTCTGTGAACTTGTTTGAATGAAAAAATCAGTGCGATTATTTTATATAATAAAGAATAAAAAATTAAGTTGATAAAAAATAAAGTAAGCAGCTGGAGGCCATTAGTGTCCTTTTTAAAACAGCTTTATTATAGTATATACACCATACAATTCATCCATTTTTAAGTGTACAATTCAGTGATTTCTTATAGTAATTGTACAGAGTCGTGCGGCTATCACTGTAATTGAATTTTAGAACATTTTCCTCAACCCAGAAAGTTCCCGTGTGCTCATTGTGCTCAGTCTCCATTTCTACTCCCAGCCCATGCAAACCAGCAATCTACTTTCTGCCTCTATAGACTTGTCTTCTCCGGGTATTTCACATAATTGGACCAAATACAGGTGGCCTTTTATGTCTGGCTTCTTTCATGTGACATGTATTTGAGGTTCATCCAACGGTAGCATGTATTAATAGATTGCTACCACCTTTTAAAACAACATATTTAAATGATCTGGTATTTTGAGGTCAGTTTCACAGTTCTGATTTTCTAAAGTACCTTGTTTAAATGACTAAATGCATTATCTTTTTCATTTTCTTCCTAGGATTTGGTGACTTTTGAACATCAGTGGACTAGCTTCTTTGCTAATTTTGACACAGAAATTCCTTTCCTGCTGGAACTTTCTGAATCTCAGGCGGGTGAGGTATGTATGGGAGGAGTCAAAGGGAAAGAAGAAATTGGTTCATTTAAAGTGTTTTTTACCTTTATTTAAAAGTGTTTTTACCTTTATTTAAATTTTTTTCAGAATTCAACACTGCCAATCATAATTTGTTTTGGTTATCATTTCCTTAAGCTTTGTTGCATCCTCTAAAGAAGTTTTTAACCCATGCCAATCTGTATATAAAAGTTGGGGTTTTTCTGCGCTTTTCCACAAGGATACTCATTTTTTAGTGTGGTGGTGCCTCTGTCAGCCAGGAATTCTGTTGGGCACTAATTAACAAGCCTAGGAGTCATTTTCCACCAGTGAGTAGTACATGTTTGTCAGTTGAACCTCCAGGTAATACCAGCCTTTCTTTCTCAGTAAACAATAGTGAAGTTACTAGGTTCTGGCTAAGACCCACTATGTAAGTAAACTGAGGTGTCTAAATTAAGAACCAAGCCATAGGACCATCCCCAAAACTAGTCAACAGGAGTGATCAGAAGAGCAACCTTGAGCTTGCACTTGAGCCCACCTGGGGCTTGCACTGCCAGTCCTCAGTTCTTATGTTTTTTATCCAGTGCGGCCCAGACTAAGCCCTACTCCTGATGTTGGGGACTGGAGTTGATCTTTGTTGTCATGCATTTTACTTTTACATCATGTTGTAAACCCCACAATATATTGCTACTGTTTTTGTTTAAATAGTAAGTTATCTTTTTAATAATTAAAAAGTTTTTTTAAAGATTTAAATAATTTTAGAATCTTACCTGTGTGCCCATGTAGTTACTCTTCCTGATGCTCTTCATTCCTTGATGTAGATCCAGGCTTCCATTTGGTATGGTTTCCTTCTCCCCAAAGGATGGCCTTTAATATTTTTTGTGGTGTGAATTATGTCTGAAAATAATTTTTATTTCACCTTCATTTTTTAAAGATATTTTTGCCATATATAGGATTCTACATTGACATTTTTTCTTTTCAGTACCTGAAAAATGTTCATTGCCTTATCACATTGTTTCTGCTGAGGTCTTTCATCTTTATCTTTCCTTTTTTTGTACATAAGTGGTTTCCCCCCACCTCTGGTAGCTTTTAAGATTTTCTCTTTTATTACTGGTTTATGAATAATTTGATTGTGATGTGTCTTGCTGTAATTATCTCCATGTCTCTTGTGCTTAGATTTTGTTGAACTTCTTGGATTTGTGGGCTTATACTTTTCATCAAGTTTGGAAAGTTTTGGGCCATTCAGTTTTTTTCCTGTCCTTTCCTTTAGAGATTCAATTATCTCTGTATTAGGTCATACGAAGTTGTCACACCTGTCGCTAATGCCTTTTTCAGTTTTTAGATTCTTTTTTCTTCTCTTATTACTGGTTCTAAGAGTGAAAGATATTCTAAAAGTTCTGCTCAGTGACATGTCTCTCCTTGCTTTGTACTTATTCTCATTCCTCCCCTCTTTTCACTCTCTTTCCACTCACTTTACTACCAATCGGTAACAAATTTCTGCAGTTTCTGGTGTATCTTTTCTGTCACTTGCACAAATGATCAGATATATGTGTTATTTTTTTTATCCTTACCTGACAACATTTTTTTTCATGGCTTTTGGAGAGAGGAAGGGAGAGAGGGAGAAAGAAACATTAGTGTGAGAGAGAAGCATCGATTGGTTGCCTTCTCAACCAAGCATCGAATCCACAACCTAAGTATGTGCCCTGACTGGGAATCAAACCCATGACCTTTCTGTCTATGAGACACTTCTCCAACCAGCTGAGCCACACTGGCCAGGGCACATGTGTATTTTTTTATATCCATTTATTTTATTTATTGAAGGGTAGCTTACTATATGTAGTCATTACCACTTTGCTTTTTTCACTTTAACAATATATTCTGGAACTCTCTCCAGGTCAGTTCATTGAGATCTTATTTTCTGTTATAATTCATAGTACTCCACTGTATGGATTTATCTTAATTTATGTATGCATTTACGTTTTTGATATTTTGCTGTTGCAAACAGTGCCATAGTAAATAACTCTGTGCATACGTATTTTCATATAGTTGGGGGTTTGTATATCTAACAAATGGGATTGCTGGGTCCAACGGTAAGTACATATGTAGTTTTGCCAAATTTCCCTGCAGAAGGGTTGTACAGTTCGTATGCCCTCCAGCAACACCTGCAAGCACCTCTCCCACCATGGCCTCACTGATAGACTGTGTTGCTATACTTTCAATTCTTGACAGTTTCATAGATGAGAAATGGTATCTTGGTATTATTTTAATTTGCATTTGTTTGAAGGCCATTTTATATTCTCACATGTTTTTCCCAATTCAACATTTGTTAAATGTTAACATTTGTTTGACCCCTTATACATATATATAACAAATTATATACATGTGTATATATGTGTGTATGTATATATTTTTACCTACATACAAATATACATGAGAGGTTTTGTGATTGTTTTATAAAATTATGATTTTAATATATACAATGTTGGCTTCTTTTTTAGCCATTCAGAAGTTATTTCAGTCATGGAATGATCTCCAGCCATATAACTGAAAACAGGTGAGGTTCTCGGGAAGAAATGGGAATGGGAATAGAGAAAATGAGGTTGACGAGGAGGGTGGAGGTGGGGATCACCTAAGCCTGGAAGCTAGAATCAGGAAAATATGGGTTGACTTTAGTCATCGCAGGGTGAGAAATCCATACTCTGTAAAATTGTCTGTGTCACTGCTTTTGTATTTTTTAAAAATACAGATTCATAGTAAACGAGCTTTTAAAACATTGTAGCTTGCTGAAAGCTAAAGAAAAGAATTTTTTATTCTACCCCCAGCCCATGAGAGCTAGGGGAAGCAGAAGGTCCAAGGGCTGGGCAGGGTCAGCAGTGTCTTGTGAGGAATAAGAGGGATCATCCCGTCCTGTGAAGGTTCAGCCCCAGAAGACGGAGCTGTGAGGGTACTTGTGCACTTGTCGTCTTTGACGTGTTTCCTTCAGCAGCGCTCGTCATGATAACTGGGACAGCCCAGCAGAGAATAGTTCCTCTGATGGACAGATGAGAGCAGATCCTTCCTCTCTTCCCCAGTCCAACCTCTGTCTGACAGTGAGACACATTACCCTAGCTGGGCTTCAGTCTTCTTCTGTCCAGTGTCACTTAACTTGAAGCTTCTGTAAGCTTCAGAAGAAAAATCAGTCATGTTTACTGAAGCTTAAGGAAGTTTTTGTGTGTGTGTTTTTAAAACATTTTATTTATTTATTTATAGAGAGGGGAAGGCGGGAGGAAGGGAAGAAGGGCAGAGAAACATCCATGTGCGAGAGAAACATCGATCGGTTGCCTCTTGCATGCCCCAAGCTGGGGACCTGGCCCACAACCCAGGCATAGCCTGACTAGGAGATCAAACCTATAACCTTTCAGTTTGTGGGACAGTGCCCAACTCACTGAGCTTCACCAGTAAGGGCAAGGAAGTATATTTAAGAGTAATGAAAAGAAATACAAAGAATTTTCCATGTAATAAACACTAAGAGCTATTTAAGGAAAGGGTAAGGGGATAAAGGAAACTCTCAATCTGTTTTAGGTGGTATAACAAAAATACCATAAACTGGGTGGCTTACACACACACACACACACACACACACACACACACACACATTTATCTCTCACAGGTCTGGAGGCTGGGAAGTCCAAGATCATGGTGCTGGCAGATTTGGGATCTGGTGAGGGCCCACTTCCTCATAGATGGCTGTCATGGCTCTGTAACCTCACATGGCAGAAAGAGCTAGGGATCTCTCCAGAACCTCTTTTAGAAGAGCTCCTTTTATAATCCTATTAATGAGGGATCCGCTCTTATGACCTAATCACCTCCCAAAGGTCCTTTCCTCCTAATACCGTCATTTCAGGGGTAAAGATTTTAACATATGAATTTATGAGGACACAAATATTTGGTCCATAGCAGAACTATTTTTAAAAATACCCTTTAGTCATTGAATATTGAGAATATATGACATAATAAGCAAGAGATACATGGTTAAAAAATAAACCAGACATGGTCTCTACCCTCATGGAGTGTATAGTATGGTGGAGAAATAAGACATTAATCAAGCAACCTCACAGAGAACTATATAATTATGAGCTCCAATGCCGTGAAGGGAAAAAGAACATAGTACTGTTAAAACCATAACTGGAGAGTGTGACCTCCTTTGGGGGAAGATCTGAATGATGAGCACAGATAACCTAGAGAAGGGAGAAAAGTAGTGGTCCTGAGGTGAGAACATAAGGAACATAAGAGAAGGTGAGTTTGGCTGAAGTATGGGAGTTGGGAGAGAGTGGCCTTACATGGACCTAAAGAAGTGGGCCAGGACAGACCATACAAGTCCCTGCTGGCCATGTGAAAGATTTTGGCCCTTCTTCTGAAAATAACATAAAGGCATGAAAGGCTTTGCATGTTTGAAAGATCATCCTCTCTGTGATGTGGGGAGTAGCCTGTAGGAGGGCAAGAGTGGAGGCAGGAAACTATGTGCAAGCACTGCAGTCGGGCAGGGAAGAAACGATGGCAGCACGGATAGGCTCGTGGACACGTAGACGGAGGGAAATGGAAGTTGGAGTGCATTTGTGAGTGGATGTAGGGGTGAGGGAGCAGGAGAAGTCAGGGAGGCCCCTCAGGTCTGGCTCAGTCCCTGAATGGATGCTGCTGCTGCTTATGGACTGCAAGGACTGGAAGGAGTGGATTATGAGAGGAGAGAGCAGATAGCTGAAGGTGAAACTCTAGGAATATGCAGAGGCTAGATAGAGGAGGAGGAGGAATGGTGAGGGAGACAGAGAAGGAACAGCTTTTGCAGGGGGGGGGCGCTTCTAAGAGACCAAGGAAGGGCGGGCTAACGACCATCCATTGGGTTTGCTGTATGCTACATGAAAGGCATTTGGTGACTTTTGCAAGAGTAATTTGAGTGAATTGTCTGCGGGTGCCCCTTGAAGTGAGCTAAGAAGTGAGCAGAAAGTGAAAACAAAACACTGGCAAGTCTAGCCAAGAGAGGAGGGAAGAAGGGGAAGGGTGCAGGGGCAGGTAGGTGTGGTGGTGAGAACACTTGCAATCCTACTCTCTCCCTTCCCTCCTAAAAGTGACTCAGAGATTGCTAACAGCTCTGCTATAGTCTGTCTACAGTCTGCGTATCACAACTGCTATCATTCTTTAAAATTTGTATTTCTATTAAAATGCTGTTTTCTAAAACTGGGATTTTGCTCTATCACTGCAAACATACAGAACTTTGTTATCAGGAAGTAGGACAAGCTGAAAATAAAAACCTGGCTTGGGTTTAGTTATGTCCCCAACTGACTAATTCATGTGAGTCAGGAGGAGGAGGCCGAGACATCTGGCATCCCCTCCCAACCAGCAAAGAGCATAGGTGGACGACACCGCTTTGCCTGGACTGCGGGAAGACCCTTAGAGAAGCCCGAGACTTCACCCACTGGGAAGTTGTCTTGGCCAGGAATCTCTGTTCTAATCATGCTTTTAATTTGCTGCTCCAGCCCTAATAGGCAGCCGTTTGTTCTCTTTGGTAATCACTCCACGCGAGAAAACCTGAACGCTGGCAGCTTTAACTTCCCCTCTGAAGGGCACCTGGTACGCAACACTGGTCCCGGTGGGAGCTTTGCCAAACACATGGTGAGTGGCTTGACTGCCAGGTGCTTAATTGGGTTCATTATCAAATAGGGAGGAGGGGAGCTGGATAAAAGGAACCTTTTCCAGTTAGTGTGTTGGTTTAACCTTGAAAGTGAAGTTGTTTTGGAATGAAAAGAAGTGATTAGAAACTGACTATTTTTATATAAGTACTAGGTATTATTTGAAAGCATCACATTTAATTGTTAAAAATTTGAAGAAAAAAGGTTAAAAAATACTTTTACAACCAAACTCTTTAAGTTGTAAGAATATTATCATCAGTAGAATAAGAATTTTAAATCAATTTGAAAATAGACAGTCATTCCAAGCCAAGTGTATTATATCTTGACCATTGCATTTCAGGACATAAACCTTGAGGATTTTGTCCTTTTATTGAGGGTGCCAGGGAGCAGGATTTTGCACTCAATGGTGTATTGTCTGCTACATTCTTTTAAGGGAAACAATAGACTGAAATATGAGACTCTACTGATTATAAGTCTGTGCTACTGTAATGGAATTTTAAGTATTTTTAAAATGTCTGACAATCAAGAAAACTGGGGAGTAGGCACTATTATTTTTAAATTTGGATTTAGAGAACTTGAGCCCCAATTCTATCTGCACTGAGACTCCAGATGTGTCTCCAAGCCAGTAGGGGCTGCGGGGCTGCTGGTCTGCGTGAATGGATGTGTTGTCGGGATCTTACTGCTTTCTAAGGGGAGGGTACAGGCTCTGTAGGAGGAGTTCTTATGGAAACCCCCAGACAACAGGGGAGACGATACAACGAGCTAGAGGCATTTGAAGCCCCGGACAGCTGCTCCTACAGAAAATGTTAAACACAACCCAGCTTCCTTTTGGATCAACATAAAACCTTACACAGAAACCTATTTACCTCAGTTCCTGTTACCTGATGTGCCCTGTCTAGCTTTCAAGAACAAATTACCTCTAGCAAGGCATGCTAAAAGGCAAGAAAAAGCACAGTCTAAAGAAGAATGCAGCCATCAGAAGCAGACCCAGATGTGGCTCATACTTTGTAATTATGATTAATATGTTAAGTGTTCTAAAGAAAAAAGTAGACAGCATGTGGGAACACATGGATAATGTAAGCCGAGAGATGAAAATGCTAAGAAAGAATCAAAGGAAATGCTAGAAATCAGAAACAGTATAACAGAAGTGAATGCTTTTGATGGATTCATCAGTAGACTGGCAATGTTGATCATATTCACTGCAGTGAATTATACATCAGAATAAGTTCTTATTTCATATCTGTAATTTGGAATCACAGTATTTGTAATATTACAGGAAAAAAATGTCCTGTATTCTCTCATGACTTCCTGAAGTAAATGGAGTAAAATAGGACAAACATTTGTGTCACGTTTAGCTAATGTTTCTATTTTAAAAGAATTTTAAAATCCAGAGAACTTAGCATTTTCTTTTTTGTAAGACCTGTGTGCAGAGATGAAATGCAACTGAAGGTGGAGACCTGGGTAACACCTGCCTTTCCTGAATTTGTAGTTGCCCCCATATCTGCCTTCACGTGGGCCAGGGTCCTCACTGTGGAAGCCCTGGGCTGAATATGAATAGCAGTAAAAATCCAGGCACCTTTGCTCTTAGCATCGCGGGCAGACAGAGTGCCCAGTAGCGACCTCACAGATAGCCAGGGTTAAAGACAAACACGTGCACACCAGTTACCTTAGGAGAAACAACTATTAAAGGTGACCTTCTCCCCTGTGGCTTTAAAAAATAATAATACATCAGCTGTCGGTCAAATAAAATTGATTTCCATTGACTAATATACTTTTTGTTTCTGTAGTTGTACACACCTAAGTCCTTTTTTATTTTTACTTTTTCTGACATCCAGGTTGTACAGTGTGTCTCACCAAAGGGGCCCCTTGCTTGTTCAAGAACATACTTTTTTGGAACTACTCACATTCCTTACTTGGGTAAGTCCCTGTAAGTCATCTTCTTATCAACTTAATGAATAGTTCCTCCCATGAACTAGAAGTGGACTCATGATTTACTACTTTGCTCAGAAGCTCATGATGCCCAATGTGTAGGCCTCCAAACCCCCTCTCTGATTGCAGATGGAGGGTGGATTGCTTAACACCTTTCTCACAGAATGTGTTTCAGGAGGAAAAACTATTGGTTCAGTAGATATCAGGTCTGGCCATGTGTAAGACCATGTACTCAGTGTCAGAGGGAAGGCCAGGACGAACAAGTCCTAGTTGGAGGTAGCAGGAGGTGTGGACTACGTTGGGCGTTTGGATGCCTCAGCCAGGTGCCCACCCAACTCTTTGTGAGGAAAGTCAAGAAAGGCTGTGGCAGAAAGGTACCCAGGACCTGGGAACATTCACAGGAGCAAGGGCTCCATGCTGTGGGGCCGTCCAAACAGGCTGACTGGAGCTGCCCGTCTTGCTGGGATAACCAGAAGCTGCAGGCATCCAATGGGACATTGAAAAGAACTTCTAGAGTCTAGAGTGAAAGGATCTCGGCACTGCTCCGCAGTGCCTCGGAAAGCAGGTGGACCTGGGGGTCCAGGTTTTCTCCTGGGTGGTGTTACATGAGCCAGGGAACTCTGAGAGAAGCATGATTTGGACTGCGTAATTGAGGAAATTAAAAAAGAGGCAGAACTGAGCCTGCTTACTTATACCTCCTCATTTAAAAAATTAAAAGCAAAAACCTTCCAGAGCCTAAGATTCTGTCTTCTCTGGGATTTGGTGGTAATCTGAGTGGGTTGTCCAAATCAGCGTCGGGGTTGGAGGACCAGGAGGACGCTGAGAGGATCTTGGATTCGCTGTCGTTTGTGCTTGTGCAGTATTTAACTTAAAGAGGAAAAAGTGTAGTTCTTGACATCTCCTTTGAATTAAATTAAGAAATTCTACTTTGCTTGTGAAGTGTTTGCATCTCCTGTGGTCTTACCACATTCTTATTAGGTCCTCTTTCACAGGTGATGACAACAAGTTGCCCAAGAAAACTGAACAAATGTGAGTCTTCATTTCTCTTTTATTTTTTCTTTTTCAAAGTTGAGTTACTCAGAGGTTGGGCTATCCTGTCTATTACCTCCTTTAGAGATCAGCAGTGGGTAGGACATTTGCTTAATTCAGTGAGCAGAATTGTGTGGTTTCCCAGGAGGTCCCCAGCCCCTTTCTGTCAGCTGGGGTTCCGGACTGAAAGACCCTGCCAGCTTTGCCAGCTGCTCCTCTCTCCAGAGCTCAAAGACTTCCCTGCAGATCCGTGCATTTGAATGGCATTGACTCTTCTTACTATGTGTTCTGCATAGTGCATTTTTTACTGGGGGCTTTCCTAAAAAATAAAACATCCTGAAACCCATTGGGAGAATCTGAGAAACCCACTCTGGTCTGAGAGGTGTTTACTCCGGCTTTGACGCTCAGACCTATGGAGCAGCACCCGGATCTGAGCTCAGGCTGTGCAGCCTTAGAAAAGAAAGGTCCTGGTGTTGACTTCTCGCCCCCCACATACGATAGGAAACCAAAAACAGGAAATTAACTCGTTAATTCTCGTATTAGTCTGCTTGGGCTGCCATAACAAAATTTCACAGATTGAGTGGCTTAGACAGCCAGAACTTTATTTTCTCACAATTCTGGAGGATGGAAGTCCAAGATCAAGGTGCCAGCAGGGGTGGTTTCTGGTGAGGCCTCTGTATGTGAGTTGCAGACCACTGCCTTCTCGCTGTATCCTGACACGGCCTTTCCTCTGTGCTCATGTGGAGAGGGAGAGAGAGAGCTCTGGTGTCCCTTCCTCTTCTTAGAAGGTAATATAATCACACTGCAGAAAATCCGGAAAATAGAGAAAAGAAAGTGAGATCCTCCATAACTCTTCCTCTTGGCACCACTCAGTAGTATGTTAATGTGTATCTTTCAGGGTTTTAAAAAATTATACATTTAGGTTTTGTGTGTGCAGTTATAGTGTATTGCATTTTTTTTGTGGTTTTCTTCACTTTACCAACAAGTCAACCATATGCTGATCCATTGGTGGGTATCTGTAGTCTTGCTTTTTACCTGCTTGTGCTTCCTTGCCGGCTGTACTTAGCCACTGCACTGGGTTCTCATTCTGGACCCTTAGACATTTCGCCTAACCCAATTCCATTGGTGTCCAGCTTCAGGGACTGGTGTTGGGGGGTGCTTGGACACATCAGGGAATTTGCTGAATCACGGAGCTGGTGGAACTCTTGGGCTTCGTGATATCCCAACAGCAGTGCCATCCAGGCACAGAACAGGCTCTTCCCTTGTCATAGATTGTAGGCCTGTCGTCCAGGCGGTGTTACGAGTTAGTAGCCAGGTGGCTTTGTATTGAGCTTTTGTCTGAGGGCCTGCATAGAAGAAGTCCAAAGGGTTGGGAGGCGCCTGAACAATGTTGGTACTGAGTGATGTTTGAATCAAGCTGGGTTGCGGAGGGAGGAAGAGCACCTTTATGAATCTTTGGGGTTGGCCTCTGTGAAGCTTCATGCTTAGTGTCAAGGCATGGAGGATTCTGGCTTTACCTGGAAGTGGCCAAACTCATTGGCAGTGTCCCTGCTGGACCCCCTCCTACCAGGCGTACCCCTCTGCCATCTCCTGGCCAACAATCTTCAGGATACGTTGATCCTTGGGGCTGTCATTTTGTTATGTGTGTTTTTTCTGACCCTTTTCTTTCTACCCAACTCAAACTTCTTACCTACAAGATGGCATGGTGAGGGAGTCACAGAGGAAACGGGCAGTGTGAGGTGGCACGGTGGAAAAGCACCAGGCTGAGAGCAGACCCGAGTCTGAGTCTGTCGTTAATTTTCTGTGGTCTTGGACCACTTATTTCACCTCCAGAGGCCCTACCTGCTTCTTTGTAAGACGAGAGGGTTAGACCAGATCATTTCTGTGTTCATTCCTTCGTTCAAACTCCTGTCGCCTTCCTTGAGCTGTTTCAAGATTCTCAGGCAAATAATAGACCTGTTCTTGGGTAAGGCTTTATCATTTCTTTGCCAATCGCCTCCCTTGCCTTTAAAGGCCTCACGGAGGAACCTCTTCTCTCTGTAATTATCCTAATAAGACTCTGGATCTCCTTCCCCTAAAGCTGTGACTCTCAACCCAGGGCAGTTTCACCTACCACTCCCACCAGTCCCCTCCCCCACCAGGACATTTGGCAGTGTCTGGGGAATTATCTGCCCCAAAATGCTGAAATTGAGAAACCCTGCCCTAAAGGCAGCCAGACTTACATTTTCTGGGGGCTTTGGTGGTGCTCCCAGTCTGGAAAACAAAAACCCTTCTCCTGACTTTGGGAAGTGAGGAGTCAGAGAGAAAAAGCAGGGCTGGTGAGAGGAGTGCTTTAGGAGCGAACGCTTTCCCTGAGGAGCAGTCTCTATTCTCTAGATGAGGTAAGCTGCTCAGAAAGTGGTCTGGAACTGTCAATTTGAATTCAAGTGCAGCCCGTCTTCTCCCCGGAGCAGTCTCTTTTTCCCCCTGAGGTCTCCCACCCTGAGGTGCTGGTAGCAGCCAGCCCTCAGCAGCGCCGGGGAGATGACAGGCAGGTGCGGTACGCTCGGTCCCTGGGAAAGCGGCAAGTTTTTATCATGGCACTGAGGGGTTTGGGGTCCTCGGGTAGCTGCTCCCCATGGACCCAGATAGTTTTCTTCTGTTGGATTACAAACAGGGAAGATTGGTCTTTTGAGCAGAATTAAGAAGAGCTGGCCTTTCTTACAGTTTAATAGAGGAGAGTATAAATCAGATGGGGCAGATGGCTTTTAAAAGGGTTAGAAATCAGTGTGTTCCATTTTTTCACTTCTCAATCTGTTTGAAAGTCAGTACCATAAGGAATGTCATTTTTGTGCATGCAGCTTTTGATGAAACCTTGTAATGCTGTAGTTAACCCATATTTTTTGTTTTTAAAAGTAGGCTCTTGTCCCAGGTATATGCTGCTGTTATTGAGGCTGTTTTGGCTGGCATTGCATGTTATGCTAAAACTTCCAGTCTAACAAAGGTAATTTAAAGACCATCTTCCTCTTTTTTCAGAAATTATTTTAATGTAAAACTTCCTGTCCATCTGAGTGGGAGTTATTTTTTTGTTTTGTTTTTGGACACTTTGTAGTACTCGGTTTTGTGTGAGCTTGGACCCCCATGGAGCTGGCACCAGACAGAGACGCTTTTATTTGTTTTTTTTAAAAGAGAAGATAGTTTTTTTTTTGGTGTTTTTCTTTAAGATTTTATTTATTTATCTTCAGAGGGGAAGGGAAGGAGAGAGGGAGAGAAATATCAATGTATGGTTGCTTCCTGTGCATTCCCTGCTGGGAACTGGCCTGCAACCCAGGCATGTGCCCTGACCGGGAATCGAACCATGGTCTCTTGGTTCACAGGCCCGCACTTTTAATCCACTAAGCTACACCAGCCAGGGCCAGAGACGCTTTTAAAGCCCCGAGCTTGCGCTGCCTATACTGCCCGTGACCCAGCCGCCCTTGTCTTATGAATGACAATTAATCAGCACTTCTTTGTAGATACCTAGTTGTGTTCAAGGAAAATCATTCTATAGCATGTTATTTTACTTAATAGGTTTGTAAAGGCTTTTGAATGTTAAATATATGTATATATAGTCTTATCCTACTGTGAATTTTAATAAAATTTAGTAAGTTTTTGTTTTGAGCTACATAGTTTATTTCCTATAATTCAGCATTTAAAAAGCTAAAAACAACTACTAAAGATGAGAAAACCCGACTCGCCTTTCCTAGACAAGCACCTGTGTTCTCATTCTCCGGCCGTTGTCTTCCCTGCTGTTTTGCGGTTACCCTGCCCTGCTGAGTTGGATTCCTATATCTGACCCAGCAGGGAGCTGAGGAGTCGGCTTGCTGCCTCCCAGTACCAGTAGGACCTTTCCTGAAGGAAGTCATTTGACATTGGAAAGGTTGTGTGTGACGCAGATAGCAGAGAGGTTGTAGCATAGTCACCAGCTCCTTGCCATCCCCCCTCCTCAGTCAACTTAAATTCGGTGCAGATCTCAGTTTTCACACCTTTTTTTTTCTTTAAGATCGCATTTATTTATTTTTAGAGAGGGGAAGAGAGGGAGAAAGAGAGGGAGAGAAACATTGACCGGTTGTCTCTCACAGGCTCCCAACTAGGGACCTGGTCCGCAACCCAGGCATGTGCCCTGACCAGGAATTGAACCTCACCCTTCCAGTTTGCAGGCCAGCATTCAATCCACTGAGCCACACCAGCCAGGGCCACACCTTTGTTTTTTTGACAGATCTTTTGTAACTCTAGGTACTGGAGTAGTCTTAGCATTGGGCAGAATCTCTGAGGGCAGGAGTCCCTCCCGCAGGGCCAGGGGAGAAGGGAGCAAAGAGGGCATTTCCAGACCTCACAATGGTACCTTCCCAGCAGATCAGCTTCCATTGCCTACCTACCTGAATGGAGTGTTTCCTGTGAGCCCAGCCTGAAGAAAGCAGGCACCTGTTTCCCTCAACATAATGTTTTCACTTTAATCTGTTGATGTATACAAAGCAGTCATGTAGAGGGGAGGGGCACAGTATTCTCCTGGCCAGATGTTAGAAGGGCTCATTCTATCAGTGATGTATGCTTTCCTGCTTTGGAAGCTAACTATTTGTGGTTTGTTGTTGGTTTTATAGGCCAAGGAGGTAGCCGAGCAGACCATGGGATCTCAGTTAGATTCCTTTGAGCTGGTGCAGTTTAAGGCAGCCCTACGGTAAGCAATGGCTAACAATTTCTGATAAGGAAATTTTTTTAATGTCTATTTTTTATAATATATTTTATTGATTATGCTATTACAGTTGTCCCATTTCCCCCCCTTCACTCCCCTCCACCCTGAACACCCTTTCCCACCCACATTCCCCCCCCTTTAGTTCATGTTCATGTGTCAT